>JARBWK010000002.1:171057564-171657564 GCA_030556195.1 Anolis apletophallus
TTCATCACCTCTGGAATCTATAATAATCTTCAATGCAGAAATCCTGTGATGATTTTATTTTAATTAGAAGGGATGTCTAAAAAAGTCTGAAAGTAATCCCACCAAATTCCTCACTGTATTTTCCTCTCTTTAAATCCCCACAACCTGAGAGCTAAGCATTCCAAGTCACTGCAAGGGCTACTCCACTTAATTTGGAATTTCCACTTTTCAGATAATGAATATGCCACTATGGGCCGGTTGGGAGATCAGACACTTAAAAGAGATAGACATTTGTTATATTCAGAAGGAAATAGATAAATAAATAAAAACAATATTTCAGTAACGCAAGTTATCATTGATCTCAATTGGGGAAGTAAGATTCATTCTCATAGGCAGGAATAAACAATTTCATCATTTTTATCATTGCTACAAAACAGTTTGGTTTTTTTTCAAATTTATTCGTCGCCACTCCCAGTTGGCTCGGGGCGACTTACAAGATAAAAGAGAGATTTTTAAACCATGTACAGGATTAAGAACAATAGCAATAAAATACACATAGTATCAGGAGAAGCCAAACAATTTAAGACCCAAAGGCCTGTTGGAACAGTAGGGTCTTGCAGGCCTTCCGAAAAGCTAACAGACTCTGAAGGGCCTGGACTTTGAAAGGCAATGCATTCCAGAAGATTGGAGCTATGATCGAGAAAGCCCTTCTCCTTGTTGCGGTCAGATGATAAACCCTGGAACTTGGGACCAAGAGGAGATTTTGCATCTCTGAGTGTAGGGATCTGTTGGGACAGTATGGGATAAGGCGGTCCCTTAGGTACACTGGCCCCAGGCCATTCAAGGCCTTGAAGGTCAAAACCAGCACTTTGAAGGTAATCTGGCATTCCACAGGGAGCCAGTGCAGTTCACGCAGGATGAGTGTGATATGGCAGTTTTTGAATACTCTGGTTTTTGAAAATGCAAAATGAAATATTCTAACAAAAAAATGGTTATGGAAAATTTGCATAGAAATATTCTCTTAGAAGGGCAATTAACAAAAATGGTTATCAGGTTTCCAGGTAGCTGACCTTTTTTCTCTGGGACCTTTGCCCTAGTTACTGAAGGACAGAAATGATTTTCTGTGGACTTGGACATTGGACAAGTTTTCTGCCCGTGAGGTCATAGAAATGAATGTATTCTCTGCATAGATTGTACCTGGGCAATTATCTGTAGAGAAAATACTATTTGATTCGCTCCCACATTACTGCTCCTGCTCAAGTTCTCTAAACTGCTCCTCTTCATGCGGAGATTGTTCAGCAAAACTGCAATGTAATTTGCCCCAGGATTGCCATGCCACGCTATGAGAATTAGGCCCCTTCCTCTGCTCACATTGTAGCTCCAACTCATATCTCCTCTCCTCATGGCTAGTTTTCACATAAGAAAAAAAGAGTGTCACATTTTGATTTCTCCCATGTCATGTCTGATTTTGTTGCTGGTGTTTTTGTGTGCCTTGGCCATTTCTGCCTCTCAATTTGTTCAGAGGAGATTTGCCTTTGCTTTTTTTCTGAGATTGAGAAAACAGACTTGGGCAAGGTCACCCAGTAGGCTTCAACAGTTGAGCAGGGATTCAAACTTTGGCGTACTGGTGTCCTTGTCTGATGCTCACACCACCACATCATGCTGGTCTATTCTGTTTTTGCTATCTGAGACAGAGAAAAAGATGACATTCTTAAAATAATCAAGTAGCATGTTAACCTGAACCAGGCAGGGTTTTGAGGGTACATGAAACAGAACCACAAAGTTGTGTCTTGATCTTCTGGATTGTAAAAGCACAGGCTAATATCCTTGATTGAAAGACATATAAAAAAGGTCTGTACAGAATTATGACACATTTCCCATTCAACCCCTTCTACCAACTGAGCCTTTAAGTTGCTCAAGGCCTCCCAACATGGCCATTTATTGGCCAGTGCATTTGTGTGGATAAGCTTCCAGTTGTGTCCTTACAGCTGGCTACATAACACCAGACATCCTTTGGAACCTCCTGAGGTTCCTTCAGAAGTCCTAGAGGACAATGTGCACAGGAACAGATCTTCTCCATCCTACTTCTCTCCGCCAGCCAATAAATGTCTGCACTGGGGGTAGGATGGGGATTCAAATCAGTTTAGAAGTTGGGTTTAAAAGGAGGGGAGTCTGGTCAGGTAGAATCAAAAAGATGAGTCACACAGGAGTAAACAACCTTTACATTTATTATTTTCCCATCCTGCATCAGTCTGACATCTCCCTAGTCCCATGCTAAGCATTACACTATGTAACGTGATTTTTTTGTTCCTGAGTTAAAAATGTCATTTCCTAATTGGTTCATAAAACATAGAAAAAGTTTATTAAACTGCAACAACTTTTTTAGCGAGACATCCTTCAGCACATTTTGCTATAGTTTTTCAATGAATATCTCATTGAGTCTCAAGCAATTTAACATAGTTTGTGGCAGCCACAAACATGATGTTTCTGGAATATAACAACTACTCTCAAAGCACACACTGCACAATTAAATAGAAAATGACACTTTCAAACCAGGAACAGAAAATATTTCACATTTTGTTACATCATTTAGTCACTTAGGCAATCTGTTCCTCAGTTTTTGTGTGAATCAGAACATTTTCTCTAATTGCCTCCATTTGTATCAATTTCGAGCATGAGTTGACCAGTCTACCATTGTACAACCTTGCTTGTTTCTCACATGATATGCCATATGCAATGAATCAGACCATTGGGAGGGAGGACAACCAAGAGGTTTCATCTATCCTTGCGGGTACTATGTTTCCATGGCATTGCTCCAGTGGCCATCTCTTCTGCACATCACGTGGCCTGCAAAGCGATGTTTGAGTTGGGCAATGTGGTGTAGAGGATCTTTCACTTTTGATATTTTTCGAACATCCTTGTTGTGCAGCCCATGGTCTCTCTGCATTTGGAGGAAGATCCCAATAAGCCTTCTTTCGAGGGAGGCATCCATGACCTGTAGTTGTTCTGAGAGAGCCTTCATAATTGTCTATGTCTCTACACCAATGTTTCCCAACCTTTTTTGAGCCACAGCACACTTTTTACATTTACAAAATCCTGGGGCACACCACCAACCAAAATGACACTCTAACACAGTAATACATATAGTTAATATGTTTTTAAATGTATTTATACACTCAGTGTGAAACCTGGGCCTGTTTCTATGAACACCACATAGATATCCTGGCAAGAATGGCAGAAAGACACAAACTTCCTACACAGAACTCCCATAACCAAGAGAAAATGCTATAAGAGTTTGGTAGGCATTGACCTTGAGTTCTGGAGTTGTAGTTCACCTATATCCAGAGAGCACTGTGGACTCAAACAATGTTGGATCAAGACCAAACTTGGCATGAATACTCAATATGCCCAAATGTGAACACAGATGGAGTTTGGAAAAATAGACATTGCCATTTGGGAGATGCTGGGATGTATAGTTCCCTGACATCAAAGAACACTCTGAACTCCCAACAGCAATGGAATTGAACCAAACTTCGCATACAGAACTCCCATGACTAACAGAAAATACCAGAGGGGTTTGGGGAAAAAAGACATTGCCATTTGGGAGTTGCTGGGATGTATACTTTACCTGAGCATTCCAGGCTTGGATCTGGCTGGGAGGTGTGCGCCAGGCGAGGGAGGCCACACCGCATGGCCTCACCTTGCGGGAATCCCTTCATCTGGCTTGCGGTGCCCGCAAATGGAGAAGGCCAGGCGAGAAAGGCACCTCTGCATGGCCTGGCCTTGCGGGAAGCCCCTCTCCTTTCTCGCGCCATTGGCCATGTCTGGCAAGCAGCGAAAGCCATGCGGGACAGCTTTCCTCACTCCTGGCTTTTGCTGATTGCCAGACCCGGCAGGCGGCGCAAGCCAGGGAAGGGAGGCACAACAGCAAGCAGCAAAAGCAAGGTGAGGGAGGCACAACTGTGTGGCTTGGCTTCGTGGGAAGCCCCTTGTCTGGCTTGTGCCACCCTCCAGGACTGGCAAGGGACGAAATCCAGATGAGGGGCTTCCCATGAGGCCAGGGTGTTGCAGCCTCCCTCGCCCCTGGCTTTTGCTGCTTGCCAGAACCAACAGATGGTGCGAGCCAGGGAAGGGGCACCTTGCAGGAAGCCCCTCACCTGGCTCGCGCTGTCTGTCGGTTCTGGCAAGCAGCAAAAACCAGGTGAGGGAGGCACAACCACGCGGCCTGCCCCTGCGGGAAGCCCCTCACCTGGCTTGCACCGCCTTCCAGGACTGGCAAGCGGTGAAAGCCAGGCGTCGGGTTTCCTTTGATTGCAGGCTGGCTGGCTGGGGAAACGGCCGAAGGAGGCAGCACCCCGGCCCCTTCTTTTTCTTCGCCGGCGGGCCCTTCCTCCTCCTCCTTCCCTAAGCAGCAGCAGCAGGAGTTCGGCAGGAGGGGGAAGAAAGGGGGAAAGAGAGGTTTTCCCGCGGCACACCAGGTGATCGCTCACAGCACACTAGTGTGTCACGGAACAACGGTTGGGAAACACTGCTCTACACCATAGCATAGGGCAGGTAGCATGGTCGAGTCAAACAATTGAGTTCATAGAGATTTACTTCCAGTTGAGTTCGCAGCAGCTTTAACAGAATTGTAAGCGGCCCATCCGGCTTTCTTGTTTCAGTTCATTCCTTGATGTTAACAGCCTTCCGAGGTAAACATATTCTCCTACATTTTTAAGGTTGACATTGCAGCACCATCTGCAAAGTTGTTTTGGAGTACCTTTGTCTTTCATCTTTAATCCAATTGACCGACTTCTGCTACAAAGCTTGCTAAGTATGCTAGAGGCTTCTAAACTGTATGCATGATTAAAACTATGTCATCGGTGAAGCACAGGTGATTAAGCCTGTGCCCATCGATGAGTATACCTTTGTCCAACCATTACAGCCTCCTATTACACTTTCCAGAGCAGTAGAAAAAAGGCTAGGTGAAATGGAATAAGCTTGGCATACACTTTTTTTTACAGATATAGAAACATCTCATTTGAAAGGCATTAGTGTTGTTGTACATGCGCTATAGCATGCTTGGATGATGTTGATATACTCTGCCTGTATTCCTTGTTACATTTAGTTATCAAACCTTCTTGCTGTAAATTGGACAGAGTCTTTCTTGTTTTCCATATTTTAGTATAAAACACATTCTTTCTTCCATGGCTGAATTTTAAACCCATAAGGATCCAAATTTGGTAGTGTTGTTCTGCCTGTATGAAAAAGCCATTATGTGTGTGTAGGTGTGGGTTTGTCATTTTTACCATAATCCAGCATCATTTTGCTTCCATAAATGAATCTGAAGGAGAAAATCTATTGTGACTATAAAAGAAAGAAACCAATGTACTACACAGATGGCATTTTATATGTATTTGCTTCTGTGTCATCTGCTCCCAACATAAATATCAGTTCAATAAGTTCACTGCTGTACGTGAGAAGCTGAATCAATCCCCTCTTCTCCCACACTGTAACGACAGTAACAAAATGAAAATTCACCACCAAACCCCCTCATTTATTTGCGTATTTTGATGCTGTCAGAGTCAGCAGTGTTAACGAAGCATAAGGAGAATTTTAAATAGAAACATTATGTTTTAAAAACCTCATAAACATCAAAACAAAATAAACACAGGGAATAGATTTCAGAGAGAGGGAGAAAGGGGGAGAGCAAAAATGACTATTTTGTGATGGAGATAGTAATGGCATACTAATGCTGAATTGCTCTGGAATTCCATTGGAATTCGAGCTGTCATCTTCACATCCTCAGATTATATGTTTGTGTCTTGGTTAGTTATGAATTTGATTGATTCATGGGATTTTGAATGACAGTCCTCCAAAATATGATCTAACTTTTTGAATGAGATTGGCATATTGAGCTAAATCTTATTATTAGTCCCAATCAAAATTTGTTGTTGGTGTGTGCCTTCAAGTCACTCAAACTTTGAGTGACCCTAAGGGGTTTTCTGAGGCTAAGACTGTGTGACTCACCCAAGGTCACCTAGTGCGTTTTCATGGCTGAGTAGTGATTCCAACTCTGTTCCCCAAAGTTGTACAATGATCAAATGACTATACCATGATAGCTCCTCCAATCAAAGTAAACCTATTGAACCGATTCTTGAATTATGATTTCTACTACAGCCATTTCCAAAGCTCTGAGTCTACCTATGGTTCTTCCCCATACATCTTTGTTTTCTTCATGCAATCACTTCTCTAACTTAATTCAGAGACAGTGTAATGCCCCAGTGAGATTTCTTGAGTCCCTTTAGTCCATAAAAAGATGATTGCTATCCATGTAACAGTGTCATTATTTTTCTATACAATAGCATTGTGATGGGAGAGCAAATGTGATGAATTGATTTGAACGTAGGACTAGGACTTTGGAAAGCAGAATTTGAATTTCCACTCAGTCATGGAAACTCATTGGATGACCTTGGACAAATCACACTCTCCCGGCCTCAGAAGAAGGCAGAGGTAACCATCCTCTGAATAAATCTTGCCAATAAAACTCATTGATTGGGTTACTATGAGTCAGAAATGGCTTAAGGCACATAAAAACACAGCCTCCTGATTACTCATATTTTAAGATGTTTACACTGCCTCTTCCAAGCAAAGCTTAAAAAGGTTATTTTACAGTAGATGCATATAGAATCATAGAATTATAGAGTTGGAAGAGACTACATGGGCCATCTAGTCCAATCCCCGCCATGCAGGAAATGCACAAAGTATCTGTGACAGTTGGCCATCCAGACTCTGTTAGAAAGTTTCCAAGGAAGGAGCTTCCACCACACTCTGAGGCAGAGAGTTCCACTGTACTGTATATAATGAGATGCAGAAGCCATCCATAAGTGAGTTTCTGGTAGGAGGATGTTTTTGGCCCCAAAGCACCATTCTATCACTATTCAATTATGGATGGCTTCAGCATGTATTCATATACATTCTTCATAAAAATAACTTCCCAAGTTCTACTCTCATATAACATAGACACAGGATTGCAATCCAAGTCCCTTTCATTTAAATGGAACTTATGTGTTTAACTTGTCTCACTGTCAAAACATCTTCACTTAATATAGCATTCCTTAATATAGCATTGGTATTTTGAACAATGTATCCAAGCTTTCGAATTTGTTACAGAGGACTTCAAAGATTTAATACTGTACAGAGTTGCACAGTTCCAGACAATGATTCATTACAGCCGCCTTAATTAAAGCTTTGTTGTCTTTCTTTGGAATACTTTGTTCATTTTAATTAAATTGTGGCTCTCTTTTCTTTCTTTCTTTCTTTCTTTTTCTTTTTTTCTTCTGCCTCCCATTCTCTCAGTAAAATGAAATTAAGATAAACCCTGAATACTTCTGTCTACATATGGGACTAGGTAATAGCCAAAATAATGTATTTTCATAATAGATCAGCATTGGCATCGGCAAGGATAGCAAAAGGAAAGCCATCTGGATAGTGGGGATGTGGCCATGAAAATCACTATTAGTAATGATCACTCTAATAATTACCACTTTCAGTTGATGGCACCACATGTCAGAAACCCCCAGGCATCACACATAGCATTTAATAAAGTGAGTGAATTTATAAAGAAGAAAGGCTCCGCTAGATGTCAAAAACAAAAGACAATGAGACAAAAGTCAGAGTGCATTTGCATTATACAATTAATGCAGTTTGACACTATTTTAATTGCCACAGCTCAATGCTATGGAATCATGGAACTGTAGTTTTAAAAGATCTTTATCCTTCTCTGACAACAAGTGCTGGTGCATCACCAAACCACAAATTCCAGGTTTCCATAGCATTGAGCCGTGGCAGTTAACATGGTGTCAAGCTGTGTTAGTTCTACAGTGTAGTTGTACCAAATGCAGGAGTTTCATTGGGCTTAGGGGGAAACCCTGCAGATGTATGTCACTTCAGAAAGAATGCCATAAATTTCCATCCACTTATTTTTAAGGTAGGTTTTTAGTCCTTATGGCTGAAGTTTAAACTAAATAGTGCAATAGTGCAAGGAAGCTTTATCCTCCTGTTCCATAGCCTCACCAAATGATGATTTCCATGATTCCATGGCACTGAGCCAGTTAAAATGGTGTCAAACCGGTGCAGTGTAGATGCACCCTACACTGCTGTCTTCCACTAAAATCTTGAGCAAAGGGTAATTTCAGTTATTAGATGCTAGCTTGAGAGCCAAAAGACTCATTTGTAGCTACTGCCACCTATAGTTTGAAGGTTGGTATTTCACTGGCAACCCCCCCTAACTTTGTGTGTTACCTCTACAGTGTACGATTTAAAGTAAAATCGTGGTTGTGGGACCAGGCCTTTGCACAGTAACTTAATTTAGCACTTTACTTGGAATGGACTAATATGATGAGGAACATGAAAATATGGCTTCTGCTATTGATTGAATGTGGACTTGTTATAGATGGAATTTTAACTTAATTTGTTGATAATTGTTTAACTCTGATGTTTTTAATCTTGTTATTTTAGTGGAATGTTGCTGTCCTCGAGCAAGCAGGGATCACCAGCATTGAGGCCATTCTATTGAGAACACAGCTGCGCTGGGCAGGGCACGTCTCTAGGATGGAGGACCACCACCTCCCACAGATATTACTTTATGGTGAACTCGGGTCAGTGCAAGAGAGGCGCCCCCAAAAAGGGATATAAGGACTCCCTGAAACAACATCTCAGACTCGGCCAGATTGATTATCAACAATGGTCCACCCTGGCCTCACATCGGGAGGCATGGAGACACACTATCCACAATGATGCGGCCTCTTTCAAGAAGACACGCTGAACAGATCTTGAAGAGAAACGACAACGCAGAAAGAACCACAACTTGGAAACAACATCACCCAAGGAGACTTTCTGCTGTGCTTTCTGCAACCGAACTTGCCTATCTCAGAGTGGCCTTTTTAGTCATCAATGCACTTGTAAAAAGCATGGGATGAGTCCTTCCTAAGAATCTTCGTTCGCGAAATAATGCCGAGATTAGTGGTTTTGTGTACTGTGCCAGCATCTAATTGTGCCTTGTAAGCCGCCCTGAGCCCCCGGGGGGGGGGTTGAGAAGGGAGGGGTAGAAATATAGTAAATAATAAATAATAATAATGATTGAGGTCCCTACCACAAAGCTGAATAAAATCCCACATTATCTGCTTTGAACTGGGATATATGGCAGTGTGGACTCAGATAACCCAGTTCAAAGCAGATATTGTGGGATTTTCTGCCTTGATATTCTGGGATACAGAACTGTGTGGAAGGGTCCTGAGTGTTTATAACATTGTTCTCAGGCAGTTATCACTCTGTGTGTATTGCAAACGACATATCTCCAATTTAAAAAGCCTTTGTAATTTCTTAAATCTGTTCAATTTAGCAGTTAGGTGTTTTCTTTTTGAAATGTCAAGAAGTCACAATGATGATATCTGAATATCTGCTGTTCCCGCTACTTATTAGCAGACAGAACTCCACCTAACTTCATGGCCATTACTATGCATGTCCTTCATACCAAAACAGGCTGTACATGTGAACAGCAAGAAGGATGGGAGATTGACCCCCATCCTTCTTGTTAGTCCTATGGATGCCGCATTTTGATATCAGCAGTTGACCATGGCCTGCTTGGAGTAGCAGTGGCAGAGATTGTGATAGAGAGGCAATGACATCATAGTGAGGATACGTAGAACCCTGCTATGCTGTCACTGCCTCTGCATCACAGCAGTACCAGACCATCTGTACAAAGCCCTCCAGATTCATCATGCAAGTGTTGAATCTGGTGCAGATTTAAATTGGACTAACCTGCTCACTCTTACCTCTACAGGGGTAACACTCTTAGAGAGTGGGATTTGTCCAGGATCACCCATTGAGTTTCCATGCCTGAGGAGGGATTTGAAACTGGGCTCTTTTTGAAAAATCCAAGTCTATGGACTTTATCCCATGGGCGAGGGGGGGGGGGGGTTGCAGAGGAAAATGGGGAAAAGAGTCTTTAAGAGTGGGAACGTAACTTACCCCAGAAAGGTCTGTCTTCGAGGATGGCTAACCATCCCATGAAGTTTCCCCATCTTCTTCCGGCTGTCTTCTGATTGCCACCACTGTTTTCAATCAGGAATCAGGGAACACCTGGCTCCTGAAAGGGAAGTCTTGTGACTATCTTTGCACGCTGGTAAGATAGATTTCCATGTGCAGCCACTAGACATGGCTGTGCATCATGAGATAGCCTCTGTGGGACTCTGTTTTGTCAGTGTACAAAGATGGGAAGGAAATTGGGGGGGGTAGGGGGGGATAAGGTAATCAAACTCAGAAGGTGCTCTATATGTATGGTTGACTTAACTCAGTCGAATTTCTCCTGGCCAAGCACAAGCATGTCTCATATGTGTATTGAGAAAGCAAGTGGGGATTAAAACTGGCGGGGACGAGAGACAGGGCCTTCTCAGTGGTGGCTCTTTGGCATTGGAACTTCCTTCCTAGTGACATCAGATCAGCCCCCTCCCTCCTTGAAGAAAGTCAAGACTTGGCTTTTTGAGCAAGCATTCGCAGACGAACTATAATCGAGATCAAGGATTACTATGACGACGAAACAAAAACCGATTTTAAGATTGTGAGCTGAGATTGGTATTTTGTAGTTTTTAACTGTTAATTTTATATGTTTTTATATGACTGTTTTTATCTTGTGATGTATTGTATATGGGCACTTGTCGCTTGTTCACCGCCTCAAGTCGCCTTCGGGCTGAGAGAGGCGGTATAGAAGCATGGCAAATAAATAAATTATGACAACAACAGCCCTGTCCCTGCATACATTTCAATTTGGTTTGTAGTTCCTCTGTTTTCATACTGCAAAAGTCAGCAGCTGCTAATAATAATAATAATAATAATACTGTTTATTTCTATTCCGCTCTTCTCACCCCGAAGGGGACTCAGTGCGGATTACAATACACATACGACAGACAATCCCTGTTGGAAAGACATACAATTACACATAGACCAATACAGTGCACACTTATAATTTGTATTAGTCTGTGAACACAAAGGTCCTTTTTATTTTAAAACCATAAAACACTGAGAAAGTCCATAGCGTCTAATTCAAGGTCCGAAGCTCTTCACTTCTACCTGTGCAGTAAAAGCTGCAACCCCTACACTATATACACATACACAAAGGGCAGTGTGCCATCCGGCTCATTTGCATTTTTAAAGCTAGATATGGACATTGTACAATTCTGCTTCTTTTGGGATTAATCAGATGTGAAGGTGAGCCATTTTCTTCAAGCAGAGGTGAGCAAAGTGAGGTCCCCCCCTCTCACCTGGGATGTTTTTGTGACCCCGTAGAAGCCCAGCCTGGCAATTTTCTCTACAATAGGAGTGAATCACTTGCCCTGGAAATCTCCAACTGCAACAATTTATCCTTTCAATAGGTCACAAAGCTCGCCTGTGCAGTTTAGCATCCCCAAATACACATTTTCGAGAACCTCAAGTGGATTTCTGACCACTTTACATTTTAATCTTGTTTTTTTGGTAGTCCGTGTGGCCCTTGGAGGATGCCAGCTCCCCAGAATGCCATAGCTGGCTTCTCCTATTTTAAAATCTCATTGATAAAGAGCTGGTGGTTTACCCTCCCATTCTGATATAATTCTCTCCATTTTGCTTTTGAGGGATGATGGCTAGATTATTAAAACAGATAAATAAAATACCCAAAGTGTATTCATATTCCTCATAGGAATATTGTTTCTTATACAGTACACCTCCCAGATTTGAATAGGACGCATTCCTAGAGATTGTGTGGATATGTAAACCATATTATTTTCAATGGAACAAGTGATGGAGTTATTGAAAAAGGGTGTAGATTGTACATAAATCTCTAAGTGAGTGAGTGAAACCATGGATAAGTTGATATTGCGTGTGCAAGGGTGATACACCTCGCGCCCAATGATAACACTGACACAAAGGTTGGATGAAAATGGCCGCAACTCGTTTATTAAACAGAACAAAGGGTTGGCGGCCACGCAAGGGTCCAGGATCAGGGTAGTACAGGCCCCCGCGAATGTCCCAAGGCACTTGCAAGCCTGTGCGCGAGCGGCCCAATGCCTCTCCACGGAACTCGGCACCCCAGGGGGGGCCAGGGCGTTATCCCCCTACCAACCAAGGGGCGATAAGCCATCCTGATCCAGGGCCCTGCCACCTGCCACAAAAAGGGGGAGGTAAGGAGGCAGCCTTACACCCCCTTTCCGCCAACCCAAACTCCTATCCTCCATAACCAGAACTGTTGCTTGGTAGCCGCCCGGTGCCACATGCAGATCTCTGTGAGATATCCATCGCTACTGAGCCGCTGCTCCATGGCCCCGACCAGTCTCCATCCCGGGTGCTTGCAATGCGTGCCGGCCATCCCCGTGGGAGGCGTAGCCAAGTCCACAGCTCAAATTGCAGATGCGTGACACCCGAAAACTTCGCCCCGTCCACAGGGGTCACGGTAGCAGCTTGCGCTGGTGACAGGCAGCCACCCATTCTGGCCCGCCGGGGCCACGGCAACAGCCTGGATGCTCCCTCCAGTAAGCCATTGTTGCATGAAGCCAGGCCATAGTGACAAGCAGCCACTGGTCTCCGTCCACAGGGGCAACGGCAACAGCCTGGATGCTCCCTCCGGTGAGCCGCTGCTGCATGAAGCTGGGCCAGAGTGACGAGCAGCCACTGGTCCCCGTCCACAGGGGGCAACGGCAACAGCCTGGATGCTCCCTCCAGTGCGCCGCTGCTGCATGAAGCCGGGCCAAAGTGACAAGCAGCCACTGGTCCCCATCCACAGGGGCAACGGCAACAGCCTGGATGCTCCCTCCAGTGAGCCGCTGCTGCATGAAGCCAGGCCAGAGTGGCAAGCAGCCACTGGTCCCCGTCCACAGGGGCAACGGCAACAGCCTTGGTTGCTCCCCCCAGTGAGCCACTGCTGCATGAAGCCAGGCCGAACCTCGCCCATGAGGTTCCAACCTCCTGGTGCCACGGACTTCTTGTCCTGCCTTCCACTCAGGTCCTGGCAGCCTGTCTCCTCCTTGCAGCTGAGCCACGCCCACTCCAAGCACGTGGGTCCCGGTACCACTTTACGTCCTGCCCATGGCCCTGCGAGAGAAAGAAAAAGAACCAACGGCAGCCTGTACACCTCGAGGAGGAGGCCCGGTCTGATTTACAGGTAACACTGATGATTCAAATGGCCCGAGGCTGGAATACTCCTACGGGGACACCACCAGCAGCAGCCAAAGCCGCTGCCCCGATCCTGAAGGCGTGCCCTCCATGAGATTATGCAGCAGGCCCAGCACATGAATGAGTGCTGTGTAGAACTGCCATTAACTGGCATCTGGTGAGGGGGAGAGGTTCCATCAAGATGCACAAATAAGCAGCTTGGGGAGGTGTCCCTGGGGCTGGGAACCCGGCCAGTATCAAATGGGCACAGTTGAGCTTGCTCAAGGCCCAGAATGGGCAGGGAGGCAACCTACCCCCCCAAATGCCACCTTGGACTTATGGAGCCTGTAAGATCTAGCGTTCCCATGGATACTCGCATGGTTGAGCTGCCAAGCTCTACCAGGGGAATCCGTCTGGAGTTGGCCGCAACCTCCCCTGGACGTATGGGCCCCAATGAAATATTAGAGAAGGCCGGAGAGAAAACTCTACCTTGTAATGGGATATGCGTATCCCCTTAGAGAGTTACCTAAGCTGCTGGACGGGGGCGGTGCAATCCTGCTGCCTGGGAGACTGTTTCTTCCACTCTTCACAAACTATGTGCTCCTATGCAACTTGTAAGGATCCTCGCGGGCTGCCGCCTTGTTGTCCAGTAGGCTTTGAAGGCAGCTGCCGCGATGGATTGCATCCGTTCTAACCAGGCCTCCCGTTCCCAGTGGTCCAAGTTCCGGCTGGCACTTTGCGGGCAGGATGTCTGCATCGGGAGCTAGGAACCGAAAACCTGCCTTCCTTGTAAGCAGGGCAATGCATCTACCATTTCATTGTTTACACCTGGAACGTCATGCACTGAGAAGGAAATGTTAGTCTGCACGCAATACCAAGGCAAGTCGCCTGGTGAACCCCGAGACCCTGGCGAACTTGGATGCTTGCCTTTTAGCTCTGCAGCAAAACTTAGCAGGCAAACATGGGTGGGAGTACTGTGAGTTCCCTAAAGGTGACCTACCTCCTGGCCGCAGACGGCCCAAGGTGTGCCCATAGGTCAGCTGACCTGGCTGCCGGCACCGGGGCACTCACCGTAGAGGAACCCATTGATTTCCCAACGACAATGGAAGTGGGGGTTCCGAGTCTTCTCCTGCACTAGATGGACGACAAAATACTGGCCATGGCCTGGCGTATTAAGCATCTGTGTGCACCCAACGCTGCCCTGCCTGCCCCCTAGCTGGAAAATCCGTTAATGTTGAAGCAAACCACAGCAATGGCTTCACATGGTTCTGCTTGCTGTTTGCATACAGGAAACGACCAATAGGAGTCTAGAAGACACAGGTGTCTGAAATGTACCAGGGAGGTTCGGCCCGCTACTAGCACATGCCGATTGTCTATTGTGGCGAATGCTTATGTAGACGGATATTTGGGCTGGAAAATTGGAAATCAGGAGGTATGGTTGCAGATATCCTGACAAAGCCGTGAACCAACGAGCTCAAGTTGACTGCCCAAGCCTCCCATTACAATGATTAGCTGGCCCAGACGGAGGGATCCATGCCCCCCCACAAGGGGGGGTGGTCCTACGCATCTATACATGCCTCAGTCTCTTCCCTATGTCTGTGACCCAGGACGAGATCTCTGTAGGAAACGTAAAACCTCAAATATGGAAATGGCCAGTGTTGGCCGTGAGGCTGACTCGCTCTCTGGCTGGCTCTCCTGATGACTACCTTGGAAACAGTCCTAGTTGAATGCAGGGGGACTGTATCGGGGGCACGTTTGGGCCGCCCGATTCAGTGCTACAAAGTCAGGGATGACAATCCTCGGGACATCAAACCAGGTCCTCAGGACACCTAACAGGAAAGGACCCTGTAATCCGCCATGAGGGCTGGCGCTGCTCAATGGCGGCTGCCTCCTGAGAGGAAGGAAATGGTAAATAAAGGTAACAACAGGCTACACAATCGGTCGAGAGCCCACCTCGACCCAGGCAGGCCTCGAACTCATGGCCTGGCCAGTAGAGATCTAATGCAGCTGACACCCAGCCAGCTGCGCCGCAATCCCGGTGAAACCATATTAGGAGAGCTGCCTGACCGTAACTACCGTATTGCAGTGGCACTCACTGCCTTGGGGTGTCATGGAAGCTCCCTCCTGTGGGCAGTAGTTGTTTCCTTGGCTTCCTGTCTGGCCGGCCTCTGGTTGCGCGTTCGCGTGGAGCCGAGCTCGAAGAAACCTGTAACACAGAACTGCAACTGGACCATAACAGTTAGCACCACCGCACGAGCGAAGAGGGCGCCCTGGAGGGAAAACCCACCAGCAGGACATGGGAGGAACAGCCTAACGAAGGGATGGCCAGGTCTCACACATCGGAGGAACCACTGGAGGCAAAAGCAGCCTGCACCAGTGGGGAGGGGGGGTACCACCCTAAGAGGGGGGGGCTGCACAGGGGAGACAATCCATGCCATGGACACCCAGCATGTATGTGTGGACACACAGGGGTTAATTAATAGCAGCCATGGCGGCCTGCACCAGCAGGGTTGGCCCCCACTGGGAAGGAAACTCAATGCCATGTACGCACAACCTGTGAAACTGACACTCAGAGGCTATGTGCTAGCCGCAATGGCAGCCTGCGCCAGCAGGGGGTGCCCACACCAAGGGGGGGTGGCAAGAACAGTAGCAACACACAATGCCACGTACACACAACATGATTATACAGCCTCTTAGGGGCTGTGAACTAGCCGCAATGGAAGCCTGCACCCGCAAGGGGTGCCCCACCTTAAGGAGGGGTGGCATGAACAAGGAAAGAGACAGCGTTGTCCCTAGACACCTCCCTGTACGTGGCTGGCATGACTGCCTGGCGCGCCATAACCAACCCACTGGAGCGGTACCTATTGGTCTACCCGCATGTGCGGATTCCTGACTGCTGGTCAGCAGAAACTGGAGCTAACCGTGAGAGTTCGCCTAGCTCCCCAGAGATGAACCTGCGATCTCTGGATCAGCAAGTTCAGCAGCTCAGTTCTATTTCCCACTGCACCACCGGGGCCCACAACTGGTGAAAGCAGAGGGCAGAGGAGCCCTGGGGTTGCAGCTGTGTGGGAGGTGAAGGAGGCTGGAGCCTGCCCACCCCCCAACATGGAAGAAAGGCAGCCTGGGAAACCCATTGTGCCACCAGGGAAGCAAGCAGAGGGGGATGATCCACCCCATGTGGCTGCCTACAAAGCCCGCTGAATGCAATGTCCCAATGTGAGTGTGTTCCCCACAGCCACCTGTCCTGGCCTAGCTAGCAAAGTGCTGGAATGTGTCCAGCGAAGGGTGACTCAAATGATCCAGGGTCTGAGATCAAGCCCAATGAGGAGCGGCTTGAAGAGCTGGGCATGTATTGCCTGAGAGAGGGAAGGCTGGGAGGAAACGTGATAGCCATGTCCCCCCCCCCCCAGAGGCCTGGGGCTCCCTGCGAAGGCGGGGACCCTGGCTGGAGTGGGGGGGGGGCAGGGCAGGCACATGCGGGAAGGGGCCCCAGGCGGGGGCAAGGAGAGCAGCCCGGGGCAGGCCCCCGCTCAACCCCCCCCCCGCTGGGGGAGCCGCATGCTTGGGAAGGGGGGGCGAGGGAGGCGGCAGCGGCGAGCGCGCACACGAGCCGCAGCTCCCCCCACCACCCCACCTGGAGGAGCTCCGGGCAGGGAGCGGGGACGCGACATGGGGTGGCCCGGGAAGGGGGGGGGGGAGCGCACGTGCATCGGCTGGACTCCCCCTTGCCCAACGGGGCCCCGGCGGGGGGGGCGCGGCCGGCACCACACCCCACCAAAGGAAGCGGGCGGCCAGGGAGCCGGGGCGCTGGGTTGGCGCCGCATGCGCGTGCGGCGCGCCGCAGCTCCGCCCCGGTGCGCGGCAAGGCCCAGCGGAGGCTGCGCGGGCAGGCCCAGCCCCCGCCGGAGGTGGCCTGCCCGGGAGCCGGGGCGCAGCGCGCGCGGACGCGCCGTTGCACCACCCCCACGCGCGGCAGGGCCCCCACCACCGGGGCAGCAGGGAGCCGGAGGGGGCGCGGGCGCAGCGTCTTGCGCAAGACACGCCGCAGCCCCGCCCCCCACACACGGCGGTCCCAGGAGCGCAGGCAGGCCCCGCCCCGCCGCCGGGAGGAGGTGGCCTGCCTGGAAACCGGTGGGGGGCGCGCCGGCAGGGAGCCGGAGGGGGTGTCGGGCGCAGCGTGCCACAGACACGCCGCAGCCCCGCCCACACACGGCGGTCCCAGGAGCGCAGGCAGGCCCCGCCCCCCGCCGCCGGGAGGAGGTGGCCTGCCTGGAAACCGGTGGGGCGCGCCGGCAGGGAGCCGGGGGGGGTGTCGGGCGCCGCGTGCGCGCGCGCCGCAGCCCCCACACACGGCAAGTCCCCAGGAGCGCAGGCAGGCCCCCCTGCCCCCGCCGGGAGGAGGCGGCCTGCCTGGAAACCGGTGGGGGCGCCGGCAGGGAGTCGGAGGGGGGCGCCGGGCGCGGGACGTGCCGCAGCCCCGAGCCCCTTCGCGCGCAAGGCCCCGGCAGGGAGGAGGCACGGAAGGCCCTGCCCCTCCGCCGGGGAGACGGCCGGCCATGGGGTCGGAGGAGCACCTGGCGGGGCGCCACGTGCACACGCACGCGCTGCCATCCGGCCAGGGGGGTGGGGCACCGCACGCGCCCGCACGGCCGGGGCGGTGCACCCCCTCATCGAACCGTGAGGGGACCCCAGGGCCCGCACCCCAACCCCCGTGACCCAGGAGAAGAACTGTAGCCCGCAGCAGGCGCGAGCCGCAGGCCCCAGGAGCAGCAGGGACCCCAATACCGACCGGCAGCGGGATCCTGCTGTTGCTGCTCCTGTAGCTGCTCCATGGTGCAAAGGAAATGGCCCCCCTGGATCTGCTGCTGGTGCTGCTGCAAAAACCGAGTTGGCCCCTGCAAGTGCTGGGGGGCAGTCCCAGGCAGCTTTTTATATCCTGCCTGGGAAGAAGAGAAAGGCCAGCTAGCCATGTGGAGGGGGAGAGGCGTGGCCGGCCCCCCTCATTGGCTAGCTGGCCCTGACGGCGGGAAACTGGTGCCGCCCCAGGGGTCTCTGGGAAGGAGAAGCCCCCTGACCTCCCCAAGATGGCGACAAGGACAGCCCTACCCCGCAAAAGGGGTTGGCCGGTAAGTCGTCCATGCCCATTAGTTGATATTAGTTCTGTAGGCCTTTGAAACCATTGACCATGGTATCCTTCTGGGACGCCTCACAGAAATGGGCCTTGGAGGTACTGTCTTGCAATGGCTCCAGATCTTTCTGGCGGGCCGATCTCAGAAGGTGTTACTGGGAGATACCTGTACAACCCCTCAACCATTGTCTTGTGGGGTTCCTCAGGGTTCAATACTATCTTCCATGTTATTTAACATCTACATGAAGCCGCTGGGGGAGGTCATCTGGAATTTCGGGGTGCGGTGTTATCTGTACACAGATGACGTCCAACTCTGTCACTCCTTTCCACCTACTACTAAGGAGGCTGTTTTGGTCCTGAACCCGTGCTTGGCCGCTGTGTCGGACTGGAAGAGGGCGAACAAATTGAAATTGAATCCAGACAAGACAGAGGCACTCCTGGTCAGTCGAAAGGCCGAACAGGGCATAGGGTTACAGCCTGTGTTGGACGGGGTTACACTCCCCCTGAAGACGCAGGTTCGCAGTTTGGGTGTGATCCTGGACTAATCGATGAGCCTGGAACCCCAGGTCTCTGCGGTGACCAGGGGAGCATTCGCACAATTAAAACTTATGGGCCAGCTGCGCCCGTACCTTGGGAAGTCTGACTTAGCCATGGTAGTCCATGCTCTGGTTACATCCCATATAGATTACTGCAATGCTCTCTACATGGGGGCTGCCTTTGAAGACTGCTCGGAAGCTTCAATTGGTTCAACGGACAGCAGCCAGGTTGATAACTGGAATGGCACTTAGGGAGCGTAAACTCCCCTGTTGTGCCAGCTCCACTGGTTACCACTTTGCTACCGAGCACAATTCAAAGTGCTGGTTTTGGCCTTTAAAGCTCTAAACTGTTCTGGTCCAACTTACTTTTCTGAACGCATCTCTCCCCATGAGCCATCAAGATACTTAAGATCATCCGGAGAGGCCCTGTTCTCGGTCCCGCCTGCTTCGCAGGCGTGTCTGGCGGGGACGAGAGACAGGGCCTTCTCAGTGGAACTCCCTTCCTAGTGACATCAGATCGGCCCCCTCCCTCCTGACATTTCGTAAGAAAGTCAAGACTTGGTTGTTCGAGCAAGCATTCGCAGATGAACTTTAATTAATCGAGATCAAAGGGTTAGTCTGACGACGAAACGGAAACCGATTTTAAGATTGTGGAGCTGAGATTGTATTTTGTAGTTTTATTGTAAATTTATATGGTTTTATATGATTGTTTTTATCTTATTATGATGTGTTGTATGTCGGCACTTGCTGCCGCTTGTTCACCGCCTTGAGTCGCCTTCGGGCTGAGAGAGGCGGTATAGAAGCATAGCAAAAAAATAAAATAAATAGATACAAATACCATCATGCATTGGTTGGGTTTGGTGGTTTAGAAAGTTTATTAATTTATTTTGACTTCAAGAAAAGCCCCCCCCTCCCTCTTTTTCCTGCTGGTGTCTCTCTCATCTCATTTGCATAAGCACTCAATGATTTCACCTGCCATCAGAAAAGGGCACACAGAAGCGAGAGTAGGAGAAAAATAATAACAAGCAAAGGTCAACCCCAAAGGCTCATCCGGGGTTTTCATTATCCAATCCTTGACTTCCTAAATTGAGTGCTACAGTAGTTACTTTTTATTTATAAGCCCTAGTTAATGCCTTTGATTCTTGGCTTTTTGGCTAAGATCAAGTGTAGCAATGCCATCTACTTTAGCATTATAAAACCAAATGGGAGCAGACCTTTTTTATAGCATGCTCTTGGTAGCTTTGGTACAAGGCTGCAGCAAATTTTATTGCTTTGTGGCACCTTTTCGATAAGAAATGCTTAGAGAAGTGTATGTGTTTCCTTATACATGCCTCTCGCTCTGTGTGTTATATGGATGTTTGGGCACACTTCTACAATAGTATGTTTTTACAAGCTTTCCTGCTTTGATGTCCTACTACTCTTGCTGCTTTTGTTCTTGAGGGTTTTTCATATTATAGCAAAATAAATAACCTCTTTGTGTATATTATGTTATCTAGATTGTCTTTGGGTGCCTCTTTTATCACGGATGGGTCTTGAAATAGCTGATGCGAAACGAGGTGGCCATATACCAGTCGCCCGTTGACCCCAAGTCTGGATTTAATACGAGCGTTCCAGCCTCTGCCAAACATTCACATATTTGTATCGGTTGCTGTGAGTTCAATCTGATTTTCAACAGAGGATTGTCACCGCCAACGTCACTGCCTGGGCCATGGACGTAAGCCCCTCCCAACCCCCTCGGGGGCAGAGAGGGAAGACAGACAGCGCCACCCGGAGTCGGGAGGCCCCATTCCCCCACCTGAAGCAGGACAGCGCCACCTGGAGTTAGGAGGCTCTATAGCCCCATCAAGAATGTCCACCAACACCGAACTCCGGACAAAACAATTGTTGGCCCAACCCACCCCCCCGTGTCCATCTGAGCACAGAGGAAGTAGCTAGCCCCGCTTCTAAAGCAGGAGGCAGCAACTTCCAGACTGAGATGAGGCCAGCACTTAGGTGGAGATTATCCTTGGGGCTGCCGCCAGATGGAAGGAGGACAATACAAACATCACGGACTCCTTCCATACGGCTACCACCAAGCCCAGGAAGTGGGAGATATAGATCCAGGACGTTCTGGGGGCGAGCTTTAACAACTGCAGCCGCAGGGCTTCTGTGACTCCCCTATACATTCTCCCACTCCTTAAATCAACCTGACCAAGGACAAATTGAACAATGCCAGCACCCCGCCCTTTCAGGAGGCGGGCAGGAAGCTGGACACCTAGTCCAGTCGTCTAGGAGGGCTGGGCAGGGGCGGCATACGCGTGATCTCGGTAGGGTAATAGGACGGTAGCCGCAGGTCTTATGAGAGAGAGCGGAGGAGCCGACAGAAGGCTCAAGGCCCTCCCTCTGACCTACGTGCTATCCCGGGTACGCAGATGGGGAGCCCTACTTCCTCTCCTCCAACTCTGATACTGGCCAACGCCAGGTCCGTGCGAAACAAGTCAGCGACCATCAGGGACCTCCTCTCAGAAAGGAGGGTCGACCTTGCCTGTCTCACTGAGACATGGCTCCAGGAAGGCGACGAGGTTATCTTGCACGAGCCAACATCCCGGACATGTGGCCAGCTATCAGACGAGGACCGAGAGGCGGGGGGGAGGGGTGGCCATCCTTAGCCGAGACTCTATTAATTCCAGGACGATTCCGACAGCGAACATCCCTGGGATGGAGTGTACGGGCCTGGTATGGGATCTGGGTGAGAGTGTAGCCTTCCTGCTGGTGTACCGTGCACCGACGACCGGCAGGAAGCCTACCTAAGCTGCTGGAGGTGGTTGCGGAGTGGGCATTGAGGTTCCCTAGACTTATTGTCCTGGGGGACTCCCAATGTCCACGCCGACACCACCTCCCGTCAACTGCAGCCGTGACCTGGTGTCTACCATGGAGGCACTGACTCTCACTATGTAAGACCGGCCCCACGCACCATGCAGGTCACACATTAGATCTGATCTTCGCTGCTGGAATTCAGGTGATCCTAACCTCCGTTACGGAGGTTCCATGGTCGGATCACAATGTCCTGGAAGTCCGCTGGGTTTAGCCCTCCCGGTAAGGGTGCAGAACCTATTTTGGTTCGCCCAAGGAGACTCTATGGAACCCACTAGGTTCCTGAATGCTCTGAGGGCTTGGGAACCCCCAGCGACTGTCGACGGCCTGGTAGAGTACTGAATGCCAGCTCTCCACGGCCTTAGACGAGATCGCCCCAGGCGTTCTCTCCTTCCCCGCAGAAATCGTCGCCATGGTACACCGAGGAGTTGCGGGCGATGAAACGGAGAAAGAGACAACTAGAGGACGTGGCGGAGTCTCCGTGACGGAGTGTCGAAATCAGCTTATAAACAATTTAAGGAAGTTTATGAGCAAGCTATCAAGGAAGCAAAAAAGGGTTACTACTCTTCCTTGATAGAGTCAGCCAGTTCGCGCCCGGCCCACTATTTAAGGTAATTCGACACTGACAACAATCCCAATTGTCCCAAATGATAAGGGTTTGGCTCCTTCAGCCGAGGCTTTTCAGAACTTCTTTGCTGACAAGATTTCGACCTCCGCCGGACATTCCGGCCACCCTTGATACAGTTAGCGAACTCGAGACTCCGCCGCCACGGTGGGCCCACCTTCACCCGCTTCCAACCACTGACGAGCAGCTGTCGATAGGTTGCTAGCTGCAGCTAGACCAACTACTTGCTCCTCGACCCGTGCCCTCTTGGCTTGTCAGATCCTGCCGAGAGGGCTACGAGGCCCCTGGGCATGATCATAAATAGCTCCCTTGAGCAAGGAGTCTTCCCAGGGGGTTAAAAGAGGCCATGGTGAAACCGCTGCTGAAGAAGCCGATTTAGAACCTTCTGCCCCCTCCAATTACAGGCCGGTTTCCAACTTGCCTTTCTTAGGCAAAGTAATTGAGAGGGCAGCAGGATCAGCTGCAGCAGTTCCTAGAAGACACAGCTGACTTGATCCCTTCCAGTCCGGCTTCCGTATTGGGCATGGGACGGAGACTGTGCTTGTCGCCATTACAGACCAGATTCGACGCCAACTGGACCAGGGTGGATCAGCACTGCTTGTCTTGTTAGATCTGACAGCAGCGTTCGACACGGTAGATCACGCATTGCTGACCCACCGCTTAGCTGGCTCCGGGGTCGGGGGACTGCCCTTAAATGGGTGGCCTCCTTCCTCCCGGGACCGGGACAACGCGTGAGGGGGCGGGGAGGTCTCCGAGACTCCCACTTAAGTGTGGGTCCCCCCAGGGGCCATCCTCTCCCCCTTGTTATTCAACGTTTATATGCGCCCCCTGGCCCAGTTGGCCCGCGACTTTGGTCTGGAGTGTCATCAGTATGCAGATGACACCCAGCTCCTGCTGAGAATGGACGGCAGGCCGGACTCCACCGATTGTTTTCATCTATGCCTTGAAGCCGTGACTGGTTGGCTGCGAGCCAGCCGGCTGAAGGTGAACCCATCGAAGACGGAGATCCTGTGGCCTGGTCGGCCTGGGCTGGGTGGGTGCCGTTGCCTACCCTGACGGCGAATGGCTTAATCCATCGCCGCCGGTTAAGAGCTTAGGGGTTGTGTTGACTCCTCGCTGACCATGGAGGCCCAGGTCTCCGTGGTCAGCAGGACGCTCTTCTATCACCTCCGCCAGGCTAGGCGACTGGCCCCCTACCTGTCCAGGGACGACCTGGCCACGGTAATCCAAGCGACGGTCATCTCGAGGTTAGACTACTGTAACGCCTCACGTTGGCCTTCCCTGTCGACAATCCGGAAACTCAAGCTGGTGCAGAATGCCGCTCGCTTACTGGCAGGAGTGCCAGTGAGAGAACATATTACACCGATACTCCGGCAACTGCACTGGCTTCCCATTGAGTACCGAATTGCCTTCAAGGTGCTGGTTTTGACCTTTAAGGCCTTGCACGGCCTAGGGCCTGCGTACCTGAAGGACCGCCTTACCCCGTATGTGGCCCCGAGATCACTGCGATCAGATGAACAGAATCTGCTATTAATTCCATCAGTCCGCTCCTGCCACCTATCGACGACCAGACAAAGGTCCTTTTCTGTGGCGGCACTGGGTGCTCTGGAACGCCTCCCGGACAATGTTCGCCATCTCCGAACTGGCCTGCCCGAGGGCGTGCAAGACGGCCCTCTTTGGCTCGGGCCTTTAATTAGGCACACCGGTCGAAGAACTTTGCTATGTCCTCGTGCCCATATTGGACGATGTAATCTATTTTAATTGTGGTTTTATGTTGTGTGTATAAATTGTAGGGCCGTATGCCACTATGTAACGACATGCCGCCCATGTATTTTACTGTGATCCGCCCCGAGCCTGCTGGGAGGAGCGGAATATAAGAACGAACAATAAATAAATAAATAAATAAATTGTTTGAACTTTAAATGTGGACTTATTCTCAACTATTTTTGCTTGAACCTTAAGTGTGGACTCATTCTCAACTATTTGGATATATTTTTTTGAAAAGACTTTGACCATTGTGGTCTTTTTTTCTTTGGACAATGTTATGAAATGTATGTTTATATACAACAAGGACTTTGACCATTGAGGTCTTTATTTTCTTTGGACAAGGTTATGCAATGTCATGTTTATACATATAATCCAGATTGTCCTCTTTGCTCCAGTGTATTGTTTTCCTTGATGTTAACTACGATACCTTGATTTCTTTATTACATGCTTACTGTTGCTTATACAATTTAGATGCTTCTAGCATTTCATCCATAGAGTGTTTGATGTGAGAGCAATTTACTCATTTTCCCTAATTGGGTTAACATACAATATATATTAATTTAAAAGGGAGGAATTAACAGGTAATTTAAAGGGTCTCCTATGTTGGTCCTTCTTCTTTCAGTTAGCCTAGGTTTTGTTCACAGCATTTTAAGGTATGGGCCCATTCTCTGAAAAAACCATAATGATTCTGGGAAGCAATAGAAACCAAGAAAGTAGACAGTCAACAACAAAGAGTCCCTTAACTGGCACCCCAAGGAGAAGACTTCCCATCCTTCGGCTTACATGGTTGGGTAGCCATTCTAGCCAGAATCATCACTTTTTAATGCCTCTGGGATATTTGGATACATACTATAAGTAGTCCAGGGTGCAATGCTCTGGCATAGGAGAGAAGCACAACCATAGTGGCTTCCAAAATGACAAGACCCTTTGGTTAGAATGAAGTAGTGAAGTAGGTTTTTGCATGTGAACTATGAGGATCCTATAAAATAGAGTGAACGAAATGACAACTGTCTGGTCTAGAATGCTTAAGTTGCTAGACTGTGTTTGCTTCAGCAAGAGCCACTCGAGTTTGCACCTGTGTTCAGGCTGTGTGGAACTGAATGTTTACCATGGAATTAATTGAACTAATATTTGCATTGTTCCAATGTTCCCTGTATTAAACTAAGCTCTACTTAGCTCTGTTTTTTGTATATGTGAGGCTCAAAGACTTTTTGTGGACTCATTTCTCTATGAATTAGAAAGTGTGTTCAGCATAATGAGGTGATTTGAGCATTTGACTACAATTCTGGAGACCAGGGTTCAATTCCACCTTTGGGCATGAAACCAATGGGTGACTTTGAGTAAGTTACACAACCCCATGACAGATTTGCCTTAGGGTAGTCATAAATTGGAAATGATGTGAAGACACACAATTTTCTGTATTGATGATCCTTGAAGTTGATTTTTAATTTATACATTTATAATTGGCTTAATTGCATTAATTGGTTGATATTACATTTAGAATCATCTTAAAAACTTTCTATTTAAAATGTGATATTCTTTCATGTTGTGAGTTAGATTTAGTCCTAGTTTTGGGAGGAAGATGGGATAAAAATGGAATGAATGAATGAATAAAAAAGAATGAAAGAATACAAGCTTGCTGACTAAAGTGCATTCTTCAAGGTAACTATTGAATAAAAGACATCTACTCTCTCAAAATGAAAATAAGATGATATTGATTGACCAGTTCCTTTGCTGAATGAAATGAATTTTGAATGATGTTCTTATTACAATCTTCAATTAATCAATACATTTTGAATGAAATGATTCCAATGTGCATCATAATCAGAGAAACCAAAACTTTATTTAGAATGTGTTGAAAGCAATTTCATACTTAGGTGGAGCTTTGATTGGATTTTAATTGGACATTTAACAAGTATATATTGCACATTGTGGGATACATATTTAGATTAGCTCTTCTTTTGAGCGGGCTTTTAGTGTAATGAATCCAAATCATTACTGATCTTGAGAAATGACTGACAGTGAATTTTGTGATTGCCTCAAAAACATATTGGTTAAATATTGTAAAACAACAACTCATGGGATTACAAATAGTGAGTCAGGGAAGCTAAAGTGGTGTCAGATTGCATCAGTCCTATAGATGCATCCTGAGGCCCCTCCCACACAGCTGAACAAAATCCCACATTATCTTCTTTGAATTGGAATTTACGCCAGTATATTCCAATTCACGTCAGATAACCCAGTTCAAAGCAGATATTGTGGGATTTCCTCCTTGATATTCTGGGTTATATGGCTGTGTGGAAGGGCCTGAAGTTGGTCTATTTTAGTCAGGATTCACATTAAGGACTTGACCTATAAAAGCAGGTGCATTGGGCAAACTATTTACCAGATTATTGGCAAATGCCATTTTTATTTCAGTCCATGTCAGAGACAAATCCGTTCACAAGAAGCTTCTTTATCAACAGTGAAAATACTGTTATATTTTCATCTATATTCCATCCATCTATCCATCTGTTAAATAAAGAGAGATTTCATTATTATTATTTATTATTATTTGGATTTGTACGCCGCCACTCCCCGAGGGCTCAGAACAGCTCACAATCATAAAAACACAAACAAAAGCAAAGAGCATCAGTTAAAACTAGACAGAATAAAAATTATCTATCCTCAGCAATCAAAAGCTAGCCAGAAAAGGTAGGCCTTGCAGGCCTTGTAAAAAGATGGTAAATCATGCAAGGCCCGCACTTCGCTTGGAAGAGTATTCCAAATCGAAGGTGCTACGACACAAAAGGCTCTGCTCTGGGTAGATGTTAGGCGGATGGATTTGAAACTAGGCACTTCAAGGAGATTCAATTGTTTAGAGCGGAGTGAACTCTGGGGTTGGTAGGGGATGAGACGATCCCTCAGATACAACGGCCCCAGGCCATACAAAGCCTTGAAAGTTAACATCATCACCATTAAAAGTGGACTTTTCAGAGATGTGATCACACTGCCTTACCGTGACAATCCTACCATTAAATATACCTGGAAGCTTTAAGATGAAGTGAACTTGCGTCTACTAGATGTAGTCCTCATCATAACTAGAAGCCTGAAGGAAAATAAATGGGTGGATAGCTTCCATTGCTATGTTTCCTTCACATCTACAATGAATACTACCTTATGTACTTGCTTTCTGTTGTCCTGTTAGGATAGTCAGATTGCAAAGTTAAAATGACAGAATAAGCCAGTATTAAGCAAGTGCCCCACTGAATGATGGATTGATTTTCTCTGTTAGACACATAATAATGACTCAAATTTGTCTTGCTTCAGTGTAAATTTGCAAGGACTGTTTACATCCTATAGGGAAATTACTTTTTTAGACTATAAGTTTTCCAGCCAGCAGGACCATGCTTCTTTTCTCCTTTGGCCCTGCTTGCCATGGGATTATGGGAGTTGTAGCTGAAAGAAGAGTATTTTCCAACGATTCATGGAACAAGATGGGGATGGATTTGCTCTGTCAATATCAGGATCATGAGTCCTGTCTTGCTTTTCTTTTAACTTTTAAGATGCTGCTATTTGTCATATGTAATTGTATACTGGGTGTATTTAACCTTGCTTGTATTTGCTTGCATATCAGGAGCGATGGCATATGTCACACTCTCTCATTAGCCAGGAATTGTTTATCTAGTGCTGGTAGATTTTGGCCAACTGCATAAGGAATTAAATTACTTAAAGCGCCAATGAAAGCTATAGCCAGAACCTGCAAGGCTGTTCTTGTAAGGGAATTGGTTTGCTGATGGAAGAGGGTATTTTGATTAATTAACAAATGGGGCTAGATATTAAAAATGACTATGTCTGGCCCAACTCCCTTTTCCACATACTTTAGGAAATGTTTTATTTCAGCTGTGATAGAATAATAGAATTGTATGAATATGATAAAACTTCCATATCACTATTACAAGCTTTGAGAGCTTACACATCTGACGCTGGATATTAAGCTTGACAGGGACGGATCAGCGCTGCTTGTGTTATTGGATCTCACAGCAGCATTTGATACAGTCGATTACAATCTTTTGGCCCACCGCCTTGCCGTTGCTGGAGTTAGGGGAACGGCCTTGAAATGGCTGCTGTCCTTTCTACACAACCGGGGACAGTGAGTGGAAAGGGGAGGTTTGGTCTCCGAGAGGGCCCCATTAATTTGTGGTGTCCCTCAAGGAGCCATACTCTCCCCGTTGTTATTTAACATCTACATGCGGCCACTTGCTAAGCTGGCTCAAAGCTTCGGGCTGGAATGTTATCAGTACGCTGATGACACCCAGCTTGTTCTGAGGATGGAAGGCCGACTGGCCTCCGTACCCTCTTGTTTCCATCAGTACCTCGAGGCTGTCTCTGAATGGCTACGTGCCAGCAGATTGAGAGTGAATCCAGCAAAGACAGAGATACTGTGGCTGGGTCAACCGGACAGTGGGGTGGTTTGGCTACCTTCTCTGGATGGCGAGACACTCTGCCCGTCATTGTCAGTAAAAAGCCTTGGGGTTGTTTTAGACCTCTTGCTGACAATGGAGGCCCAGGCCTCCACTGTCAGCAAAACCACCTTTTTCCACCTGCGTCAGGCCAGGCGGCTGTCTTCCTACTTGTCCAGAGATGACCTAGCCATGGTGATCCAAGCCACGGTCATCTCAAGATTAGACTACTGTAACGCGCTTTACATCGGCCTACCCTTGTCCTTGATCTGGAAGCTTAAGCTCATCCAGAATGCTGCTGCTTGACTCCTTGCTGGAGTGCCAGCGAGGAGTCACATAACTTCCATCTTACAGCAGCTTCACTGGCTTCCAGTTGAGCACCAGATCACTCTCAAGGTGATGGTGCTAACCTTCAAGGCCTTGTGTGATGAATTGCCTATATTTTTGGGCCAGAAGAAGCCCAGGAGGAAAAGCCCTTTTTGGTGGGTTGGCCAGGTAATGGTCTGTTTGGATGAACATTGTAAGGTTAGGGATCCCAGGTTAGGCTGAGTTAGCCTAGGAAAAGGGGATATTGAACCTTAGGGAGCCAGTAGGCAGTTGGGCCATGCACCAGGGGAAGATTGTCAGTTGGAATTTAAAAATTGACAGTTGGAGGAGCAGTTAGGCAGAGGGGAGGCTCGGAACTCTGGAAAAGGAGTTGATAGTCTCTGGCAGAGAAGGTCAGAGTGAGTTTAGCTCCTGCGTGAGTTAGCAGCATTTTGCTGGGTTTTGTAGGACTCTAGCTGAGAAGGGGCAGAGTCAGGTAGTTATAGGTAGCAGATAATACTTCAGCAGTATTATCTGTGGTGATGAGTTAAATCGTAACATTGTTCTAAGCATCGTGCCAGTTTGTTTTTAAGTAACCACACGCTCCATCGCTTCATTGTAACCATAACACTCCTGTGCCTGTGACCTCTCACAAGTTGTTAAATAAACTCTGTTATCTTTGTTCATCAAGTCCTGCCTCTCTGTGTTTCCATTCTCCCTGAGTTTAATGGTGGCAGTGTTTTAAGAAGTGAAACCTCTCCAGCCTCAAAATACAAGTTCCCTGATAATCTGCCCAGCCTTGAGACTAAGGCGAGCCCTCACCACAGTACTTGGTGGCAGCCAGGTGTTGAAAAAAACCATCAGCCTCGCCACACCTTGCATGGCTTGGGACCGTTGTATCTGAGGGACCGTCTTACCCCCTACCAACCCCAGAGATTGCTCCCTTCTGAAGGCCTAAACCTCCTTGAAGTGCCCAATTTTAAAACCTTTTTTCTGGCATCTACCCAACGTGGGGCCTTCTCTGTGGCAGCACCAAGTATCTGGAACACTTTGCCAGCTGAAGTGCGTGCCCTGCAAAATTTGTCCTCCTTTTGCAGGGCATGCAAAACCCATCTCTTCAAGCAGGCATTCGACTGTTGATTCTGTAATTCTGCTTAGTTTAGTCTAGTATAATTTTAGCTAATTTTACTTGATGTTTTATCTGTTTTACGCTGTTTTATGGTGTCTTTGTAAGCCACTCCAAGCCCTCGGGGAGTGGTGTCATACAAGAATGAACAATAAATAAATAAATAAATAAATAAATAAATAAACATCACCACATTGCTTGCTGCACCATTGTCCCCATCACATGGGGGAAACTGTTGCTGCCTGGCTTCCCCCATTCTTCTGAATAAGAACACAGGAAGCCTCCTGTGTTCTCTGGAAAGTGTCCCCGCATGCTGCCAGGATGCTTCTTCTATGGAGCCTTGTCAGGAGTAGCCTTAAGCATGCGATGGGCTCCAAATGAGGAAGCATCCTGGAAGCATCCTAGGACTCTTCTCTTTCTCTGGGTGATGAAGTGGCTGGTCGCACCAGTTGGCTTTCACATACTTAAATCTGAGCTCAACTCATTATGAACAAAGAAAATAAGACTAATGTTGGATTGAATTGGAAGTGGCCTTGCACCAGATCATAGAGTGTTTGTCCTCTGATATATAATTGTTTAATCTTACCGGCATCAGCTTTCTAAAGTCTTGTCACCTGACTTATTTCAGCCGAGAAGGTGAAGGTTAAACCTGTGACCTTCTTCATGTGAGGTGTTTGCTGTATTACCAAGTTATTGTTACAAAAATGTAGAGATGAATAGCTTTAGCTTTGTACATTTTTGCTTTTGTTTTCCCTTCCATTTATGAGGAGGAGGAGGAGGAGGGAGGAGATGAAACAATTTCATTTTCAGATTGCAATGACCCACACTTGAGTTTCCATGTGATCTTGAGTGATCTCAGTCAAGCAAATATTACCTTATGTGTGTAATCTTGCTAGTGGGACACTGTCAGGGTCATGGCCATGTTCCTTGCATTAGATTCCATGTGAGATCATAACCAAACAGTGACATTTACAAACTGATCTATGGTGCAAAGCAAGAGAATCTTAAATGACCATTTTGCCAGGGCTTCACAGGGTGAAAGGAAGCAGCCCCCTGCCTGATCCATACTCCTTTCTTGTTAATGCTTTTGTACATTAATAGAGTGAATGGAAGACCTCTCAGTTCAACATGGGGAAGCTGTGAATGTTGGAGTTGGGCTAAAATATGTGGCATTTCTGGACTTTGTTTATCTACCTTGTGCATGACAGAATAATCCTATAGGCTTACTACAGTGCAGTAGAACCAGAACTCCCAGAACTAGGACATTTGTTACTATGGATCAATACAGCTGATTGATTTGTTTCAAATTTTCCTTGGAAGCATGGCTATGGGGATTCATATGAGTCCTGAATTTCAGAGTTTAGTGTTGGATCTCTAACCACATCCCAGCTGCATGCTCCATTCTCAGTTTAGCGGTGGATCTGTGCATTTAAGCTTACCTATCAGCATACGCCTAGTTTAACCTAGAGATCAAGGGCTGGATGAAAGGTGAATGGGAAATATCTCTGCCTCTTATTCTTTTCCGATAAAGCTCAGAGAAGTAATTCATCTTCAAAAGATCTCTAAAACTCCTTTGAAATAAAATGATTAAAGCCTGTCTCTTCTCTCATCCCACATCAGACGTACCATTAACTGTCTTGTGTTCCCCTTGACTATAAATGCACTTTTCCCCTGATCGTAGCTGCAAGTTTTGTTTTAGAGTGAGAGTTAGCATACTGTTACCAGTGAGGTTCATTGCAGCAACATCAAAGCAAACTCCACCATCCTACCTATGTGTGGTCTTTTAATTTGCATTATAGTTAAATATGGATGTAAGGAATGGAAAGCAAGGAAGTCCAAAGGGTGGGGTCTATTATTTTTAAAAATATTAAATGGAGTTGTTGGTGGGGAAAGTATAGTTTTGATAATGTGGAAAATATATTAATGTCTCTTTAATCTCTTTACTGCATTTACTCTGAAGTAAATCCCATGGAAACTCATGAGACTTCAAGTAAACATTGCATGTATAGTGTATGATGTAGAAATAATGTAGAATGAATGCAGTTGGACACCACTTTAACTGATATAGCTGTATGTTATGGAAACATGGGAATTGTTGTTTGATGAAGCCCCACATTCTTTGGAGCTGAAGACCATGTAAAACTAAAACTTCCATGTTTCCATAGCAGTGAGTCATGGGAGTTTGAGTAGTATCAAGCTGCATTCATTCTACAGTGTAGCTGTATCATTAAAGTTGTAAAGTTTTGAAGTTTTAAAGTTTTAAATCTCTCGACCCTTAGACCTGATGCGTTTGTGCGGGACTGTGTCCCTCTTCTCGTAACCTGGTCATTGACAGTAGTAAATGAACTTGAACTTGAACATTCATTAGAATCAAGTTGCATGGTGGCAGTTCTGTCAATGCTATCTCAATGGGCATTTCTGGACGAATCAAGTGAGGTTTACTGCTAAGGAAAATATGTACAGGATTGCTCAGATTCAATTCTGAAATGAAAACTATGAGTGATGATGTAACAATGGCCCCAAGGAACAACAACTTTGAATGGGGTCAGCTTTGAACTATCTTGGATTGAACAAGATTTCGGAAACATACAGTAGATATCAACCATTTCTATAAGACATCCTGTCCTCTCTTACCTTCAAAATCTTAACTGTTGGATTTTGAGCTCAATCGTATTGGACAGAATATAAATGGTTTATTACAAACAAATCCTACAACAAAATATTGCAGTGTGGAGAATGACTCTTCTTTGTTGACTGGACAGAATCATACCTGGATTTACATTTTGTTATCCTTTCTACCTGGCATTTCCACCTCTTTGTAGGGAGTCCTCAACACTTGTATTCTTTGGGGGGGAGGGCGAAGGAGGAGAAGGGCAGTGTTTCTCTGCACAGCCCTCTCCTAGGTTTGCATTTCTATAACATTTCATGTTCCCCTAAGCCTTCTGATACCTTCTTCATGAATGGAATTAAATAAGTTACATATGCAATGAGACTCTTTGCTTGAACATCAGCAATAGAAGAAACAAACTTTGTGTATCCATGTGATGTTTTATTTGTGGCTTCCTGTTCTTCAGAAAAGAATTGCATTGCTCTACTATGTCTATGAGAAAACAACAACTCATTGACATTTAAGCTTTAACATTCCTGGTTGCTTTCTTTAGCTGGTAATGTTAACACTATAGAGAGGAAGATATTTCAGTCGCTCTAGTTATGAAAAGCTGGAGGCTTCTTCCTGCAACCTCAAGATGGGCTGAGCTTGAATTTTTCTTGTGAACCTACTTTTCATGTCTATTTTCTGCTAACATGTCCCACCAGTAACTGCATTTAGAAACCAAAGTACTCCTTTTTCGAGGAGAAATCTCAGAATTAAATAAGAGGTGGGAAAGTGGAGTCCTCCAAATGTTGGACTTCAATTTCCCATCAGTCCTGTCATCATTTTGAAATACTTTATATGTATTTAAGTAGTAAATACATTCCATTGTTGTCATCACCATTACCACAACCACCATCCCATCACCACTACTATCATAGCCAATGAATGAAATGTAACAGGAGATGAAATCCAACAACATGAGAGGGCCACACCCCTGAATGCATGACTGCAAGGAACCCACTGCCCTTACACATGTGGTCAATGCTACCCAAATACATTTTGCTACTCCAAGGAAAAACCACATGTGTTGTCTCCACCACCCCCATGCTGGGGTGAATACTTTATCAGTTGTACTATCCAGACACCATTCCTTACCTTCTTCTAATCTCTCTCATGGTGCAACATGAAGCCGGACATGTGCCCTTGGCTGTATGTCATAGGCCTCAGTAAAATTTTCCTTGTTCACCTAGAGGATTTACAACTTGAGCATTGTCCTCCCTTGTGAATTAAGGCTAACTTTTTCTTGCCTGGGCTTAGGTGGACCATTCAATATTTGTCCAAATCCACTTGCGGGCTATATCCAAACTTCAGTCTGCAGTATCCGGCTCTGGTTTGAACCCATTAAGACAATACTTACCTGCTTTAATCCAAAATCAGATATGTCTTGAAAGCCACACAGCTTCCCTGTCCTGAAGTCACCTTGGAGGAAAAGGGCATTTCAGGCAGGTACACATGTCTATTGGATTATTTTAGATCATAGGGCCACAGCAGCAGTGGATTTTTTCTTCCCCTGACGTATCTGAACAAATAGCTTTTCTTCTTTTTTCTGTCACTATTACTGCCAATTTATACTCCCAGTGGGTGGCTCTTCCATGACATCCCTTCCCTCCTACCATCTGAGGCACCATATATACTTCCATATAATGTAGTTTGAGTATGGATCTATACTGCCAAATAATGCATCTAAAGATGGAATTTAGCTGCACTGAACTGGTTTATATGAGTCTACACTGCCATATAATTCAATTCAATGAAGTTACACTGAATTTTATGGCAGTGTAGATCCAGCCTGAAACTCTATTATATGGTCAGTGTAAACTCATGTAATGGAGTTTACCTGCATTGAACTGCATTATATGGCAGTATAGATGGAGCCTGAGTGAGTGAACACATTGTAAATGTTGTCAGCTAAACTGATTGAAGAAGTGTATAGTTCTTCCAACATGCACACACATTTCTACCTACTGGTGTTGCATTTGAAAAATAATTCCACACTTTGTTTCTGAATATTGCTTACCTTCTGTTTTAATTTCATCATCATTCCACTTATTACCATATTGTTTATATGTTTTAATTTGCCTGTTGCTTTGGGGACTCCAATCCAGCTTAAGAAGTTTTAAACAAATTATGGAAAGCACCAAAGTGACCCAATTGTCTACTCTGGGGAAGAACTGGAATAAGAGATGCACAAAGAGGTAATAGCTGTAGTGGTGTGTGTGTGTGTGTGTGTGTGTATATATATATATACACACACACACACACACACACACACACACACACACATATGCAATTCTGCATAGTTATGCTGACCAACCAAATCCCACCAGCATTGTCAAAGAAGCTTAACTAAAGGGCCTTCAAATAGGACAAACATGTCTGGATGCTAAAGTAGGTGATGTTGTTCTCTCTCTCTCTCTCTCTCTGTGTGTGTCTATATATATATATATATATATATATATATATATATATATACACACACACACACACACACACACACACACAATATGTAATTGACACTTCTATTGTCACAGGCTGTTTTCTGTTCTTTTAAAAAATAAAAAATGCAATGAGTTGGCCTGTAAGCAGCAACAAATGACAAAGTATATCTCAAAAACTCACTCTTTGGGCGCATCTGCATTGAAGAATTAATGCAGTTTGATGCCACTTAAACTGCCATGTGTCAATGCTATGGAATGCTGGGATTTGTAGGTTTCTCTGCCAAAGGATGCTTGTCCCTCACCAAACTACAACTCCCTAGTTCCTATATCACTGAACTATGGCTATTAAAATTGTGTCAAATTACATTAATTCTACCCCATAAATGTATCCTGCTTTCAATGAACCTGGAAGAGTTTCATGTTGAACTGGTACTACTGTGCTAACAGTAAATCGATGCATATATATTTGCAAGTCAAGGTGATTGGATCAGAAGATAATATATTTGCCAAATTTTGAAAATTTAAGAAAGCAAAAAAAGTTTTTCTCATCACTGAGTATTTATTATATATAACAAATACATGAAAAAGAAAAAACTATATTGTGTGATATAAATAGTTTATTTACATTACAGAAAAAAACATCAAGACAATGTATACTATTTCAAATATATCCATACATAATCAAATATAGCTGTAGTACATGTTTTTCTTCTTCTCATTGGTGTAGATTACCACAAATGCAAGGCAACATGTGTAGATCTTTTGTCTATAATACTGTATTTTGTAAAGTCCAAGCTCTCTGGAGCTCACTTTTGCCATTGTGGAAACATGCGCTCTTTTAAATTAACCTGGTCGATGCTCTGGTTGTGTTGTCTGAACTGTAGTGCCCTGTGTTTTGCTTCTGCCTGTGGATTCGGTTGCTCCGGGGACATTTCCTGAAAGCAATCGGGGATCGGGAGGCGGGGAAGGGAAAGAGAACATGAAATTTGTTTTGCTAAAGGACCATGGAGGGAAGACAAGGACATAAGGCCATGGAGAAACAGCATGCGGGGTGTAGGACTCATTCTTCTCTGGCTGGCAAGCTACGGCAAAGGAGCAAAAAGGGGCAATCCTTTGTGTTCTTCCAGAAAGCTGATTCTCATTTTGGAGTCTGAGGATACCCTGAGACCTGCTGACAGCCAGGGTTACTTCCATGCTCAGATAATATGTTTATAAGGGAGCTGAAAAACCATGTATACTAAAAGAAAGCTTGAGAAAATCTCCATATACCATATGTTCCCAAGTCTAATTCAGACCAGGGGGCGGGGGATGGCTGAGAGCCTTCATGAGATGTGTGCAGTTTCATGCTCTGATTTTTCAGGATTTTTTGCCTCTGTTTTTTTTTTTTAAGCTCCATGGGACATTCCTATGGCTTTTTAATGTTCAGGAGAAGGCGGTAAAGGGCTTCAGCTCCTCATGGTTGCAGTGCTCTTTCATACAAACACTGCATGAAAGGTTTTTTTCCCCCTTTCCATTCCAGGGAGCTTACAAAAATACAATTTATTTATGTGTTTTAAAATTTTAAATATACTATCCACTTAACAAATCTATAGCTAGCAACAATAAAATTTTCATGAAGCTTCTTTTACAGGAATGTTTCTCTAAAGATTGCTTCAATTGCCCCCATCAGACAAAACTGAACAGAGCAGCATAAGTGATCTTGGCCCTTTAGCGATCCTTTTGAATGTCCACTGCCACATTTTCCATTCTTCTAGAGCAGTGTTTCCCAACCAGTGTGCCATGGCACACTAGTGTGCCGTGAGCGATCAACAGGTGTGCCTTTCTTCCCAGCCTCGCTCTGCTCGTTTTGCCTTGCTTTGCTCTGGGGCGAGTCTGCGCAGTAGCGCCTGCGCGGGTCACATCTTCCTCCCTCCCCCCTCCCCTCCTGAACACACTCACACTGCCCCTCGGATCAAATGGCAGCAGAAGTGGCAGTGTAGAAGAAAAAGTAAGTGTTCGGCAGGAGGGGGAAGAAAGGGTGCGAAGGGGGAGGGTCTCTGTCGAAAGCTGGCACAGGCAAACTTGGACCTTCCAGGTGTTTTGGACTCCAATTCCCACCATTCCTAGCAGCCTGAGGTTCTTTTCCTCCCCCCCTCAGTTAATTAAGCAGGAAAGGGCCTCAGGCTGTTAGGAATGGTGGGAGTTGAAGTCCAAAGCACACAGAGGGCCAAAGTTTTCCCATGCCTGTTTTAGGGACCTTAAAGTAGTGAGCATCCTTCCAACATTGTGATTCTGGATAGAAAACAAACAACAACATAACATAACATTGCTTGAGTCCACAATGCACTCTGGGTGTAGGTGAACTACAACTTCCAAATTCAAGGTCAATTCCCAAGCAAACCCTTTCAGTACTTTCTGCTGGTAATGAGAGTTCAATATGCCAAGTTTAGTTCAATTCCATTGTTGCAAGAGTTCAGGATACTCTTTGATTGTGTGTTAACTATAAATCCCCATATGTAACTCCCAAATGTCAAGGACTTTCCCCCCCAAACCCCATCTGTGTTCACATTCGCATATTGAGTATTCATGCCAAGTTTGGTCCTGATTCAACATGGTTTGAGTCTACAGTGCTCTCTGGATATAGGTGAACTACAACTCCAAAACTCAAGGTCAATGCCCACCAAACTCTTATAGTATTTTCTCTTGATTATGGGAGTTCTCTGTGGGAAGTTTGTGTCTTTCTGCCATTCCTGCCAGGATATCTATGTTGTGTTCATCAAAACAGGCCCAGGTTTCACACTGAGTGCATAAATACATTTTAAAACATATTAACTATATGTATTACTGTGTTAGAGTGTCATTTTGTGTCATTTTGGTTGGTGATGTGCCTCAGGATTTTGTAAATGTAAAAAATGTGCCGCGGCTCAAAAAGGTTGAAAAACACTGTTCTAGAGGGGCACCAAACCCCATGGACCAGATTTGGACAGGCATAGCAGGACATAAATGGAGAGAGGAACCAAGAGCAAGTCTAATGAGCAAGTAGGAAATCAACAGATTTCAAAGCTTCTATTGTTGAAAGAAGCTCTGGCATTTGCTAGTGGTAAATTCGGAAGCTCATGCCATATGTACAGTGAAATTATTTCAAAAACTTCCAAAAGCCTATCTGACATAACACAGTAAACAAACACCGCCTCCCACACTGCACAAGAAATGCTAACAGAAGCTGAAGCCATAATCAGTCAAGTAATCAATACAAATAAATAAAGAAGTTAAAAAAACAGCCGAGCTAGTTAAAACTCTAAGAATCATCAAATAATAAAACGGAAGAAACATTTTTTAAAAAACCATTAAATACCCCAGTGAACAGGGACGTAGATCAGATTTCTGAGGTTAAGCATTATAAATATCAAAATAAGTGTATCATATTTCCCTTACATGTTACATTTTACATTGCGACTAAAATGCTCTCTTGTACTCATTACCACGGGGTCTCCTACTAGACCTAGGTACTAGCTATTCATTGCAAACATGAGAAGCCAAGAGAGGCCTTTCTGTACAATGCCAAAATCATTCACAATACTATATGGGTAATCCTGCATTTCTGCTTTATACTCCTCATTATTAGATATTTGTTAGGGGTGTGCACAGTAACATATTCAGAGGATTCAGGTGATCTGTCAGCCAGATCCATGGAAACTAGAAGATTGTATTTAGCTGCCATGTGAGAAGAGCAGCCACACATGGGATTTTCCTCCCCTGCCCCCATTAGCCTTGCCAGAGCCAATCAGAAGAAGAAAGTGGATCACATATGTTTTTGCAAAGCTGGTCTACATATACCAGGGCGAGCTCCACCATTTTTCCATGTCATTCTGGCATTTGAGGAAGAGATTGTGTGCTAGCTAGCTTCATGTGTCCTAGCTCAGTGCTGTCACTGCTTCTTACTGTTTAGGACAGTGTTTTTCAACCTTTTTTGAGCCGCGACACATTTTTTACATTTACAAAATCCTGGGGCACACAACCAACCAAAATGACACAAAATGACATCCTGTCATTTTACTGTCACCCTCCTCCCTCGTGATGCCGCTGGTTCTGACAAACCCCCCTCCCCCAGGAGGCCCACATATAGGGGGCCCATCCCCGTCCCGCAGGGGAGGGCTGCGCTGAGTGTCCGAACCGCGCGCAGGCTCGGCTGAGCAGGACAAATAGGAATTGAGCACACGGGGTGGCTCCGAGCCTCGGAACAAACTGCGGCGGAGGCTCGCAGCCATCGCCACTCCCAGCTCTCCTTTCTGAAGGGGTTCAGCCCCCCCAGGAGTGTCTCCCCCCTGCGTCCCTTCGGCTTCACTGCTGTCGCCTTGGGGCCAGATCGGGAAGGAATCAAGCTGGGCTGTGGAGCTGTGCATCCCGGCCTCTGCTCTACTCTGCTCTGCAGCAAACCAGGAGGAGAGGCCAGGGGTTGCTCCCCTTCCCCGGCACAGAGGGGCTAGAGGGCAGAAAGCCTCGCCTAGAGCCTCCAGGAGCGGGGTTGGACAGGGGCAGCTCCCACTGACTCCTCGTTCCTCTCCTCCTCCTTGCTGCTGGAGGGGAGGAGGGCAGAAGAGCGCCCAGGAGCCAGGAAGCAGGAGGAGCCGCAGCCCAGCCAGGTAGCCCTTGGCACGCAGAGGGAGTGAAGGAAGGAAAGGAGAGAGAGGGGAGGGAGGGAGGAAAGTTCTGGACACCGAGGGCTCTCCCTGATTGAAACCAGGCTGGCTGGCATTGCTGCTTTGGCCAGGAAAGCCTAATTTCTGCTGCCTGAAGTTTCCTGCTAGGCTCCCTCTCTCTCTCTCTCCACTGTAATTTCCCATGGCACACCTGATGATCATTTTCTGAGAATTCCAACCTTTTTTCTGCATTCAATTTGTGTGTGTGTGTGTTTAGAAAAAAACTATAATCATATATAACTATAATTATATGTGCATAGTGTGTGTGTGCATTCCACTCTCCTGTCAACGTATGGTGATCCCATGAATCTCTAAATATTTTTTAGGCAAGGAGTACTCAGAGGTGACTCTTCCAGTTTCTTCCTCTGCAATATAGCCTACAGCACAGAGCATTTATTGGCAGTTTTCCATCCAAGTACCTTCCAAGGTCAGGCAGGATTTGGTGCCTGTAGGCCATTTCAGAATATGGTACCAATCCTCAAATTCCCAGCAGCAGTGTCACAAATTAGAAAGTCAAATAGGAGGGAAAAAAACTCCCCACAAAGGTGTTGGGAGAAATCTGGAAATAATTTTTTCCAGCCACCTTCTTATTTGAAATGCTCAGTCTGAATCACTAGTCTGTATATAGTGTCCTTGTACCATGGTAAGTGGAGGGGACATTAATTCAGCCTCCTGATTAAGGAGTCTGCTGTCAAAACTGCCAGATGGAAGAAACTGCCCTGGTCACAAATAATGAAGCAGAAGAAAACCGAACAAGACTTGAAGCCACACAATAACAAGCAGAGGGCCATTCTCTCACCCTTATTCCTTTGTCCAAAAATCTCTCACACTTGGCAGTTGTCACACCCCAGGAAAGCATGCTAATGCTCCTTCTTTCCCGAGAGAAGGAAACCAGGAAGATCTGGTTGCTCTGAAAGAACAGGTGGGTATCCTCCATTTCAGAGAACACCCTCATTTCTCCTTCCTCCCCAATTTAGCTGAGAGCAGCTGCTACTCCGTGATCTGGATCATATCTTCACATCCTCCCTTCTCCACTGATAAACAACAGCAGCAAAGAACCTTCAGAGCTGGGTGGTGGGAGGACACACAACTGTGCAAGAGAAGTTAAATGCACACAGGTAGGGTTTTAGGTTGGATCTACTCTGCCATATAATCCAGTTCAATGCACTTAATCTGTATTTTGAAACTGCATTATATTGTAGTGTGCATCCAGCCTCAGCCTGTGTCTTATATGATTGCAGTGTCGATAGTAAGTCCACTGCCCTACCTTTCACTGTATCATCTCAAGGTGGCCAGCTGAAATTATTGTGAACTGACCCGCAGTCTGACATTTTGTATTTCCATTTTTTTATAGTTTATGGCTAATGTTTCACACTATATGAACAAGTGGCTGATTATATTGCACAGTTCTTACCAAGTTGCATACAGTTCTTTTTCTAGAGAGAAAGATAACACAAAGAAAAAGATTAAAGAGCTTGGCCTTGGGATACTCTTCTGTCTGCCCCAGATAAATGTGCAGGATTCGTGTAAAACCCAACCATTTTCTCTACATACAAATGGTTATCTTCCTTTATGGCCTAAAGCTGATGGACCCGAAGTTGCTGAAGAAGATTGCTTGGAAACTTGATGTAGTGCCATTTTTCTGTTGAGCAGTTACTTTTCCATCTCCATTCTTTTATGTACACACTATTTTTGCCTGTGTAAATTATTGTTCTGTTCCTTGAAGCCTACTTTAATATAATGCATTGCCTTTTTGCAAGGGAGCATCTAACTCTTGAGGGTAGAGTTGATGAACCCAGTTTGGGTTGGCAAACCATCGCCTGGCTACAGAAGGCATTTTTCTATTATGCCTTTAGGGCAGAAAAGGATTTATGAATTATTTTGTATCTTATTCTGGCCCAAATGTCACACCTCTCCTCTGAGCATAGCGAGATGTGGATGCTTAGATATACTGGTGCTTTTAAAGTTTCTATATATCTGGTTTTTCCCCTCCCTTTTCCTATCATCTTGTTTTGAAAGGGGATTTATTTTTCAGGCAGAAGATTTATTAGAGTAGCTAAAGGAAGACTGAATCACCTTGTGAAGTCAGAGGAAAAGCAAAAGAAACTAGAGGAAACTGTAAACCTTTTAAAAAAGTAATAACAGGTTTATATTGATAATATTTATGGATGGACAACATTTTAAAGTGCTACATATAAAGACTTCCTCTCAGTCCATTTACACCAGTTCTATCTAATTTGACTGGCAGTGATTGTCAAAGCCTCAGTTACCCCAAATCCATTGAATCCATTTGAGCTGGGAGATTGGTTCATTTGGATGAGATTGGGAATGCAAACAGATGCCATGTTTTAAAATCTGAAGGAGAAAGTGGTTGAAGAAACCAAACACTAACCACACCAGCATTTGGAAGTCACACTCTATGAACAATAATGACCTGCTGTATAGTCATGTCTAAGTCAACCTCACATTGAGAGCCAAAAACATGTGTTTTGATATTGCTGTTGGGTATATTGAGATGGTCATTCTGTGCAGATGGGAATGTGTCAGCACCATCTCAGGAGGACAGCGCCCAATGGCCAGCATCACAATTTTCCTGCTTAAGCATTTGAAAAGCCCTTTGCCACTCTACTGAGAGAAGGGAATGGTTTCCTTTTTGATAAATGACAAGATACAGTATTAACCTTTTTATAAAAAGGAACCATCTTTTAAGACCTCATCAGATGAGTAAAATTGCCAGTTCTATGACAGTTTGACCTCACTTCAGGCACAGAGCCCGCCAGATCCCATCACACGATGTATTTCAAGTGGGGCTCCCTGCTGGAAGTGAGGTCAAACTGTTGTAAGAAGCAGTGCTGGGAAAACAGGAGGCAACAATGGGGGGAAGCTGGCTGTGATGTTTCTCCCATGGGATGAGATAAGGGGCGATGCAGGGTGTAAGGCAATGAGTTCCCTACACCCCCCTGCGGATTGACATGATCCATGGTGTATCCCTTTGCTGTCACCTGTCTTAATGAACTCAATGTGATGAGATTCCTTGTATGAGTAGAGTGGCAAAATATGAGAGTTTAGTCCATTTCAGGAAAACCTTAAAAAACCATTGACCCCCTCTATTCTCTCAGTGCTCATTGGAGGGGAAACAGCAAAGAGCCTTCCCATTTTCCTGCCCAGGCATTCAAAAGGGCAGAAGTGGTGCAATCGCGGAGAAAGACAGGGAGGTGGGGGTGGTGGTGCTACTTTTTAAAAGGTTCTCATGGGAAAAGCTAAGGGAATGGTTCCTTAAAAAAAAGAGCTAAGGTACAATAAATAAGTGGATTTTAAAAGGGGGGAATTGATTTCCCCCCCAAAATTAAATTAATGGAAGTGTATAAACTGTATTTTCACTGTATATACTGTATGTCTGTATAAGAAGAGAGTGTCTTGCAAAAATACAAGTAACGATAATCCTTGAGGCATCAAAAGTAGATACCCTTCAACTTTCTTGCTGGACAGGTCAGATTGATTCCATTCAGCTTTTTTAAAAAAACCAGAATTCACACTTAGAGGGGAATGTGTGCCTCTGCCATCTTGACCGATTCTGAAATTGCTTGGCCACATGTGTCTCTATTTTTATCTGTAAAATGTTGGGAGAGTAAGGCAAAGCATTAGCAAAGGATAATGGAAGCTGCAGTCTGACAACGTCTGGAAAGCTGCAGGTTTTTCAGTCCTGCCAGGGAACATGTTTAAACTGCACATACAAAGTAAACCTGGTGTGGGCTGTAGACAAAGTGTCTTCTAGGATGAGAGTTGTTTTGGCATTATTAATCTTTTGATTTAGAACTTGAGAAGGTTTCAGGGGTGTTCCTCAGAACTGTTTTAAGGTTGCTGATATAAATGAAAACACAATGGTTATCTTTTAGCAGAAACATAGGAGTAAAAGCTGACATACAAATAAGCCTGTGGTGTTATACAACACAAGGATTGTCCAAGCAGCCATGAGCAAGCAGCACTTCTCACCGACCTCCAGGCAGGGTAATGGTTGGAGTGTTGATTGAATAGGAACAGGAAAAGCAGAGCTATTATTTATGGATAGTAACTCCCAGAATGAACCAGGGGTATTGGCCATGATTTTTGAAGCTGGAATCCAGAACTATGCTTCTATGCTTCCCAGCTGTATTATTTTGTAGAACACTTGTAATCTAGATCAGAGTGCAGAAGATAACTTTGACTATGCTACTAGTACTCACCTTGTAATGCAGAGGACCACAACACAGATGATGGCAATCTGGATAGTTCCAATCACGGCTGCTATTAAGACATACTGAAATCGTACAGGGCCAGGAACTACGTATAAAACACTATAGTCTTTCTTTTCACAGTGTTGTCCAGTGTAGCCTGCATCACACCTAGAACAAACAAAGACATATTTACTCCTCTTTTTCTCATAGTGGTATTTTTTTTGCTTTGAACAAATATGGTCAGGACCCCGTGGAGACATGTCATTCTAAAACTGGATTGGAATACTGCATTGAGGTGACTGTGTATATCTTGTATGATGTACAAAAATGCTGCCTTTATGTCTCAATAACCTTTGCAATATAAGGGGATTGGTTTACTGGACAGTTTATGACTGTTGCCTACCACCTGAAGCTAAAATTCCAACATGAGAAAAACTGAAATCACAGAAATGGCCTTCTTGAAGAGGTCTAGCTTGTTCCACATAACAATTAATCTGAAGCTGTTACCAATTATTTGTAATTTTTTTATTTCAAAGGTTATCATAACCTGCCCTCCAGCCACATTTTAAAACACATCAAAAAAGTTAAAATTGAAATGGATCGGAAGATGACGGACGACTCCCTTATTTAATGTCGTCCCCTTTAACTCATTACTAAACTTACTCTCTTCATCTTTACCACCCACTTTTTCTTTTCTCCCCCCTAACCCTTCCCTCTATCCCCTCACCTTTTCCTCCCCCTCCCTTTTCCCCAACTTTTTCCCTGATCTAATTTCATCTCTAACTTTGTTTTATTGTATAATTCTAGAAAATTCAATAAAATAAAATAATAAAAATAAAAAAAGTTAAAATTGCTGAAATAAAGCCATTTGAATTAAAAAGCTTGATGCTGAAATGACGTAAAAATAGGTGTCACTCCAGAAGGCATTTCCACCATAACTCATAATATCTCTCTCTCTCTCTCTCTTGGAAAAGGGGGTAGCTCAATTTAGGAGGTGATGCATGCAATCATTTAATTGACACTGAGATTTGTTTCTCAGGACCAATGGAAATTACAGTATCTTATGGGAAGAAAGGTTACTACTATAAACAAATATATTTGCTTCAAGCAGATAAGGGCTTCATCACAAAATCTATAACCTCTTGCATCCAATACAGTATTTACCAGTAGAAGCAGTGCTTTGTACTAGTGTTAGTCATTTGCTTTGGCAGCTGTGTATGATGTGGATGTGATAATGCCATAGCAAGCCCTTTCCAGTTTTCCCAAGTTAAGTGCGGAATCGCTCTACCTTTTTTAAATGATCGCTAAAGAAGGTGGCCATCTGGGTTATAGTTACAGGGATGGGGAAAATGAGGGTTCAGCAATCCCCAAAACTAGAATTTTGCCTCCAATGAAATGTTCCTTCAGTCTTCAGTTTTCTAGTATCTTTCATTACTGTTTACCTTCAAGTCATTGTTGATATAGGCAGAAATGTTTTTTTTCCAGAGAGCTTTTTGCCATTGCCTTCTGAGGCCAAGAGAGTGTGACTTATCCAAGGTCACCCAATGGGTTTCCATGACTGAAAAGATATTTAAACACTAACCTCCAGAGTAATAGTCAGACACACAGATCACTTCACCATACTGGCTCAGTTGATCACTTAGAAATACAGTTTAGGCATCCAAAGAAAAGGGGTTGGTCAAGATATCAAGAGATTGCAAAGAACAAAAGTATAGAAGTTCTACGTGTAAATAATTTTGGATTCATTCTCAGCAGCCCTAGACATTTGGAGACTGAAGGAAAATTGCAGGGGAGGTGCAGATTTTTTTTGAGGGGAGCTTAACCTCCTTGCTACCCATTGTTACATCTGTGATGGCCACTTGGAGCCTTATCAGATGTGTCAATTTGCACATCTTATGGTGTTTTACCTCCTTTTATGGCATGGAGCACTTCACACGATGTAAAGTGACTTCTGGCTGGGCTCCATGCCGAAAAGGGAGGTGATGCCGCACACGCCGCTACTGTGACAACACGGGAGCTTTCCTGTATTGCCTTCCCTTCAATGGGGGGACCAGGCAGTGACACTTCCCCTATGGGATAAGGGAGAAGGTAAGGTGGGTAATGCAGGGCGTGGAGTGGCGGCTTCTCTACATGCCCTGCCAGGAGCCCATGCATTCGCTCCAATGTGGGGTGAATCCATGGGCCTGTATGAAAAGTTTTGACACTGCTAGAAAAAAGATGTGAAATTGCATCATGGTTTGCTAGTGGACAGCCCTTCCCTTCCTCTGAGACTGAGCGAGTATCATGGCCAAGCAAGATTTTGCACCCTGGTCTCCCAGTGTCCAATTTCAGCACTCAAACTACTACACCATAGTGGCTGTTTTCCTGATTGCTTTGGTGGTTAAAAACTGTAATGACAGTATGTGATACTTGGGCAGAGAGAGAGAGAGAGAGAGAGAGAGAGAGAGAGAGAGAGAAGGAGGAAGGTCACTGAAGGCTTTCTTAAAATTTGTCTATTCAGGATCAGCTTGAACGCCAATTTGCACACTGCATTTTGATTCATGTAAGCACCCCATGCCACTCCAGAGCTGTTATCATGAAGGCACCTAATATATTTACCCTGAAGTTCTGTGATTTTCTGATGAGGAACTTCTCTATACTATGATTGGTAAACTTGGCAGAACTGGCATGAGCAAACTTCGGTCCTCCAGTTGTTTTGGACTTCCACAGTTCCTAATACCTGGTAAGCTGGCTGGAATTTCTGGGATTTGAATTCCAAACTATCAGGAGGGCCTAAGCTTGCCCGTGCCTGTTCAAGGGTGTGTTTGGCTGTCATAAGCTTTAAGATCCATGGATCACCTCTGCGTAGCAAAAGGCAGCAGAATAGGACTTAGTAGAAGCACTGCCAAAGAGGACCTCCCATTATTTAGCTTCTGCTCTTCTAGATCCTGTCTGTGCTTGGAACTAAATATTTGGTTTGTATTTGGTTGGGAAACTACTTAAGAATACCAAGCACATTTTTTCTATTTCAAGGGAAGGAGATGATGAAACCACCTCTGAATATTAAATTCATTGGGTCATCTTAAGTCTACAGGCAACTTGAAGGCACATATATACTTAGATCCTGCATTTATTCCTGAGATGTCTAAAAAATGAGAGTCAATCTCAAGAAGCAGGTTTGCTTGCACTGAGGAGTGCCAAAACCCGCATCCTCTGCTATAAGTTTCCCACTCTGATGAAGTATGAGATCCGGACATTGAGTTCCATTAGCTGCCACATAGCATTGCTTTCTGAAGCTAACCTTTCCTCAACCCTCACCTTTCTTACACTTCACAGCAACCTTCTGTCTCCAACCATTTTGCCACATGAAGAAATTGATGTTGACATAGTTCTTGACTTACTGCACACTGCTGGGTTTCTTGACATGGCAGCTGTTGTCTGCGTGCTCAAAATCAACGGATAATACACGGCCGAACAACTTATACTTGTGTAGTGCCCTTTTAGGACAGTATTGACAGCCATTGCAGGAATGCTTTTATAAACCGATTAATGCTACTGCATAATTCAGTGCAGTTTTGCTACGTACATTATGTGCCTCTGTACATAATTTAGATCCAGAGTGGATGGGGCTTTGACAATTATTGTCTTCCTTGCAGCATCCAGATAACCTATATTAGCAAGTCTGCCGATTCAGTTTATCATCACACGCTCAGTTTGAGAAAAGTGTTACCTGCAAGATGGTTCCAGCATATTAGCCGAGTGTTCACATTTTCCATGCATGCAGAAACCATTATAATGTTCTGGACAAGGAATGTAGATCCCTCTGGCACTTTCTTCCAATTTGTTTGCATTTTCTGTAAAATACAGGTGAAAAGAAATTCAAAGTGTAGAATGTATGGCAAGATGAAGAAACAATGACAGAGACCACAACAAACTCATTGCTTTCTTTAGTGCATTTGAGGGATTCAAAAGAACAGTTGCCTGAAACTCTTCATTTAAGTGTAAAGGAAATTACTAACATTACGCTATTCTGCAAAATAGGAATGCAGATTTAAATAACTATGTTTGGAGGATGAAAGAATATGTGTTTTACAAAAACATCAGCAATTCCTTGAAAGGCCTTGTCAATTACTGAGTTTTGTTTTACAATGGTTCAATGAAAGAGTTGGGTTTTTAAAAAAAAAATTTTTATTGAAAGAGTGGATCTTAATTTTACAAGACTGAATATTATTTTTGCATACCATATTCCCACACTGATTCCAATCATCTGGAAAAAAAGATGGGATCCTCTTGTATTAAAAACATGCCATATCACCACCTAATTTTAAAAATGTGTTTAAATTTCTCATATTGTTGAATACTGGCCATGGATGCAGGTCTTCATAATTTTCTTTGGAAATCCTTTCATAGGAAAGTGTTGCTTGTTTTACAATTTCTCTCCTCATTGTGAGAAAGCCTTGAAAAATCATGTTGGGATTTATTCTGTGGGAAAAATATACACCTGGGTTTTTCAGCAGAAAATGGCATTCTCTGTGTGGAAATGCGATTTTTCTTGCCAAAAAAAATCTTATCAGTAGAGGAACTGTGTTTTCTGTACAGAAGTAGGCATTTCCTAAACTACTACCATAAGAACATTTGTATCATTTTTTCATGCAGAATCTGTCCTGAATCACAAATATTATTCCAGGATTCTCCTTGTCAGTTTTTACTGATAATTGGGTTACTTGTTTTATTTGTGAGTATAATTTCTTTTTTTGTATATGTCTTTCCATCTCCAGTTATTATCATGACTAAACTTCTTACAGGAATGGGAATTTATCTTGTAGCCCAGGGTGAAGATGCATAAGGCATACATTTACAAGCATTTTCATGTATGGTCTATACATCTATATCCACATATATAGTGCAAGCTGACAATTACCATAGTAGTTACTAGGGTTGTGCACTTTGGGTAAACTGTGATCCTTTTCAGTGTCCTGGATTTTGGTGGGGGGCCCAATCTGTTTTTTTGAGAGTCTCCCAAATATGGGAGGACAGAAATCTGTTTTTGATCCGGGAAGCCAAAATATTTATTTTGGATCCAACTCATTGACAGCAATGGGGGGACGGGACTTCCCAGGCTCCCCTTCCCATCATTTTAGGCATCATTTGTCCTTATACCAGTCATTAAGACTGACTGACCAACTGACCGGCTGCACAACTTGCTGACAGCTGCTCCCTCGACTGCTGCTGTTGTTCTTGTGGGTAATGGCGATGGGGTGTGCTGGCATGGCGAGCACAGACCACTGCCCTGAGCACCCCTCAACAGCATGTAGCATGGCAGGGAGGCGTCCCTGCCCCATAGAAGGTAAGGGTAAGGAGGCCGAGGCAGGGAGGCACTTCTGGGCCTGCAGATAGCAAGAAGGGAGTCAGTCTCCCCTCTCTCCCAGCTCTTTTTCATGGGAATGACAAGAGGCACCTCTTTCACTTCAGTCCAGAGAAGTGATGAGAGCCTCCCTTGGTAGCGATGGTTTCTCTCCCTGTCTATTTGGTACATTCAGAGCAGAGCAGATTGTTTGTCCTTATATTCTTCACTAAGAACTGGATCAAAAACACCAGAGTTAAGATATCACTCTTTCTGCGATCCTTTCCCTTCTGTCTTTCAAAAGGACCTGAGTTTAAGGCAAGGGCTTAAGAACCCCCCTTCCTGGGATTGTTTCCCTCTTGTCTTTCAAGGAGGCCTGGATTTAGGGCAAGGTCTTAAGAACCACCCCTCCCCCCTTCCTGGGATCCTTTCCCTTTTAGTGGCCGTCTTCCTTCCTGCACTCCCTGTGTAGCTGAAAGAAACCAAAAGTAGACCTTTTTGGCAGCCACTGTTCTGTTGCAGCCAGGGAAAAATGGCGGGTGGAGCCCATTCGGTTACCGGCATCCCAACCAGCCAGATCAGTGGAAGACCATTTTTGAAAATGAATCCGTGCACAACTCTAGTAGCTACCACTCGTGCTGATCTACACATATTAGTGTTTAGGTTGGTCCTGAGATGGATCTGTTTAGTTATATGTATCAGGAAGATCGCATCCATCTACGGCAAAGAGGCAGAAACATGCTGCCTTGGAGCAGCACGTGACCCCTGAACCTTCTTTAAAATCCCCCTATCCCTGAACTTTCCAGATATTTCATGGTGACACTCTTTTAGACATGCATCATTTCGTGACACAGCCATTCAGTTTTACAAACAAACTGGTGATTAAACCAACCCCTTATAAGAGGCATGGACACATATGCAAATTATAATAACATAATGTATAGGGACACAGCATATCTCATGAAAACCTTTTAATGACAATTTTAAACTAGTGTCTTATGTTTAATCTTTGTTTTGTGTATCTTAATATGCATTTTGTGAAAATATGTTTTAACGTGTGTATTTAAAAGAATGTTTATAGATGAAAATATCTTTTAGCAATGTTGTAACCGGCCTGAGCCATGAGGAGAGGTGGGCAAGAAATAAAAATCATAATTATTATTAAAAATTATTTAATGTACTGTATGTTTTTCAAACATATGATTTCACATAGACTTGGGACTTTCATTACGTTTGTGCAGCACACCTATACATTGCAGCTGACACATTATGTCATAATACACAGGTTGGAAAGCTCTGCCCTATCATATCTTCCCCTCTCTCCCCCAAATTCAGAGGGGGCTTAGGAGGCTGCATGGAGTTTATGGGCTACAGGTTCATCCATCTAGATGTTGAAGTATTGATTATCATTCCAACAAAGGACTTTGGACAAGGGTGAATGCAATCTTATACATCTGGGAGTGGAATGATCCATATTCTGTATTGCTTATTTAGTTACATATGTCTCACATCTCTTGCCATGATCACCACTCCTCCCATAATTTCATTTAAATGCAATCTGTTGACCCTAGTATTTGAATTGGTCAAATATATCTGAAACATTTCACTTTAATTCATTATTTAGGCATTAAAAAAGCAGATGCACTCAATTGCTGAAGACAAATATTGTGCAGACTAAGAAAGAGGAACACAAGTATTGTCCAAACTAATAGAGAGGGGCCATATAGTTCATGTCACAGATGGAAATTAGCCAAACAACATTATAGGATGTCCAAGGTAGCGAAAATTATTAATAAGGGAAAACACACAAGGTAGGAGAGGCACTAGCAGTTTGTATTTGGCTGAGACTTCTGGGGCAAGATTCATCATTCTACTCTCTTCTCCCTAGTACTAACTGAATGCAAAGTACTTTTTGCACTTTGAACTCACTATGTAGCAACAGAAGAAAGAAGGTAATGGAAGAAAGTAAGAGGCAGATAAAGAAATTGGGACATTTTAAAAGCAACGTAAGAATAAGATAGGAGAGGATTACCTGGAACCACCCCTTTGAAATTGGGACACTTAGCCGGTTTGCATATGCACATCATCATTTTGATGAAGATGGGAAATATGCGGCCCTCCAAATGATGATGGGTCTTCACCATCGGTTATGTACACCAGTGTTTTTCAACCTTTTTTGAGCCGCAGCACATTTTTTACATTTACAAAATCCTGGGGCACACCGCCAACCAAAATGACACAAAATGACACTCTAACAGAGTAATATGTTTTCAAATGTATTTATACACTCAGTGTGAAACCTGGACCTGTTTCGATGAACACAACATAGATATCCTGGCAGGAATTCCTGGCAGGAATGGCAGAAAGACACAAACTTCCCACACAGAACTCCCATAACCAAGAGAAAATACTATAAGAGTTTGGTGGGCATTGACCTTGGGTTTTGGAGTTGTAGTTCACCTATATCCAGAGAGCACTGTGGACTAAAACAATGTTGGATCAGGACCAAACTTGGCATAAATACTCAATATGCCCAAATGTGAACACAGATGGAGTTTGGGGAAAATAGACATTGACATTTGGGAGTTACAGTTTCTGGGATTTATAGTTAACACACAATCAAAGAGCATCCTGAACTCTTGCAACAATGGAATTGAACCAAACTTGGCATATTGAACTCTCATTACCAACAGAAAGTACTGAAATGGTTTGCTTGGGAATTGACCTTGAGTTTGGAAGTTGTAGTTCACTTACACCCAGAGAGCACTGTGGACTCAAACAATGTTATATTATGTTGTTGTTTGTTTTCTATCCAGAATCACAATGTTGGAATGAGGCTCACCACTTTAAGGTCCCTAAAACAGGCATGGGAAAACTTCGGCCCTCTGGGTGCTTTGGACTTCAATTCCCACCATTCCTAACAGCCTGAGGCCTTTTCCTGCTTAAATGGCTGAGGGGGAAAAAGGAAAAGAGCCTGAGGCTGCTAGGAATGGTGGGAGTTGGAGTCCAAAGCACCTGGAATGTCCAAGTTTGCCCATGCCAGCTTTCGACAGAGACTTCTTCCTCCCCCTTCGCACCCTTTCTTCCCCCTCCTGCCGAACACTTACTTTTTCTTTTACAATGCCGCTTCTGCTGTCATTTTGATCTGAAGGGGCATCGTGACCGTGTTCAGGAGGGGAGGGGGGAAGATGTGACCCGTGCGGGCGCTACTGCCCAAACTCGCCCCAGAGCAAAGTGAGGCAAAGCGAGCAGAGCTAGGCTGGGAAGAAGGAAGCCCGAGTGGAGAAGAAAAAGTGTTGGGCAGGAGGGGGAAGAAAGGGTATTGGAGGTTCCAATTTCCCACGGCACACCTGATGATCGCTCACAGCACACTAGTGTGCCACGGCACACTGGTTGGGAAACACTGATGTACACTAAGGCTCAATGCACTGACTATTGGAGGCCTGCACTTTCTGTTCTAGTTCAGGAAACCCACAGAATAGGGACTATCTTGTCACTCTTTAGATGAAACATGAACAAAGGGGGCAAAATATACACATAAAAACAACAACCAAGAGTGTGTACATTGTCAATGCTGCTGCATTTGAGAGGCTCTGAGTACTCACTATCCATCTCATGCATCTAGCAATGGTTACGGGAAGGCACCCCTCTGATGTAATAACAGCAGACTTATTTTAATATATTAATATTAATTGCCAGAAGAGACTTAAAAGGGCAGTCATTTCTTCCCCCAAAACGGCGATGCATAAGGAATCTAACTAAGACAGCCTGGTGTGTGGCAAGTTTAAAAATGAAGAAAGTTCCTTACTGGGTGGGCATCAAAGTGGATTTTGCCTTTCCATAATCTCACAGCATAATCCTATTATGGTTACTCAGAAGTAGGTCCCACTGAGTCCAAGGAAGTTTACTGCCACATAAGCATGCCGAGGATTGTGACCTTAGTCACTCAATTTTATTATTTCAGTCCAAAGCTATGACAAATTCTCATCTTCCTTTCTGTAATCTAGTTATTCAGAAAACCAGATTTGGAAGGCAATATCTCCTGACTATTAAACAGAGGGGTTTGGTCTTCGAAAGAGCAGGAAATGAAAGTCACTCTTATTTTCTGGCACAATTTCGTAATTATTCATACAGCAATGCTACAGATTATGATTTCAACATTAATCAAATTGCAGTTACATTGTGCCTGACAGCTCATCTTCAAATTCCAGCCTTTCCAATGTCCTTATTAGACAGGAAGGAATTATTTTAGTTTTATTGAAGTGAGGGTCTCTCCTTCCCTCCCTCCCTCCCTTTCTTGTCCTTGATCAAACCAAATTTATATGGAACTAATAGAGAACACTCAGAACCTAATGACAAAATGTGGCTTGCTGTGAAAACAGCTTTATCTAAATTGTGTTGTTTTTGACACATTAGCAAATATCTTGCATTCGGATTCGAAAGGGGAAAACTCACCTCCCTTCATCATATTCGGCATATTAACCTTCCATAAGGAACCAGTGAGAGGAACAGTTGCAATAACAGTGGCTCTGGAATGGAATCTATGGAATTTAACACTGCTAAATACAATGGCATGCACCGATTTTGTCCCAGTCACCACTGAGCTGGCCAACTCCCATCAGATGATGCTTGCATGGCTCTGTGAGTGAAAGATGGTAGAGGCAGTGCATGCCTCTGCCAGGGCAACATGGGAGGGCTCCTTGTAATGCATGGGGAGGGGAGAGTTGTGCACACCAGGCTTTCCCCTACCCGATCACCCTCACCTGGAGCCGGGTAATGTAGGGTGTGAGGTGCTGGGTTTCCAATGTCCCTCTATGAAGTGAAGAAAGGTTGCTAGTCAGGAGTGGAAACCTGGAGAATGGTATGTGGAAAAGTGAAACAATGAACCTTGTGGCCTAAACTCAACATGAAATCGGTGGTAGTGTTGCATGTGGATATCTCCCCTACAAACTTCAGGGCTGCCTAAAAGTCACTTTCAGATGGTTTTACACTCCTCTGGAGTAGGTTTAAGTCTGTGGGGATACAAAAGGGAGTAAAGTTGAAACTTCCCTCTCCCCAGGGCCATAAATTAATTTCTTAGGGCTGTCTACATGGACTTAACTAGCCATACAGACACTGTACAGTTGCTCCTGGCTGACCCCATGATATTCTAGAACAGGCATGGGCAATTGCTGGCCCTCCAGGGGTTTTGGACTTCAACTCTCAGAAATCCTAGCCAGTTTACCAGCTGTTAGGATTTCTGGGATTTGAAGATCAAAACACCCGGAGGGCCGGCAATTGCCCACACCTGTTCTAGAACTTCCAGTCCTATTGCATGACCAAGAAGAAGGAGGGAAGATTGTCCCCTTGTATGGGCACTTCTGCTGATGTCAGCATTGGGTGCCCATGATGGCCAGGAGCTCTTGTGGAGTTCTGTGCCACTTGGCAGTGGCAACGGCAATAGGCAGAGTAAGGTGATGTTGATGATGCACTCTTGGTCTGCATGAGCTCTGCCCTGGTGCCACCATGGGAAGATAATGGTTTGTGTTAGGGATGCATATGAATGTTCCAGACTAGCCAAAGATTAAGCAGACAGTGTAAATGAGTCCTTAGATGTGTAGATACAGGCTAGATACTAGTTTTGGATGGTCTGAATGAGAAACTTAATCCCCACGCCTCTTTAACTAGACTGCATTTGTCATTTTCTGTCATGGGACGCACTCAGAGCATTTGCTAGGATGAATTTTTGATAACTTATTCTTGATGTCTAGAAAAGTTGATAATGGCTGCTTTTCCCATTGGCAAGTTACTTAAATCCATGCCCTTCCCCAAGTCACTCTTGTGCTTGCATCAAAGATTGTTGAAATTTTTTAAACAGCATTCTAAGGTTTCTAGATGTTTATCACTCTGAGCTATTTAGATAAACCTTTAAAAGTTTGATAAATCTCTGAAATCAGGAATGTGTGGTATTCTCTGGCTGTTCTTATCTTCACAAACATATTTTTTGTAGCAAGTGATATATATTGCTTGTGTTCCATTTTTCTAGATACGCCTTCGTGGAGGTATTTGGGGTCCCAAAATGTATTAAGTTCATAATGAAATGACCTTCAAGAATTTCAGAAGTTTTCTTCCGTTTTGGGATTGCCACCAGACAGATAATTCATTCTTTCTGACAGTTTTATTTATACATCATATGTGCAAAGAATTTGCTTTGCAGTTTTAAGAATTTAGGATTCCCAGATCTCATGGCTTTTTCTTTGGGGCTGAAAGAAAGAGCGTTGCCCTAGAAAACAATTCTTTCAGGGTCGAAGTACAAATCCCATGTTTTGCTAAAAGCAGTTCTCATAAAGGTGCTAAAACAAGCTGTGAAAAGTTCATAGGGTTTTCTTTTTCTGTTCCAAGTAGAGCTAAAAAACTTAATTTTCAACCACATAAATAATTTATATTTTTTCTCACACTATGTTTTTTATTTGAATATGTTCTGAATAACCCCTGATAATGCTCAATTATCAACATTTTAAAAAGGGGTGGGCAAAGTGTGGTTTGTGGGACCCCTAAGGACAGTCCTTGGGAAATCAAAAAAGTCCCTCACAGCCTTCAGACCCTCACAGAATTATTTTGGGCCAAATTTTAGATGATTTTGCTCCGGGCCTGCTTTTCCTAACTCCCACAAAGCTCCCCTCCCCCCTGTCTCAAAACACACAAACACAAGAGAAAGCAAAACAGTTAAAATAACCAAAACAGTGGCTGAAATTGATGTTGTGTTACTTTGAAGCACATTGAAACATGTCAATGTGTAGCAACCCAGTTCCCTTTCGTGCCTGGGGGGCAGAGGGCAGCACCGGGGGTCCCACTTGCATTAGGGCCAGATGCAGTTGATGAGGAAATGGAGGAAGGGGCTGGTGAGTTAGCTGGGCCTTCCTCTCCCACAGAGAGTTTGGCCTGGGATGATGAATGGCCTGACGGCTATGAAAATTGGGAAAGTCAGGCTGACCCTGAGAGTGATGATTCCGATCAGTATGAGAACCCAGGTGGTTACGGGTCACAGGAAAGGATCAGGGAAACAGTGGAGGATGAGGCCATGGAAGCCGAAAGGGAGTTCGGCTCTCACGAAGATAGTGAACCAGGTGCTGGGAGGCAAGGACGGACCTTTGATAGGAGATGGAGCATTGAGTCCAGCAGGAGGGGTTGGCACCGTAGCCTAGAGCGCCAGAGAAGCGCTAGGTCCCGTAGCACAGATTGGCGCTGAAGCCTAGAGCGTCGGGGGCCTCGCCAAGGGGATTAAGTATAGGATCCGTGGGAACGGATCCTCAGTAGCTCGGCCACTTCTATTCTACGAGGAGTGAAGTGAGCTGAGTGCCACGGAGCCAAGTTGCCGGCTCAAGCCTTGCCAAGAAGTTTCTTGGGATTGTTCATGAACTTTGTTTTGTTCTTTGCCACGGACCAAGTCCTTGATCCGCATAGTTTTGCGGAGCCTTTGCCACGTTTGCCTTTGGATTTTACTTACGGACTCTTTACCTTTTGGATTGAACTTTTTGATACTTTTTATGGACAATTTACCTTTTCACCTGTTTCTTATTATTCAATAAATAGTTAGCTGATTACCGTCTCTGTGTGTGTGATTAAGGGGCTGGGCCAAGACCCTGCATTGTGACACAATGTGGTCTGCTGGGTTGTCACAACAAGGAAAAATGACCTGGCCATGTGTGCAGTTAATCACTCTATATAAATAAATTGCTAGCTCATTTGACATAACCTAGTACCACCAACCATAAAGTCATAAGGACTCAACCCTTTTGATATCTATGGTATTAGGATGTGGCCTTGAAAACGCGTTCTTTAGGATTAGCATTGATATGGTAATCCTAAAGAACACTCCTACATATTTTAGCTGTATGTTCAACACATACCATATTTTATCACATAATATTCACACTTTTTATTCCTTTTTTGGCTGAAAAAAAGAGATGTGGCTATTATGTGATGAAAAAATGGTACTGCAGGCAGACAATCTGTATACAGTGTAGCCAGTAGAGGAAGAAAGCCCCTCTCCACACTGTAAACACTACAGTCTAGCACAGGGAAGACTCCAGGCTTTTCTTTTCACGTGTCTTGCTGCACTATTTAAACAACAGCTTCACCCTCACTGAGTCTGAAAGTGCCGAGATTGTCGCCATATGAAGTACAGTAGCAGAAAGGGAAGTGCAACTATTACATGGTGGCCAAAAAGGAGGGTGCGATTATTACTTGGTGGTGACTATTATGAAGTGAAATACAATAAACCCTGATTCCACTGGTCACCCTAACTGAAATAGCGCCATTCATTCAATGGGGTTGAAATAAATGTTGACTCATAATCTAACAGTTGATTCAATGGATCTACCCTAGTTGGGATTGCCAATGGGATTTAGATCAACATGTAATGAGGTCATAAATAATAATAAAAAACATACAGTCTATTTGAAACCTAAACCTCCTCTCCCCTCCTGCCATCCTAAGGACTTCTTATCCTGAGAGAATGACAACGGAAAGAACAGAAATAATGGTAGTATGAACTACGGGTGATACATTTCTGTACTTACAGTGGAAACAGAAGAATGTGGATAACAGCAAACTATATTGAAATGAACAACATCCAACAGAGATTGCAATAGAGTTGCACTCGAGAACCGAGAAAATTCCTAGGGAGGTATCATCACTTGGAATTATCTAGGTCCTCCAGAGCAAATCTGTGCAAATATTTGGTGGACGCATATCATAGAATTATCTGAAGATCTAGAAAATTGCTAGAAAGGATATATTTTTTATCAGATGCAGTTAGGTGAAACGATAGGTACTAGTCCCTTGTGCCATACTGTAGTATCCAGTTATCAGTAATAGCACCCCCCCCCCCCCCAGCTTCCTTTATGAACTCACAAACAGAAAGCAAATGGATAATAGAAACAGTAGAAAAAAAGCAGAGAAACGGGCTAGTGAATAACATGCCATTCCGAATGCAAAACAGAGGCAGTGTAAAGTTGGCTAAATTTGGATGCAGAATGCTTGTATTCCCACCCATCCATCTGCACAGTGGAATCAACAACCAACACCATGCTTTTCCTCTCAAACAATACTCCTTTCCTTATGTCTCATTTTTTTTACACTGCAAGCCAGAGGATGAAGACTGTCAAATTACTAATTTGTCTTAGTCCTTTTTTTCCTGGATGGAAATCTAATAAACAAACCCAGTATTTAAAAAAAAATGTTCACATGATATTGTGTTGTTTACTCTTTTAAGACATTCCACAGGTTTGACTGGGGGTGTTGAGTCATTTATTTGTTATCAAACATTTCTGAAAGTAGGAGGGGGTATTTGCAGGGATGTGGAGAAAATAGTCTGATCCTTGATGATAAATTGAAATTAGGAAGCAATTTAAAATATTCTCAACTTGAATGATGTTAACATGTAAATAGGATGTAAACTACTAGGAAGGAAACTAATTATCATTAATTAATGGGTATGTATCAGCCCATGTATCGATTGCTATGGCTTTCTGGCATTCCTGAAATCAATTGAACAAGTTAATCATTGTCTCTTAAAATGCCTGGCATTTATCAGAAATTACTTTTAATGTAAGAACAGCCTTACTGGGTGGAAATCAATAACCTTTTCAAAGAGTGGGCAGTTTTTCATGGCACAGTTAAAATGTCAAGAATCCAGGATAATAGCAGAGGACCTTGGTCAACATTGACCTCTCTCTTCTTTGACACAATTAGCAAAAGAATGTGTATCGCTGCGATCATAGTGACCCTAAATGTATTTATTTACAAGTGCACTGCATTAAAATTCCTATGATTTGAGTCATCAGCAAGTGTCCTGAAAAATCAAATAATTATAGCTATCTGTATCACTATATTGTTCCTTAGCAATTGTTTTTATATTGCATTGGTCTAGCTGTATCTGAAGTAGGGTGGAGTTTTAGGTCAGCATTTTAAGAAGGATGCTGATCAACTGCATCCCTTATCCAACATGCCTAGGATCAGAAGGGTTTTGTCCCCCCCCAGATTTTGGATTTATTTTTCATGGACACTTTGTATACTTAGTCTGAAGGTAATTTTGTATGTAAATAATTTTGTGCATTAAAATCAGTTTGTGTACATTGGCTCATCAGAAAGCTAAAATGTCACTATTTCATACACTCAAGAGGACAATTTTGGATTTTGGAGTATTTTGGTTTTCAGAATTCCGGTTAAGGGATGCCCATCCTGCACTTCCAGAGGAGGACATATATTTAAGGAATTAGCTATTTCACCATAAAAATGAGGACATCATGGAGAGAGATTATAAGTCTTCAAATATCAGAATGACTACTGCACATAAAATGAAATGTTGTCTGTGGCTCTAAGCCAACTGGACTAGAATCAGTGGGTTGGAACTGCAGAGAAATGAGTTTCTATGAACTTCAGAACACTCATTCTAATACCAAGTATTGCTCTTCTCTGGCACAGAATTGCTTGGGACATGGTTGGTTCTTCATCAGTGGGTTATTGAAGCAATGGCTTAATGGCTATCTGTCAGGATGAGATCACATAATTGCATCTTGCCTGTGCTTATGTAGAGATTTGGGATCTCATCACATTGAGCCAGAGAGGCTGGGGGACAGTGGGAGAAATCACGGGGGAGCATCATGCTGTGTTCCCTACCCATTGTGGGTCTTTAGATGTCATGGTAGCGTTCCCATGACATTTCCTTGCTGTCTCCCACTTCTTCTTTTCCTCTTCTGGCTCTCTCTGTGCTGCTGGCATGGAACTCCATTGAGTCCCACCAGAAGTAGCCCCGCATCATACGACGGGCTCTGGGGGACTCTGTGCTGGCAACATGCAGGGCAGAGAAGCAGTGAGAAGATGCTTCTCAGCCGCAATGTAATGAGGTCCTTGGACTAGGAAAACTAGTGTGGTTCAGTGGTTTGTGTTGGATGATCACTGTGGAGACAGCTTGAATTCCTGCTCATCTATGAAATGCACTGGATGACCTTGGGAAAATTACACTCTCAGCCTCAGAGAAAGGGAATGGTAAACCTCTTCTGAACAAAGGCTCTTGCCAAGAAAATCCTGTGATAAGTTTTCCTTAGGGTCGCCATAGTTCAGGAAAGATTTGAAAGCTCACAATAAAAACAGAACTCATAGAGCCGTTCATATCTGTGAAAAATCCTAGGAAATAATTTCTGTGACATTCTATCACTCAATGACCTCTCCACCCCATTATATTTCCAAGGAAACTTTTTGATGTTTACCATAGATCAGAAATTACTCAAAGGCACACAACACCAAATCTGCAAATAGATATTGTAAAATCAGAAAACACCCTCCTCTGTTTGTATAAGAAGAAGTTCTTGCTTGTAATGTACTTGAGGCAGAAGGCAGGGTAATATCTCTTATCAGAAGGGTGAGTAATCTGCTCTCTGCAATCTAGAAACCAAAGGAAACGGAAAGGATGATGTAATGTGTTTAATGGCCTTAAGCCAGAACACCATCAGAAAGGAATACTGGACTGATCATAAATTACACTTACTTTTCCTGTTTCAGTCCAGAGCAGTTTCACATTACTTAGTGAAATTGACTCTGCTTAAAAAATAAAATAAAACAACCCCCACCCATATCATTCTAGTTAGCCACAGCAAGAATGAAAAAACAGTGGTACATATCTGTCTCTCTTTATCCACAGAGTTGCATTATGAGCTTTTTATTGTTCTCTGATCTGTATTCAAGGGATATTTCATATAACAAGAAGTTCAAGGCTGTTGCCAGGTTTGAGGCAGCTCTTTAGGCAAGTGCTATCTTATTGGGTCTCCCAATGATGCCCTCGTTGCACTACTAGAAAACACATATGAGGGAAGTTAGAGAAGTAGGCTGCAGGGGGAACAAGGGAATGATGGATGGTTTGTCTCTTCACAAATAAACCATAACCAACATAGTGCCACAAACCCAGATGCCAACTCTGCCCAAATATCTACTCTTCCTCTCTTCCTCCACAACCAGGGCAGTGGCCATTGGGGTGGAGGGATGGCCTTTCATCTGCTTCTAAGCATGGCCATACATTTCCAGTACATCCAGAGAACAAGCCTTCATGAATGTTTTAATATGGGAATCACTTGCAAGAGTTATCTCAGGTCTGGAGAATGCTAATGCAAAAATTGATCCACACATTGTTTTTGTAGCCTTCAATTGATTCCTCATGTGCTAACATAAGAAGGGATAATTCCACAGGGTCACATTTTGATGGCACCATTACACATGTAAAAATAGAAATGGATCACAAGTTAGGTTTTTAAGGTCCATGTTTTTAAAATCCCTGGCTATCTGCACAATCACACAGCAATTGCCGCTAACTCAGGAAAATAAGATTCCATGATTCTTATTCAATAGTATCCCGATGATTTTACTTTTTATATTGCATTATCTAATTTTTGTATCAAAACAGCCTGGTCGACATAGAATCTGATAAACAGCTTTTTTATATGTAGATGCAGCTCTATGACATTTTCAAATGCCATATATTTGCATATGAATGTTTCTTCTCTCTCCCACCCCTCTTTCTTGAGTAAACATATTCATTTTGCTGCAACATCTACAGTAATCTGTACAGAAACAATACTTAAAGAAAAAACAAGGTATGACTCAAAACACGAGCAATAAAAACAGTAGTTGGAATATAAGCAGCCCCAACAGTATGAGATGGAGCAGCATGCAAAAATTGTACTAATACTAGTACTAATAATTTTTTTCAATCCTTTGAAACACAGAGGTGATACAGAAAAAAAAATCAGCTATGGCTATCAATAGTAGTTTCAAGCCTGTCTTTCTGATTGATGATCATATCTCTGATGGCAAGCAGATGCACAGAGAGTAAAAAACTGCCTGACCTGAGGATTCTGTAGAAAATGGATAGAGGCAATCCATAACAGAAATCAATATTTACAAATCAGCTTGGAAGCTCAGCATAGAACCTTTGTGGGTGACCTCAGAAAAGGCAGGGATCAAATGCATTTTCATAACTATCAGAGTGGGATTGATTATTATTATTATTTCTAGGCAGACATTCTATTGAAGGGCAAGTATTTGCCTTCAAAAAGGCTAAGAAGCACTCCAAGGTCACTCTTCGATTCTTACCCCTTTCAATTATCTTGTCAATTGTTTTATAGTATTCTTCCACAACATGAAGAACAACGGGCATGTTTATTGTTTCCAAGGTGGGAAAGAGAAAAAACCTCAAAATAATATTGCGTGGTTTTGGACATCTCTCTCTGGCATTACTTCGCAAACGAAGATTGTTAGGAAGGACTCATCCCATGCTTTCTACAAGCACGTTGATGACTAAGGAGGTTGGATGTGTTCTTCGAGCCTCTGCACTGGATTTTTCTGGTGGAGCGCAGCATGCACAGAACTGGCCTCACCCTTTAAACCAAAGGTTCATCTGCCGGGGTCTAGCAAGCTTAGGACAGTGGCTTATATACTGATCCTGGCTTGCTTAAACTACAGTTCTTTTTTTCATGTGTGAAGTGGGAAAAAGGGGTTTAAAGGGAAAGGCTTTCTCTGACATTAAGTCTAGTCGTGTCTGACTTTGTGGGGTTGTGATCATCTCCATTTCTAATCCAAAAAAACGGTGCCGTCCATAGATATCTCCAAGGTTATGTGGCCAGCATTACTGCATGGAGTGCCATTCCCTTCATGCAGAAACAGTACCTATTGATCTACTCACACTTGCATGTTTTTGTTGGCAGAAGCTGGGGCTAACAGCGGTAGCCCACCCAACTCCCCAGAATTGAATCACCAAAATTTTGGTCAGCCAGTTCTGCAGCTCAGCGGTTAAACCCGGTGCACCATCAGGGCCCCCCAAAAGGAGTTTATTCATTTATTGGTTTATTCATTTTTTTTAAAGGTGTGATTTCAAGTCATACCTGAATTCCTAAGGGGTATATTTGAAACAATTTGTTCAGAGTGCATTTTCCCTTGCCTTTCTTTGAAGGCACATCTACACTATAGAATTGATGTAGTTTGACATCCTTTGACTGTCATGGCTCAATACGATGGAATCATAGAAGCTGTGAGTTCACAAGGTGTTTTGCCTTTTCTGCCAAACAGTGCTGCTTTCTCACCAAACTACAAATCCCATGATTATTTAGCATTGAGTCAAGGTAGTTAATGTGCAGTTTTGTGTGACACCAACACACTTTGGCTGAGAATGCTAAAGACTATGTAAAATTACAGGCCCCAAGTTGCAGTGTCGATGCACTTTGAAGCTAAGAGAATATGGCTTGCTCAAAGACAGCTAGTGTGTTTCCATGGCTAAGACTGGGATTTGAAGCCTTCACACCTAATCCAACACTCAGACTACTACTTCATGCTAGCGTTTTTGTTTACTAAGCAAGATCTTAAATATTAAATTCCAGTGTGCATTATTTTTACATAATAGTGAGCTTTTTATTGTGTCAGAGGCAAATTGAGAATATATTGTAAGTTGCTTCTGGTATGAGAGAATTGGCTGTCTGCAGAGACATTGCTTAGGAGAGGTCTGGATGTGTTACCATCCTGTAGAAGGATAATCTCATGTCCCCGCATGGGAAGCTGGGGCTGACAGATGGGAGCTTACCACGTCTCGCAGATTTGAACTGCCGACCTTCAGGTCTTCAGGTCAGCAGTTCAGTTGGCACAAGGGTTTAATCCATTGCACCACCATGCCTCCCAGTGAGCTGCAGGTTAAGCTATCCAGGACTTGGATGCCAAAACTTGGTGTTCAAAGGGAAGATGGTAGGCTGATACGCTTTCTTTGATTGCTAAACCATGGTTTAGAAAACAAGGAGTGTTTATCCCTTAAGATGCTATTCTCTGTTATCTTGTTGTTGTTGTTGTTATGTTTATTTATACCCTGCGTTTCCTCTCCATAAGTAGGCTTAGGACTCTTTCACACAGCCCTGTAGCACATAATATCAAGGCAGAAAATCTCACAATATTTCCTTTGAACTGGCTTATCCGAGTCCACACTCAGATAACGTGGGATTTCCTGCCTTGATATTCTGGGATATAGGCTTGTGTGGAGGGGCCCTTAAAGTGGCTTACATTATCCCTGGATAGATTGTCATCTATAACTCAGGACAATATTATCAATATTGTATTATAACCGGGATCCTCAAATTTTTAAAATTGATTTATGGATGTTGTAGTTCCACAAGTTTCAGCGGGGGAGTTAAGGGTATGTCCTTGTTGAAATTAAGGGATCCAAGTCTCTCTCCCCCTCTCCACTTTAAATGGTTATATCTTGGCCCTAATGTTTAGGGATTGAATTTTTGTTGCTGCATGTGATCCAGAATGAAACCTAAAATAGTGTTCTGTGCAAAATGAATTCAATTTCCAGTTTTTAATTACAGTATGACCTCTATATCAGTGTTTCCCAACCTTTTTTGAGCAGCGACACTCTTTTAACATGAAAAAAATCCGGGGGCACACCACCAACCAAAATGACACTCTAACACAGAAAAGAACGGCTGGGGGATGGTGACCTGCTGGGAGCAGCTGCTGGGGGGGGGGGCGAAGCCGGGGGAGGGGGAGGAGCCAGGCCACACCATGCTCCGCCCCTCCACGCGGCTTCAGTTCTCCCACAGCTTTGCCAGCCTTGAAGGGGCAGTGCCAAGCCAGCGGTGGCAAAGCCAGCACAATGCTGGCTTGGCACTGCCCCCTCAAGGCTGGCGAAGCTGTGGGAGCGCTGAAGCCGGGGGAGGGGACGGAGCCAGGCCGTGCCATGCCCCGCCCTCTCCCCCCCAGCTTCAGTTCTCCCACAGAGGAGAAGCATGAGCAGTGGGCGGGCTTCAGTGGGCGGGGCTCCTCCTCCACGCGGCTTCAGCGAGCGAGGGGTGAGAGTCGTGGCGGGAGTCATGGCGGATTGGAGGCTGGCTGGGGAAATGGCCAAAGGAGGCGGCGCCCCGACCCCTTCTTCTTTTTCTTCACCGCCACTCAGCCCTTCCTCCTCCTCTCCCAAGCAGCAGGAGTTCGGCAGGAGGAGGGGGGAAGGAAGGGGGGCAGAGAGCTTTTCTCGCGGCACACCTGATGATCGCTCACGGCACACTAGTGTGCCACGGCACACTGGTTGAGAAACACTGCTCTATATCCATGGTACTGATGCCTGCAATTCCATTTATCCATGGCTAGCAAAATATGGGCATTTGGCAAAATATGGATTTTTCTAGGCATGATTCTATGATACCCATGGGCCAGAAGTCAATTTCAATAAGGTTCACTATCATCCATGGTTTCAAATATCCACATGAAGTTCAGGGTTGTACTATATATGTCTTTCTGGCTCTTGCATTTATCATGTACTATCAAGAACTAAATCATGCCCTGAGAATGAGGCAGAGAAGCACACTTTTATGTTTTAAATAGCAAAAACGGATATAGTGTGGAACTACAATATCACATTTACTAGAAATCTATCTTTACATTGAAAGTCCTTGACCGGTATTGTTGGTTTCAGAAGTGACCGATCTTATTTACTGTTAAATAGAATAAGGTCTTCCATTGGTAAAAAAATCCTCCACCACTATAAACTTCAAAAACAACAGCAATAAGATCATTCTTGAAATCGCCAAATTATGTGTATGCTCATAATGTGTTGATCCTGAACTGTGCAGCAAAATGCATGTTTACATATAAAAGACACAAGAGAAATCAAATAAGCAACCAATAAAAGAAGTCTCAGGGAAGCTCTTAATCTAACAAAAAAAATTCAAATATCTTTCTTTGGTATACAAAGGGAACTTAGTTTTCAAATGAAGAAAGAGGTAGGATGGGGTAGGGGACAAGAGCCAGAAAGAATAGGATGACCAGTGAGGATGCTGGTAGACAGCATCAGATATGACAAATTGGCTGAGCTGACAGAAAGTGATGAACTCTTTTGATATGACCCTAAAAATAGCAAGGAGATGTTTGCTCCCTGACACTTCTTTAATGGCAGATGGATATGCATGACCTAACTTTTAAGACAAGTGTCAGGAATATTGATGTGTGGAGGATAGAAGATCATTTTGCCGGCACGGCTGCAAGAGATGGTTTGCATGATTAATGACATTTCTTGGGCTTCTTTCCCTCAGGGGAAGATATGGTATGAACCTCTATCACCCCAAAGCTACAAAGAAGTTCTGGATGAACAGGGAAATATGTATTTGCCCACAAAAAGTGCCCCTTTCTACACTGGGGAAGAAAAGTAGAGTAAAAAAACTATTGACAAAGCAATGGCCAAAAGCGTCCAGTCTGTCTAACTGTGATGGGTATCTATGACTTCCGCAGGGGGAAAATTGATCTGATCATTCTAAATCCAGATTTGAGATGTTCAAAACTAGATCTGAAGGTTGCATGTTTATTTGAAACAGTATTAATGCTTCCCTGGAGCAAACAGCAAGATTGACTACTTTAAAAATGCAATATGGTGTAAGGTGACAGAGATGTGGCAAATGTGCTCATGATGGCCTATCTTCAGTGTGGGAAGTTGGCTCTTGTAATGGAAAATGGAGAACAAGGATAGAAAGAAAAGCAGCCGAGTTTCACTTGAAAAGCAAAGACGATAAGAACAAGGTCATATCCTCGGAGGAGAGGGGAAAGGGACTTTTCAGCTCATGGTTGGTGCAGATACACACACACAGTGTTCCCTCACTTATTGCTGGGGTTAGGTTCCAGGGCCTCCCGCAATAAGTGAAAAACCGCGATGTAGGGATGCTCTATTTATTTTAATATTTATACATTATTTTAGTAGTTATACTCTATTTTAAGTCTTTATAAACTTAAAATAAAGTGAAGGAAAGGAAGGAAAGGCCCTTCAAGACTGGAGGGAAGGGAGGGAGGAATGAGGAGGGAAAGCACCTTGGAGAGCGGTGGCAAACCCCACAATACAGTGAAAATACCATTATATTTTTTTTAAATTAATATTTTTTGGAATCTACAAAACAGCGAGTCCGCAATAAGTGAACCGTGAAGTAGCGAGGGAACACTGTAGATAGAGAAAGGACAAACAAAAGCATGTTTACACAAATTGCAAGTTTAGATTTTTTTTAAAAAAACTACTTATTTAACTTCTAACCACTATTAAAACTATTCTACTACTAAAGGTCTTCTGCAGATAACAAAAAATAAATACAATAAATAAATAAACAAACAAATAAAATAAACTAGGACAGACACCTACACAAAAAGAACACTACTACCAAAGATTAATCTACGCACCTCTCACACACCTAATGCTGATTTTTATCTCTCTTTTATTTATTTCCTTTCATAATAATAATAATAATAATAATAATTTATATCCCACCCTATCTTCTTGAGGGGACACTCAGGGCTTTAGGTACTATTGTATAATTATACTTCTTTTTCTAGTAACTTACTACTAATTCCTAAAGCCACAGTAAACAAATGCCCTCATTATCATACCTAGTAAGCTAGAAACCCCCAATCTTTCTTCTAATTGGACAAATATTTCTCCTTCGTCAGCCTAGTTATTTTGTCCATCTCAGCAGATTTTCAGATCTTTGTTAGCCATTATCATTTCTTATCCTCCATTCTCTCGGCTTGTGTTCCTCCTGTTTTCCTCTTTCCTTCTGGATGTCAATCATGTTATCAAATCTCTTCCTCAGTAAAGGCCACTGATAGAAAATCAAATCACCAGTTTGCTGTCCTACAGCAATCACTCCACATCTCTATAAAGCTTTCTCTGACTGGCCCCATCGACAGGCCTCATTTTCCACACAACTAAGATCTTTGTACAAAACTTCCTCAAAGGCAGCAAGGACTGCGGACATATTAAAACAAATAACTACCATCAACTGTTTTGGCAGATCTTGTGCACTGACTATTTTCTTCTGCTCCTTGACATCTGGGAGAGTCATTACTTCATAATTTCTTCCTTACTGCATTCTGTTTTTTTCTAAAATTCATAAATCCCAGATTTCAGTTTTAGTTATTTCTGATTCCTCTGGGTTAGTTTGCCAGTCAATGTCTCCATAGAGGTATAGCTCTCTTTCATTTCCATTGCCAGTTCTTTTCTGAACAATCTCAGTGCAACAAGGATTTGAGTTAGATCCATTGATTCTCACTCAAGATCACAATAGATTTATAATTTAAATTATTTCTGAGTTCTTATTGGAATTCTAATATTATTAATCCCCTAATGAGAGTATTGTTGTTGTGGCTGAACACATGGTGGCACTGTATTACACTTTCTTACTTCAATATTCAAGTTCCTACATATGGTACTTGAGAAAATTCCTTTGTTAGCCTTTTAAATTAATGTTTGAGGCCCATTTCCTCCTGAGAGTTTTTTAAAAATGAATCCAGGTAAATAAAATAGATATAAAATCAAACATCTACTGATAATAAATCAGCATTTGCAAAGCTAGCGAAATAGGCTGATTTCTTTTTATAAAATACAGCGAAGTATTTTCTGCAGAATCCACTGTAAACACTGCAAGATGTTGTCAACAAAGTCATGTAAATGTCAAGGTCAGTGGTTCTCAACCTGTGGATCCCCAGATGTTTTGGTCTTCGACTTCCAGAAATCCTAACAGCTGGTAAACTGGCTAGGATTTCTGGGAGTTGCAGGCCAAAACACCTGGGGCCCCACAGGTTGAGAACCACTGGTCTAGGTGGTGTTCAGAAACCTTTTAGTATTGCCATTTTCCCCCCGACCCCAACATTGACCCCCACTTAGCACTTCAGCCTATGTTTTAAAAAGCAGTGGTGTAATCAATCTAGTTAAAAATAGTAATTTTGTGAACTACCTGTTTATCTAACGGGTTAGGGGTTGCATCTTATCAGGTGGCTGGTACTAGTTCCTCCCTACATTTCAAGGGAGGATAATGTTACACACAACCGATGTCATGTTTATAGAAATGTAAAAGCCCTTTGGGATCAGCTGAAGCTATGGCGTTCTGGAAGAAACAGGCCATGAACAAGCTCCAAACATTTGCACATTCATCCTAATCCTCCTTGTACAGTGTTCTTCCATTCCCCACCCCATGCTACACCTGATAAAAAGATAGGATGTTATCAAGGGGATAACAGACAAGTCAGAGTAATAACTTTATGTCTTGACTAACCATGGACTCCTTCTCTGGCATGTTGCCTAATTATGATGATGACGATGGGAGGATTTTAGTGGTTCCAGAGATTTAAAAGTCCATACAAACACAGGTGTAATCTATACTGCATTTCCTATAACCTCTCTGTTCATTTCAAATCAATATCAGCAGCATTGCCTAACAAAATGTGAGCTACTACTGCTAAGAAGTTGACTAAACATGGATCAATAAAGCAAGCAAAGTCTTGAAAAGTCCCTGAACAAAAGCAAGATTCTGAATGCTCTCTAACCCCCCACCTCCCACTATTGTGACCAGAAAATTAAGTTGATTGTATGATCTCCTGATATGACAGCAAGCAAGACTTGATGAAACTAAAATAAGGGCTTTGAATATTTATCACTTTTGTTAAGCATCACAGATCACCTGTGCTGAATGGAAGTGAAAACAGAATGTTGGGTTATCACATTTTGACAGATGCACATGCAGAACTACTCAAGAGATCATTTTGAGCAAAGGAAATGCTTCCATTTTTCCCTGTCTAAAGCCACACCAGTCTAGAGCAATGACTATAGTTATATGCCATTCATATGTACACATATATATCTGAAGGTCTTTGTGACGAGCAGCTACAACACTTATTTATAAAAACACATTTTCTCAAATGTCAGAGAAATCATGGAAAAGATGGGAACTGAGGAAGAAAGAAATTGCATATCTTGGTGTAAAAATAGTTCTTTCTCAATAAACACTTATCTTTATCAGCCTAGAATAGTAACCTGTAAACTTAAATTACTTTTTCTAAACATCCTAAAGGCATCAGAGTCTTTCTGGGTTTGGAAGCTAAGAAGGTCAGCTCCGGTTAGTACTTGTATGGGAGAACACCAATAAACCCATGCCAAATTTCAGAGAAAGGAAATGGCAAATAGCCTAAGAAGATTCTTAGAGATTCATGGGATCACCCTAAGCTGAGAAGCGTCTTGAAAGTCACAGATACATACGTATACAAAAAACAAAAACACATAATACTCATATATGGTATAACATTTACAAGCATCATTGTATTTTATATTAAAAATGCACAAAAACCCCCCATTTGCTTCCAGACCTACACTCTCTGTATAGAGATATCTCTGTTGTCGACTGGGACACATGGTGACTCTCCTGTAGGACTTTGACCAATGCAATCCAGTGGGTTTCCATGGCTAATCAGAGTTTTGAATCCTGGTCTGCCAGAGTCCCAATCCAACACTCAAATCACTCTTATTATATTAATCATGCACACACTCACACCCACAAAGAATGAAACAGGACTGCCACATTGAGTAAAAGTTATACACCATCATCCTTTCAGAGCCCCAAGGTTTGAAAGAAGTTGTCAAGGTTCTTGATAAGCTATTTCGTTAAGTATATGTAAGTAAGCAGAGACTCCTTGCCCACACTTCCAATCCTGCCCTACCAGGAATCGGCCACTGCAAATGACAAGAATCTGTTCTGTTGACCAGAATATAACAGACTATTGTTTCCATCTGGGGGCAGTTCCAGACAGTCCTTTAATGCAGGAGCAATTGCGTTTGAAAAAGTATTTGCTTCCGGGTTGAAGTCCACCCTCCCCGAGAAGGTGTGTGCTTTCCTAGGGGGGGGGGGGGATCTAGATGCCCTGCCAGGCTTTCTAGCAGGGCACCAGGACACAGGAGAAACCCCTTTAAAAAGCCTTTAAAAAGGAAAATAATTCACCTAGCTGCCATTTTACCTTCTCCAGAGCTCTCCTGGCTCATACTAATGACATGCTAAGAGAAGGAAGCTAGGAGTGATTCGCCCTCTTCTCTTGGCGTATCATTGATATGAGTCAGAAGAGCTTCAGAGAAGGGGAAATGGTGGCTGGGTGAGTTATTTTCCTTTTAAAAAGGCTTTTAAGGAATTTTAGGAGAGGGTGAAGGTTGTCTTGGGTTTCTTGGGCTCCATAAGTCCAAGAAACCTGAGAAAGCTGTGTAGATAGGCATTGGAAGTCACATGGCGCAATCCTCGGTCCCCATCTACACAGCACCCACTCCTGGAAAGTCCTCTGAAAGTCTTTCCAGGTGTTAAATTACCTAGGCACAAAGCAGGGGTTTCCTGCTTTGTGTTGAATGCAGTTTATTTATTTATTTAAAACTTTTGTACCCCGACCGTCTCACCTCTATCGAAGGACTCAGGCTGGCATAGCAGCAAAAATTCAATGCTATACAATTTAATAACAACTACAACAACATATTAAAATACATAAAAACCCAGCATAAAACCACATCGTCATTAAAACAATTCCACTCAATCTGTAAACGTGGTCATACATTCAGACAATAGCCAATAATTGTGTTTATGTGAAGCATGATGTGTGGACACCTCACTTAAAAACGGAGGAGCTCCCGCTTCAAAGGGCCTGTCTGGATGGCCTCTTGGTTGAGACTATATAACCTTAGATGTTTTCTAAAATAAATAACTTTATAACCTTCACACTTCTCTGGGAACGGTGCTCTATCCTGTCAAATTGCCATTGATGAGTGAGGGCTAATCCGAACTGCTCCAAAGTGCTAGGATTTGATGAGAATTGTTGTTATTTTTCTTTTTAGAAAAAAATGTTTAAACAAAATACTTCTGGTCCTTGTCCATTGGAGACTATTCCCGGGACCACTCATGACTTTCTGAACCCAGGTCAGGAGGTTTTCTTTTTTAAAAAATCCCAGGTGATTCTGCTTAAAATAGAGATTAAGTCCTATATCTGTCTCCCTATACTCCTGGATGATTGCTGTGGTGTCATCTTGACTAGGGAGATAACCTTTGCACAGAGGATCTCCCTTGATTTTCCTTCCATTATTGCATGTCTTAGGTGAGTAGGAAAGCCCAATCCATACCACAAAAAGAGTATGTGGTATGGATTGGGCACATCTGGACAAATTGAACACCGTACCATGCTGCCCAACATCAAAATAACCTGCCAAATTCTGGGAATCAGGATGAGCCTAAAGCATGTTCAGTAGGGACAGAGTACCAATGTTTGTAGTATTCTGAAGTGGCACAAAATATTTCACATTCAACTAGGAATGGAAAAAAGTCGTGAAGGCTCAAATTTTCAAGGCTGAGATTCACATTTAACAATGGCAGTAGGAAAGCTTCACTTGCCATATTTTTTTGAAAAAATGTTTTTACTCTTTTAAGCAACAGTAACAATAATATTGGCAGTCTCTGCACTAATTTGCTTTCACCAAATACAATGGATCATTAATGTTTTTTTAATAAAAAAAACAACAAAAAATTAATGAAATTTCCACAGCCAGTAGTATATGAACACATCAGGAACGGGATATATATATATATATATATATATATATATATATATATATGTGTGTGTGTGTGTGTGTGTGTGTGTACTTTAAAAGTAAATATTTAAGATGCATTCTTTTTAAAGTAATGTTATCAGACTCTACTTGGACCATTATTATTATTTACATCATTTATATTCCACCCTTCTCAGTCCGCAGGGGACTTAGAGCGGATCATAATGCACATATACAGGCAAACATTCAATGCCATAGACATACAACAGATATAGACAGACAACAAGCTACACAATTGGTCAAGAGCTCACCCCGACCCGGGCAGGCCGCAACCTCATGACCTTCTGGCCTCAAACTCATGTCCATGCATAATTCCTGTACGTTTTGGTGCTCCATCTGCTGTATAATCCAATTTCTGAATCCGGATTATCTGATTTGAACTGGATTATAGGGCAGTATAGACTCATATAATCCCACTCAAAGCAGATAAACTGGATTCAGAAACAGGATTAAATGGCAGTGAAGATCCAGCCTGGAAAAGAGGGGCAGGGAACAGTGGCCATTGGCCAACATTTACAAAAGATTATTCAAAGATTTTTCTCTCTTCTCTCTTTTCAACTTTTTGTAAAATGTATTCAGCAGTGGCAGTTTCCATTCCAGTGTACAGGAAATTCGCTCCAGGTTTTAGTCCGAATCTTAAAGGCACAGGCTCAAAAGCTGAGCTCATTTCAGTGATTAGTGTAATTGCTTTAGATTTTGTTCTGTTGACCTTTCTAAGCAGCCTCTTCTCTTCCAAAAGATGAGAAGCCTACACTGTTCTTTTGACACCTTCTCTACACTCATTGTTCTGTGTTGCTTTGTGTAGCTGTTCAGGAGGTCGAACTTCTAGCAAAATGGGCAGTATTTAGAAACACTAGTAATTATGGGGGAACAATATGTTTTATATTCTATGATGGAAGTACAGAAAGTACTGTTTTCTCAGGGAAACTGGTTTCTTATTTTAGATGTAACCGTATTTGGAAGAGAGAAAAATCCACAGAAACACAGAGAAAGTGACAGTATTTGGAATAATGCATCTGAAATAATAAATAATGCTAGAATAAAAGTGCTAATGGTCTCATCCATAATGGGAAAGGATTTGGGGAAAGTTGTTGCTGTATCAATGATTTGCTTTTGGAGTTTTTAAAGTCCTAAAATGTCATCCTTCCTTTCTTGGTCTATTGGGATTAATTATCTGGACTAGCTGTTACTTTTTGAACCTGATTAAGGCACTGTTGTTGCTGTGGTGATGTCTTGAATAGAAGTGTGATCTCTGGCACTGAGATTTTCCTTTAACCTTCCTCCCCCCAGGAAGGGAAGAGAAAGGAAAACTTGGCCTGAGGGGAGAGGAAAACTTGCAACATATCAAGACAAAGAACAGATAATGAAGTATTGGTATATATCAGGCCTATGTGGACATAGAAGTGGAAACACATATTCCAAGGTGTGCTATCCAATCATCGATTAGCCAACAACCCCCTGTTTTTTGTTGTTGTTTTGGATATACCTATTATTGAATGGTCCATTCATTGATTTTGTGCCATTCTAACTACAATGGGAATTCCTACAAATTGTGCAGAATAAGTAGGGGCACGTTCAAAGGAATGTTTTCGTGTGCAGACTCCATTATATTTCACAGAAAGGCCTAGAGTCAAGAAACAATGACTAGGATATAACTGTACATTATAGAAATCAATCCATTGTAATGATTTCAACTACAAGTTACAAACATCAGACTTGCAAATGAATCATAGTTAAGAACGGGGGTGAGATAACAGGAAGTAAGCTAAATCTACCCCTTGGATGGCACATTCACTCCTGGAAAAGTTATTATGGGGAAAAGTTATCTCGATTACAGCTTTCTCACCAATCTTTTCTTCCACAACAAGCCATTTTTTCCAAAATACAATGATCACAGGGACAGAAAGTGAGGCAAAAACTTCTGAACAGGGGCACAGAGAGAAAAACAAATACCGCAGGGGTATTAACTTCCATACAAATTCTACTTAAAAGCAACCCTACAGAACCTATTTTATTTGTAACGTGGGAACTCCCTGTATTAATAAAATCAAGTGAGACAAAATTTCTCCATAAACTTATAGAGAGACTTACTTGTACAATATTTTAGTACACTTATTTTGCAGGATAGTACCATGCCCTTTTCTTTGGATACCGAAACTGCACTTCTAAGCGCTCAACTGCAATGATAGAAATATGGGGTCTGAAGGAACATTTCATGCGGGGCACTTCAGAGGAGGCAATGGCCTCATCTCTCTCCTCTTTTGCACCATTGCTACCTCTTTGATTGTGTGAGTCTTCTTCTTCTACATAGATTCTACAAGAAAAGGGACACTGATGAATATATAATGTCTAACTGTAATGCAAGAGGATTCATATAGCTCAAAGGAAAAAGGAGGAAGAAAGTGCTTTAACTATATGTTCATAGGTTTGTCTGGTGTGGTCTTAAGCACTTTCTTCCTCCTTTTTCCTTTGAGTTATATGAATACTTGTTTCAGTATGGGGAATTAAGCTCTGTAACTACTATGCATTTTGCCCTTATTGTCTCCTTAGGGTTGCCATTTGGGGCGCTTCCAGACAGCACTAAATCATGAGTTTTAAACAGGGACAAAACATCCCGGGACTTCAGAAGAGGTCCACATACAGACCTCTTGGTCCTGGGATTTCTGCCTCCATTGTCCAGACTTGATGCTTTGCTGTGAGATTTAGAGGCTCCCAAAATGGCTGCCATGGGACTTCCCTCAAGATGTGGATATGCAGAGAATCAATGTAGCAAAACACTGCAAAATTTCAGTTCTTTGTCCTGTCCAGAGAAACTGTGCCCTCCACACTTTTCATGAAGTTTATGGCACACAAACAAAGTTTTCACTTAAGTGTCACCTTATTTTTAGAAACCAACCAATCAAGAAAACCCAACCAATGATCTAAAACCCAGAAACAAACCCAGATAAAAAATCCTGTGATTTCCGATTGCAGGGACATATAGTCATGTTAAGACATGGATATTCGGCTCAAAACCACGATATTCCTGTATCTGGAAATCTTGCCGTTTTTACCGTTTGTCGTGATTGCTTCCACGTTTACAGGGAACAGCATCTGGCCACCCTCCTGTTTGCTGCGGAAGTTCCTGAGATAAAGGCACTGTCTGGACAGGCCCTTGGTTTGGAAACCAAGATTTGGGAACCAGGTCATATGAGGAACAGCTGAGTGAGCTGGGCATGTTTATCTTCGAGAAAAGAAGACTTAGCAGGGGAGCATGATAGCTATGTTTAAATATTTGAAAGGATGCCACATTCAAGTTGAACTGGAAGGCTCTTGTGGTCTTTTCCAACTCTAGGATGCTATGATTTCATATGGTCAAGCTAAAGAGAATTCCATATGCATTGTATAGATTTCATATTGCTGTTGGTCAAATGTATTTGAGGGAGATTCATCAATGCTTTTCTGCTAAGCTGGGTGTGTGCGATTTCCCTAAGATTACCAAGTTGATTTCTATAGCCAAACAGGGACTCCAACTTTGTTCTTCCAGTGTCAAATCCAACATACAAACCACTATATCTTTCTTGTGATTTATATCTGTCTAGTCTTACCTAGAATTGTGCTTGATAGCATGCACTGTAACGTTTACTAACCGGTGCCACACTGGACATGCTTATAGAAAATAGTTTTGAAGTAATATGGGAAACAATATGCAATGACACCAGACAGTGTGTTGAGGTTTCCATGAATTGGTATTAGTCATACCTGCTGGATGTTTTGAGAAGAACCAGATCTAGTTTTTAGCATTGGAAAAAATGCTTAAAAACATTGTTTAAAAATGATGCAATGCTAGTAGAGAAAACTGTGATGGCCTTACACATCCAGAGAGCCTGTATGAATTGACATCAAAGAGATGTTACAGTATCTGATGCTTCAGATACCCTATCCACACAGCAGGACCACAAGGGAATAGAACAAACACAACTATTTATAGGTTAAGAATCAAAATCAGGAAGGTATTGTATCTTTTTGAAAATGCAGGTAGACATGAAAAATCAATAATCATATCTTTTGGGGGATTCATGCCAAGCCTACATTCATCAAATTAGTTAACATTCTGCTACATAACCAAGGATTTTTTATTAGGGCTGTGCAAAATTATCGTTAGTCCTTGTAAGTTGGGTCAAATTCATGAAATTCGTACTTGCAACACAATATCTGACATTTGGCGCATGCTTGTGCCAAAAACTTAAGAATCAAAACTTACCCAATACTTTTTGATTTGAATTTTGTTAACCTTGGAAGCTTCCCAAAGTCAGTTTTATTTTCTGCACAAGCACGCAAAGCAAAGGTAAAAAGGCTGCCATTCTTATTTAAATTAATGGCCTTTCACCATTAGGAGAGGGAAGCAGCAGGGAGAAAGCAGAGTTCACTGGAAAAGAGACTGAGTTTCAAGAAATTATTGAATCTGCAAAGCGAAGGACTGACTGATACTTCTCTGTGCTGGGCTGAGAAGAAATCCCTAAATGGAAGTTCTGTTGGTCAATATGGGAGACATTCAATGAGATAGATGTTGTGACTGTAAAAAAAATCATTTTTGTCAAAACTTTAAAAATCCTATAAAATTGTATGTGTATGAATATTTATATATATGTGAATATTTATGAAAATTGAGGGGAATGATACTCTGTTATCTTGTGCCATTGGATAGAAAAATCAAGGAAACAGCTTTTATAGTTTTTGTTTTGAAAACATTGTTTATAAATTTTTTGAAAATTCCCCAAAAATCCATGGGCAAGTTAAATGTTCTGAATCTTGATGGGCTAACAGTGGTGAATGTCTTCTACCATTGTAGAATGTTTCACACCAATAGCTGTAAAAATGAGGGTGGAAGGAGCCCTTGGAGCTTCCCACTTATGCAATTACTATAACAAAAAAGTAACGAAATTTCGTTACTTGCATTATAGTAACAAAATGTTCACCAATGATACTTTAAAAACACTTTAGAAACAAAACACCAGCACCCCCTAATTTTGTGATGAGTTTGAAACATTTTTTCCATCTGATTGCTGTAAGTTTTCTGGGCTGTATTCTCTCCTGATGTTTTATTTTCATTTTTCCTATCGATCACATTACCCTATTGTTGTGGTGTTCCGGCCTAGTGGCCATAGACAGACACCGGGGGTTCCAGCTGACCAGGGTCAGATCGGGGATGGAGGGTGGCCAGATGGGTACGGGTCTGCAGACGAAGAATTAGCCTGGGATAATGGATGGTTACATGGGTATGGGCCTGAAGATGGGGATAATGATGACTCCATGGAATTTAGTTCTGAATTATACAGTGAGAGGCCCAGCGACCTTGATTCTCACGAGAACTTCTCCACTCCCTTGCCAGGCGAACATTCCGAGGATAGGGAGGACCGAGTTTCCCAGCATGATAGCGTTGCACCAGGGGCCGCTAATGAGTAGGAATTTGACAGGAGGGCTAGCATCAGATCCTCCCGGAGAGATTGGAGTTTGAGGAAGGGGGTGCGTTGGTCCCATAGAAGTTAGTTTTCTTTATTAGATTGTGCTCAGGTCATTCTAGTCAGACCTGAAGCTACGTTCAGCTTGGAAGGACTTGGGTCCTGGGTTTCAAGTTCTTGTCGACCGCAGGAGCAGTTTGCTTTGCCTTTGCAACTGTGTTTTCCATGGGATTTATGCCAGCTTTCTCTACCACTGTTTTGGAACAATTTTGAATTGCCTTTTGCCTTGGATTTGAATTACCTTGCATCTTTCTACCTTTGGACTATTTCTTGTTCTAAATAAAAGTACATTTATATCATCTGCCTTGTATGTGTGATCTAGGGGGGGACTGCCGTGATTTGAGGTGCAACAATTGTCTATATTATATTGCCGAAATGAATGCCAGGAAAGCGGTATCATGCCCCTTGTGAAAACACAATTGCCACAGCTGTCACATGTAGGAAAAAACCTTCTGAAGTTCAGGTCAGGATCCTTTTCCCTGAACCCACAGTGAAAATGCAACACAGTTGACCAGCTGAAATATTGAAAGCTAAAAACATGATTTTGAGTCAAATACTTTGCTAATGCCACCAAAGCAGGACTTCCCCCTCCTCTTGCATTAAGAATAAGAAGAATAAGAAGAGGCCTAATTTGGGGGGTGTTATAGGAGGCCTTTCTCCCCTTAAGTGACTCTAATAAAGGTCACTTCTATCCATGGAAGCACCCCATAGAGATTTGCCATGGTTTCCTTTCTAGTTCACAGATAAAGATAGGGCTTATCCCTCCCCTCACCACAATTCGTATTTAATCCATTCTCAGCTAAAAAGAGTAATGTTTCTACTATGACAGGAAAATTTAAATGAAATACACTTTGATGTACAACACACATAGCTTTCAATTGCAGATAATGTAAGAGAGAGAAAGATTAAAAGCATGGGGGACCTCCTTCTTTTTTAAAAAAACCAAAACTAGTCAGAAAATATATTTTCCTATTATGAAATGCTGTCAAGAATTGATAAAGCTTGTCATGACAGGTCTACACTCTAATACAGTGTGTATATATCTTTTAGAAATGTACTATTACTGACTATGGAACGTTCACCTATTATAGTTACAGGAGGGAATTATTTAGGACATTTATATCCCAAGGAGCTTCGAGAGGTGGTTTGTTCCCACAATTGCCCTGTGAAGTGCGATAGTTTATTCTGTGAGTGAATGACTCATCCAAAACCACTGAATAATTGATATATTGATATTTCATTTTCCACTCAAACTCAGTGTTCTGCCCATTGTTAACACACACAATAAAACGGAAAGAAGCAAACAGGATGTAGTGAAAGAACAGTAAGTTGTACCATATTTTTTTTGTTTTCTTTTTTTGGTTTCTACTCCCATGCACCTTTAGGAATTAGGGGTTTTTTTGCCTCAGGTGCCAAAATATCTTGACCATCTTTGGATCACCTGATGACAATGATGTGTTGAACCCTGTTCACTGGTTTCATAAAAATTCTTCATTCCAATGTAAATATGTTTTTGTGTCCCCCCCCCCCACATCCTTCACGCGGGTGTAAGAATTGGGGTAAAATGTTGGGTGTTGGGACTTACAACATTTTGTGGTGGCTGAGGAGTACAATAGCTATTCCCTTTTCTTCTATTTTATTGAGGTTAATGCACAAAACTGGAGCAGCTTTACTCTCCATTCTTGTCATGTCCTTCAAGTTGTTTCCAAAACAATCCTAAAGTGATTCCATCACTGGGAATTTTTTTTGGCAATATTTGCTCTGATGGGAATTATTCTAGCCTTTTTCTGAGACTAAGGCTGGATCTACACTGCCCTATATCTCAGGATCTGATCCCAGATCATCTGCTTTGAATTGGATTATATGAGTCTACATTGCCAGATAATCTGGGAGAAGCAGATAATCTGATATCAGATCCTGGGATATAGGGCAGAGTGCATCTAGACCGAGAGAGTGGGACTTGACCAAGGGCACCCAGTGAGTTTCCATGGCTGAACAGGTTTTGAAACCTGCTCTTCAGGGTGAGCTACTTATAATAAAACCGAGACAGAAAGATCTACTACTTCCTCAAGGCTGGAGAGGGGAGGGGTGGGGGCGGGGCTTGGTGTGACCTGGCTCCACCCCCTCTGGCTTCCGCTCTACCAGCAGCTTCTCCAAGCTTGAGGATGGCAGTGCCAAGCCAGCCTTGTGCTAGCTATCCCGGATGAGGCTTGCTCATGTACTCTTCTATGAAATGATATTGGAACGCTCCTACTCTACATCAACGCCTTGAAAAAGCCTTGCAAAGTTTTGATTTGAAGATTGTCCATTCATTTATTGGATTTACAAATACCCATTTGGGTTTCATGTTTGAATTGACTTCGGAGCGATTTCACTCCGCTTGACGTCTTTCCACTTGGACTCAATTTTGGGTTCACAGTCGCATGGTAGGCTGCATTACCTAATTATCTGGTTTTCATTAAAATTTTCATTATTTTTGACTATAATGTTGGTTGCTTACACCTCCGTTTGTTTGTGATTGCCATACTCAAGACTGGAGAAGCTGCTGGGAGTGCCGAAGCCGGGGAGGGGGCGTGGCTTGGCGTGGCCTGGCTCCGCCCCCTCTGAGAAGCACCCCACCCAGCTGGGATCGACCTCTGTCCCAGGATTGACTGGTCGATTGTGATTGACTTCCTGAGCAGCCCTGCTATAGTACATCTAGGAGAAAGCAATACCACTTTGCATTGACTGATAAAATAAAGAATTCCATCTGCAGTGTTGGGAAATTATACCTATTCATGCCACTGATGCCTATCAAAGTGTATGGTTGGGTATGTTGGGGAAGAGAATATATTAATAGAGTCACAGACCCTAAATGTTCCTTTCACACTATACAGTGTGCACAGCCACATGTTTTTATAGACTCCTTTTAAAGTATGTCATCTACTCCATCAAGAATGAAATATTTACAACATCCATAACTTTGGTACTGCCAACTGACAAAGAAACAAACCAATTCTTTTTTAAAGCCATCCTAAAACAGCACTTGCTGTTAAAAATGCAGAATAAAAGGGGGCCATGTTTCCATAAAATTATCATGCTTGATTAATCACCTAACCAAACAACCATAGGGATTTCTTTTCAAGTTAAAAGGCTTCTTCAAAAGTTCAAATGAACCTTTTAACATAAAAATAAATACATAATATACTGCAGGCTGCCTCCTGGGTGTTTTCCATCCTGAAATACCCATGGGAGGATATCATGATGAAATGCCATCCATAGGAATTCTAGGAAGCAGGTCAGGTGAGTGAAGATGGTGAATTTAAAACAAAAGTAGGATAAAAATGCTGTAATTATACAGCCAGGATGCAATGGCAATTAAGAAAAACATGACTATTTTCCCTTGAAAAATTGTTAAGCATATCAGTTGTAATTCAGCATGGTTCAATAATTCCACATGTGAACCTATGCTAGACTGAGTTACAGATTAGTTTTCTGGATTTACTATACAGTCTCTGAAGTCCCCTCCCAAATGGCATTTCTGTGCATCTGGAAAACAGACAGGATCTGAGAAGCATCTGCCTATTTCTCTATAGACAGCAAAAAATGATTATAATGTCGAGATCTGCCAGAGTCATTCAGCAGTCTCGGTCCTAATGTGATCATTTTATTTCTGGCTACAGGGACACAGCCAGATGATTCTCTGATCTTGCCCACTTCTTGTGAGGCATGAAATGAATGTGTACTTCAGAGGTTATACGCACACCTCTACAATAGAATTAGTGCAATTTCACACCACTGTAACTTCTATGGCTCAATTCTATGGATTCTGGAGATTCGTAGTTTGGTGAAACACCAGCACAATTTGACAAAGAGGGCTAAAGACCTCGTAAAAATACAACTCTTATGATTACATTGCATTGATTGATGGCAATTAAAATGGTGTCAAACCACATCAATTTTACTGTGTAGAAACACCCAGTATTATCAGTTGGGGGGAGTTGAGCACCTTGAAGGGAGAAAAGAAATGACAACCTTTGCAGTGATGCAAAAAAGGACAAAAGTAAGTGCCAGTGAAATGTGTGTTTGTATATCCCTAACAGAACAGCCATAGAAATGTCTTCCTTTTCACTACCGCACCTGGAAATTATGGGACTTGTATGCAAGACTAAAAACAATTGCTAGTTTCAACTAAACAGGCTCACTAAAGTGAAGTGATACAGCCTTCAAACTATTTTTCGTAGTTCCCAAGGAGCCATAAAGGGGAAGGGTTTTAAATAAACAATCTGAATATTTTTCAAAATGTATTAGAATTTTGTTTATGCAAAAGTCCCCCAAAGTTTTAAGGGCACGTCCACACTTCCATTTAATGGGGTGTGTGTGTGTGTGTGTGTGTGTGTGTGTGGGAGGGGGAGGGTCACATCCATACAATGCATGCAGGCTGACATGAACTAACCCAAGGCAAGCCACTTAATGTAGATGCAAACTGGGTTACAAAAATGTGAGGAAGTTTAGATCCTGCTCCAGAACTCAGATTTTCCTCTGTGTTGAGGCAGTGAGGACACCCATCTGATTCTTTTGTGGAATCCAGGATTGGTGTCCTAAATCCACCATGTAATCACCATGCTCAGCCAGCCTCAGAAGGTGGGATGGCTGTTCTTTCTGCCCTCTGCACCCCCTATCCCCCTCCCAAAAGATATAAAAACTCAATGTATTTGATCTCCTGCCTGTTTGCCCAAAAGCCACCCCTCTGCTCATCTAAGGTGCCTTCCTCAGTCACATGGCAGGGACCAACCAGGAAGGAAACACTCTTGCAACAAAACAATGGAATTTACCCCTCAGCAATTTCTTTACTACATTTATTGCAGTGGCACCAGTAAATAGATTTAGCCTCTACCCCATTTACTTTTTTAAAGTCCAAGGGAAACAACAGTTTAAGCAAATGGATGCATGATTTCCCATAAGTCATTTCTAGCACCATCTCTTTGTGTACCCGCCTCCTTGCATGTAATAGATAGCATCTCGTCAAGGCTTCCTTGCAGTTGATGTAAAGGTCTGATAATTATAATCAGTATCTTTGACCAGTTGGAATAAAATCAATTGTGCTTTGCTGTAGCCTAAAGGAAAATAGAAGGTGATTACAAAACCATGATTACAAAAATGGTTTTCCAGTCACTTCCATAAGACTCTTCCCAACTAAACAGAGTAAATTATAAACATCTTACAAGATCTAAAAATCAGTTAATTTACTTGCAGCTATTGACATTGATAAAGGTGGATCAACCCCTTCTGCAGCTTAACATGGGAGTTCGAGGTAGTGCTGCCCTTGTTTTGCAGCCCCCTTCTAATTGTCCCCTTGTTTTTTAAAAATAAAAGCTGACCTGGTCCTCCTGCTTTTGTAATAGTGGCAAAAGGTTGAAAGAGCTGCCACACAAGCAGACAGGTTGGAGAGCCTGCAAAATAATGGAATGGCAGCTGGGAACAACTGTTGGGTAGGTGTGCAAAGAAATAGAAAAACATTGGATAAAGAAGCAAGGGGGAAGAGGTTCTGCAACATACACGAGCAATTGAGATAAGAGGTGGGGGAGCGATAGACCTCAGGTCTACATCGACAAAATAAAACATTCAATTTGAACCCACTGTGAGACATTCACATGATGTAACTGCAAAAGAAGCCCCACTTCTGGCCTTTAACCCAGGACAAAGAGAACACCATGCTATCTGGAGCTTCCAGGCAACTCCACAGAGACCCAATGTTTTTGATGTGCGGTCATTCAACTGGATCAGACTGGATCTGGGAGGATCCTGTGCCCACATGTCAAAAATACCCATTGCTTCTTTCACTGTTTAGAAGCAGCTCTGCGAATCACATGGCTGATGGCCCTGTTGTGTCTTCACTAATGACCTCATCAGATGGGACTTACTTCAGCAGCATACACTGGTTTAGCCCTAGTTGATCCATGGAGATTGCCGGCTCCCATCTCACAATGCAAAGAAACTTCCACCAGGGCTCCATGGGTCCACCAGCTCAGAATTGGTGAATGCCGCTGCTGCAGCAACAACAAAGGAATGGGGAAGCCATGTGGTTGATGCTTCCTCTGATGGTATCAGCTTAGAGGGAAGCTGAGTGATGCTGGGCGTGGGGTAACGGGTTCTCCACATTCCCTAATGGTGACAGCTGAATTCACCACAATATGTGATAATTACAGTGACCTGTGTGAAGAGGTTGTAGAAGTTATGTGGCCAGCAGGGAGCTGCTTCTGGCCAGCAAAATGCCTACAGTTGGTCCCCAGAAGGACAGGTGTCAATGTGTTGACTGCCCAGCCAGCCATCTGGACTGCAACATGGCTTTGGATGCTCCCTTGGTGTATCCAGGGCCACTTCAGAGCAGGCTAGTTCAGATTATTTCATTGGACGTAGATAAAGCCATTGAGACTGCAGCAGCAAGGCTCTTTCTACTCAGACTAATTGTAAAAATAAACAACTCAAAGACAGTTTCAAAATATCCTCAATGCCAAATGACAGCCAGGCGACTGTGAGGGAGACTTTCCTCAGTCCATAATATTTTGTCCTGAAAGGCCTGTGGTTTACCCGATAAGGGGAATGAACAGTGCCTATGTCATTTTGTGTGGAACTATTTCTTGACATCTAAGCATTAACTTTATCTTGTTATATTCCTAGCCAAACCTAAAATCCTCAAATACTTCTCTCCCCCACCTTACATTTTTGTATTCAGGTTTCTGAGTGATTGTAAGCAATGCCACTTAGCCAATCACACAGAAAAACACACACAAATGGCATTTGCTGAACTAATGGTGAAATCTACTAAGAGCATTTGGGAAAATATCAGATATGTCATCACAAGTGTTCATCTATTACAAAGGAAATGGGATTGATGAAAATCACACATTCACCAAATGGAATGTGCTTTTCTCCAACTACTATCCTACTGGGGCCCATGATACAGATGTGTGTGTGGGTTTAAAAATGCTGAAAATATGGAAAAAGTAGTAGGCACAATCAAGCCCTATGAGATTAAGTGATATATGCAAAAAGGGGAACACGTTTTCCAATTTTTTATTTTATAATGAGGATGGCACCTTTTTAAAGCCCATTTATCCTGTTGAGCGTGGCAGAGACCCTGAATCTAAGCTCGTGCAGAGGGACCAACAGAGGGATTAGTGGGCTTTAAAAAGCTTCTAATTTGTTTTGGAGCAGGGATTTCTGATTTCTGAATAAGCAGAAACAACTATAAATGATGCATGATGTATTTATGAACTGGGCCATAACTGTGCCGGATTGGTTCATGCCAGCTTGAGTTTCTTCTGTGAGAAACCTTCCTTTCCCCTGCAAACACAATTTCAGTGTTTATCCATAACTGCCACTAACTCAACATAATGTTACAGATGACTGGCTACATGATATGATGAGGAAACAAATCTTAGGAAGGAGAGGATGAACATAGAGGAACAAACCCTCCCAGTGCATCACAAGTTGTTGTTAATGGACTTTTTTTTTACTCCAATGCAAATCTCAGAAGGGGAAATCCTTGCAATGCAACCCCGCCATCACTCCAAACCGAAGAAGGAGTTTGACACTTTAATTCATTTCTATAACTTACATTTTTAGGAAGGCTTGTGACACTGTAATAGCTCAGTCTGGCCTTTTATTTATTTAGTATGTTGTTTGTGCCAATAAAAATGCGACAAGCTGGAGCTTGCTTTCCTCTCACTCTCCCTGTCTCTTTATTTCTTTCTTTCAGATCAAACTTATTAGGCCAGAAGAGTGTATTTACAAGCTATGCGCTTGTGGACAAACCAAACAGATTTCATTTCCATGTTCGTTTACTGAGTTGTTTCATTAGTGAAAATGAGGCATAAATTGATTCTGTATCAAATGTGGTCTAAATCTGTTAATAAGAAAACTAAACATGAGTCTTGTAGGGCAGGAGGAAGAAAAATCTAGAAAACCACCACAAAATATTAGCTGTATTTTTAACATTTCTTCCTTTTGTTTACTGTTGTTATTACATTACCTTGAAACATGTCTACATTGTAGAATTAATGCAGTTTGACACCACTTTAAATGCAATGGTTCAATGTTATGGAATCCTGGGACTTGTAGCTTGGAGAGACACCAGGACTGTTTGATAGGGAAGGTTAGAGTCCTTGTAAAACTACAACTGCAATGAGTCCATAGCACTGAATCATGGCAATTAAAGAATTGACAGCCCCTGAGTTACAAACATCTGATTTAAAAATGACTCCAAGTTAAGAACAGGGTTAGACAATCTACCCCTTGGAAGGGAAATTCACCCCTGGAAGATTATCATGAGGAAAAGGTGGGCCCATCCAGACAGGGTCCACAAGGCGGGAGCTTCTGCAACTGACATCCGGGAAAATGGGTACAAAATGTTTTTCAGATGGTACTACACACCTGAAAAGCTAGCAAAATTTAACTCACAATGTTCCAATAAATGCTGGAAATGTGGGAAAGAAGTAGGTACCTTTTTATACCAGTGGTGGTCATGTAAAGAAATCAAGAGTTATTGGAAAAAATACACACATACATACAGAAAATACTAAAAACTAATTTTCCATTAATACCAGAGGTTTACCTTTTAGGCCTAACAAGTTTAAGGCTAGACAAAAACAAAGACAAAATACTATTTTTGACAAGTACGGCAGCCAGGATAGTTTTAGCAAAAGTTTGGAAACAAAATAAAATACCGAGTATTAATGAGTGGATCATAAAGATGTTTGACATAATTCAAATGGATGAATTGTCACAAGGGCTAAAAGATATAATTAAGAAAACAGACTGGTCGGGTTTCAAAAATCTGCTAAGAAGTGAAAAGATAACATCACTAAAGAACATCTCCGATGTTTAAGGAATTCAAGCAGAATATGGCTAAACCAGCATACAAATCCAAAGAAGGGACGAAAATTCGCACTCCAAAGACTCTGGCAAGTCAGGTGAAGGGTGGGTGGTTTTTCTTGCCCCCTTTTTATTTTTCTCCCCCTCTTGTGTGATCAGGTGGACATTTCTGAATTTTCCTACTTTCTAAAAATCTTACGTTTCCCCCCATTTTCGCTGTAAAAGGTTTAACACGAAAACATTAATAAAAATGATATTAAAAAAGAAACTATCTTGTTTGTAACTTGGGGACTGCTTATAGTGTCACACTTCATGGCTTCTACCAGGCCTGAATTATCCATAAGGCCACCCTAGGCCAGGGCCTAGGGGCGTAAACATGGGGGGGCAGATCCAGACCCCCCAAAAAGTTTTTTAAGGTGATCTTTGGTTGCTTCTGCGCCTGCGCGCAGGGCGCCATAGACTCTCAGAGGCAGTCTCGCAGCAAAAGATCACCCCTTTTTTCTCAGGCCGGTGTGGTGGCTTTAGGAGGGAGGGAGGAGCCATGGGGAGGCTCCCCGTGGCTCCTCCCTCCTTCCTAAAGCCACCACGCCGGCCTGAGAAAAAAGGGCGAACTTTGGCCATTTCCGCGCCTGCGCACAGGGCGCCATAGACTCTACGAGGCAGTTCCGCTGCCTCTGAGAGTGTATGACGCCCTGTAAGCAGGCGCAGAAGCAGCCAAAGATCACCCTTTTATTCTCAGGCTGGCGCAAGGAGGAAGGGGCGGAGCTGCAGAGGGAATCCCCACCCTCGAAGCGGTGGAGCTGCGGAGGCAGAACCTTTGGCCTAGGGCGTCAAAAAGTCTTAATCCAGGCCTGGCTTCTACAATCCGTTTTAGCTTTTTAAAGTGTTATATGTAGCCATTTTCTCATACAGTACTGAATATTGGCCTTGGATACCAGTTACACTTTTCAACTCTATAATGAGAGAAAAAAAGATCCTGGAGCAAAGTTACAGGTTTTTTATTCCTTTCTCTAAAACTCAAGTAATGCCTTTTTAAAAAACCTTAATTTAAAAGGACACTGTCAGGTAGTTTAAGCTCACGATTTGACCTACTTTTAAATGTTACAAATTGCAATCTAGGACAGCTTCCTTTTTCAAATTCTATTGCAAAAATTTAATAAGTGATATTACAGTTAAAGAAGAAAAAGGGAGGGCTTTAACTACATTCATAACTTTCAGTCAAGTGTCTTTTGAAATGGTGCAGTGCAGGCAGCTCAACGAGTCCCTTTCGGGCTGCCAGCTGGGTTCAAACAGGCATCTGCCTATATTAATTCCTAAAATGAATGACTGGTTTGAGCCTACTTTAAATGTCAGTGTAGAACCACCCTTATTTACTGAGATTGGACCACAGGATTCAAAATCCCAGGGAAAGTTTGCATAATATTATTTTTTTCACTTTATATATGAAAGGGGACAGAAAAAGGTGGAATATTTGGGGCAAAGCATCTGATGTCCTCCTTGTATGTTCCATGTACATGCCATTTTAGGCCCCTTCTACACTGCAATATGACATATAGATTATCTGCTTTGAACTAGATTGTATGGCAGTGTAGACTCAGATAAAACAGTTCAAATCAGATAATCTGGATTATCTGCTTTGATAAACTGGATTATATAGCAGTGAATAAGGGGTCTGTGCCCAGTCAGGATGCAGATGTGGAAAATGGATGTGACAGAAACCATAGTCTATTTCCAAAAGAACTGGCATGTTCCAAATTTTCTTGAGGGCCACATCAATAAAAAAAAGCCAAGGCCTCAGCTTTCGCAGTCCTCAAATGGCTGAATGGTAGATTGTGCCTCCGAGAGGATTTAGTGCTAATTTACAGCTCAATCCTGCTTACTATATTGTGCTCAATGGTCTTATTTCCTGGTGCCTGCACAATGGATTGTAATAATTTATTATTATTATTTTACTGACACAAAAACACAGTATGTCACAGCAAACTTGAGGCTACTGCCTCTAGCTCTTTTTGTTGCAGTTAGTATTATGTGTTGTGCTAGTACTAGGTAATTAAGCTGTTTTTATATGTATACTGTGTTTGTATCATGCCTTTGTTGTAAACTGCCCCGAGCCCACGGGGAGTGGCGGTCTATAAGCATAAATAAATAATAATAATAGTAATATGCTGGATTTCGTATCACAAAATCACAAGGGAAGTGTTCGACTTGTGATTTTGTGATATGAAATCCAGCATATTATTATTATTACCATCATCATCGATATTATTATTATTGTTGCTATTATTATCATTATTATTGTTATTATTATTGATTTTTACTGCCTACAATAGGGATAGCTGCTTACAGGATTTTTCATGCCTCAGGATTACATGGCTTGCTTTGGCTAAGATTGTCACAATCACCGACTTAGTACTGCCCCTTTAACACACACACGGAGACGTAGTAAAGGCTAACTAGTTTTATTGAATATAAAAAGTCCAAAAGGCAATTCTCTTGAAGAGATCCAAGAATAACGCAAACAGCAAAGCTGTAGTCCAATTAAGAAAGCAAAGTTCCAAAGGATAGTTCCAAACGCAAACGTGGCAATAAACTTGGCAAGTTCCCGGATTGCCTCCGGAACAGAGCAGGGTATCCGCAACAATGCGAATCAATGACAAGGCATGGTCTTGGTCCAAGGCGAGCCCACCTAGGCTCCGTGGTTCACTCCGCTTTCTCACGCCCTTCAGATCAGACGTGGCCGGAGAACTGAGGATCAGTTCCCACGGGCCGTTCTTAATCCTTCGGCCGGGCCTCGACGATCTAGGGCCCGGCGTCTCCAGTCTCTACTTTCCGAACGGTGACGGTCTAGGGACAGATGCCAGCTCCTCCTGCCCTGCTCTATGTCCCTGCGTCTGTTATGGGAACGGCCCCGCTCTTCCAGTTCAGTATCGCTATCTCCTTGAGAAGCAGCCTCCCCCGAACTTTCCCAGCCGCTGGCCTCCATCTGCTGCTCGGCCAGGTCCTGGGAACCTCGGCCGTTTGGGAATTCATAACTATCTCCGCTATCTGCTTCGCTGCCTCCCATCTCCACCTGGTCCGCTCCTTCCCCGGGAGAATGCTCCCACTCGAGATCCCATGCTAAACTCTCTACAGGTGAACTGGGCAAAGGCACTGCTGACCAATCTTGCTCTGGGCCTTCCAACTCGTCCTCCGAGTCCCCTTCAGCCTGTGCGGGTCCCAATGGCATCGGGACCCCCGGCGCCTCACCCCCTCCCAGTGGCACGAACGAACCCATGGGTGCTACAAAGATGCACACTGACCTTGGGAGAGGGGATGGCAAGGGTATCATTTATGCCCTTATTCCAAGTAATATAATGCCTTGATCTGGTCCTGCATATGAATATAGCAGGTGAATATAGCACTGAATGAAATAAGCAGAATAATCACAGGATGTCTCAAACCTACACTTAGTGATAAACTCTATAGGCTAGTTGGCATTGTCCTCCTCTCCCCCTGATGTGCAATGGGAAGTTGCTGCTAACTGTGAGCGAAATAAGGTTGAACACTGTGAAAGTCATCCACTGCTTGACTATCAGCCTGTTCCTCCACCAACAGCAAGAGTATCCCTCTGGGCAGCTAAACCATGAAATCCCTATTAGTTGGCCCCCCACGAGTGTCTGTCTTTAGGGAAGTCCCTGAGCAGACTCAGAAGTGATGTTGGGAGATCAGAAGACAACCTGGCTAAATGTCACTACCTAGAACAGGGGTGCTCATTAGGTAGATCGCGATCTACTGGTAGATCGTGTAGGGCGTCCTGGTAGATCGCAGGCAGGGCGGGAGGAATGCTCAGTCTCGCCCCGCAGGCTCCCACTGCCGCCTAAGTGCTGCCGGCCCTGGGTTATCTAAGGTCCTTTCCACACAGCTGAATAAAATCCCATGTTATCTGCTTTGAATCAGATTATATGGCAGTGTGGACTCAGGAAACCCAGTTCAAAGCAGATATTGTGTTATATGTTTCACATTTTTATAGTGGGTAAGTTATAAAACAACCGTTTTGACTTGGTTGTTTTATAAGTAGCTCGCATGCTGAAAAAGTGTGAGCACCCCTGACCTAGAAGAACCCTCCACCTTGTGCAACTGTGGAGCAGAACAAACAACTCTGCATCGGTATGCTTGCCCACAATACCCTGCCTCATGTACACAGGAAGAACTATTTAAAGCTACAGAAAATGTGGTCACTGTTGCCCATGTTTGGTTTAAAATTATTTAGCCATGTGTGCTTCCTGTATTTTATCAGTTTTATATTTATTTATGCAATGCTTTTTGACATTAAATAAAAAAATAATTCTGGTCCAGCATAGATCTATGTCTGTAATTCCCAGAATGGGGTATTTTGAACTTAAATTCTCAGATCCTCCAGGTTGAATGCCTCTGGTGAAAGCTTGTAGGAACCGTGGCCCAGCATTTTGGGGCTAATAAATTGACAATCCCTTCTGAGATAAAACCTTTATGTGTTTTAGTAGATGACTGAAAGGGTGGATAACACTGTTGTGGGGGCTGATTTGGGTCAAAGTTCTTCAGGTGATGACATTTGTTGTAAAGAATCCCATCTAACACTTTTCTAGGTGCCTGTCCATTTTCTGTTCCTGAGAGAGGCCTTTAGATTTGAACCAGGGCTATATTAATTCCTAAAATAAATGTCTGCATGGAGATGACAGAAGGATACCAAAAACAATTTGTGACACAGATTTGTCATTCTCTTAGAGACAAGGATATTTATCAATGGCACGTCCGGTATTTCAAACAGTACAGATGTCATTTTTTTCATTTGGTAAATGTAGCTGTTATCTAGAGCTTCAAAACCTATCTGAGATAAGAAGGCGACACTTCCAAAGAGTCCCCAGTAAAAATGCAAAACAAGCTAAGGACTTAGATCCTGAGTGCGCAATCTTAAAGCATCCATTCAGGGATACTATCAAAGAAAAAAAAAGTCCTTTCTTCATGCAGTAATCAGAAATAAGAGATGCATTAAAATCCATTGAGCTAAGGAGCACGGACAGCATCCATAAAATAATCCCTCGATACAAGCAAGGCAGTCTTGCAGATAAGATGAAAGCTGAGGATTGTATGCACAGAGTCTATAACTGCTTCCCGAAAAAGGTGTGAACTTCTCATGAACCTTGGTTTTATTGCTATCTGATTAAAAATGTAGGTTACTTTAACTTGAATTTTCCACAGAGGATTAATCCATAAAGATAGTACAGGAAGTCTGAGGTAGAGCTGGTTAAAGATTTTTTCCCCTTATGGTCCAAATTGGGGTCCTGGTGGCTAATCTCCCCATAGTATGATGAGGCATTCTTTCTCTAAAACGATGCCATAAGCTTTGTTGGGATTTATTCTAGTTTATTTTGAATGGATAGTATCCCTCAAGTTTCCGTTCTATGGGTATTTGGAGTGATTCAACATGTCAACCTGTTTCACTTGGGTTTTCATTATTTTCGTTGGACTAGCTCTTTCTTCATTGAATTTTATTTTTATACCCCTCTGGGAAGGAAATATGCAATATTTATGCAAATTTCCCTATGCTCTGTTGTAAATATATGTATTTCCAAGGATATTTATATTCAATATAACAAAGTAATTATGTATGTATTTTAAGTATATGCAGTTTTGATACACACCCAACCACATACATACCTACCTACAACAGGCTGGTCAAAGTAGTCCCTGGTCAAAAAAAAAGGATGGGAACTAAATGCAGTTAAAAGGCTTTTTCAACTCCACTTACTATTAGTAATTATATTGTCAGATCCCAGCAGAGACTCTATAATGCACTCACAGTCTATAAAGTACTGGGAGCCATAACTTTGCTCCTTCTCAGAGGATAGGGGACAACCCATCAGTATCCAGCTGTATTCTTGTAGCTGGGTGCATCAAGAACCAAGTATTCTTCTGAAAGGGAAGACTAATACGGTTTTGCTTGCGCTAGACAGACATTAATATGACTTCACTTGGGCTAACTTAGGGCCTTCCTACACAGACATTAAAGCCGGATTGAAGTTAGTGTGTCTACAAAACAAATATCCCCAAGGCAAGCTACAACATGACAGCCCAAGACAGCATGTTAAAAAAAACTCACTGGAAATTCCAGATTACATGTCACTGTAGAAGCAGCCTAGAAAACACGTGTGGAGAATTGTGTGACTCAGTTTTAGGATTTTTTTTAAAGTTGACACAGTGAAGTTGAAAACCAAAGTATTTAGTTTGTCCTTGAAACATTAATGGCTTTTTGGCAGCATGGAATGAGGATTCAGTTATTTACCTGGAAGGGGTCTGCAGAAGTTAAGATGCCTGGCATTGAAAGACAACCTAAACATCTGCTAGAAAATGTACACGACTTGACAAAACCATGTTACACTATACAAGCATTCTGGGATTCTGGGTAAAACATGTATTAAAGAAGGCAGCTTGCGCCTTATGTGAATTCAGTCTTAAATAGTAGGCATGAGAAAAAAGTTATGAAAATTAAATGATTCGTAAGAAATTCGTAAGAAATGCTACTTTTGAGTATTTCCGCATCTGGAACGCCAACCAGGAAGTGGACTTTCTTTATAGAACTTTGGGGGCCAGGATTTTCTTAAGTGTCGTTATTAGGTCATAGGGGGGGCACCCTCCTTCTCTCTCACCACCCTCCCGCCTCCCTTGCCAATAAGTATTATGGCAAGGCAAGCCCTAAACTCGCTCCTTCTTTCGGCTGGAAGCCCGGAAAAATGTAAACAGAGAGGTTTACTCAGAAGTAAATCTGCAAAGGAGGGCACTTTGGATCCCCACCCCCCAAAGAATATGTATATGTGTGCACCCAGGCAGCAAACGCTGTGCCGGGGTTTTGGCTTTTCCCGGGCTCATAGAGAAGAGCCTTTTGCAGTTTGCACCGCTTGAGGAGGGACCACAGTCAGAATACTTCGGTTTGAATTTTACCTCTTCTTATTCCCATTGTTATTACTGCTGTATTATTGCATGTGCATGGAATGTAGGTATATGACCAGTTGGATTACTTATAATATTAGGCACTTACAGTAGCATTCATTCTATTATACATTAGGTTGGTTTCTCACCCCAATACTCTTTGATGCTTTAGATCCTGGCAGGGCAGGAGGAGTGGACGGCTCTCCCTGCCCCTTCTGCCTGCCAGGATCTAAAGCCTTGAAGAGGCTTCATGAGGGGCCAACTTCAGCCCTCCAGGTGTTTTGGACTTCAACTCCCACCATTCCTCACAGCCTCAGGCGTCTTCCTTTTCCTCTCAGCCTGGGCAAACTTGGGTCCTCGCTCCCTCAGGATCGGGGTGAGAGAGAGGCAGCGAGGAGTGAGGGGGGGCTCCTCCTCCTTTTTTTTGCTGCTTCCAAGAATAGAATACCCCCTCCCTCCCTCCTTCCTATTTGGAGAGTCCCATCTAGAATTCAGTGTGATTTATTCAAGTTTTGGCCTACAACTCCCAGAAATCCCAGCCAATTTACCAGCTGTTAGGATTTCTGGGAGTTGTAGGCCAAAACCATCTGGAATGCGCATGCGCTGGCATACGAACTACTAACGAATTTCGTTAGTAATTAAGTTACATTTTAGAACTGTTTGGAATTTTTTTTGTAAGTCTTTCTTTTACTAATAAAAAAAAATCCCCCCCCCCATTTGATTTTAGAATTGCGATTTTTGGGTTCGAAACCATGCCTATAAATAGATATGAATGAGACTTTTATTATACCTTATCTTTCACAAGAATTTGCCTGAATTAACATATATTTCATATTCAGTATGGAATGAGTGTAATTTTATAAGAACTGAATGTCTATGACACAGGTTGAACTTCTCTTATCCAGAATTCTGAAATCTGAAAAACTCCATAATCCAAAATTGTCCATACAGGTAGCTAAAAAAGTGAGCCCCTTCTTTCAGATGGTTCAGTCTACACAGATGTTGTTTCATGCGTGAAAGTATTTAAAATATTGTATGAAATATCTTCAGGCTTTGTGTATATAAGGTATCTATGAAACATAAATTCATTTTGTTTTTAGACTTGAACTGCCCTTCCAAGATATCTCATTATATACATCTATGCAAGTACAAGTATATCAAAATGTCCTCATTCCCCCTCCCTCTCTGTATAGCCGTCATTAATGAATGGCAATAAAATATGGGGACTTTTACTAGCAGTTCTTCTCTGGATGTCTCTAATGAGAAATAAAAAAGCCACAATTCTGGAAATGAAAGGAGAACAGCAGATTTTAGAGGTATACTGATGAGTTACATTCACAGCTGAAGATGGCTCAAGCAGGGGGGAGAATAAGCCAAAATGATAACTACAAAGAAAAAGTCCTCACCCCTTTCAAACCTGCCCTCCAACCTATTGTAGATGTACTCCCTCCTTGCAAGACCTCATCTAAAGCTGAGGACACAGTTGTCCTACAAGGAGTTGAAGAGCAAAAAATTGCCAATAAGTTATGCCTAAACTGACTATGTTTTGATATTCCTTATTATATGGGACATGGCTGGAAGATGCAATATCTAACAAACTGGGAATAACTTTATATTAACAAGAGAATTATGTTTTTAGGAAATATAATGTCCACTTTGATACTAAAATCTATAAAGTCAGTGGAGATAATCCAGTGGTGTGCTTCCAATGGATTCTACTGCATCCTTAAGGGTTGGCAATTCTCTCTCCTTTTCCAACCTCTCCTGTATACCAAGAATTACTCAGATGGAGCATGTTTTTGCCCCATGAGGACAGGAGTGAGAAGCAAGTTACAATTCCGCTAGTGCTAGATATGGCTCCCACCATCTTGGCCTTGGTTACCACTTATGAGTCTGTTATTTTGGAACAGAGTGGCTTAACAGAAGCAGACATAATAATGCTTACGTTAGGTTTTTTTAAAAAAAACAAAAAACAAACAAACAATAAAACCTTTTCGTAGATGAATAAATGAATAAATAAGCAGTGCAATTATTGTATAAACAGAGAAATTAATTCCTGAAACATGTGTTTTGCATAGGGAAGTATGTCTGACTATTTATTCAAGCCATGTGCTGCAAGGAGATGACAAACATCTTGTCTTGTGGGGCCAAGAATTCTTAATAAAATAATCTCAGCACATATTAATAAATAAGGACACACTGCCTTTTATCTTTTAGTACATCCCAAACACAAAACAAGTGTCAAATGTCAAAGTCAGAGCGTCAACTTCACAAAGCTTTAGTTCTTTATCAGAAAGAAAATCACAAATAGAAGCTATGATGCATCTCTTTGCATGTTTTCAATGATTATACTCCTAAGTATTTCCATTCTCTGTTCTACAGTCAAGCTGTGAAAATCTGCAGAAGCATTAAAGACTCTGAGCAAATTAATCCTTCCAGTAAAGCAGATTTGAAAAATAAAAATGAGCAAAAATAAAAATACTGTTCCCATGATACAAAACAACACTTGATAAAACCTTAAATAACATTTACATATATATTATATTTCAAAATTCTTTATTAAGCATGAGCTGGGGTTATATTTTATTGGCATTTCCAAATAAATTAAAGCCATTTATCATTGAAAAAATAATCTGTTTTAATATATCTCATTAACTTTGCATCCAATGCAGGCGAGTTGTATTCCCTATTCCAACAAGGTCTGAAGTCACAAACAGACAGAAATGAGCTATAAGAAATTATGGGTTTCAACTTCATGCTATGCTGATCTTTTGAAAAATAATAAAAATTTGAAACACTGTGGATGCCGCACTGATGAATGGGAGTGCAGACCTGTCAATGCTGGGAAAATTGGGAAGGGGGTGTCCACATATTAAGAGGAAATGAGGTATCAGATTTAAAAGCAGTGCTGTCAGCAGATTAATAATTTCTAAAACTTGTATTATTCTGGCATTTAACTGATTAATTGAGGTAGCTAAATATAATTAAATTAATTAAAATTTTTACAAACTCACTAAAAGTAGCTTTTGGGGTAAGTGTGAGGTTGGGAGGCATCCCACAATGAGGAAACTTTGAAAGGTAAAATTGATTTAATTGACCGACAGAAATGCCACTTGTAACATCTGATTTTTCATCACACTGACCAAAAGGGAAAATATGGTCACAACAATGCACCACCATAAAATACTTAAAAATGAAGGCTATCAAAACCATCAGATCCTAATTTGAGAGCCAGCAGTTTTAATCCTGACCAACCAGAAAAGGTCAACTAAATATACAGGAACAGTACTGGATAAAAGTCAACACTTAGGTAACTACCACTAGTTACTGTAAATGTTTAATTTTGGCTAGCAAGCCTGGCTCCAACTAGAGTCTCCCAGAATCTATTAATGCTATAACGAAATGAAATATTCAGATTTTCAATTATTGTTCAAATTAAAAATCAATAAATAAAAAAGTTCTTGCTACACACACGCACACTACCAAAGTTTCTCTTCAAGAGTCTGAAAATCTAGCAAGAATTATATGGCATCAACCTTTGTGCACCGTATCTCACTTCATGAGATATGTTATTGTCTGATGAAGTGTATTTATTCCACCAAAGATAAGGCCAAGTAAGATTTTCAAATCTTTCAGGGAATAAATACTTTTTTTGTTAGAACAGACTAACACTCACTTCCCTGGGAATAAAGAAGAATAAAACTCTTGCACCAAGCTAGTGCAAATTTTATCAATTTTAAAAATAAAAGTTGTCACTTTTGGAGCCCTGAATTCTGCACCAGGAGACACTTTTGGTTCTTTCCTGTTGAAATAATAATGATGCTATACTGACAACATTGCCTGGAGCTGTGATACCCAGTAAGAGTAGCTGCCTGATAGCTTTAGAAACATGTTTACCTTTTCATTTTTATTCGCATTAACAACATTTAGTTGGTAATATTAAAGATCCTGCCATCTATTGTTAGTTTTTCTAAATAAAGCAAAAGCAAACATGCTTTCTCTTTTTGAAAAAAGCCCCTTTTATTTCTATGCAACAATATGAACTGAAGAGTTACCTGCGTAATCTGTTCTTGCATAATGCCCATCTTCTGTCTTTGTAGTGGTGGTTGTGTTATCTGAAAAACACCAATGGATTTTATCTTGTTATGTTTCAATAATGGTATCTCCTTGCTCTGCTAAATTGTTCTCTTGCATTTTTAATTAGTGACAGTGTTGTCTCAAATTAGTAGTATGTTAGTACTGAGAAACATAAAAAACATTACTACTGGTATACCCCTGGTTCTTAACATTGTTTCTGTGGTCTATGATCTACAGTAGTGGTTCCCAACATGTGATCCATGGACCACTGGATTCACTGGAACTAAAATATGGTCCATGGCCTCACAGTTACTACACTGTTGCAATGAGAGTGACTGGTCTCACAAAACCCTCTTACAGTGCCGAGGCTTATTAAATATGGTTTTCTCTGTGTGAGCAGATGGTGACTATTGGATGGCATATGTTCTGTTTCAGAAACTAGAGCTGATGTCATCTATCCAAAACAATTTTCTGAATCAGCACCCCAAATAACCAATTCGAATCTAAAGTTGACTAAAACCTGATTCATAACCCTTTTGCTACTAATGTTGGAGTGTGGTCCCTGGTCAAAGTGGTCCTTTTTCAAATGGTCCCTGGTAAAAAAAGATTGGGAATTGCTAATCTACAGGAATATTGAATTTTAATATATCCCATGTTATCCTGAATATGCAAGGCTGGCAAATCTATGGACCTTTAAAAAACCTTGTTCAGTACAAAAGTGACAAAATTTGCAATCTCGGATCCCTTCTACATTGCTGTATGAAATCCAGATTATCTGCTTTGAACTGGATTATATGGCAGTGTAGTCCAATATAATTCAGTTCAAAGCAAATAATCTGGATTTTATATGGCAGTTTAGATGGGGCATCTGAGGTAGGGTGTGAGGGCAGATTTAATACACTAGCCTGAATCTCTGGAACAGTTAAAGCTGTGTGTACCTGACTAAAACAAAGTGTGCTCATGGCTCAGTTACTGTGTGAAGTCAACATGATGTAAAGTTGGATTTTCAGCAAAACTTTTTCCAGCAGTTAAAATAAGTCAAAGGAAGCCAGGATATATCCTGGAGTTTTCTAGATGCTGTCCATACTGCCAATTGATCAACACATTTCTGAGTTATGATATTACAGTGTTGAGTTTTGTGACCAGAAATCTCTCAAAGACAGAGTTGCTTGTTACCAGCAACACTGTGGCGGCAGCCCTGATGTGTTCCTGCTCCCAGATTGCATCAGAATACCTCTGGAGATTATTAGACCAGACGGATCCAGAGGAAATATTTCTAGGCCCCATCTACACTGACACTATAATGCAGTTTCAAGAAAACTCGAAACCGTGGTGGCCACAAAATGCATGTCACCAACGTGTGCTGTAGTGCACATTTAAGGATATACAGCACATTAATAGTTATGGCAAAGTCCGAGTTTACCAAATAATGTACTGTAGCAGATGCCAGTGTATCCCAGATCCAGAGCAACTTTGGGCATGGCTGAGCAGCAGTGGGCTAATCGGCCCACTGAAATGAGAATTGACTACCTCCACTGCTTCTTGACCCCCCTTATTTTCACCCCTATGCCTCCAGAGTGCTACTGCACATCTCTTCTGGAAATGGGGGGAAAATCCTCGCAAAGCAGTTTGAAGCCAGGTTAATGTAATTAATTATCTACCTAACCTCAAACCAGTTCCAGATCTAGTCATCTGCACAGTGAAAATAGTTCCTCCCAAACTGGTTCCAAGCTGCATTGAAGTGTTAATCTAGGTGTGTCCTTCCTTATAATAGATTTGGCAGCACAGGAATAGTTCTTTTCTCAGAGACAGCTGTCTCCTTGAATGTTTAAGGAAAGGCAAAATGATATGTTACAATCAAACATGTCTTGAACTCATACATTCTTTTAAAAGAACTGCAATGACAAAACTGTCAAATTATATTTTCATATTTCTATGCAATAATAATAAGTAGCATTGACATCGCAACATCCAGGGCCATTACATAAAAGCAGTTTCAAGAATTATATAAGGCATTTAATATGTATACAGCATTTAATGTGGAAGTTTGGAAGATATGGTTGCTCCTCTGTTTCAAAAACTTCTAATAGGAAGAACTCCAGTTCAGACAGATACTTTAACTAGTTTATTTTTAAAACCGCTAATTATTCAAAGGGTAACACATTGCTTTTTGACAGTATATTTTAGTTACTTCTAAAATGTATTTTCTCTTGAGAATACATTATAAAAATCCAAAAATATCCCCAAATAACCTCAGTATGGGGACTAACAAGTCACCATTACTGATTTTGCAAACAGAATGACTTTATGCCCTTGTTAATCAAAAGTAATATGTTGCAGGCGAAGTTGCTACTTCTAACATATTACTTCCAAGCTTTAAAAAACTATGATCTCCAGTTTCATCTGGTACAGTAGAAATTATAGAATCATAAAATTACAGAATACATATTCCTCCATTCAAGGGGTAACTGGCACTTCCCTGGTCTGTTGAATGGAACTGAATAAGTGAATTGAATTGAATAATTTTTCAATTACTATGCATTCTTTCAATTATGAGCATACTAGTTTATAAAAACAGTTGAATTAGATAAAAAGGGTTCTCAAAATTTTTTCCAATATGCATCTGGGAAGGAAAGAAAGAAAGAAAAGGCAAGATATCATAAAAAGACAGGTGACCTCATCAGACTTGTTGCTGGACTTGCCACATATTGTGATGAATCTGCTGGTTCCTGGTGGGGCCATGGGAAGTCCATCGGCCAGCTCCCCCCCCCCCGTTGATCTGTATAGTAACACAGGAAGCCTCCTATGTTGCCACCATGGTGGCACATGCTAGTTGACCTTCCCTTTCATGATGGAGCTTCACTGAAAGTGGTTCTACATCATAGGATGGGAGCCATAGGTCTCCTTTGCAAAAGGAATACCACTGAAAAATACCCCGTCTGATGAGACCATAGTAGGACTTGGAAGGATAGCAATGAAGGAACTAGACAAGATCCTGAAGTGTAAAAATAATGCAAAAATTAGGATGGTCCATGTCACTGTATTTCCCATCATTATGTATTGTTGTAAAAACTGAACAATAAAAAAAACTGGGAGAAAGCAAGAACATGCTCTTTCTGAGTTTAATGTCTTCAGTTCTTACAACATTCAAGTTATACATGGACCAAAGTGGAAGGAAGCAAACCAATAATAATAACAACAATAATACGTGTGCCTCCAGATTTTGTGTTCAGATTGATTCATGCATTCCACACTTTGCCAAATACTTTTTTTATTTCTCAGGTTTAGTTTCTACTTCATAATTCTTTTAGCACAGGGCAAAACACTGGAGAATTGTGGGAACATGAAGTCAACTGTGTCTGGTGTGCACTGTTACCAAATGGGAGACTAAGAACTGTACCTTTGATGGAAGAACAACTCAGGACACTTAAGCTAAAAGTTATCAGGCTCTCAGATATTGTTTTTCAACTGATCAAAACTGCATAGAGAGACACTCTCAATATGGCTTCCATGGGTGGTATCTTGGGTTCTATACAAAGAACAACTGACAGAGGCAGCTTTGATACTGGTGATCATCTGCTGGATCTCATTAGGTGGATCTATAAACTCTAACAGCTTCCTTGTGGAATGTCTCCTGATAACACCAAGATTTGGATCCTGGTATTACCAGGTTGTTGACTTGTTGCCATGCTGCTGTACTTCAGCAGTGTGGTGGCAAAAAAAACCCTGTAGTCCCATGGGAGAATGAGAGGTCTGCACACTGACTGAATTTTAAAGCATGATGTGTGTAGACAACTCTGGGATTAAGGTCTCGCCCATCTCCTCTTGGGGCTGGTGGCTGTCAAAGCTGATAGTTCTACAAAGTGCCTGGTGTCTCAGCCTTGGTTGGTAAAGTGATTGATTGAGCAGAATTGAAACATGCTTCCAGGAGGCTTCTGTGATCCTCTTTTTTTTAAAAAAGAGAGGCACAAACTCCTTATACATATTCATATTCAATTTTCACAAGTAGCCTGTAGCCTGTGTGTTGCTAGTTACTGGATTAACATCTTACCCATCTCCTCTTCAGGCTGGTGACTGGTTCTGTTAAAACTGATGGCATCACTCATCTTTGGGGTTTTATATTGTTATTATGTAGGCATCGAATTGTGCCGTACTGTAAGCCGCACTGAGTCCCCCCTCAGGGGTTGAGAAGAGCGGGGTAAACTCCTGAAATAAATAAATCTCATGGAAGACAAGGTACGTCTGCAGACTCTACCAGGGTAAGCTGTGGATCAGGATATTAATGCAAACTAGCTTTACTTCATTTTGAAAACTCTGTCTAGGAAAGTGAGGAGGATGAAATCCAGAAATGTTGGGACAGTATTGGAAGAGAAAAAAAATAACCCCCGTTCAGTGGGGAAAGAGTTTAAAATCTGACAGCAGTATGACTTTATAGTTAGTTCATCAGTTGACTATTTGGTCAAATTCTAGAAAAGGTTGATCATAGAGTCATGCTAGAAGGCCTAGGGCACGGGTTTTTCAGCATGTGAGCTACTTATAAAACAACCAAGTCAAAATGATCTACCTACCCACTACAAAAATGTGAAACGTATAACACAATATCTGCTTTGAACTGAGTTTTCTGAGTCCTCACTGCCATATAATCTGATTCAAAGCAGATAACATGGTATTTTATTGAACTGTGTGGAAAGGACCTCAGATAACCCAGAGCCGGCAGCACTTGGGCGGCATCGGGAACCTGTGGGGCGGGACTGAGCCTTCCTCCCGCCTTGCCTGCGATCTACTAGGACACCCTACGCAATCTACCAGTAGATCGTGATCTACCTAATGAGCACCCCTGGCCTAGAGATTCCTAGAAAAGTGTCTTCTCAGGTAAATCAAAAATAGCTGTTTTTTATTTGCAGTTTTCAGATTTTCTCAGGGGTTTTAATTCCCTAACCCCAGTGGATGTGGGGGATCCATTGTATTATATTTATTTTATTAACATATTTATTAAATAAATAAGTGAATGAATGAATGTTATTTGGTTTCTATAAGAAACCAATCTAGGTGCTATGTTTGTATGCAACCTCAGATATTTCTGTTGGAAAGTGGAGAGCATTCTGCCAGCATAAGGCATTCTCTTCAGTCTCTAGCTGCACTGACAAAGCATATGATAACCATAGTTCATGTCTAGTCCCTTATATGAAAAAAAGAGCAATGAGCAACATTGAGAACCTCGTTAATTTGTTTTTATTTCGACTGACTATTTACAGAATAGGCTATGCTAATAGTCTACCCCAACTGCCCTGGACTATATTGTGTGGCCACATATACTGAAAATACATTTGTGAACCAGTCCCAGTCTCCCCCTAACCCCTCCTAACTCCTTTCTCTTTTTCACTTGCATAAATAGAAAGCGAAAATATAGAGCACTCTTTGAAATGGATTTTGTTAGAAGCATTACCTTGACACCGGCCCAAAGACATGACTTCAATTTTCTCCTGTTTCTGGCATGATGCTTCTTTGATCTGACATGCATTATCATAAGATTTCCCATCGGAAGCGCAGAGTGGGTTGAAGTTCGTTTGAGAACAGTCAATGTTGCACACGCACCTGGAACAATAAAAAGAGGGCGGATATAAACATAAAATAAAATACCATCACAAATGAATAATACAAGAAAGCCCAACTAGGCTTTCACAGTTAAGAATAAATTGTAAAAAAACCCAAAACAAGTCAAAAGAATGTGCTTGACATTTTGCCATGGGTTCTCAATTAGAATGTGATAGAATGAAAGCAAGAGCTCTCAGGGGTGGCACAGCTTGCGTGCCTGTATAGGACTGATATCCTGGAAAGAATAAAGCAGGATGAACTACAAACAGTCTATCGACTAAGAGGCTGAACTGTGAAGCAAGAAATGTTCAGTTCAATACCAACTGGGGAGAAGACCTTTCAGGTGGTGGCACTACAATTATGAAACATTTTCCTTAAGGAGGCTCACCTGTGGTCCACTATGTTATCTTTTAAACAACAGACAAATTACCCATGTTTTAACTCATAGAGCTAATACTTTATTTAGAGTTTCATGAGGACTGAACAACCATCTCATGCTGCATTTACTGTATTATTTTTATCATAAGGAAATGGAGTGAAGTGAAAACTCTGGGAGTGGGATGGAGACTAAACCAACAATAGTGGGAGACTTAGAGCAAGTGTGTCCTGTCTGAACACAGGCTCGAGCTCATTGGAAAGCATATGACATGGCAATTAATAAATCTTTCTTCATGGTCACAATTGTATCCATACAGTGTCATCCAGCAAAGCTATCTCAAGTTGCCAGGAGCCTTTTACATCCTGCCTCACATGAGCAGTATGTAAACCATTCCACAGCCTGATGTATAATCATTCAGATCTGCTCTTACTTCAGTGCAATAGTTGGCATAGGTCCAGTGCATGTAACATCAACCCCATGCTTCTCATGTGTTATTGAATACATTTCAATGTGTGCAACCTGAAGACGTGGAGAGGATCCTTGATGAAGTGATAGCCACCACATGCATACTGGATTCATATCTTTTCTAATTGTTGAATGCAGTCTGATAGGGACTGGTGTATTGTGTGACGGAAACAGTAAATACCTCACTACAGCAAAGAGGCTGTATGAAAGAAAAATCCTCACCATACCAGAGAACTTTTGACCAGTATCATATATTCTGTTTTTGGGCAAATTATTAGAGCATGTAATAACCTCCAAGCTCCAGGATTTCATGAATCAATTGGTTCAACTAAATCAATTTCAGTCAAGTGTCAGGCTGGCCTGACTATGGGATGGAGACAGCTTTGGTCACCAAATAAGTAGGGAACTAGAGTGGCAGAGTGTGTCCCTGTATGTTCTGTTGGACATGTCAATGGCTTATGATACCATCAATCATGTCCTTCTGGGTCAGCGACACCATTTTACAGTGTTCCCCCCTTTTTGTACAAGGGCAGACACAGGCTGGATCTACGCTGCCATATAATGCAGTTTCAGAATGCAGAGTAACTGTGTTAAACTGCATTATATGACAGTGTAGACTCATATAATCCAGCTCAATGCAGTGAATCTACATTCTGAAACTGCATTATATGGCAGTGTAGATCCAACCTCAGAAGGTAGTGCTGGGGGAAGCCTGCCTAATTGACACCCTGACCAGAAACCTGTAGTGTCCCTCAGAAATTGGGCCCACATGGTTTTCTTATGCAAGATGGTTGGGTTTTTTGTTTGTCTGTTTGGGAGTTATTTTTCATAGAAAATATGCAAACATACACATACACAAGTTTTTCAGACAGGACTATCCAAATGTGGATAGTGGGCAAAACTGCAGAGACCGCAAATTATTTTATTCTTATTTGCAAAGACAAAATAACTAAATTTTATTTCTAACACAGTTTCACTGCTCCTTGAGGGACACATGATCAGTTGAATGGTCAGAAAATAATCTCAGCAATGAGACTGGAAGACGAACCCCATGTTGACTTTCCAGTGACCAGTCACAAACATACCACGCTAAATGCAAGACATCTACATGAAGAAAATCATATTTAATGAAAACCAGATGTTTTTCAACACTGGAGCAGAACCTCTGCAGATATTATGAAAAATACATCATTTAGTTTGATACTCAGTTTCTTTCTTCATATCCTAGCCATGCATATATCCTCTGTGCACAGACAGAAGGACTTCTCATTTTTCGTTAAGAAGAGGGCTTCAAGGAGCAGGCCAGTTTGAGAAAACTCATGGGCTTAATTTGGCCCAAGGAGAAAGGTTCTCCACCCTTGATATAAGCGTCCTCTGGATAGCAGCAAATACCAAAAGAGTGACAAACCAAGAATGGACAATTTTCTTACTTTTTCATATTGTTTTTATTATGATATACTTTTTAGAAAATATCCCTCAGAGTGATTGGGGTAGGGTAGACTTTTCATTTTTGCAAAGCTTCAAAAAAATTTAAAAGCCAAAACATACTATAAACTCAGGAGCAATATTAGGGTACATCTATTATATAAATGGGTTCACGTCATGTGATGTATACCTCAAACAAAGAAACCATACAACGCAGAAACACAATACTTGCCAACAGAAATAGGCCTCAAGCAAGGTACGTTTGTAGCAAAAAAACTTCCCCCCCAAAACCTAAAAGGCCCCCAAAACAACGAGTAAAAATAAAACTACATTTACCAGCATTCTCCGGGGCAGCCAAAGACTCACCCAGCCTCTACATTCTGAACAACATGATTGGCTGCCAATAAGGGCGGATTTGCATAACTGCTGTAACCATAGCAACGCTGGCAAGAGCCATCCAAGGCCAGGCTAGAATGCTGAGAGATTTCAGTTGGTGTTTGAGGGTTAAACTGCCAAAACCAAACTCTGAGGGAGCAATTCTCCAGCAAATTCCTACCCACACAACACAACACAACTTCCAATCACAACCCATCCCACCAACCTTATGGGACCCCGTACACACAACAACTACAAACACCACAAACAAAAACCATTCCTTCCTTCCACACAGACATAAACTGACCCAAAAGACAAGCCATGCCTTCTAAAAATAACAGCATCGGACGACACACTCACAGCGCTACATACATCAAACAAAAAAGGGCAGAACAAACGCCAGAACAGAAACACACTGCGCAGCAGAGACACAGACAACAGGTCACTGCACGACGCACAGCTGAGAACCAAATGCAAAGAACTGCACAACAAGAAGAAGCGCGCAGCCAGGAACAACAAAGACGCAGAAATGCAACACAACAGCAGCGCGCAAGGAGCGCAGAAACACGACGTCGCAACACAGAAAAAAAACTTCAAAAACACCACAACCAATTCCACCGCCTAGCCTTCAGATACAACGCTGCAGAAGACTACAGCATGGTGCCAGAGGCCGACGTTGGCACCCTAACGCACATCTGCACACACTGCAAAGCCCTGAAATACCCAGCAGAAACAACAGGAATGTGCTGCCTAGCCGGTAAAGTCTCTACCACCACTTGCCACTCCTCCACAACCACTACAGACTTTGCTGAGTGGACACACTCCAGAATCAAAACACTTCCTCCGCTATATAAGACAATACAACTCATGCTTCCAGATGACATCATTTGGAGCACACATAGAAAGTGCGCAATTCATGCCTACATGACCCCACCAAGACCGTAAGTAACATCATTTCCAACCCTTACATCTCGCATCTCCTAAATAGGGCACAGCAACGCGTGCCGGGTACAGCTAGTATCCTATATAATTTATGGAGTTCATTTGGAAGTAATGAATGAAGGAGCAGAAAGAAATAGTAGCCATAATATCAGTTTGAAAATTTAGGAATGGAACAATACTAAGGAGGCTTGTAAAAGCATAGGAATGAACAAGATTTCAAACTCATAACTTATGCTGAGAACTCGTTTTTGGATAGGAAGGTAATGTGCGTGCTGGGAATTCTCACTAAAATACATTTCAAAATGAACAAATGAATTAATACTATTACATACCAAATTTAATAGGCTTTTGTGAAATAGATAGATCCCTTATCCAGAATTCTGAAAACTTGAAATACTCCAAAACTATTCATATAGAAGGGTGTGATAATACACTTTTACCTTCTGATGGTTTAATGTGCTCAGCCTTTATTTCAAATACAAACTTATTACAAATATAATATGAAATGATCATCAGGCTATGAATTTCATAGTTAGACTTTGATCCTTTCTCTAAGATACCTCATTATGTATAAATATGCAAACGGAAATATTCCAAAATTCCCTCAAACCCAAAATCCAAAACACTTCTTGTCCGACCTAAGCATTTTGGATAAGGGCTGCTCATTCTGTATTCAGATCACCTCTGGTTTTGGTTTCCTCCTCAAAGTCACTGGGAAGTACTTTGGGATATATGATATGAAGGATTTTCAAGCATCTTTTCCCAGCATCTTCTCCATGACTGTGTGAATGGATCAAGTTGTTTATTATTAAATTTAGCATGAGCATAAGACAAATTTCCCAGTGGGGCTGATGTTTGAAAGTTTACTGACTTATGAAGACAGGCCTTGCAGAATGTGTGAAATGTACCTGTAGTGTGTTTTTTCCCTGCTTCATGATGTTTTTAACCTGAACTGAGTCCTTTGGATGTGTGCAAAAACAATAAATGCCTTGGAAATATTTATAGAACACTCTAGATACCCATGCCTTCCATACAGAGGGGAGTCTAACCCATGCCTCTACTGACCATGATGATGTCACTGGTCAACACAATACAATAGAGCGCTTTTTTTACACAAGCTCTAAAATGTCTATATCAATTTCTAAAGTTATTCTAAAAGATTCTGAAACTTGGAGAGACTCCAAATCTAATTCCTGAACAACATCTCAAGAGGAAAATTTTTAAAAAAGTCTACCCATCACTCAATGAAATTCTTTGAGACAACTATTATTGTCCTTTAGTGGTGGTTGAGGTGGCAGTGGTGTGATTACTCTTCTCAGCCCGAGCTTTTGGGACTAGGAGGATAATATATCTACATGAACAGAAACCTCAAGGTGTACTTCCCTTTGGGTCAAAGAATTATTCTTATTGTTCCATTAAAAGGTGAGTAAACAATGACATGCCTGTTTGTGGCAGCAGCCAGATAACAGTTTCCCAGTCCCAAAGGCACTTGGATGTGCCTCACTTTCAAAGTAATATGATCATTTGATCATTTTATCACTGTGCGTGTGACAGCCAGTTATAGTTTTATCAATAAATCTACTCATTTCTGTGTGGCTATGAACAATCCTCTGAATAAAGCTGATCCCATAAAACCTGTCACTGTTTTCCTTGCAGCCAAGAAACCGTGACATGGGAATGTCAAAGACGTTCCTCAAACATCTACTCTAACAGGGAAAGGGCACTTTCCCAACTCGGTGCTCCCTAAATCAGTAGTTCTCAACTTTTCTTCACCCCCTTTAAATAACCTTTGTTGCTGCGGACTCGCAAGACTTAACTCAAAATTTAAAGCTCTTCAAATTCAGAGAGAAGGGGATATAAGCTAATTTGTCAATGCATATGCTCCTATTGTTATATAAAATTTGTTTATAAACATTCCATACACATTTAATATAATAGTATCAACATTAATAATTTAATAATAGCAGTAGTGATAGCACTACAGTAATAACATGCATAGACAGTAATAATGGCAACCATATTATTATTATTGTACAGTTATACACCAACCTTCTCACCTCAATGGGGGACTCAGGGTAATAATAGTAATAATAATAATAGCAATAATGATAACAATAATGATAGTACTACTATTAATAACCACAATAGTAGTAGTAGTAGTAACAACAACAACAACTGTTGTCTCAAATAGCCCATTTAGGGGGCATTCCTTCTGTGGTTTGATCCACAAACTAGTGGTAATTTGAATAACCAAGTGCCTTATTTACAAAGAGAATTTTTATTAATAAGGATGTCATAAATGAAGTCAATGACAACCCCTTTAATGAGAAATCTATGGTGAATAGATTTTTTTTTGCATTTGTTTCAGCAATACATTTCTCCACGTTTAATAAATTCCTTTTCCATTGGCGCCCCCTTGTCATGGGGGAGAGGCTTGCGTACCCTAATGAAGTTGTGAGCTATGCTGGCGGTGGCATAATAGTCATCAGTAGGGCCTCCCATACCAGACAGGTCACAACCGAAGGGTCTGACAAAGAGCGTCAAAGGGCAGGATGGGCTCTCTAGCCTTTTGACAACCATCCTAAGAGAAGGAAAACTCTAAATTCAAACCTGGGCAGATGATGCTCATCTAATCCTGTAAGGTCAACCATCTAAGAGAAGGTTAATCAAACCTATGACCTGAGGACCTCGCTGCCACCGTTCAAGCTTGCTAGGCCCCAGCAGATGGACCTTTGGTTTAAAGGGTGAGGCCAGTTCTGTGCACACTGCGCTCCACCAGAAAAATCCATTGCATAGGCTCGAAGGACACATCTAACTTCCTAGTCATCAACGTGCTTGTAGAAAGCGTGGGATGAATCCTTCCTGAATCTTTGTTTGCGAAGAAAAGCCAAGAATATGGGATGCAAAGAACATTTTTAAAGTGAAAAATACAGTTTAAGTCTGACCTTGAATTCCTGTCTATTCAACCAAGTTGGTGCTGAATTTTATTCCCTCAGTTGGTTCTAATTGTTAATACCTATAAAGCAAGAATATATACACACAACCCTCTTCGTGCTGCAAACAGCTGCACCTACTGCATTGGGTCAGTGCTCATGGGGAAAATGTCATTGCAATTTATTTATTTATTTACTGTATTTTTAAACTGCCTTTCTCACCCCTGGGGGGAGTAAACGTGGTTTATAACATATTAAAGGCAAAAATTCAATGCCAACATACAGTAAGACAAAGAAATCATAATAACTGATTACTACATATACAGTAACTTTGACTTAAAACCATTAAAACCATTAAACATAAGACATAAACAAAATGTAAACATTCAGACAAAGTATTAAAATCATCCTAGTATAAATATTAAAATCACATATTCCAAAAAAAACATATACCATAGCCTTTCCGCTTGTCATTACAATTAATTTATGAAGAATTTGCTAATCACATACATGGGCTGGAAAGAAAAGGAAGATTGAAATAGCAAAACCGAAAGCTCTCCTTACCACTAACACAATCCAACAAGTATATTTCATCAGATAGAATTTTAGGCCATTCTTATAGTTTTTTGCACTGAATTTAGATCTGTGTTTATTTTTTCTCTATTACATGAAGTTTTTGTGATGAGGCTAATCAAATAATTAATGCATTTATGCACTGATATCAATAGAATCTAACTGATATCACTGCATAAATGCATTAATTATTCAATTAGCCTCATTACAAAAACTACACATGATAGAGAAAAAGTAAGCACACATCTGAATTCAGCACATAACCCCTATAAGAATAACCTAAAATTATTTCAGATGAAAAATACTTGTTGGTTTGTGTTGCTAATATGATGTGAAATGTGCAGACTTTACAGTAGTCCTCTGTAATGTACCATTCATCATATTTTAAAGAGTTGACGTGATGGGGGAAAAATAAAGACATATTTAAAATCAGCATTAAAATTGTTTAAACTGTGCTACTGTCATTTCTGATTATTATAAAAAGTTTGATTTTGTTGATTTGTGTAATCATTCATTTTGTTCTTGAATCTGATATATTCAAAGTTTATGTCTACAAACCCCTAAGGCAAAACAGACCCATTTCTAAGATTCTCTTTTGTATTAAGTAGATGCCTTTAGACAATGCCATAGGTGGCTATAAACAATAATAAACAATAATACTTTATTTATACCCCACTCTATCTCCCCGAGGGGACCCTGAAAGGACACTACTGAGGAAATGTATTAAATGAATGAACGAATACACACACACACACACACACTTTCACTGTACATTCATACAGTGACAAGCAAAACAGAAATATTTGAACATCATAGTGTTAGTCACTTTTCTAAATACATATTCTTAAGTGATTAACTACGTCCTTCTGGAGTTCAGAAAAGAGTGCTATTTGCTGCCTAAAGTGCTGATTGATGCTTTGTATATATAGATGTTTGGTGGTAAACACTGGGTAATTTTGTCCTATTTATATTTTACAGATAATTGCAAGGGAACAGAATAATCACCAGCATGCCATAAGATGATTAAATTTAATTCTTCTTTACAATTCTGAATGGAACAGCACTCTAGGATTAATGGTTGGTCCTTCCTTTCTGCAATGTAGTAATTGAGGTGTAATCAGAAATGACTGGATGGTTTCTAGGTGAGTGACAAACACAGCTCTTGTTTGTAGCTTTGGTGAAGTGAGAGAATTACAAATGGAGAACTATAGAAATGGGTCTGCCCATTGATTTTGCTCGTCTCACTGTGATAATTTGTATACTACAAATATCTACACAATTCCATGTTTTAGGTATGGAGTGAAGCCAAGGTCTATCTATATGATACTTCACACATCCTTCACATGATCTTTTCACAATTATTTATCTATGCAACATCTATAACCTGTCTCTCCAAAATTTCTAAAACATACAATAGAATACTGAAGCAAAGATTTTATCTGAGACTTTGTTTGGTGCAATGGTTAGTGTCTTTGTCCTGCAACTCTGGAGACACAGCTGTGCCCAAGCTCATAGCCTGTGTGTGTGTGTGTGTGTGTGTGTTTTATGAGTTCACCCTCTCGCATTTTTCAGGCTAAAAAAACCTGGTTTACTCATTAATTTTAACTGATTAACCAAATTCTCATGCTAAGTCTATGAGAAGCAAACATTAGAGTTCCTCCAGAACTGCAAGCACTATCTCAAACAAATTTTGATAATTTATTCATATTATTATTGCCTGTCTTTCTGCCAATTTATACTGCAATAGCTGACATAGTGGGCATAATCAATGTTCATTCAACATTTTCAACTTGAAGATGATGCAATCCACCAAAACTGATGGTGTAGAAATGGAAAAATGTTACATCTGCAGAAACCACCAAATGCACTGGAAGCATATCTTATCTGTAATATACAGGGTTTTTTTTCCAGGTGTGAAGAAACTTCTTTAAATATCTGCAACATTGTCAGTGCCAACAGCTACAAATGAAAAGTCCTTTTCAACTCTTAAACATTTGAAAACATACATTAGATGCACAATAGGGCAAGAAATGTTGACTGGACTTGCAAACTTGAGTGTTCATAAAAGTTGATTGATGGAGCCTAATTTCTGACAAAGTGTTTCAAGTGCTTCCATGTTTTCAAGTGTTTCCAACAGATATTGTGGTATTCTTTTGTAACCTCTAAATTACCAATGAAGAGTCATTTTTAGATTTTTTTGGGGTTCAAACTTTATAGCTAAAATAAAAATTTGATTTAATTAAGTCTTTATAAAATATAGAATGAGTCAAAGAATGTAAATAATTTTGTGTTATGGACCTACTCTTCATGATTCACTTAAAAAATTAAAAATTATTCCAACCACATCACAATTCTAAACAGACACTAAATTCCAACTTGAAGCCAACTTGAGGTTCGGGTGTCTACTAGGGCTGTTTGATTTAAAAAAAAGTTTCAAAACTCATTTTGGATCTAGTCATATTTAGACTTCCAAAAAAATTCCGACAAATTTCGAAATGGATTTGGAAGTATTTCTGAGATTTGGAAGTCTTCGGAAGTCTTCAAAAATGGCTTCCACTTTTAAAAAATGGGCAAAAAAATCAGCAGAAGGGAGAGTCAGCTGTTAGCCATCAGCCAATGAGCAATCAGCAAGAAAATTCGGAAATTACATCTGAAATTCAGAATTCCAAAATTTGGAATTCAGAATTCCAAAATTTGGAATTTGGATTTCAGAATTCCTCTTGGAAGGGCTGAGCTCGAAATTGCTAAAAAAGTCAGAAGTATCCAAAAAACTTCTGAAATTCGGGAGTATCCAAAATTTTAAAACAGCCCTAGTGTCTACAAAATATACAACTCACATGCACACTGCAACACTTCTTGAATCCTCTTTCCACAGTCTGAAGGCCACATTGATAAAGGCTTTGATTCTTGCTAGCAAAGTATTAACCTTTCATAGTGAAAGAGGTATATTGAGATAGGTAGTTTTCACGGCTGTTATTATAAGTCAATGGATTTAACACCAGAATCAATTCATGCTGTCACAATTCATCCTGGATTCAGAAGGGAGCAGAAGTGGCTAAACTTAGCTCTGTGGCAACAGTAAGAGAATGCACCTGAAAAAAAACAGAGAACAGGGGAAACCATCCTCTCTATACCTGGCACCATTAGTTTGCTTGTTTTACAGAGAGGATGGTTTTCCCCTTTCTCTGTTTTTTTAAGGTGCATTCTATTAATGTTGCCACAGAGCTGAGTTTAGCCACTTCTGCTCCCTTCTGAATCCGGGATGAAGGAGGAAAATTCAAACAAACCTGAAAACAACCAAGTGAGTCTAAACCTCAACAGGACTTTCTGCAACAGCAACAACAACCACAACAACCATCACCATCACCCTCATCCTCATCTTAAGTCCCCATGGGCTTTCTCCCCATGGGGACTTAAGGAAGCTTATAATAACGTGATACAACCCAATAAATATAAAACATAACATACAAAAATAAAGTAACAATTAAAGACAGTGAAATATTTGTGTCATGGATACAAGTCAAAATACAGTTATGATATAATAAAAGTACTCATATAATTAAAATTACATTTAAACCAACTATACTCCCCAACTCCCACCCACAACCTCTCCAGCAGTGTGCTCTTCCCCCAAATGCCTGATGTTTTAACTTGCACGAAAAACCTGCAAAGGATAGTTAGGTTGTTCATGTTCTTTCTCTAGGATCTAAAGTCTTGGGCTTTTGTATTCCTTCACTTTATTTATTTATTTATTTATTTATTCGTATTTGTCTGCCGCCCTTCCCAATGGCTCGAGGTGACTCACAACATGTTATAAAAACAGCCAATACAGCAAAAGTTAAAACCACAATAAAACCACAGATAAAAAGGCACACTAGGTCGCACATTAAGCACTGTGACAACAGAAGATAATACAAGATGGCGGTATGCAGAGGGAGACTGCATTTCATCCAACCCCAAAAGCCTGCTGAAAGCCACTTCACTTTCTAACAGCTCTAATTATATTTCATAATGTTATGGAAATGAGCTTCCTTTTTAGGAACTTTTTGTTTCACATGTTCTTATTCCAAGCTATTACAGGAAATGACCACAATTCAGAGTTCAGTGCCTGCTCCATGATATTGTTCAGAGCTGCCATAAAATCCATGAAATACGTCAGCAGCATCTGTCAGCATACAACTGCAGATTTTATCAAGCCAAGACATTGTCACTCTCCACTCCCCACCAACAAAGTCTAAGTGCTACTAATTTGGGCAACTGCAATTTTCAATGGCTCAATTTATGAATAAAAATAAATCCGAGAATAGTCAGTATTTACAAAAAAACCCACACCTCCTGGGCAATTTAAAAGACTTTTTGTACCTTTTTCTATGACAGTAGACTGTAAATGATTGCATGTGTGGATGAGTGTGCATTCAAACATACACATCTCATTGCACAAATAAACTGAAATAAGTCTTTGTATATGTGTGTCCATACATGTGCCTGTATAAAACATGCATATATACATTCACATATACACTTTTTTTCAGTTTCTTTACACAGTAAGAGGAACAGAGTAGATGACAGCTCACTGACTGTGCACAAATAACTTATGTACATATGAGAAAAGCTGTCTTAAAGCCTATTGAAAATATGGAAGTTAATATGCCTTGGCTTTTAACTTCTTACACTAAAAGAGATTAGTGTCTCCTTTGCTTTTATCTCATGAGGGTAAAGATGCTAGGAGGCATATATGGTGAGATATCTCTGACCCCATCTACACTGCCATATAATGCAGTTTCATAATGAAGTTTAACTGCATTGAATTGCATTATCTGCCAGTGTAGGAGGGGCTGAGATCCAGGCCCAAACTGATAGTAAGAAAGTAGGTTCACCATGGCGTGACTGAATTCTCTATATGTCGTTAAGTAACCAGGTCCTATAGTTTTTATCAGATTATAATTTACCAGTTGAAATGGAAAGAATATTCAAAAATACTTGGGATTATTTTCTGCGCAGAAAATATTTTCCTACAAAATATTTCCTTTCAAAATCTCCACAGAATAACTCCTGATTTCCCCCCAAATTACTTGTTGCTTCCTTCAAGAATGAAATGAGCAAATATTTACATCTCTGGTTATTGGTTTTACTATAGGAAATTATCCAGAGTCCTATGTATACCTGAATGTGGTAAAGTGATAGAAGACAGAAGGTTAGATAGTAGGTATTTTAAAAGGTGCTTTTTGGAAATGTGTTTGTAGTGCCTTTAGGGACACTTTCTTCTCTAAGAATAATAACAGTGTCTACTTGATACTTTATGTGTCTACTTGATACTGAGTCCCACCAAGTGTAATGGGGCTTCCTCGCAGCACACAAGTGCATACGGGCTTGCAACCTTTATAACAGAGAAGAAAAACAACAACTCCAAATGCTCCTTTTGAGAGAAATCTATCTTTCAAGAATGTGTGTTTTATTTATCTTGCCTTTTGCCCCTTTGAGATTTTTGGTGTTTTGCAGTTTGATGTGTCTGATTTTTGCAGTGGTTCCCTGTGATGTTTTACCTCTTTCCCCTCTGTTCAAATGTTTGCCTTTGCTAAGAGCAAGAGGAGAAAAGCCTTATTCCCGGAGGGTGCAGCTGTGCTTATGCATGGCATTTCAATCGCATGCTGTTATTCAAACAATTAGAAATCACACAGACCGTGCAAAGAATTATCTGGGCACTGCACAGAGCATTTTATTATTATGGAGTGCATAATGAAAATGATTTGAAGGACCCCAAAGCCTCATAACATAAAGCAGCTTCGAATAATCAGGTGGTGTATTATTATTTTTAAAAAGGACCACAACAGATGAAAATGTTGTTTACTGGACATATGTCAAACTAACATGCACTAAAGTAGAGAAGGTATTTCTTGCAATCCTGCCTTGCATACCAAACACAATGAAACACTAAGAGGGGGACATTGTTGTAGCAGCAAAAGGCAGATACAAGGACCTTCTACTTGCTTAGCCATTGATTTCTCTCTCTCTCTCTCTCTCTCTCTCTCTCTCTCTCTCTCTCTCTCTCTCTCTCTCTCTCTCTCTCTCATGTACTGGCAAGAACGGAAGAGGAATCTGGGTTATGCTAAGTAGCACATTCAACTGGAAGTACCCTTAAATTCAGTTAATGTGTTATTCAAAGTTCCATGTTTAGGACAATTGTGATTTTTGACTAGATATCTGCACATGTTGGTTTTCATGTAGTTCTGTGCCTTCCAACATGTTTACCTTAAGGGGAACGCATAATGGGGTTTTCTTGGCAAGATTTCTTCAGAGGCAGGTTACTGTTGCTTTTGAGACAGAGAGTGTGACTTGTCCAAGATCACCCAGTGGATTTCCTTAATCGTGCTGAGGATTCAAACTGGTGCCATGGGCTAGGACTCAGACTTGTAATCTGAAACTGAGGAGAGCCCCACAGTTTTCCCTGTTGAAAAGCAGCCTCAGGAGGCATCAAACCAGAATCCAGTAAGAGCTGATCACAATAATTGGCTGATGAATCAGCACAACCTTTCAAGTCCATGGATTCTATGAGTGGAGAAGACAGTAGAGATAGGCAATGAGTCTCCTCCTCAAAAAGCAGAAGGAATGCTCTTAGTTATGGGAAGTTGACTGCAGCCACTTAAGAATCAATCATGCCTAGTGTATTTGGTGACCTGTTTAGACCTTGGACTGCCTGATGTCCCTGCTTGATTCCTTAGATGAGCTGGCAAGCCTTACTTTATTCCTGAAGACAATTGGCTTGACCACTCTTCCACCAATGGGCTCTTACAGGCAAGGATACTCTTAACCCTTTATGGCCCCTAAACTGCAGTTGTCTCAAGAATATGTAACTAATGCCCCTCCTCCCTTGCACCGAGAATGTGGCGCAGCTGGCTGAGAGTCAGCTGCATAAGATCTCTACTGACCAGAAGGTCATGAGTTTGAGGCCTGCCTGGGTCGGGGTGAGCTCTCGACCAATTGTGTAGCACGTTGTCTGTCTATATATGTTGTATGTCTATGGCATTGAATGTTTGCCTGTATATGTGCATTGTGATCCGCCCTGAGTCACCTGCAGGGTGAGGAGGGCGGAATATAAATGATGTAAATTAATTAATAAATAAGATGCAAGAGCTGAGCACACTTAGTACAGACAGTCCCTGAGTTATGAGTAAGATAACTTCTGTAGGTTTTTTCTTAAGTTGAATTTCTATGTACAGAGCAGGCCCCTTTTTAGGTATAACTCCAATCAAATGTATATATTCCCTATACTCCTCTATACATGTCAGTGGGTTTTTCTTTTGAAATATATTAGAAAGATGTCTACCTTCATTGTTGAGATGTAACAAGAAGTACATTCTAGGAACAGGTGAATGCTTGTAAATCAAGCCATTACAATTATTTCCCCATAAGCTACTACATGTTCAAAATAGGAATGCACTCTGCTTCTTATTACGCCTGTGGCGTCCAAACATCCTGTTCTCAATATTTGTTTTCTTTCATTCTTCTTTCATGGTTGTTCTGTACAGCCTCTCAGGGTATTACAACTGCACATCTGGACATAATACTTTCACTCAGTCCCTGCTGGCCTATACTTGCCTCCTGCTACATCTTTCTGTCTGCCTTCCAAAAACCCAGATAACAGACTCATTCCCTCTAATAGCAAACTCAGGTGGTTGTGCATTGAGGAAAATATGCCCACTTAGAAATAAAAGAGAGGGATTAGCATGCTGAAAGCATGCAGAAGTAGAAACACATTTTTTTTAAAGCTGGAAAGCGGGCAAAACCTCTCTCCTTTAAAAAAAAACCCAAAAGAAAACTAAGCATGTCAGTAGCCTGAAAGAGACAGAAATTCTAGGTTTAAAAGAGAAATGCAGAAAAATAGACGAGGAATGTATGATTGTGTGGACTGATTTAGTTGATTCTTTGCCTACTAAAAATACTTTGGATGAACGGTTGGTCATTTGGAACCAGAGCTTTGAAAAAGTTTTCTTTTTCAAATACAACTCCCAAAATATTTAACCAGCATGGTGTGGTGTTCCAGCCTAGTCAGCCCAGTGGTCAGAGTCAGGCACCAGAGGTCCCAGCTGATCAGGGTCAGCTTGGAGATGATGAATGGCCAGATGGATATGGGTCCCCAAACGAGAGTTTGCAATGGGATGATGAATGGCTAGAGGGATATAGGACTGCAGATGAGTTTACTGAGGATTCCATGGAAGCTGATTCTGAATCAGACTATGAGAGGCCCGGTGGCCTTGGTTCCCAAGAGAGAGTTTCTACTCCCTTTCCAGATGACCATTCCGGAGAAAGGGAGTTTCCTGCTTCTCACTCTGATAGCGATGCACCTGGGCCTGCTAATGAGATGGAATTTGACCAAAGGGCTAGTATAAGGGATTCTAGAAAAACCTGGAGCTTGAGGAAGGGGGTGCAATGGGCACATCGAAACTAGTCCTCCTTATTAGCTTCTGCCCAGGGGATTCTAGTCAGACCTGAAGCTACATTCAGCTTGATCAAGTCTCACATTCAAGTCTCCAAGCTCAAGCCGACCGCCGGAGTGGTACGGACTCAAGTTCATGTTGACCGCCGTTGCGGTTTGCCTCAAGTACCATGTTTGACCGCCGGAGCGGTTTGCCTTACTTTAGAACTTTGCTTTCTTTGGAATTTAAGCCGCTTGGGCTTGCAGTTACAGAACTTTATTGGACTATCTTTGATTGCTTTTTTCTTACTTCCTTGGACTATTCTTTATCCTTTATTCGAAATAAAAGTATATTTATTGCATCCGCCTGTGTGTGTGTGATCTAGAGGGGTTGTCCACGATCTGAGGTGCAACACATGGCCACATAAAATGTGTACAAAATGCACATTTCCTGACTCAAGTGCATAGAGACAAATAAATACACATTTTCATGTGATGGTTTTAATTTAGAGAGATGGCAGGTCACTTTCTTAAAAAGCTTGGAGACACAGACCAGCATGACAGTACTATGTGTTGCCTTAGCTGAGTTCTAGATTTGTATCACATAGACTAAGGACCTTATATCTCTCTCTTCCCCCACCCCCAGGTTTATATCTAATAATCTGAGGATACGATTTATGACATAGCTCTTCCCACAATGCAGGTGAAATTCCTGACAGCTCCATAAGGTTCCAATAGGGAAATGTCAGTATAGTCATAAAAAAGAAAGGGAGAAGAAGGTAGTCAGAGATAATCTTCTGGACTCAGGAATCAGAATATAAATGGAGAAAACACCCAAAACCACATGGGACAGGAGTTGTCAAATTTTCTCAGGTTGAATTGCTTCAGTGATGGGAAGGAAGGGCAGTCCCCTACCAAGCACTGACATTTCTCTCTCAAAATCTTGCTTCATGAGCCTGGCATGGTAATTTTTCTGTCTGTGCTGCAAGCTTTTTAAATCTTGGACTTATTCAATAGAGAATACTAAGCAAAACTTGTATCTTTAGTGCTGTCTCTTTAATTGTTCCTCGACACTGCTTTTTTCTGTCTCTTCATCCATGCAAACATAGGTCAGGAAGGCACAACTGGTCATCTTTTACTGAGTTCTCCAAGAGCCCTTCCACACAATAATATAACCCAGAATATCAAGGCAGAAAATCTCACAATATCTACTTTAACTGGGTTATCTGAGTCCACACTGCCATATATTCCAGTTCAAAGTAAATAACGTGGGCTTTTATTCAGCTGTATGGAAGGGCCCTAAGCTTCACAAATAAGTTTCTCATCTTGCAGTGCTTTTGTATGGGGGGGTGGGTGGGTACACATTCTTCTGCTGGAAATGTGGCACAGCTGGTTGGGAGTCAGCTGCATAAGATCTCTACTGAGCAGAAAGTCATGAGTTCGAGGTCAGCCCGGGTCGGGGTGAGCCCTCGACCAATTGTGTAGCTCGCTGTCTGTCTATATATGTTGCATGTCTATGGCATTGAATGTTTGCCTGTATATGTGCATTATGATCCGCTCTGAGTCCCCTGCGGGGTGAGAAGGGCGGAATATAAATGAAATAAATAAATAAATAAATGCTTTGCAATGCAAGAGACACCCCAGCAAAGCCTGCTCTCCCACCTCCCAGTCAGACAAGGGCACAATTGCAATGGGTGAATTCAACTGGGTTGCGTCAAACTTCGAACTATGTGCTTTGTAAGGCTATAGGACTAAATGGCACAATAATATGACTATCCCCCCACCCAATGGGATAGGTTCCTAAGAAGAGAATTAACTTCCATTAGGGATTAGAGTCATGCTAAGTTTCACAGGATACGGAGTAAGTCTATGTAGTGGCTGTAGAATCAGGGCAACAAAGCCAGCCAGCAGCAATAGATTGCTATGTGTTACTCCCTATATCCCTCATCTCTTATTAAAATTCCTTGCAATCTCTTTCTTACTCTGCGGCCAACTCTCACCCTTCCTCTCTTTCATTTCAATTATAATATAACCTTCATCTAGCTCACACCTGTCTCTGGAGACCCCAGCACTGTATTAGCTCGCATACTGCAGCACCTCGAGGGCAAAATAAATGTCCCATTTTTCTTTTGAAAATGGTTGCAATTTAGAGAGAGCTGAAACAGTAGCATAAGCAGAAGTAGGACTAAGTGGATGCAGCAATACGTTTTTTGAAAAACACGAAAGCTTCAAAAACTCAAGCCACTGTATACTCCCATGCATCTCAGAACTGATGAAAGGGGGAGGGGGTGAATACAGGAAGACAGGTTTCCTAACTCACAAAGTAACTTTTATTTGACACCCCTTGAATGTACACACATGGGAAGAACCACAATCTGCTCGCTCTGCTAACATCCTTCAGCCTAATCACTAGACCTACATTTCCTCACTAGACTCATGGACACTTGGGACCATTTATCAGGGCCTGATTGATGGGGCTGCCCAATAACTTTGGTCAGAGATGCAACAACGCTCAGTACTTAAAAAGTTTAAAAAGTCTTAGAGAGAGCAGCAGTCATAGATCAGTAGTTTTTGGTGACCCAACATCTCCCTTTGAAAACTTTCTTCTCTATAATGGAACTCTAATAATGTTTAGTTTTTTTTGGTTCTTTAGCTATGAGTGTATTTCCGCCTTAATTGCAACATTTTTTCCATGTTAGGAGCAACTTGAGGAACCACAAGTCCCTTTTGATGTGAGAGAATTGGCTATCTGCAAGGACGTTGCCCAGGGGATGCCTGGATGTTTTGATGTTTTTCCATCCTTCTGGGAGGCTTCCCTCAGTCCCCACATGGAGAGCTGGAGACAGGGGCGGATCTTAGTGGAGGCAAATTAAGCGGCCGCCTCAGGGCGCCACGTGGCCAAAGGGCACATCCAGGGCTGGGCGCCACACCCCCAGGAGTGCTGGCAGGGTGGAAGGAAGGCTCGCGCAGGGCGAGAGAGGAGGAGGCAGAGGCGCACGCCTTTCCCTTCTCCCTGCCTCGCCCTCCGCACTGTGCGCATCTCACCCCTCACTCTGCACATGCCTCCCCCCGCCAAGGATGCCTTGCGCAGGGTGAGAGAGAAGGGGGCAGAGGCACTCGCCTTTCCCATCTCCCTTGCCCCCCCCCATGCGTCTCCTCCCTCTGTTGCCACTGCCGCCGCCGGTGCACGTGGGGCGAGGGAGGAGGCCACGTGGGCGCCCTTACCTGGGGGCCGGGAGCAGGAATGAGTGGCCAGACAAGCCTGCCAGCCAGAGGGCACCTCGCCCAACCTCCGGGCCCTTGCTCCCGAAATTAGCCTAGACCTGATACACACATATATATACATACACACAAAAAGAGAATAGGAAGAGGGGAGGGAAAAGGGTGAGAAGGGAGGAAGGGGAAAGAGAATAGGAAGGGGGCAAGGAAAAGGGTGAGGAGGAAGGAAGGATGGGGATTGTACAGACCCACACAAAGAATAGGAAGAGGGGAGGGGAAAGGGTGAGGACCCTTCCACACAGCCCTATATCCCACAGTATCTGCTTTGAATATCTGAGTCCACACTCAGATGATGTGGGATTTTCTGCCTTGATATTCTGTGGCATAGGGCTGAGAAGGAAGGAAGGGGAATAGATATAGATACACACACACACACACACACACACACGGCATGGACCAACTTTAGCCCTCCATGTGTTTTGGACTTCAACTCCCACAATTCCAAACAGCCAGTAGGAAGTCCAAAATACCTGGAGGGCCAAAATATGTCTATGCACCCAATCCATATATATATAAGTGATTGGTTGGGGGGCGCCAAAATACTGTTCGCTTACCATTTAAAGTTACCTAGGTCCAGCCCTGGCTGGAGATGAAAGAGGAAGCTCATTCATGCTGTCTCCGGATTTGAACCTCTGACCTGTTGGTCTTCAGTCCTGCTGGCACAAGGGTTTAACCCACTGCGCCACCGGGGGTTTCTAATTGCAACTGATAGCTGCTGTACACATGCACTCTCCATCAGTTGTTGCTGTTGTGTGATCAAGTCACTTCCAAACTTTTTTTGTGTGTCAGGAGCAACTTGAGAAACCGCAAGTCAGTTCTGGAGTGAGAGAATTGGCTGTCTGCAAGGACACTGCCTAGGGGACACCCAGATGTTTTACCATCTTTGTCGGAGGCTTCTCTCATGGGGAGCTGGAGCTGACAGAGGGAGCTCATCCGTGCTCTTTCAACCTGTTGGTCTTCAGTCCTGCCGGCACAAGGGTTGAACCCATTGCACCACCGGGGGCTTCTTCCAACTTATGGCACCTCAAAGGTTAGCAACAGGGAATTCTTGGCAAGGTTTCTTCAGAGGGCCTATGCCATAACCTTCATCTAAGGCAAAAAGCATAATTTGTCCAAGGTCACACAGTACGTTTCTCTGGCTGAATTCAAACTTTGGTCTCTCAGAGTCCTTATCTGACTTTCAAACCATTATACCAGACTGGTTCTCAGCCCATTCATCTTAATTGTGTCCTTATTCCAACACAAGGTGCATACAACTCAAGGAACTAGAGCAGGCCTGTCCAACAGGCGGCCCGGGGGCCGTACACGGCCCCCTAGCCCCTTGGCTACGGCCCATTACCCTCCTGCAATAAATAATATATTTCAAATATATTTTAAAAATATTTTTTCAATTAAAAATATTATTTATTATTATTATTATTTGGTCCCGCCCCTTGGCTTTCTATTGGCCGCCTCCTCTTCTCCTGAGGGAAGGGGCCAATGGGAGGGAGTGATGTCTCGCGGGCCCCGCCCCCTTGGCAGCAAACAGGAAGAGCGACCCGGCCGCATGGCTCTCCCCCTCGGCAGCGCCGCTTCCTCCTCCTCAGGATTGCTGCCAGGGAAGCAAAAGGGGTTTGGGAGGGAGGGAGTGTGTCTGAGAGCGTGAGTGAGTGAGTGAGTGAGTGACAGAGAGAGAGAGAGAGAGAGAGAGAGAGAGACCTGCCTGGGGACCTGCCCTGGGCACACCTCTCCCCAGCGCAAAGGGAAGATCTCTCTGGCTCTCTCAGACAGACAGACAGACAGACACACACACACACACAAGCCCCTTCCTTTCTGACCCCTTCATTTGCGTTTCATGAACTGTCTCTTTAATGAGAAGGAGAGAACCGGCCAGCCATAGGAGAGGGGAGGAGAAAAGGAGGGAGGGGGAATTGAAGGAGAGGGAGCTCAAGGAAAGGCCTCCCACCCCCTTTCCCCCTCCTTTTCCTCCCCCCAGAATTATTTACATTCTTTGCAATTACCTAAGTTTACTTTGATGACTTGCCCTGAATGGAATCAGCCAGGGGTAAACTGGCAGAATGAAAGCACACAGACCTTTCAACTGCAAGGCCATTCAATGCTGATCAATGTGGCCAGTCATATATTCCAGTTCAAAGCAGAGATTGTGGGATTTTCTGCCTTGATATTCTGTATATTTATGCCCCTCATGTGTTCCATCCATCCCTCCCTCTCCCCTTATTTAAATAATATAATATGTAATTGTATATTTATGCCCCTCATGTGTTCCATCCCTCCCTCCCTCTCCCCTTATTTCAATAATATATTTAATTGTATATTTATGCAATGCTGGGGGCGGGGAGGGGGCGGAGCTGGGGGAGGGGAGGGGCGGAACCAGGGCTTGGCCCCCCAGGTGATCAGTGACTGGCATTCCGGCCCAAGGTCCGGTAGAAGTTGGACAGCCCTGAACGAGAGCTAAAGGAGATGGTTTATGGAAATTTCCATCCTATTTGCAGCAGGAGTTCTTAGACAGTAGCTTACACTCTAGTAAGTGTGTATGGGATTGCCTCTGCAGGCAGCCATTCTTATTCTGAGAAGGGCTCAAGATCAACTACAGTTTTAATATTTCTGAGTGCTTCATCATTTAGGACACATCTGATTAATAATTCCTGAGGAGAAATCTACATGTAATTCCTACATAGAAATCTTAGTGGTGCAGTTTTGTCAGACCATTTCATAGAGGCTCAACTCTCCAGTCTATGCTTGGACATCCTCTTTTGATTTTGAATGTATTTTGAATGTTAAATGGTGTGAGAGGGTGGGTTTTCAATCTATATAGAGCTATGTATTGTACAGACTGGCTTTCAGACAAAAAAATACAGTTTCTTATTTTTTACTGCAAAAAGGTTGTGGGTTCTGAAATAGTTTTAAGGATCACATCATGCTATAGTTTTCCTACTCTAGAAGTTGTTAGACTACAACTCCCGTCAACTCTGGCTATCAAAGCCAATGCAAAAAGATGATGAAGCCAATATCCAAAGGTCACAAATTCCTTAGTCCTTTTTGGTGTCTAGAGAAAGCAATGGGATCAGTGGGAGGACTGGCTCCATGCTCTGGCTCCTAATACTTAATACTGATTTCTTGCAACTTACTTGTTTAAAACAATTCCACAACTATCCTCAGATCACATAAAAAATAAAAGTGATAATAAATCTAGTCTTTAATAGAAAATACCTCCCTTCTAGTCCAGTGGAGGGACTGAGCTGCCCAGCTGCAGACTATGAGGCCATCTCATTAGCTCAATTCTGCCCTAATCTTTAATTTCCAAGGCATTCAAGAACAATATGATTTGTCAGTTGGATAATTAAAATCAGATAACAGATGGAACTGCTTTGCCCTCATGGGAGGGGTTATCAGCCCCTCCCCACTCACATTGCAACCTTCTAAATTCGCCTAACTTTCCACTGCGCATATGTATGTGCTTTCAAGTTGCCTGTGGACTTCTAGTGACCCCCAGGAATTTCATAGGGTTTTCTTAAGCAAGGAATGCTCAGAGGTAGGTTTGCCAGCAATTTCCTCTGACATAGTGCCTATGGCACCGGTACCCACATATAAAATTTAAGAACTGTGTTTCATCTGTGCTGTACAGTTGAACTGTAGTTCAGCTGTAATAAACAATTATTCATTTGCTGTGATATGATTGATAGAGATGTGACTGTGCAGAATGCCTTTTCCCAGTCAATTCCCAGTGTTTCTCAACCTGGGGGTCGGGACCCCTGGGGGGGTGTCATGGGGGTCTCAGAGGGGTTGCCAAAGACCATCAGAAAACACAGTATTTTCTGTTGGTCATGGGGGTTCTGTGTGAGAAGTTTGGCTATTTTCCCCAAACTCCACTAGTATTCACATTTGGGCATATACTCAATCTGTGCCAAGTTTGGTCCAGATCCATAATTGTTTGAGTCCACAGTGCTCTCTAGATGCAGATGAACTACAACTCTAAAACTCAAGGTCAATGCCCACCAATTCCTTCCAGTATTTTCTGTTGGTCATGGAAGTTTTGTGTGCCAAGTTTGGTTCAATTCCATTGTTGGTGGAGTTCAGCATCCTCTTTGATGGTAGGTTAACTGTAAATCAAAGCAACTACACCACCCAAGTGACAAAATCAAACCTCCAACCCCACCAGTATTCAAATTTGGGTGAATCGGGTATTTGTCCCAAATTTGGTCCAGTGAATGAAAATACATCCTACTTATCAGGTATTTACATTATGATCCATAAAAATAGCAAAATTGGTTATGAAGTAGCAACAAAAAATAATTTTAAGGTTGGGGGTCACCACAACATGAGGAACTGTATTAAGGAGTTGCGACATTAGGATGGTTGAGAAACACTGTGCTAGAGGAAACCAGGAACCAGGGGAATATAATCTCCCTTTGTCACCTATAGGGTTAATGCATTGTCTATTAGTGGACCACTCTTATCAGTAGAAAGCTGATCCTTTATTCTGTGAGATGAGCTACCCCATCACACTGTGTGTAAATGGCACTACGGTACTACTATAACTGTCACAACAGCCTCCTATGGAATCATGGAGTTGACAGTTTGAGTTTTCTTAAGCATGGGATACTCAGAGATGGGTTTGCCAACTTCTTCCTCTGAAATATAGCCTACAGCATTTTGTATTCATTGACGGTCACCCATCCAGGTGTTAATGAGAGCTGTCGTAAACCCGGGACCGAAGACTGGAGACCTCGGTACACTCCTTCTATACCTGGGACGTCGTCCTCTTCCACCGAGTGCGCAGCTTCAGGAGGGACGCACATGGAGCGGTGAGGGAGGAAGGGGACACCCGCCTAGCCAGCCAGATCAGCCGAATCAACCCTGGCGATCAATGGGTTGACAGATGTCACAGCCAGATCGCCCTCACATCACCCCCGAGTGTGCTGACCTCTGCGATTTCCCCAAATGCGGGAAACTCGACTGCATAATTTGTGGTAGTGAGGGACTGCGTTTGCGCTTTCCCCTGTAAAAAGTTAATGAGAGCTGACCATGCTTAATTTTCAAGATTAGATGGGAGTTGGTGCCTTTAGGGCAGGGGTGTCAGACTTGTGGCCCTACAGATGTTTTGATCTCCAACTCCTAGAACCCTTAGCCAGCCTGTCCAATGGCCAGGAATTCTGGAAGCTGAAGTCCAAAACACCCGGAGGACCACAAGTTTGACATCACTGCTTAGGGTATTCAGGCTGCGCAAAGACCTCTATTACTTTTGTGCCAATATATTGGTATATGTATGGGAGTTTCCTTTCACAGAAGCCTACATCTTTTTATCTAAAGCTATGATGAAGACCTATACATCTAACTTTTCTCAATGTGACTTCAATTGTATCTGTTTTTGGGTCAAATAACCAGAGGAATCTAATGACCATAATTGGGCCCTAGAACAACACAATTGAACCTGTGGTATCCCTACCATCTCAACCAAATACAAAGAATGATTAAAAAAAACCCTATGTCTACAGGAAGGACAAAAATCCTTTCTGTTTTGGAAAAAAGTTGTGATATTCAATGTATGAGTAAGATACATCTCTCTTGGATTTCATAACACAAGTTTTTAATAAAAACACAATGAGACAACTGGTTTTGAAGGAACACATCATACCTTCCTGCCATGTAGATGTTAAGGGTGAGTAAACCTATCAGAACAAAAACCAGATAGCAATCAGAAGTCATCTCCACAAACATGGCCAAATGTACAGAGATTCATAGGAAAAGTTCGGATAGCTTTAAATACCTCAAGTTCTCTGCCTGGATGGGTGCATATGCCAGTTTCATTTTCTGTGAGAATTTTTTTTGAAAAAAATCAAGCCTTTTCGATCCAATTTACCAAAGAATTCACACATTGTGAAAGGTTCTTTTTTTAAAGACAAAACCACAAACCAAATGAAAATTCTTGCCTATGCCTACAAAAGAGGACTAGCTCATATCTTCAAAAAAACACTGGCACTTGCTTTATTTAGGAAATACACAGATTTCCGACCTATAAAGTTGCATCCTTGCTTTGTTGTGCATACTTACATAAAACTCAATACTAACACAATTCATTTATTCCTAAAATGCGGGTAAGAAATTGGAAAAGGGATAAATAAGACACAGTGCTTGTGATCCCATGCCCCCTGAAGGCACTGAAAGGCTCCAAAGCCTGCACTGTTCACAGTGTCATAAAAGTGAAGCTATAAATGTCATTCTTTTTTGGATTGCGCATTAAGCCAATCGGCTTTTTATTGCAACTAAATAGGCCGTCATCAAGGCACCAGTCATTTTACTACTAGGGCATGACTCCAACGAAAAAATGTAAAGGCAGAAGGGAGACTGTATGTGTTGTGTTTGTGTGACAGGGACAATTTTTTCTCATGCATATATATATATTTTTCAGGAATTAATTAATCACTTTGATAGGAGGTTTTCAAGGAAGGGAGGGAGGGAGGGAGGGAAGAAAATAAAATAAAATAAAAGAGAAAACTAGCCCACTCCAATGTCTTTATGCTCATTCTTTCATGCTGTAATGCCCTGATGTACATGGAAGATTAGGTGTCAAGGTGCATTAATATTTGATGTTATTCCTTATGAGCACTTTCCCAAGCATTCCCATTTCTCTTAAACACAGGATTACAGAATAATCTGGTAGTTCCTGGTGAGTTCAGACATCATATACATCTTGCCCTTTTTGCCTGATGTTTGAAACAAAACCAGATCAAACCAAAAACTCTGTTTAAAAAACAGTTGCTTGTAATGACTTCTTTATGCATATATTTGTTTGTCTCATATGTGAAAGACCTATGGTCTAAGCACTGAATAAAACTGGAACGGACTTCTTTATAACGAAGTTGGATTCCACCACATTTAATTTCACAATATTAGTCTCTTCCTCATAGTAACCTTATAGAAGTATGTGGATCACCAGATCCTGAAAAGCAAAAAAAGGGACATATTTACTGCATCACACCACTGATTACTGTGGCAATTTTCTTTCTTTATAAGCTGTAATAATTGCTAACAGAAATATTCCTAACTTTTGTTATATTTAAGTAATATTAATATTGCTTTCCCTTCCAAATCTGCCCAGTAAGAAATGTTAGCTCTCAAAACAGGGCATTTAGGGGGAAAGGAAGATGTATGGTAAACTTAGAAAAGCAAGAATGCTGAAGTGTTGATTAGTATGCCTTCTGTTCTTCTTGCTACCATATCATACTGTTGTTTTTAACCACTTGCTTCTCTTTAGGGACAGGGCCTGCCGAGCACCATCAGATGACACTGGCTTGGCTCCACCCCCATTCATCCCCAATGGAGAGTTAAGTGGGTTTTGGGTAGCTCCCATGGAGCTATCCATATTTTTGTGCCTTTTCCGCATTTGATGGGGAAGAAGGGAGGGTGTGTGGGGTGCTGCGAGATATCCCACATGCCTGCCATTTCGCCAGCTATTGCCAGTGAAATGAAACAAAATGGAGGGGAGGGTTCATGTGAAGAGATCCTGTGACACAATAAAGACGAGAAAGCAAAGCAAAGCAAAATATGCTTTTCTCTTTGCACATAGAAACTGTATCTCTTTCTCTCATTGAATACCTGGTTTCATATGCACATAATGATCCAAGCTTAGCAATAATTTGGTACTTGCCGCACAAATCCGAAATCTACATGTAGCAATTCAGATAAGTATTGTCACTTCTCGTTGGGTGTATTAGGGCTGTTTCCGAATTTTGGATACTTCTGAATTTTGAAAGTTTTTTGCCTACTTCCGACTTTTGAAGAAATTTCGAGAGCAGCCCTCCCAACAGGAATTCTAAATTCCGAATTTTGGAATTCCGAATTTTGGATGTCATTTCTGAATTTTCTTGCTGATTGCTCATTGGCTGGTGGCTAACAGCTGACTCTCCCTTCTGCTGATTTTTTTGCCCATTTTTGAAAGCGAACGCCATTTTTAAGACTTCCGAAGACTTCCGAATTTTGGAAATACTTCCGAATCAATTCCAATTTTTTTCTGAAAAGTATCGGAAGTCTATCAAACCCAAAGCTAAATTGCAATCAACATCCGAATCGACTTTTGAAGCACTTTTGAAAAATCGGAAACAGCCCTAGGGTGTATGGGTGGGGAGCTCTCTGCAGAAGCAGCCTCTCAACAGTGTTTTTGTGTTGTTTTGTGTATGAATACATTCTGTTTCTGGGAGGAAAGTCCTACGGACAATATCTAAAAAGAGAGACTTAAAGGCAACAAATGTAATTGTTTTGCTGACTTCACTTTCTTCCACTTCAATGTGACATTTCCTCTTATGCATTGAAACTATTAACAGTTTTGTGAAGAAACAACTGATGTTATCAATATTATTCTTCCAGAGTGTGATGGGTGGAGGAAAAGAATTCTTCTGTTGTTATCTCTTACTCCTGTTTCTATAACATTAAGAAACTATTCACTGCAACCATTTTCAAGACACATGGAAAACATGCAAGGTATATAACAATGCCATAATTCCAATAGGCAGGAAGAAGATATGCTGGAAAGGTTGAGATTTTTCCCAATAATTCTATGGCCTCATCTACACTGCCATATAATCCAGTGTGAAATTGCATTATATGGTCAGTGTAGACTCCTATAATAAAGTTCGGTGCAGTCAAACTATATTATAAGAGTGTACATTGTTGATGTAATGGCGTTCAAATTGCATTTTTTGGCAGTGTAGATCCAGTTCACATCCATGGAAGGATCTGAATGCCAGCCTCTCAGTTATATATATAACTAGAGCACAGTAAAATAATCTCCAACTTGTGAGCCTAGTTTATCCAGTGGACGTTCCTTGGAGGTTTCCCCAATGAACCCCCCTTCCATCCTTTGAAGTCCCATTACCTCTTGACAAACTGGGATGAGAGTCTCTACTGTGCTATTTCCTTCCAAGCTCTTAGATGGTGACTGCAGGCTCTAGTCAAGTTTCATGGTCAATTCCTGCAAGCACTAGCTGAAAGCACTTTGCTTGCTTTGCTACATCCTCAAGTAGGAGAATCATAGCAGAGTTCCATTGTATAGCAAAAGCTCAATATGCCCTTGATTTCATTTTATTCATGGAGAGCTGGGGTGGGTCTGCAACAAATGTGGTTCTCTATTGCTGTATCACATAGTTGCTGTCCCCTACTGCAAGAAAGACGGTCATTTTTCTTTATGTTATCCAAAATGAAACCTTATTATTTTCCTTTTTCTTTCTGGTAAAGGTCACCTTTATCCATACAGATCCTGTGTTATCCACTCCACCTTTCTTTATTTTATCACTAGCAGGCTCTTTGTTAGCATACAAATCTACTCTGACTCATTTGCCATTAACCTTTTTCTACCCAGTGCAGCCCTATCAATAGATGCAATTTCAGATATGGCGACTGCTACATGCAGTTTCTATTATAATACCTATGTCTTTTCATCCTCAAAAATCATTCAAATTCTGCTGTTTTATTATCCAAATGCATTAGTATAAGGACGGATGAATTGTTTCTTTTGACTTTGCTCAATTTAGCAGATTATTCATAATGATTAGGTACGAGGAACATTTTAGAAAGTATGCGTGAGGAAAGAGGGTGGTAGGATTCAGCATGATTAGGAAACCTGCTCTTAAATATACTTAAGACTAAACTGATTTAAATTGCATTGGCTCTGAAGACCATTTACAATTATTTTCTTTATTTTTTTCAAAAATAATCTTCCTGATACCATATTTTAAGCTCATAGCTTATATTTCCACTCTTTCTACTATAGCAGTTTTTTACTATTTTGAGCTATACAGACCCCTCTGAGAATCTGATGCAAGTTATGAAGCTCTTCTTAGTAAAGTGATTTGTTAGCTGCTATCATGTCAACTTCAACTTATGATGCCCCTATGAATGAGAGACCCCCAAGTCTTCTTATGACCAACAATACTGTGGCAATGCTGCTCAGGTCTTCCATACTCAGGGCCATAGCTGGGTCCATCCATTTGCAATGTGATCTTTCTACATTAAAAAAAGTATAACCCCCATAGCTGCGAGGGATGTGTCCCTGAACTTGACATAGATACATACAATCTCAGATAAGAGTGAACTCTTATTCTTTTCATTGGGAAGAATAATGGAGCTTATCGAAAGGAGGGTGCAGTTCACACAGGAGACTCCTCATCAATAATTGAAACCATGCATAATTGAAAACATGGATAATTGAAATTGTGGATATCGATTGTGCAGATACAGGGGTTGTAAAGTACTCACAAAATTATCCAATGATACGGAAAACCGATTATTTTCACATAGATTAAATTATCACAATTCCTAGAAAAGAACTACAGTTGCACTTTAAAATTTACCCTAACAGTAAATTCAAAACAATAGGAAGGATTTTGAAGAGGGGGATGTTTATCCAGCCCATGCACAGGTAAAGCTTCAAGATAGGAATCTCAATATAAGAATACACCTCTTCATTGGGCCACTTGGTTGGGAAATCCCAGGATTGGTACCAATATAGATCTTGTTGGGGGGTGGAGATGAGACTCTAGGATCTGGCCTCAAATCCTGGGGTTGGTGAATGTTCAGTCTCCCCAATAGGTTGCCAAAGTTTTTTAAACACAGAAGTAGTCTCTCTTTTCTGAATACTGAAAATTATTATAAAATCTAATATGCAGAAATCAACATTACGCTTTTGTAAAGACTCAGTTGTTAGTAAAAACTGCGGCCGTGACTATGACACATGGAGGCCGGTCTGGGCCCGATCCGGTGCAGCACTCTATGGAGCCATGCTCCATGCGGCCGAGCCAGCCTGTGATTGACTATCTATTTGCCTAATATCAGAGACTACAGGAGGACGGCAAAGGAGGAGGATGCCGGATGAAGTCCAACCCTGGAGGCTGGCATGGAGAGACCTTCGTCCTTGGAGACGGATCCTTCCCTGATCGTCCCTGTTTCTGATGAGGCCACCGAGACGGAACCTTGCTGTACTCGGCCGTCCGAGTATTCTGCCGACCAGCCATGCTCTGCGGTCGAGTTTGCTGGCAACTGACTGGACCAGGCATGCTGGCAGACGAGTGACCAGGCATGCCTGGATGTCACCGGCACCTTGGCTTGGGAACCGGGGCCCCGACTCCGTGACTGCCTGATGTTGAACCCTGAACACGATGGACACTCTAAGATGGCGGATGGCCTTGATGACGCCGAGAGGTGGAGACCTTCTTCCTCCCTCTTCGGTCCGAGCCAGAAGAAACGACTGTGCAGGCGCCGGAGAAGATGCCGGAAGAGGAAGCCAAGGGAACTTCCAACTTCCGGTCCGTCAATGGACCATCCGGAGTCAACAGCCTTCCAGGAGAGATGCATTCCCAAGACGTTGGTCCTTTCTCCAGCTAACAAAGTCTGCTTGAAGATGCATCAAGACCATATAGTCACCCCCAATAACTCTTGGGTGACCGCTGAAGTCCAGAACAGTCTTAGAACAAGCCCGGACTCTATTTTGAGGAAGGGTAATAGTTTCTTCTTCGAGAGCTCTGTGAATGCACACTTATGAAGTTTTTGCGCGCCAGCGGGCTTCTAACGGAAACTTTCCCAGTTTGAAAAGTTTTGGCGGTAGCTCCGCCCAGCCGGCCCGGAGGGCATAAAAGGCGCCTCCATGCGCGCCCACCCCATTCCTTTGTTTTCCGCCACTTGGGCAACATCGGAAATACGGCTGGTTGTGTGAGCATAGCATGTCCACAACCAGTTTCAAAAGGTGCTTATCCTGCGGTAGCAAGATCCCGGATTGCGACGGTCACTCGAAGTGCCTTCGGTGTCTCGGGGAGGGACACGTCGTCTCGACCTGCCGACACTGCCAGGCCTTCTCATCGAGTACCAGGCGAGCGAGAGCCCGCAGGCTTCAGGCCTACCTGACGGAGCGTGCTCTCTGCCCTCCGGAGATGGCGACGGCTGTCCCATCTGCCTCCTTGGGGTCCGAGGCGGCTGCTTCGGTCCCCACCGTGTCGACCGCTCACCCGGCCGGGAAGAAGCGTCCACGGAAGGAGAAGAACGCCTCTGTCTCCTCGAAGACTTCGGCGTCGAAGAGGCCCTGCACCGTGACCACCGAAACGGTCCAGCTGCCTCCACCTCGTAGAGCTTCGATAAGCTCGATGGCGTCGGGCCTCTCCCAGAGGTCGGCCATCTCGAGGACTCCCTCTGATCGGGCTATGGAGATAGCTTTCCGGAGGTCGAGTGAAGAAGCCCGTAGAGCCCAGACCAGAGGCCTGGTTCCTGTGACTCCGGGCAAGTCTCTGGAGGCCGCAGCCTCGAGACCGCCATCTCCAAAGAGGCGCAGGACTCTGACGTCATCGTCTTCGGTCTCCTGCCCCGACTCGTCGCCTATCCCTGTTCTCGCTGTGGAGACAGGGGTAGAGCACCACGTGTCACCGGAGGATTCGGTACAGACCGTCGTCCGAATCCCACCCGGACAAACCTCGGTCCGACAACTGTTTGTCACCTCGCCGGACAAAGGCAGACAAACCACGAGGCTCGCCCTGGCCCCGGCCGAGCGAAACCTCCCTCCCGTGATGACTGCGGCCCCTTCAACCTCAAGGTCGCCGCCTCAGTCACAGCCTACGGCGAGCCAGGACACGGTTCGGCCTTGGTCGGGTGACGAGATGGAAGATGGCGAGGTCCCTCGATCAACAAGATCGGGCTCCATCCTGTCCGCAACATGGACCGGCCCCCTTCCCAGACAGGATGCGAGGTGGAACCTTCGTCTTCACCGACCGACAATGCAAGAGCGTTCGGTGAACAGGTCGGCCGGATGGCAAGGTCTCTGGGGATGCAACCCTACGTTCCCACGAGAGCCAGCGCCTGCCCCGTTTTCAGCAGGGTGCAGGTCGAGGAAGCGGCCCAACCACACCTCCCCATGCTGGAGCCACTGGAAGATGTGGTGAAGGCCTCGTGGACGACTCCATCGACCATCCCTCCTACGTCCGGGCGTATCGAGGCATGGTACAAAATAGATGAGAGGGAGAAGAGCTGGCTACATGATCACCCGACTCCCAACTCGATGATCGTCACCTCCTCCCAGTCTTCGGGCCGAGAATCTGCAGTCCCTCAGACCAAGAGGGAAAGCGGTTCGACACAGTCGGCCGAAAAATCTACAAGGCCGGACTCTTGCTGACCAAGATGGCCAATTATGGGGCGTGCATGGGAGCTTATCACCAGATCCTGTGGGAAAGGGCTCAACCCTTTTTCCAGGATCTCTCCCAAGAACAACAAACTGCACTTCTCTCCATCTCCCAAGAGGCGCAGTCGTTGGCACACCACCAGATCCTGATGGCCCGCCATACGGGGGACACCTCAGGAAAGCTGCTGGCCCACGGTGTCGCCATTCGAAGACACGCGTGGCTGAAGTCTTCTGGTCTCTCTCGGTCGAAGAAGACCATCGAGGATCTCCGTTCGATGCCCAGGGACTGTTCTTTGCGGGCACGGACGATAAACTAAAGGCCACTCACGACTTTAGAGTCCTGACGGCCAAGCTGGATCGGCCCCAGCCACAACCAAAGCCTAGGTACTACCAACGGGCGAAGTTCCAGCCCAGACAACAGTACCGTCAAGCTCCACGGCCTTACTCGGCCCCTCAGCAGCAGCAGCAGCAACAACAGCCGAGGCAGCAACAACAACAGGCCAACCGACCCCGCCAGGGTAACAAATCGAGGCCTCGCCATAACAATGGCAATGGACAGTCCAATCGCCGCGTTTGACGGGGGGCGAAGGGCGACACCGCCTCGTCGCTAGGTACCGCTGCCACCACCATGCCTCCTCCCAGCCTTCGACCTCCACCACCTCACCCACCATTCGGAGACCGCCTGGCCCGCTACATCGATGCCTGGCGTCGCATCACCTCAGATGCATGGGTTCTCCGGATTGTCGAAGACGGCTATGCCTTGGAATTCGACGAGCTTCCTCCAACGGGGTTCATCGTCGAGACAGAGCCGTCCAGGGTGATCTTGGAGGAGGTCGACGCATTGCTTCAAAAGGGAGCGATTTCACAGCTCCCCCAGAGCAAGGAAAGAGGGGCATACTTCTCACGGTATTTCACCGTGCCGAAGCCAGACGGTTCCCTGCGACCCATCCTGGACCTCAGAGACTTAAACGCGTACGTTTCGCCGAGGAAATTCAGGATGGTGTCAGTGTCGTCCATTCTCCCGCTGCTCCGGAGAGGAGACCACTTCGCCTCAATAGATCTTTGGGATGCGTACTTCCACATCTCGATCAGGCCTGCCCATCGACGCTTCCTCAGCTTCAAGGTGGCAGGAAGGGCGTACCAATTCAACGTCCTTCCCTTCGGCCTCGGGACGGCTCCCCGGACATTCTCAAAGTGCATGTCGGTCGTGGCTGCGCACTTGAGAAGGGAGAAAATCCGGATTTTCCCGTACCTGGACGACTGGCTGCTGGCGGCCCAGTCTCCAGACCTGCTGCATCACCAGGTCTCGACGGCACTACGATTACTCTCGTCATTAGGCCTGCGGCTCAACGAGGAAAAATCCCAGCTCGCCCCGTCCCAGTCCATAAAGTTCATCGGGACGATTTTCGACTCCGTCGATCAGCTCGCCTATCTGCCAGACGTCAGATTCCAGGCACTTCGACGAGAGGTGAACACCTGCACCGGGCCCTGCATCACGGCAAAGCAGATCCAGGTCACGCTGGGCCACATGGCGTCCACGGTGGCAGTCACTCCGCTGGCAAGGCTCCGATTCAGGCCCCTACAGCGCTGGTTTCTCGACCACTTCGATCCGGTCAGAGAACACCACTCGAAGAGACTCTCTCTCCCGAAGGCGGTCAAGGACTCCCTCCGGTGGTGGACGTCCGAAGCCAACGTCTGCAAAGGAGTGCCTTTCCACACGTTGACCCCGTCCGTCACGCTGACGACCGACGCCTCGATGCTGGCCTGGGGAGGCCACATGAACAACTTGTCGATCAACGGCCAATGGTCGGCAGTGGAGAGACTCCACCACATCAACTACCTCGAGCTCCTGGCCATAGCCAAGGCCCTTCGAGCCTTCGCCCCCCTAGTCAGGGGACACGTAGTACTGGTCAGGACAGACAACATAGTGGCCATGTACTACGTCAACAAGCAGGGCGGAACAGGCTCCAGGAAGCTTCTGGCCTTGGCCCAGAGCCTGTGGGAGTGGTGTGTACGTCACCAAGTAACCCCCAGAGCTGTCCATCTCCCGGGAATCGACAACCAGGAGGCGGACTCTCTCAGCAGAACCAGCTGGTCGTCCCACGAATGGATGCTGCATCCGGACGAGCTCCACCGTGTCTTCCAACGGTGGGGATTCCCAGACGCAGATCTCTTCGCATCGCCGGAAAACAACCAACTGCCAGTTTTCGGTGCCAGGCTTGCCCCGGATGCACCGGATCGGGGACGCACTCCTGCTCGACTGGACGACGGGTTTCTTCTACCTCTTCCCGCCGTTCCCGCTTCTTCTCCGAATCGTCGAGAAGATCCAGCTCTCGGGGACCGATTGCATCCTCATCGCCCCCTACTGGCCCAGACAAGTCTGGTTCCCGACCCTGCTCCACCTAGCGGGCCAGGACCACATGCCACTCCCTCACCGGCCAGACCTGCTGACCCGGGAGAAAGGGATGCTCCTCCATCCGGACCTTCCATCCTTGCACTTAACGGCATGGAGGATCCACCGGCGCCAGACGTCTCTCCAGCAGTAGCAGCGATCCTGGCAGCGGCCCACAAGCCTGCCACGTCGAAGGCGTATTCGGCTTGCATCGCCCGCTACGCGAAGTTCCAGGCCTCTCGATCCGCCACCGTCTTCCCACTGTCGATCCCGGCGGTCCTGGAATTCCTGGCGGAGTTGGTCGACAGGGGTCTGTCCATGTCCTCGGTGAAGACCCACCTGGCGGCCCTCACCTGGCAGAACCAGCAGAGGGATGGTCCCTCGCTGTTCCAGTTCCCGATGGTCAAGAGATTCCTGAGGGGTGTCAACAACACCCGGCCCCCGGTGCATCCACCTACGCCGGGTTGGAACCTCGACCTGGTGCTGGCCTGCCTGTCATCTCCACCATTTGAGCCGTTGTCGTCCATCGACCTGCGACTCCTCTCCTGGAAGGTGGCCTTCCTGGTCGCCATTGCTTCGGCGCGCAGGCCCTCCGAGCTGGCGGCGCTCCGTGTCGACGAGCCCTACTTGTTGTTTTTAGCAGATAGGGCCATCTTGCGGACGGACATCACTTTTTTGCCTAAAGTGGTGTCTCCGTTCCACGTAAACACCGACATTGTGCTCCCGGACTTGGGGTCCCCCCAACCCGGGGACACGGACTCGACGCTCAGAGCTCTCGACGTCAAGAGAGCCCTCTGGGTCTACAAGGACCGATCGGCGGACTACCGTCGGTCGACTAGACTCTTTGTTTCTTACGCCACCGACAAGCTGGGCTTGCCGGTGTCGTCACAAAGACTCTCGAACTGGGTGGCTTCCCTGGTTGAACTGTGCTATCAGATAGCACGTCAGCCGTGTCCCCCTAGGGTCAAGGGTCGCTCGACTAGGGCTGTAGCCACGTCGACCGCTTTTCTCCAAGGGATCCCCCTGGACCAAATTTGTAGGGCGGCCATCTGGGCCAACCCCTCCACCTTCACATCACACTACCGGGTAGACACCCTGTTTGGAAGGGAGGCGGCTTTTGGTAGGTCGATTCTTAACCCCAAAGGCCCTCGGGGTGGTGCCGAGTAGGCAGCCCTGTCTCTCCCTCTATGCACAGTTCGGTCGACAGTTACGGTCGGTCGAACGTTTTTCTCCTTCGGTTGCACTAGCTAACGTTTAAGTGTGTGCCGTGCCCGGGTAGGGCACAGTCTACCGGTAAGCGCGCTTTACCCACTCACGGGTTCAAGTTGCACCAGTTGTGCACTTATGTTCTCAGTTGTGCTGGTTGCACTCACTGTTTAGGCCTGTGTGCCTGACATGAATGGTGCTTGTTGGCCTGTGTGCCTGACATGAATGGTGCTTGTTGCACTGTGTTTACAAGTGGGAGCATGCCTTCCACTCATATTTATATGATTGATGTGTTATTTATTCGTGTTGTGGTTGTAATAAACCTGTTCATTTGTTCTAGAATTGGCTGGTTTGTTCCCACCTCCTTTACCTTAGCTCGGTAAATCTTCATAAGTGTGCATTCACAGAGCTCTCGAAGAAGAATGGTAGGTTACATACCTGTGACCATCTTTCTTCGAGTGAAGCTCTGTGAATCCACACGAACCCGCCCGGCCGTCCCCACTCTCTCAAACCACCCTTTCCTAGTTGCTAATGTGGCGTAGGAATGGGGTGGGCGCGCATGGAGGCGCCTTTTATGCCCTCCGGGCCGGCTGGGCGGAGCTACCGCCAAAACTTTTCAAACTGGGAAAGTTTCCGTTAGAAGCCCGCGCTGGCGCGCAAACTTCATAAGTGTGGATTCACAGAGCTTCACTCGAAGAAAGATGGTCACAGGTATGTAACCTACCAATATCTTTTGTTTGTGTATTTTATAATTGTTGTATCTGCTTGTTATTTTTACTTCTATTTTGCTGTACACCACTCCGAGCCCTCGGGGAGTGGCGGTCTAGAAATTTGAAGTAATAAAATAAATAAAATAAATATGTATTCTAAAAGAAACATCAACTTTAAGAAGATTCAAAATAGCAAAATATAACCCTTCATCTAGCATTTTTATAGGTATGGTGGTAAATGTTACTCTTTTTACAGGCACAACCTCATTTTACAAACATATTACAATGCAATTTCCTAGGATAATGTTATGCAATTGTAACCAGCAAAAGTAATATGTTACAATAATGTTCATCCCATGACTGGTAGGCAATGGTATGTGCGATCAATTATAAAATGGTTCAAAAGTACTTACAAAACTGGGGTCCCCTGGAGCTTTGTTTCTAAAGTGTTTCTAAAGTTTACTTAGTAAAAAAACATGTTACTATAACGAGACTAACAAAATGTAATTACTCTTTCATTACAGTAATTGCGCATGCACATTAATGCAATAATTAGTACTATTGAGGAAACTTCATGGGCTCCTATCTCACTCATTTTTAATGCTATTGGGGTGAAGCTTGCTACAATGGTAATACATATTGGTCCCTCTTTGCCCATCAAGTTTCATAACATTTCGCTTATCCATGGATTTTTGGCAAATTTCCAAAATTTGTATAAACAACCTTTTTATTACAAAAACTGCAAGAGCGATCTACTTGAATTTTTTATACAATGCAGAAGATAACCAGGCCACCAATCCCCAGAATTTTCAGAAGGAGTTGCACATTTACAGAGTTTTGTGGATTTTTACAATTTAGATCAAAACAATTTATATCCCAATTTATATCCCAAAAAATGACAGCAGCAATCCTCCTGAATGTCCGCCTGTCTTTATTACACACAACCACATAACTTCAACTTAGCACATATTTATACTATTATTGCTTACTTGAGTCCTTGCTAGCAATATGACCTTGGAAATGGAGATGAGAACCACTCCCCCGAGTCGGACATGACTAGACTTAATGTCAGGGAAAAGCTATTTACCTATTTAAACAGTGACTGCTGCAGCTAGCTATCATTTGTGTCCTGAGCAGAATTGCATTCTGGGAAATGTGGTTTATGGCGGGGGGGGGGGGGTTGCATATGGCAGGGGCATTGCTTTCCAAAACTACATTTAAGATGGCTATGTTCTCAATCTCCATTAAATTTAGTCCCACCCACAGCACCTTCCTTATGGTGATGATGGAGGAAAACTCCAAAGTAAAAGAATTTGTTTTAAAGTATTTTATGTTCTCTTGGCTTTACCACATTTGCTTAATTGATATACTGAAAATTAAACTGTCCCTGGGAGACAACCAAACATTACAGAACATTAACAATAATATAATAAATACACCATTAGACAAATATATATATTTCAGGACTTTACTGATTGCTGCTATGGTAAAATTTTTCTCAGTCTAATGCAGAGGTTCTCAACCTGTGGGTCCCCAGATGTTTTGGCCTTCAACTACCAATAATCCTAACTGGCTGGGATTTCTGGGAGTTGTAAGCCAAAACACCTGGGGACCCATAGGTTGAGAACCACTGATCTAATGCAAGATGTCAATTCCTGCTCAGTGTGCATGGACCATTTATCTCCTGCTGGAATGCTCCAGCTAAAATGGGTAAATGTATGAGTAGCCTACTGACAAAATTGCTACATGAACTGAGAAGATGCCAAAATCAGAAATCAGCTTCCTTTGCTTTCTTGGGAAATATTTGGTCATAATAAAGATAAAGATTGATTGTTTGAGCAATATTGATTTTAGAGGTAGTTGCTGCTGACAGCTGCATGATTTGTACAGATGTATCTACTCTTATAGTGGTGTTTATCTGCATGTGAATTTAGTTTAAGTATATTGATATGGGGTTTTACTTGCTGAATTGGCATGCAGTAGAATTTACATATAATGTGTATCTGTAATTAGGGAAGAAATATGAAGTTAAGGGATTTTGGCATCTTTCTCCCGACATCCTGGAAATAGATATTTTTCTTTTTGTCACTGTGACTCTAACATAGTGATCTTGTACTTCCCTAGGAGGGCATCCCAGGGGCTGTGAATTATGTCAGTTCTCAGCTTCCAATCTCCTCACGCTCAAAGTTTATGTAGATATTTATGAATATGGCTGTAGAAAATATTGTATTATTTTTGAAAGTGATGGATGCTATTCAAATAGTCACAAATAACAGAGAACAGAGATGAAACATATTTTTTTGCAAGTACAAATACACACAAAGTAGCTTTGCATGGGTGTATTATTTTGCATATAATTTTCCACCCCAAATCTGCTAAAATGAAAACAAAATCCAGTAAAAGCATTCTGCAGATGACTGTCTGGATGAGAGCTTATGATCTGCTGAACTATTTGCAAGACAGCTTATATTTGATTCATATATCACTATTCAGAGAATACCTGGATCTGACAATATAATATTTCCTTCCTATTGCAACAAAAGAGAGGGAACTAAATTTGAAAAGGGGGGCAGAGACAACTTCCCGCAAACATTTCTCCTCCTTGCTTTGTCTTCTACCACCAACTGACCAGGGCTTTGGATTCCTCAGGATCTCCAATGTTGGGAATTTGGTCTCCCCCATTTGGACTGCTCTGGAAGTAGAGTAAAATCTGCATCTTTACACCAGTATCCATCAGAGCTTAAAACGTTAAACCTTAAACATGATTTGTGGCCTTATGCCTAAAAACTACAAGGGGGAGTGAGAAGAATTCTGGAAATCCTCCGTGAAAACATTTTTAACTTCAAAAGCTTAGAAGAAATTCCAATGTAAAATTGTTACTTGATGAATGGGTATGTGTGCAAGCTCTTTAACCTCAGCAGGCTGAAAGCCAAAACAATAACAGAAGGTCATAACAACTTATGTTCTGGAACTCTAGTATGCTGATGATAATGTAGTCTGAGCTCATACCGACGAAGATCTACAAGCCACTTTAAACACCTTTGCAGAAGCATATGAAAAGCTTGCCCTCTCACTAAACATTTATTTATTTATTATTCCAACTTGTATACCACCACTCCCCGAAGGCTCGGAGTGGTTTACAAATATCCAAGGCACAAAATACATAAAATACAATTAAAACACAAAAACTTAATCAGCATGATCCGAATGCTTGCCGAAAAAGAAATGTTTTGCACACCTCTGGAAAGAAGGTAAACTTTGGATGGCTCGTGTTTCTATCAGCAAAGCATTCCACATATATGGAGCCACGATCGTGAAGGCTCTGCGCCTGGTGCTCGATAAATGAAAGGTCCGAATATTAGAGACTTCGAGCAAATTTTGTTCTTCAGACTGAAGTGATCTCTGGGGTTGGTAGGGGGTAAGGCGGGCCCTCAGATATGCCGCCCCCAGACCATATAAGGCCTTAAACATAAGGGAAACTAAAGTGCTCTACCAGCAGGTATCAACTAATCTTTTTGCGATGCCAACAATAAATCATAATGGAGTCAACTAGAAAACATTGACCATTTCTGCTACCCAAATAGCCAGCTCTCTGCAAAAGTTGATATTGATGTTGAAATGCAACACCTTCTGAGCTCTGTGAATTTTGAATGAAGTGTTTGAGGATTGAGACCTTTGTAGGGATACCAAACTGCTTGTTTATAAAGCTATTGTTCTTCCAACTCTATTGTACCTCTGTAAAACATGGAGCATCTGCAAATGTCACTCTCAACTTCTGGAAATATTCCATCAGCACTGTCTCCAAAAAAAAGCCTGTAAATCTCTTGGGAAGGCAGGTGGATAAATGTCAGCATTCTGGAAGAAGCAAACACCACCAGCATTGAAGCAATGATTCTTCACTGGACTATCCACATTGTCCAAATGCCTATTCACCCTCTTCTAAAGCAGTTACTTTACTCTCAGCTCAAGAATGGAAAATGGAATGTCAGTGGACAACAAAAGAGGTTTAAATATGGGTTTAAAGCTAAACTTAAAAAATGTGGAATAAACACGAAGAACTGTGAAGCCCTTGCCTTTAAGCATTCTAACTTGAAGTCAGCTGTTACCAATGATACTATGGAATCTGAAGTGGCACAAATTTGCCAAGAAGAAGACACATCAAACAAATACTTTTCAGGGCCGATTTCCATCCGGAAATGTATGTCCTCATTGCAAAGGACCAAGCGGATCCAGAATAGATCTCTACAGTGACCTACGGGCCCACTGCCAAGACTCTACCCTTGGAAGACAATCATACTCAGCCACAAGGGATCACCTATGAAGATGTGTGCATTTGTGTAGGGTGGAATTTCCAGTTTTATTTTTGAGAGAAATGAAGGAATGGTCCTTGTTTTATTCAAAAAGTAATTCATGAGAAGAACGGTCATTTTTAAAATAATAGTTTTCTAGCTTTCATGGAATAAAATAAGGGGTTTGTTCATCTCTCAACAATTGAATAGGCTCAGCTTCATTTTATGTCCACACTGTGCCTCTGTCGCTATGTTTCAGTCATTCCTTCAGTCTCCCACCTCACATTGATGGCACTGTTATTTTGGTTGTTGTTACTCCTATTGTTGTAATGTATTGCCTTTTTCTTTTTTAAAAAAGAAAACAATTCAAGGTGTATTATGATTATTAAAATACAGTTGGTTCTACATATCTACAGAATCCACATCCATGGATTCCACAATCCACAGCTTGAAAATATATTTGAAAATCTAAAAAAGCAAACGTTGATTTTTGCCATTTTATATATGGGTTACCGTTGTACTACAGCATTGTATGTAATGGGACCTGAGTATGGACATTGGTATCTACAGGAGGTGGTCATCCTGGAACCAAACTCAGTGGATACCAAAGAGCCACTGTATACCAAAGAACGAAAACAATAGAATGTGGGATGCAAACTTTGAATCCTCATGTACGATACAAAGGGTAGATTTCACTGTGCACAGTCCACCTGTAATAGCTGGGTAGTCCACTTCTTTTTGTATCTTTAAAAGAAAATCACTTTTAGAATTCACTGTGTTTAGTTGCTGTACTCCTTCAATCTCTAAAGCTTACAAGCAGTCTGGAGGACTGGCAGCTTCCAGTCTTCTTGACCTGTCCTGTAACATACATTTAAGACTCTGGATATGGCTTTTTGACACAGTCATGCACTGACATTAAGCCACTTTACAAGATGAAAGGGCACTTCCTTTGATGCGTTCTATTTATTCACTCCCTGAGAGCTCTTAGATGCATGTGTGTGTGTCTATATGTATAATCACACACACACACACACACACACACACACACTTTTGGGTGAGGTGGGCGGGGTGATCTCTGAACTACTTCTCCATTCTCAAAACTGTAATGCTTCACTTTCCTTTCTGTTGTTGTTGTAGAGGGGTGTTACAATGAATCACCCCCTGTCATCCCAAGTCAATTATTTTCTTAGCAAGCGCCGGAATCAAGCCCAAAGCAAGCGTGGTGAATGCCCGATTTACCAAGAGATTACAATCTATTGCTTAATAAATGGGTGCAGCCACTGGCCTGTTTGAAATATTCATGAAGCTTATGCTGGGGCAGAATGCATTAAATGTGGGAATAATGCCAGTAATGTATGATCCTCTTACAGACAAGGAGCTTTAACAGATTAAAAGAAGCAAAGACATTAAGGACTTTCAAAATGAACAGTCTTTGTTTTTAACAGAGTGAAGAATGTTCACTAATGGAATACGAAATTGTGTGGGTGTGCGCGCACATGCAAGCATGCACACAAGTATGTGTGCGTCTGCATTTGCTCTCTAGATAAGAAAATACACAAACACTCTGCTGTGTGGAGTTACCACCTCCATTAAAAGCTCAGGGTTGATGTTGCCTGGAAGCAAAGTAGCTAAAGATTGTTCAACACACTTCATGGCAGCAAGCCCAGTTTTGCTAAGAAATGTACTTGCAATAATAACAATAAAGAAAGCAAAACACCACCTTTCATGCATTACAGTCCGCACCCGTGAGCTGCTCTGAAAATAATTCTGATGATTGGTTGAAGGCAGAGCAGGGAAGACATTATAAAAAATGCTAATTCTTAAGGATTTCGTTTATCTCAAGTTATTTATTAAGACTTTAGATGTTCAAAACATCTGTTTAAGGAACCCTATAACAGCATTTCTATTCATATGTTCTCTTGGGAGGTGGGAGAACTGGACCACTCCTGTCTGCTATCCAGAGAAAATGGTGTCCTCCCAAATTGTGAGGTAGTAAATTTGAATAGCAGTTCTCAAAGCCATCCTCCCAGGGAGAATCCAAACATACAGACAGTACAGTTGATTATTATCATCAAATCAGTTCTGTTTTCACATCTGTAAGAATTATGCTTCTTGTAAAGGTTTTTGCAGTTGTTGTTAGCTGTCTTCATCAACTTGAACCTATGACGACCCTATAATGAATACATCTTCAAGATACATTGTCCTCAACAGCCCTACCCAGGTCTTGCACACTCAAAACTGTGGCTTCGTTGAATGAGTCCATCAATCTGGAATGCAGTCTTCATCTTTTCCTGCTCCCTTCTACCTTACCAGACATTGTTGTATTTTCTAGTTAGTCATGATGTGGCCAAAGTATAACAGACTAAGGAAAGGCAGGGGGAAAGTGTGGGACAGCGGAAGGAACCATCTTACACTGTTCCCTCCTATCCAGGTCCATCTTCTGCCATCCCACGTCCTTTTCCCCTTCAGGTCTATCTTTCGACCACGTTTCTCTGTGCCTTTAGGAGTTGGGTAACACTTTGGGCTCCATTTCTCCAAGCTGCTAAAATGGAATCCCTGGGGTCCCATTGGATGTAGCTCTGCATCATGTGATGGGCTCTGTGGGACAACAGGGAGAACATGCACAGAAAACTATATCTGATAAGGTCATTAATTTAGTTGTTTTGGCTTCTAGGAAGAAATTATGGTTTGCTCTAGGACAGTAGTTCTCAACCTCTGGATCCCCAGGTGTTTTGACCTACAACTCCCAGAAATCCCAGCCAGTTTACCAGTTAGGATTTCTGGGAGCTGAAGGTCGAAACATCTGGAGACCCACAGGTTGAGAACCACTGCTCTAGGACTCTTATTTGTCTTTTTAGCAATCCACAGTATATCTGCAGAACTCTTCTCAAGACCAGCACCACATTACAAAATACCTGTATTGACTCAAGTCTTATGTGCCATTGAATTTAATGTGCACCTCAATTTTTAAAATCCTGAAACCAAAAAGAGTATTTGCCAGTGAATGTAATGTGCAGCAGCAAAAGATGCAGTCTATACATATAATGTGCCTATTACAATTGCTGCCTGCTAAGAATTCCTTCTTTAAAAACAATTGTGTTCGAGCACCATATCTTTCAGCAATGGAAAAGAAACCTTGGGGTGCATCTATGCTGCAGAATGAAACTGCATTAATTGCCTTGGTTCATTGCTTTGGGCTCATGGGGGCTGTAGATTTACAAGGCCTAGAGCCTTCTCTGCCAAAGAGTGTGGCTTCATCAAACTACAAATTCCAGGATTATGCCAGCATAACGTTGACAATTAAATTACAGATGACATCCCTCAAATATAACCTCCAGATGTTCCTGAAGCAGTTTCCTCAACTGCTTTGGTTTAGCATTAAGATTGCCTTATTATGCTAATCTAATGTGAACCCTGATTTTGGCAAGGTAATTTAGCCAAATAAAGGTGAGCATTAGATTCGGGAAAATACAGTAAGTTGATTTTCTTCCTATCAACTTTGTTCATCATCCAGGTCTCACATCCGTACATAGTGATGGGGAATACATTGGCATGGGCAGTCTTCACTTTAATATTCAGTTGCATATATTTACGCTTCAGGATCTTTTCTAGTTTCTTCATAGTTGACCTTCCATGTCCTAGTCTTCTGATTTCTTGACCTCGATTTTCATTTTGATCAACAACTGAGCTAAGATATGAAAAATCTTTTATTTAAAAGCTTTCATTGTCTACATACAATTTTTGTAAATCATCTATGGTCAATTTTTTGTTTTGTTAATAATCAGCAGACAAATATAATGAATCATAATTTCTTAAAGCCAAGTAATTCCCCCACAAATCCTTCATATTAAACAAGGAATCACTCACCACAATACATTGTCCATAAGAAAATCTCACATTTCCCTATAGATTGCAGCTAAACTCAGAGGCACAATTATTGTGTCAAGGGAGTGTCAGATAGTAATCAGAAAGTTTCAGTCTGCAGTCTACATTTCTGGACATCCCTATGTTCAGCTAGGGCTTGAATCATTTGATAAACTTCTCCCTCTCAAGAAGGTGAGGGATCACATGATCTCCATCCTCAGCAGTACTACTCAAAGTAATGGTTCATGTGTTGCCCCCTTCTCCACTATTGATCAATTTGCTGGGAATTTCCCAGAAGCAAAGAAATACTAATAGCCATTAGTTTCAAATGTGGTACCCATTCCTGGCACATTAGAGGAGGAAAACTGGCCCAGAGCTCCTGCAGAAGACTCATTTTTCCTGGAATTTAGGTGACAGCACATAGGGTTTTAGCCCTATTTCACTGCATTTTCTTCCAGTTCCCAAATCCAAACAAGAGTTTGTTGCCCCACACTATATGGCTATAGTACAGTGTGTTTCAAAAAGATGGACCCGATTTGAAATTGTTATATTTCTGCAACCATGAACCACACATGAATGAATCTCTTACCACCTGAAAAGAAAAGGGAGGGAATAGAGTTTCAAAGGACTGCCACTAAATGCCTCACCCAGCCCACAAAACAGCCCCTAGTCCCAGTCATTTGCAAGATGTTGATGCTGCAATATAAGGCCTAATGAGATATTCTCCATTTATAGAGTTATTCTTTAGATTCTGACTCAAAATGCTTAGCAAAACTTGATAACTCATTAAACCATTTGTAACTTTTTGTGTAATTGTAACATGTTGCCATCACGAAATTTGCTTTGAAATTAGTTCCATCGTTTTGAATCACACTGGACAGTGGTTCTTTCTTTAATCAAATATCCAGATTATGAATAGGAATATTATTATTTACTTTATACCCCACCTTCTTTCCTGAGCACCATATCTTTCTGAAATGAGGGGACTCAAGGTGACTAAGTCACATACTTTGATGAATTTAAAACAAAGCAAATGCAAAAGTTAAAAACAAACAAACGTTATTGTGTGTTAGGTTAAATTACAGTTAAAATACAATACATACAATAAAATGCATTTTAACCCCACCCCCCTATACACACACAAATTTCATCCACAATCATTTCAGTATGTTATGAACATCTACTGAAGCAATCTAAACTAGAAAATGATCATGAGTTGTGGGAACAGTATTAATTTTGCAGAGTGGGATTTGCCAAAAATTCCAGGGAAAAGTCTGAATGGGGACAAGGCTGTTGCTGTACAAAATAACATTAATTGTTCTTTTAAATCTACCCAGCCACATCTGTCGGCACACCTGCATCTTTTTTCCTTGGCATTCTAGGAGTGGGAGAAAAAGTGCCATACTTATTCCTCCTTGCTCACAGTGATGTGTCACCGTAGTAAATACAGAAAGTGCCTGTGAGACAAGACCCAGCTCCAAGGCTCTCATTCATCCTCTTATAATCATGAGGACTATTGTGACTTAAGCTCTTCTGCTTCTTGAGTGGGGAAACAAAGTACAATACATTGCCCCCAGACTACAAAGAAGCTGCCCCTGTGGTGTGCGCAACAGTGCAGCCAGCGCGGGCAGCAAGTAACAAACCTTTCCAAGATAAGGACAGGCAGACAGCAGTGGAGGTTGCATTTCCATACCCTCCCTGCCATGAAAGGGATAGGACAGAAGGAAAAGAAACATTGTGATAGCAGTGGTTATAATTTCTGTACAAAGGGGTGGGGTGGGTGGGGATTGGGTTGAAAATTTGTTTTTTGCATATCTGATTTTTTGAAAAATAGTGCCAAAATGGGAAGTGATATGTTACACATGTGGGCGGGTGGAATGCTTATGATGTAGGGTCCTTTCAGACATGGCAGAAACCTGGGAGGAAGCGGATTAAAGTAACCAACTTCCTCCCAGGTTTCTTTCCTCAACCCCAAGCTTTCTCTTGATGCCATGCTGGGCCAACCAAGGTAAAAGCTGTCCCAGGAGTCAATCCCCACAGGCCCGGACCTGGAAAGATGCAAGCCTTAGCTTAAAGTCCAGATCTTTCCAGGTGTCAAATTAATGTTGAGTAAACTGGGAAATCCTAGTTTTCTCTGCATTAATTCGCTTTTACTTGAGGCATCGTTTCAACGCCTCAGGTAAAAGCAAGGCAGGTGCTGCATTTTGGGCCTGTCTGGAAGGGCCTATGTGTGTTTTTATGTGTGGGTTTGTGATGTCCTGTTATTTGTTAAGATATGTTTTATAGTAATGTATATATTTATTATTATTATTATTTATTACGTTCGGTTTCTATGCCGCCACTCCCGGCGGGCTCAGGGCGGCTCACAACAAGAAAAGAAACATTACAAATACAGTGGCAGAATAAAAACACAGCATAAAACATCGTTAAAATATCAATAAAATATCAATACAATATCACAATGGGAAACAGCAGATTAAAAACAGCATTTAAAAATGATTATATAAAAATATCTTCGGCAGATTATTTTTCTTTTCTCCAAAGAGGTTTTTCGATTATTTGACATACACTTTCTCAATGACGACACTAAAATTTGTGAATATTCATTTCATCTTACAGTAGAGATGTAAAAGTAGCTCTCATTTACTTGTGAGTAAAGAATATTGGATTGCTAACTGAAATGCAGATTTTATGCTTCCCGCCTACAAAGGCCAAATCTATGCATACAGTAAAACAATCCCTATAAAATCTCAATAATGAAACCGCAGAGACAGCCCCAAAGTAGCAATGGCTGGAGAAAGCCAAACTAAAAAGCTCAGTTTCCAATAAGTAACTAAAAAAATCTAAGAGTGCATCCTTTCATACTGCTCATGGGTTCTTGCCACCAAGATCAAATGAACACCTGCAGTCTGTAAAACAACTACCTGGGCTTCCCATAAAGCAGGCATGTAGCCGGGGGGGGGGGGCTTGAGGGGCTTCAGCCCCCTCCCCAAATTCTCAGGGTGCTCCACAAGAATGCCTTACTGGTACATTATTTAAACTGTTATCTTTATTCTTATCATGATCTGATCACTATGCTCAATATATCCCATATGCATGGGGGTATTGGGATAACGTTACAAAAGCATTGCTAGGGTAGACCCCCTTTCATTCAGACTCAACCCCCTCCCCCCTGAATCAAACTCAGCCCCTCCCGAATCAAAATCCTAGCTACGGCCCTGCCATAAAGAACAAAAGAGTGGACTGATGGGTTGGTATAGGGGAGCCATTTTGTAAAGCAATCTGCTTAAAGCTTTGTATAGTGACAAACCTATCTTAAACCTAGCATGGCAAATCCTTTAGGACAGATTACAGTTAGCTCTCCATATTTGCAGGTGTGATTCTTGAGGATGTGATCCTGGTGATCCTTCTCTGGGCATTTCTAGGTCCTCTGGCAAAATTCTATGGTCAACTTTGGGCAAAATCTGGCCTTAGAGTCATACTGGAGAACGCAGAGAGGAATGATCCCATGTAAAATAATGTTGGATTTATTCATGGTTTTTCCTCTTTTGCAGGAGTCCTACACTTCTAATCCCAGCAAATATGGAAGGCTGATTGTAATATACAGAGCTTGAAAAAGTTTGGACTAAATTTCTTGGCCTGGCAGGTAATATATGCATAGTAAAACACTCCTGTTAGCAACTTACTTGCTGCATTCTGTTTGAGATGTAGATTCTAGGCCAGAGTGTTCCCCATGGATTTAATCACAATCCTTAGGAGAGACTGTGAGACTGAGAACAGCATGCTGAGTGGGTTCTCTCAAGCAGAGTGGCTCCTATTTTTATGCCTTTGTGGGTGGAGGCAGTTCCAAACTGACTAAACTCTAGCATTTTGTTGCATTTTAAAAGAATTGAATAGTGTTTGCATATCAGATCAGATCACAAAAATTGGAAGCTGTAGAATACGTATGAGAATGATTGCTACTTTTTCTTTTTGTGAAGATGAAGGGTTGCTAATGCTTTGTTATTGTTTTTGTTGTTGATGATGTGTGTGTCTTCAAGTCATTTCTGACTTACAGTTAGTCGATAACAAACATATCATGGGGGTTTCTCATCAGGATTTATAGAGACGGGGAACGTCATTGCCTTTCTCTGAGATTGAGTGTGATGTGGCCAAAGCCATCCAGAAAGTGTCCAGGGCTGAGCAATGATTTGAACCTTGGGACTTTGAACTTGGAGGCTATATCATCCAAATAACCCAGTTGTAATTCAGATTAATCAGACCTTGAGTTGGCCCAGATTCACTTTGTTAGCACCACTGCTGCAGCTATGGGATGTAGCTGTCTGCGCTAGCCATCAGGCCCACCATTAACATCTTGTAACTCAAGAGCCAGAGATGTACTACCAACAGAGCTGGACAGGAAGCCAGATAGGAGTCAGCCTAGGCAAAGCAGGGAGAGAGTGATCCTCCACTCATCTATGAGTACCCTGTCCTCCTCCCACTCTGAGCAGGGATTGCAGTGTTCGCAAGATAGTAAAGGGATCTGTAATGTTACAAAGCGTATGCCCCAGAAAGTAACACCGGACATGAAAAAGGTGACACTCCCCAGCCTGTTTCCCCCAGTCCTGCCTTTCTTCCAACACCACCCTGAATGAGACCATAGACATGTAGCAAAACAGAGCAGATTTTACTGTAGAACAAGAAGTGAAGTTTGGAATATTGCATCAAAGCCTAAGAGAAGCACTTTCACTGCTAAAAGCGTCATAGGCCATGTGTCAGCTAAAAGATGGGTATATTTTTAAATATATATTTATTAAGATTTTTCAATAATACAACAGTAAGGGAGGGCACTATGGAGGTATACAGTGGAAGATGGGTACATTTTTTAAATCAGCATACAAAACCCCTTGGTTTTCCAGAATCTTAGTCCAACACTCAAACTACTACACAATACAGGTTCCCTACAGGCTCCTATTATCCAATGTTACATTTGGAAATGTATTTATAGAGAAGGTGGAAAACCTATCTTATCCATTCAGGCATAAAGTCTTCTTGCTTCTAAACATTGTGGTGTTAATGATGACAGTGTCAAATTTATATTATGTTTAGAGATTTATTAATTTCCTACAGACTACATTATCATCAGCATATTGGATTTCTATAAGAGAGGTTGTTGTGTCCTTATTTTTAGCTTTCAGCCTGCTGAGATTAAAGAGTGAAAAAGAGGATGAAAGGGGGAAGAGAGAGGCACACCAAGCAAACCCTGGTCAGGACTGCCTTCCATCTGCTTCCTCACCGTGAAAGAACATGAGGATCCAGAATAGGTCTCTATAGTCACTTACAGACTCACTACACTTTTCCCTTGGAAGACAATCATACTTGGCCATGAGTGATAGTGTTATCTTTTAACTCCTGGACTCAGCCACTGGCCGTCTCTGTACCACAACAGATAGCCTATGATGATGATGAATGTCCAACTCCTTCATAGTTTTAGACAAATAATAGTTTCTAAGCAAGAAAAAAATATATATATACAAAATTTTCATCTCTATATGATCTAATCTGTCCTTAAAACTCTGTCTTGCTGCCTTTTGGAAAATAATCATATAGCATCTTTCCTTTTCTCTCCAACCTCCCACTCCCTTAAAAATCGGAGGTGTAGAGCAATCCCCAGACCTTAGAAATGCCACTTAGGATACTACAGTGGCCATTGAGTGTGAGAGTTGTAGAAGTTACTTTTCTAAGTTTTGCAGTACTCTTCGCAACCTGGGAGAAAATACCACTGGATTGAATGAGACTTAAGACTCATTTTCACTGGCCAGTTAATTGATCTGAATCCTACTTGATCCTTTTGTTCACACTGCATCAAACCTACATTGCTGCTCTAAAATTTCAGGAAAACTCAAAAATATCTCCCGATTTCTCTTAACATGGAGCCAAACTTAATTTATCCTGCAATACATATCAGAAGTGGAGGAATACTGTGCAAACATTCAAGATGAAATGCATCAGGAGTGCGGCTCATTATTCCCATGTATAAGAGTCCTTACTTGTAATTGATACATTGCAGTATTGGACTATTTTTCCTGTGTAAAAGCTAACTTGTAATTAATATGGAGCACTTCAACTCATGGGGTCTTTATATGGATTTAAGGGGCTGAGATGCTTCAAAGGAGTAAAATCAGAAATCAACACAGGTTTCCTTCTGACCGGGAAATGCTGCAGGCAGACAATAAATCAAACTTTTCCTCTTTTGATTCACTTGATCTTTATCAATAAACTCCCAGATCTTATAGCTGTGGGTGTGTGTGCCATCATCACTTCAATGGCATTCTCTAACCAATCATTCACATCCCCTTCTGTTGGGAAATACATACATTAATTTACTTTCTAAGACAGTACTTAGAGATTTTGACATATTTATTTCAACAAGTGAGATATTCTCCCACCCACAAATATGATGATGAAAATCGGCTGTCATGTTTGTTTTGGAATATCAAGTGTTTTTTGGTTTTGTTTTTTTTAAAAAAAAACCCTTCCATTAAAATGTTCCTTGAATTAAACATAGTTTACCCTTATGTGTTGGTACATCTATCTGCTGAATCTCATCATGTTTATATGCAATCACAAATGGCATTTCCTTTTTTTATCCAGGCAGATTTTTCATTTGGGTTTGTGGGCTGCTGATTTTCAAGAGCTGCAGAAACCTCTGCCCTAGGCTGGCAGGGCAATGGATGGGTAGACCAGGCTGGGTAAGTGGCAATGAAGTGAAGACAAAAGACATGCCTGGCTGAACACAATGAAACAGGCTCACAGCTATCCTCCTATACATATAGCTTGGCATATACCCCATTAAATTATGTAATGCCTACTCCTGTGAAATGTATTGGGTTGCACTTTATCTCTTGATTGTAGTGAATAAGTGTTGCTTTTAAGATAGTGCCTCCTAAAAACATCATCCAACCATTGTGTAGTTTATAAAGGACTCCAGGCTCTCATCAAATGCATTCTTCTTTAAAACAACTTTCTGTGATGTCAATACTGGAAGCATCTTTTTCTTTGATCCAGGCATCAAGCTATCTTGGGACAGCCCTGAAATGGCTGGTGGCCCCCAAAGCTTTGGGTGGAAAGAACCCCCCAAAAAATACTCAATGGCACATTGCAGTTTCTCAAATAGAATTGAGAGTCAGGATGTAAATTTTGGCCAAAATAATTCTAAATGCAAGAAATGAATAATTTTTGCCAATAGTTTCCTCTTGGAATAAAGCACTTGGAAACTGCAGGTATGGAAGATTGTTTGTAGTGTGGGATTTATTCTGTGTAAATTTTTAAATATTATTTGATGTACAAAGAAACGTGCATGAATATCTCACTAACACAGGAAAGGTTTTGTCTTGCAGCACCCCACCTTGTGTGTGTTAATGGTGTGCAGAATTAATCCCAAACTATATGCACATTCTATTCAAGATAGGATTCCTCTCATCAACATTCCTCAGCACTCAAGAAACATGTTTTAATATTCTTTTTATCCTCATTAGAGGGCTAGGCACCACTTTAAAAACAGGCAAACATGCAGTGACAAAGTGGAGATACCATTTACTTCCTGCTGAAGTGTGAGTTCAGTCTCTAAGTACATTACACTTTGTTGTAGATGAGCCCTTGAGTGATCCTGAAAGTGTGGAATTGGAATCTGGGAGGGAAAAACGGGTTACTTGTGAGCAAGAATCAGATGAAGAGCAACAAAGGAAAAGGATCTGGCAAATGCTTGAGGACTCCACTGATGAGGACTCTTTTGGGGGGTTTCTCTGGGGAGCCAATTATGGGAAGTGGGACTGGAAATTCTGAGGATGGTTCTGATGGGATGGACTGGACTGATGGGATGGACTGGTTCTGATGGGATGGACTGGGAGGTGTGCGATGGTTGTGCAAAAACAACAAGTAGTGATATGTTTGGGGGGGCTCCCAGGGATGAGAATTTGAGTCCTGAGGATCAGGCTTCATCCTGGGGGGAGTTAAGTCCTAACAGGAGATGGAGAGATTGGAGAGGGAGGCAAGGGGCCACACCTGTGACTGCCATCGCAGCTGAAAGCACTAACGAGAGGGTGTTGGCTAGTTCCATCTCCAATGAAGATTTGTGAATATAAAAAGGGGCTTGGAATATGGCATTCTTTGCAGTTGGCAAAGTGTTGCTGGGTGGCCATGTCTTTCTTTGTATGCTGTGTTGTGTTTCCTGGTTCTTGTGTTCCTATGTTCCTGTGTTCCTATGGACTATCTTTTGGAGCTGCTTTTGACAATGTGTTTGCTGCTTTCCTGTTCTTCGATCTCGGACTTTGCTGACGCTGACCTGCTTTTGACAACGTGTTTGCTGCTTTCCTATTCTTTGACTTCAGATTTCACTGACACTTCTTTGCTCTTCATTTTTCCTTTGTTGCATGCATTTTTGGAGAATAATCTGAAGATTTAATCCAGATTATATATGATTTATGTGTTTTTTATCGGTTTGGTCTTTTTTATGTTATTTTGCTCATTTAACACTGCAGCTTAAGTGTTTTGGGGACAATTCTTTATTTTTGAAATAAACTCTACTTGTTTACTATCTAGTCTGGCTCTTTAAGGCTTTCTGTGTTGCGACATCCTTGGTATCCGTAGGGAGTTGGTCCATGCCCTGCCGTGTATACCAAAATCTGTGGACACTCAAGTCCAATTATATACAACAGCATAACAGAATTATCAAATAATAGAGTTGGAAGACAGCAAAAAGGCCATCCAGCCAAATTGCTGTCATGAAGGAATACGCAATCAAAGCATTCACAACAGCCATCCAGCTGCCATTTTTAAACCTCCACAATATAAGACAGAGTTTCCACTGTTGACCTGCTGTAATCTTAAGAAGTTCGTCCTAACGTTTAAGTGGAATCCCTTTTCCTATAGTTTGAATTTATTGCTCTGTATCCTAGAACATTATCATTTGAGGGTTAGGGCATGCACTTGTGACTTGTTAACAGTGAGTGTTCACACTGATTATCGTATGATGTCATTTCAAAGTTGTGGCATCCCAAGTTTCCTCCCTGTTGTTTGATCATACCTTTTAATTCATGGGGGAAACCTGTGAATAGCCTCCTGAAAGCATTTCACTCCAATGTTAACAGTAGTGCTTCAGCAAGATTGGAAGAATTCATGTGGTGTTGCGGGTGTCTTGTAGGAATCACTTTTCTTACACCACTTCCCTGTTCCCAAGCTATGGCCATTCAACTTTCGGTAAGCCAACAGAGAGGATTTCAAGTTGAATATTCTTTACCTTTCAGCCTGTTCACTGCCTTAATTTTTTTTTCAAGGTGACTGAATAATTTTGCAGTTGTTTTCTGGTGCTATTTGGTTTTTGTATAAGCATTCGCTTCATGGGGAATATACTGCTGACATAATTTGGGAAATTAATGTGTGTCAGGCTGGAAATTGCAATATTCATATTTATCATGTCATCCATATTTATTATGATGGGTGGTATGGAGAGATTTACACATCCATGGAAACCCAGAACTACATTACTACGCAACTGCAAAATAAAAACATGAAATGGCACTCTTGCAATAATGCCCCAAATCTCAAAATTGCACCATTCTTCTGCTCAGAAGAAGAAAAATGAAGGGACATGACCTATGAATGGCAAGGCATCAGTTGGGAGGACTGGTCTACATGGTGGTGTGGTAAGCAGATAGCTCAATCTGTGTTCATATAGTGCTATAAAGGAGACTATGTAATAGGATGAAGAACTATGCTGACATGTTCCAGCTTTCTATAAGAAAAGGTTTGCAACACTTTACTAGATCATAGCATGGCAATCTCCCTAGGCTCTAGAGTAGCAGAAAATAAGCTGGTTCGATCTTCAATTTGAAAATCTTCCATATGAAAACTATATAAAAGGACAAAATCAAGGTTTTCTTTTTGAAATTAAAAATACTTTCAATCTTTGGGTAGTTGAATCCATGGATACAGAAACCACAAATCTGGAGGGCTGACTGAACTTGAAGATGGTTTATCAATGTACAAATGAATGGGGGGATATCTATATATTCAAAGATAGCATAACACAGGACTCTGTATGCAATCCATAACTAGTCTATAAATCCGTTTTTGTAGAATTGCTACATTTAGTGCATTTAGTGTAGATGCAGACATGCCTGTACAAAACAAAGCATGGAGAGAACAGAAAGCAGAAAGAAGGGATAATTCTGCTTCCACCTCAAAGGCAACCAATAATATTAGCATCTGAGTGCTGCCTGGAAGAAAAGGTCACTTAAGGAAAAACCAAGCCTGCCAAAACAAATGAGCACAGCAATAGATTTCTATACCAGACATCCTCTGCGTCTTCGTCACACTCTGCCCCAAACTGACAAATGTCACAGGTGGAGGTTTCTTTTTGAACAGTTTCTCCAGAACCTTCACTGCCTGCAAAAGAAAGACAGAAATCAAGAGAAACATGTCAGTTTGTTAGTTCATAACATGTAAACTTATCAGTTGAGAAAACTATCCATATATGTATACAGCAAGATTAGAAATATAAATATGCTTTAAAAGTTACATTCTAGATTTTGCTTTATTTTTTTTAAAAAAAATTATATTTGTGTGGAACTTGTATTCTGTGCTTGGATTTTATTGTATCTGAAGTTACATAATCTCACTCACGCCTCAGTGAATGAGGTTATAAATTCCTTTAAGCAATTGTTTAAACTGTTTTGAAGACTTTACTCTAAATATTGCATAAAGGAGGCCTTTTTGATTGCATATTCCTTTTTTGCACAAAACCACAAGTTCTCTGAGAAAACAATTTTAAACAAATTGTTTAAATAATCCATGTATTCTCAAAGTTTTAAAGCATACAGACTCATGCCTTTGTAGGCACATATTTGAGCAAATGACCTCACAGATGACAACTGTAAAGAAGAGGGGAGAGATGATAGCTCATTTCCTGCCTTCCCCCACAAATTCAATTTTTTGTATTAAAAAAATACTTTTCATATATATCTTGCCTCCATCCAGTCTAGGCAGTGAGGGAAATGGGTATAGGGTGGTGTAAACTGGGTAAATGAACCCAGATAAGACTTGGTCAAATAATATCATAGCATCCCTAACAGATCCAGAACCCCCTCCATTCTCTAAAATTCAGTTTCAGAGGAAATAACACTTGGTTAACATTATGTTAATCTTTCTGATTAACATTTAGTCAGAAAGAACACAGAAGCTGGGAGAAGCTGCAGCAGTTTGCTCTTGGCTGAGTCCACAGGGAAGGGTAAGTTTCCACCGTCTCCTTTCCTTTCCTCTACACTGAATTAATTGAGTAGAAACTATATTTACACTAGAAAATAAGTTTGCATGAGAAAAATATAAGGAGAAAGTACAGCGAGGAGAGGCAATTGGGGCATTTTTTAATCAGCTGAAAGAATGGGATGAGAAAAGATTAATTGGGACTATCACATCAGAGCAAACGGAGGGTATGCACACTGAGCCTTACTCAAGGCACTATGTAGAGCTTAGCCTCTAGAAAGTTGTGATAATGCTCAGTGCCTCAGTCAACATGACACGTGATTTGAGAAATTGCATGCATATACTAGTGCTCTTCCCTCTCCTCCTTTTGTCATTTGCTCAAGTGAAAGATACATAAAGCCCCCTCAGTGTTGAATCAATGAGACCAGGCACCTGTTGGAAATGGGGAGGAGATGGGTACACAGGCTTTAAAGCCACTTCTTCAAATAACATATTTCCTCCTTCTCTTCAAATAACATTATACCTTCTCCTTCTTCTCCAGCTTGGCCTGCCATGAGTTTTGTCTTTTTACTTGGAATCTTATCCCATGGGCATAGACAACACACTGTGGTAAATCCATGGGGTCACAACAGGGGGCACGGAGAACCTATCGCCCCATGCCCCGCATTGCCTAACTTACAGCTGGTTTCATCCCATGAGGGGACGTGTCTACCCATTGTTTCATTGTATGCTGCTTGCTCTCTCTCCCCTTTCGCCATGGAGCTTGGCCAGAAGTAGATGTGCATTGTGTAATGCACGCTGTGGCAAAAGGGGAGAGCAAGCAACATACAATGGGCAAATTAGCCCATATGAGGAGGTTGTGGGAGACCCAAGGTACCTTGGGCCTTTGGTATTTGCTGGGGTTTGGTTCCAGGACCCCCATGGATAACAAAATGTATGGATGTTCAAATCTCATTATCTATAATGGCATAATAACATTTTATCTCTTATAATAGCAAAATCAAGGAGCTCTTTTGGGGAAAATATTTTCAAACTCTTGAATCTGTGGATACATAATCTATGGATACAGAGGGTTGACCTAATAGCACTGTTCACATATTCATTAAACAAAAATGTAATTACATGTAAAATCCAGCTCTATTACTCTGTTTATGTTAGTGAACAATCCACTACATGACAATCAAATCAAATACAATATGAAAACAGCAATTAAAAGCATTACCATAATTCTTAAAGACAACCCCATCAGATGCAAATACAGGGCAGCAGAAATACTGCAATATGACTGCTAGGGTTATAGAAGGGCAAATCGGAGTCAAAGTGCCAGAGGTGAGAAGGCTCTGTCCTGTGTTTAATGCATTTTGTGCTTTTAATAGAAACACCTGAAGAAAGACCTCAGCAGAAGATCTGAATGCATGGACCAGTCTGTTTATATTACATTAGCTGTTCTTCACAGTCATGTTTCAAGATGCAAGTTAATGATCTATAAAGCATTTTTACATTTTCCAAAGGAGACAGCCTCACACATGTGCCAAGCATAACAGAGCTCAATTATATCTTTTGTAAACCTGCCAGATAAAGCTCTTGCATTATTTTGGTAAAATTATTTGCTCTCCCTTGACTTTTTAATATTGTTGAAAAGCACCTTCCAATGGTTTTTAATTTAATTTAGAAAGGTTGTCACTATTTTCTTCTTCATCTTCAGCCCCGTTATGATGTATACTCTAATATTGTCAACTGGCATGCTTTTCTTATGCACTAAACATGAGCTCAGGAAGACAAAGAAGCATTCGGATTTTGATCCAAAGCTCTCAGCACCAATGGAAGGCTGATGAACAGTAAACAGACATTTTGAAGAAAGAATAGTGAGCACATACAGGCAGAGCCCATTTTTATTTGAGCATAACAGGTAGATCTTTTTTTGAATTAAAAGAGTAATGGGTCTGATATTAAGCTCTGTCGTTAAGCTAAAACAGCAGCCTCCTTTCCTTTCCTTTCCTTTCTTTTCCCTCTGTCCCTGGACTTTATGTGTTACCTAGTGATAAAATTTGTTTAAGGTGAATGGCTCCCCTTTTCTTTTGCCATCCCTATCTTCCTCCTACTGTGCAGATGAGTGCCTTGATAAAACCAGACAAGCTAGAAAGCGTTATTTTCTCCTTATTTCCTGCTGCTATTTAAGCTTCAGAGGATAAGAGATGTTCATTTTCTAAAGTGAGTGAGGGCTGTTTTTCTACCTTGTCCCCATCCCTTTTTTTTGCACCACTTTCTAATTTTCACTTGCCTCCACAAGTTGACTGCAGACATCTCTGCAGAGAAAAGTTAAGTCATTTTTATAAAGGCAAATGGGAGTAGAAAGTGTTTCCCTGTTACCTCTAGAATATTTAACAAGTAAATCTGCTAAAATGATATAGGATATATGCTCCTCTGTTGTCATGGGTGAACATAGTAAGGGGTGTGCAATTCTGGTAAACTCTGTGTTGTTTTGAATGTTCCGATTTCGGTGTCCACCACCATTTTGTTTTTTGGGACCTTCCTGAATTCAGGAGGGCAAAATGTCATTTTTCGATCTTTTTTTAAAAAATAAATTTTTATTGAACATTTTCATTATACACATACATCAAAACCACATTGGGAGGGGGGAGTAGGAAAGATTGGGGGTGGGTCTGGGGTGGGAGGGACAGGGGGACACTAATCAAGGGACGGGACGCTCAGAGGGGGGCACAAATATAGAATACTTCCCAAAAGGGAGCTCTGGTTTTCATTCACTATTGTAGAAGAGTATTAAATCTTGTTGTAGCCAAGTATATATAAATAATATTTTCTTAAAGACCATTCTCTTCTAAGTAATTATATGTCATTCAAATCTATTATAAATTTACAACTTTGTGTTTCCATGTAATTTTTCGATCTTTATTTATTTATTTATGTATTTATTACTTTGATTTATACACCGCCATTCCCAATGGCTCGGGGCAGTTGACATAGATAAAAGAACACAGTATGACAACAATTTAAAAGCAATATCAAAATTAGCTATTACGAACATGGCTCAAAGGCTTGCTGGAAGAGAAAGGTTTTGCAGGAAAAGGTATCCGATCCTGCAGCACCCGAGTCTCAGGCGGGAGGGCGTTCCACAATGTGGGGGCAATGACTGAAAAAGTCCTCCGCCTGGTGGCGGTAGCTCTTCACACTAGAGACCTCCAGGAGATGTTGATTCTCAGAGCGTAATGCTCTCTGGGGGTTATAAGGAGTGAGGTGATCCCTTTGGTACACTGCCCCCAGACCATGCAAGGCCTTAAAAGTTAAAACTAACACTTTGAAGCTGATCTGGTGCTCAATCGGCAGCCGGTGCAGCCACTGGAGGACTGGAGTTATATGACCTCTCACCGGTTCACCCGCGAGCAGCCGCGCCGCAGCGTCCTGCACTAGCCTGAGCTTCTGGATCATCGCCAAAGGCAGCAGTGGCTGTGCTGTTATGGCTGGTCAAAAAAACTGAAACAGCTGGAGCCCATTTTGAAAAATGCATCCATGCACAGCCCTAGGGCATAAATAAGAGGACCTCCAGATTTTTTGAGTGTTGCTTCTTATATGCCACTTGAGCCTCAGCATTTCCCAGTATATTCTCCATAATCTCAGGATAGTTTCACCAGCCAGGGCAGCCCATTGGATAGGTAGAATGATGACCCATCAAAGTCTGGGCTTTGTTGGGGAAATAGTCAGAATTATCTTTCTCAAAAAGTGAGGTGGCCAAATGTGCACTAATGGCTGCATGTGAGTCTCACTTTTGGAAACCTTGAATCCTCCAACACTGTGTGAAAATTGTACCCAAACCCTTCTGAAAGCAGGAGGTAACAGAAAACTAAAGGGTGTTCAAGGTAATTCAATTCACTTTCATATTATCTACCCAATTTCATCAGTGCTAACTTGAGGTCCAGGGAAGACATGAAGATTTTGTTCACACTGGGTTCCTGATCATATATAAGGGACTACCCACAGATAGAGTCAGCCATACATCCTTTATTGAATGCCCTTCAATTGAGCAAAGGTCACCAAGTGTCACCCTTCAATCATCTGGTGACTGAACATGACAAGGAAAGTGAGAACAGGGTTAATATAACAGTGTTTTGGATCAACAGTTTTTTGATGCCATACAGGAATATGACATTGGGACTGCATTTATGGAAAATAAAAATACAGGATTGTTTGTGATTGAGATAGTGGAACTTCATGCTGAATCTGAGTAGCTGCCCTAAGTAACAGAAGGGTGTTCAAGGAAGTACAAAGTAAGTAATATCAGTGTTTTGTTCATTTTATTTCAAAATGTATGGTTCCCCAAAATCACATGTATTTTTATGTGTTTCTTATGTATTGTTATGTGTTACGAGTAATGAGAAATGGCACATATAGAACAATGGTGTCCGTGCAGATGGACAACACAGAGTTGGGGAAAATGCTGCCTTCCATATGTTCTGAACTCAAATGCGCATTCTGCATGTGCGATATCCAAGAATTATGGCATTTATAATCCAAACTATCTGGAGGGCATCAAGTTGCTCTCCACAGCTCTAATGCCTCATTGCCCTTTCCAATAGCATTACAAGATTCCTCCTCATTTTTGAAGCTAGGTATTGTACCTGAAAAATTCTTTATAAGCAATGTATTGTCGAAGGCTTTCATGGCCGAAATCACTGGGTTGTAGGTTTTTCGGGCTGTATGGCCATGTTCTAGAAACATTCTTTTCTGATGTTTCGCCTGCATCTATGGCAGGCATCCTCAGAGGTTGTGAGGTCTGTTGGAAATTAGGAAAATTGGGTTTATATATCTGTGAAGAGTCCAGGGTGGGAGAAAGAACTCTTGTCTGTTGGAGCTAGGAGTGAATGTTGCAAATGGCCACCTTGATTAGCATTTAATGGCCTTGCATCTTCAAAGCCTATCTGGTTGCTGTATGGGAGAATCCTTTGTTGAGAGATATTAACTAGCCCTGATTAATTCTTGTCTGGAATTCCCCTGTGTTTGGGTTTTGTTTTTAATTGACTGTTACAATTTTAGAGTTTTTAAAATACTGGTAGCCAGATTTTGTTCATTTTCATAGTTTTCTCCTTTTTGTTGAAATTGTCCACATGCTTTATATACAACTAAAAACCATATTGTAGCCCATCAAAGATTGCCACCGACATATATGGGTCATGGGCTATGTTTGATGTAACATATCACAAATCGGATTGCTGTTTTTAGTGGTTGTTATATGGCTTCAGTTCAACTCCTACTTATGGTAATCCTATCATTGCCTTTCTCTTAGCTGAGGAAGATTCCCAAGGACATCTAGAGGCTCTCTGTAGCTGTAAGGGTTCAAATCCTGGTACCCTGGATTTGTCCATACTACACCATGCTGGCTGTTGCACACACTTTTGACAGCTGCTGGTAATGATGTTGAACACTGTACAAGGAGATATTGAATAACTTTTTAAGTAACATCCAAATCAAGACATTTGTTTTGTATACCTTCAATTGTTTCTGATTTACGGCAATTGGCAACCTTACCATTGATTTTTACTGGCAAGATTAACTCAGAAGTTGCATTGCCATTGCCTTCTACTGAGACTAAGAGAGTAGGAGTTGTCCAATTCTCACATCAGTACACCACAATACTTCATGTGTGTAAATCTGCATTATGTGTGTATGTGTCACTAATAGAATTTCAGTCTTTTTATGTGCTTTATAGTGTATTGGAGCCGAAGGGGGGGATATTGCCTAATTTAACATTTGAATTAGCCTTTTAGATTGGATCAATTGAGATCAATGCACCGGGAATGTGGTGCAGCTGGCTGGGAATCAGCTGCATGAGATCTCTACTGACCAGAAGGTCATGAGTTCAAAGCCTGCCCGGATCGGGGTGAGTGCTTGACCAATTGGGTAGCTCATTGTCAACCTTTGCAACCAGAAAGACAGTTGCATCTGTCAAGTAGGAAATTTAGGTACCACGTTGTGGGGAGGCTAATTTAACTAATTTACGAGGCCATAAATATCCAGGAAGTGTGTAAAAGGAGTGAAGGAATGCACAGCTCCCCCTGGTGGCCAGAAGCTGATATGTTAAATTGCCTCTGTGTCTTGTCTTACATGTTTGTTTGTATGTCAAAGGGCATTGAATGTTTGTCTGTATATGTGCATTGTGATCCGCCCTGAGTCCCCTGCAGGGTGAGAAGGGCGGAATATAAATGATGTTAATTAATTAATTAATTAATAGCTGTTGGCCACAGAGAAATTAGCCAAAAGAGGTATCCATAACACCAGCCCATTCTTCCTACATGTATCTGGTTGAAGTATATGTAATATAGTCAGTATTCCACATTCCCTGGGGTTAAGGGCACATGAAAGTGAGGAAAACAGCAAATAAAGACATTGTTATTTTTTCTACCTGAGAGAACACCTCTGTAGGAGTGTATAGGTCTTCTAGCACAACTCTATGGTCAACTTCTGGTGGAAGCTGAACATAGAATTACATAGGAATTCTAAGTCCCCCAGCATGACTGGAGAAAACTGACTAGAGTCATACTGAAGAAACGAGAGAGATTTCCAGAGAGAACACTTTAAATCAAATCCATGAACAATGAAATCAGCAAAAGTCAAAAGCACAAATGCGGAGGGATGCCTAGAGTGCTAAATATTAGGCATGAGAAAAATGAAATGGAAATTAAAAGGATTCATAAGAGATTCGTATGTAATGGGACTTTTGAGCTTTTACGGATCGCTGCCGCGAACCCGGAAGTAGACTTCCTTTTACGGTCCTTGATGCCAACAATTTGCGTTATGATCGTAATAAATTCTTAATTATTGTACTACGTACTCACTTCTCCCTGTCTTCTCCCCCTCATTTCCTTCCCGCCTTCATTCAGCTTCTTCTTTTTCCCGCATTTCTATGGGGAACTGGAAGTGACGCTGCTGCTAGGTAGGCAATGCATTCTGGAAAGTGTAGTCTTCCACGCTTCCCCCCCTTCTCTTCCCCGTTGCTCTGCTGCCATGCCCCATCGCAGGGGCCAGCTTCACACACACATGCACGCGCTTCTCCTCCTCTCTCTCCCTGCGCTCTCTCAGATGCTTCTCTTCCCCGTTGCTCTGCCATGCCCCATCGCAGGGGCCAGCTTCAGCCCTCCAGGTACGTGTTTTGGACTTCAACTCCCACCATTCCTCACAGCCTCAGGCCTCTTCCTTTTCCTCTCAGCCTGGGCAAACTTGGGCCCTCGCTCCCTCAGGATCGGGGTGAGAGAGAGGCAGCGAGGAGCGAGGGGGCTCCTCCTCCTTTTCTTTTGCTGCTTCCAAGAATAGAAAACCCCCTCCCTCCCTTCCTCCTTCCCTTCCTCCTTCCTATTTGGAGAGTCCCATCTAGAATTCAGTGTGGTTTATTCAAGTTTTGGCCTACAACTCCCAGAAATCCCAGCCAATTTACCAGCTGTTAGGATTTCTGGGAGTTGTAGGCCAAAACCATCTGGAATGCGCATGCTCTGGCATATGAATTACTAACGGATTTTGTTAGTACTTAAGTTACATTTTAGAAATTTTTACATTTTTGTAAGTCTTTCTTTTACTAATCAAACCCTCCCCCCCATTTGATTTTAGAATCGCCATTTTTGGATTCGAAACCATGCCTACTAAATATCATAAAGATACAGGATTTTTAAATATAAAAAACAGAAAAATAAAAACATGTGACAATTTGAACATTAGAAGGGATACTACTGTGTGCTTTCACATTATCATGGGAGACAAAATAGGTGAAAAGGACAAAGGAGAGAGTGAGAGGCTGCTAACGGATACACAGAGAGAGGCCAGCAATTTTGGCAAAATGCACAAGACTAAATGCCACCAACACCTTTCTACAAAGTGAATAAAATCCCCTCACAACACAAAGGGAGGCCAGAGAAAGGCTGAAAGTGCCTTCGTTCTTATAATCAATGCATCTTCTACCTCTCTGAACACTATAACACACAAATTCTCCAAAATGCATTTGCTCAGTTGAAAGCTGCAAAGTGAGAAAAATGAATGGGTGTGAAACAAGGGGTCGGCGCAGGAGCAGCTATCTGCTCAGATTTCTGGCAAAGACTCAGAAATCATATTAGAGGGAAGATGAATGGAAAACTTCACAACTGTATCTGCCATCAATATTGTGTGTGTGTGTGACATCGTTTGATTCTGCCGGTAGCCCATAATCTTCTCCTTAAGGCAAAATTGCATATCCCACGCAAGCACCCACAAAAGGAAATTAACCACCATTTCCACTGCTAACTTAAATCCCAATCAAAAGCTGTTGATGTGAGTTTAAAACATGAACATTGATATCAGTGAGCTTTCAATCAAGGCCTCAGCATGGAGAGCGGAGCTATAACTGGGTATTATAACACCAAGAGTTCCATCAATGCAAGTGAGGCGTAGGGTCTGAACAGCGTGAGAGCCAAGAGATTCATGTTAGAGCCCAGATTTTATGCAACAAGAATCTTTGGAAGCCCTTTAATGCTGACGTCTTGCGAAGAGATGATTCATATGTTACAGGAAAGGCCTTGCTTGCCATTCTCCCATGATTACACGATTCTTGCACTGTCCTATAGGAAACCTCCTACACGGTCCACCAGCCCCACAGGGGTTTATCATTCAAATGTCACCAGAAGAGTGTGGGATGGAGCCACAGTGAACTGGCAACTACCCAGATCTGCTAAGGGGAGTTCAGGCAGCATAGGAGCCGCAGAAGCCATTGCAGGCACCTTCAACTGCAGAAAATGCATATAAATTGTATGTCTCCTTTAATACATCTCTGATTGTTTTCCAGGTAGTCATAAACAGATTATCATGTATTGGAGGGGGAAACAAAAGGACATCTCCTAAAATAAGATACCTGAGTGATTGAACAGTGTTGATTTCTGAATTGGTATAAGGAAATCTTTCTCTTTAGGTTTTGTTGCATTTCTCTGAATGTCATTTGCTTCCTGTCTTTGTTTGTACCTAGTTATGGGACACTAATAGTATTCAGATTGAGCACCTCTTATCCAAAACTCCAAAATACTTCAAAATCCAAAATGGGTGGTTGAGATAGTGACATTTTTGCTTTCTGATTGCTGAATTTGCACAAACTTTTTTCAATTATGACATTATTTCAAATAATGTATAAAATTGCATTTGGCTTTGTGTGTAAATTAACGTTGTGCTTAGATGTAGGTCTCATCTCATCTCTAAGGTACCTCGTTATGTATATATTTGCAGTCAGGTGTCCTCCAACCCCCTCCCCCCAAAAAATCTCAAATCCAAAAATTATTTGGGAGGTTAGGTGCATTTCTTCTTACAAAGAGTCTCAGAGGTTGTGAAAAGACTAGTGAAAAGAGCCAGAATGACGTCAAGTGGACCTAATAAAAGGAAGGACCAAGTGGAGATGAATTACCTGGTCAACCGAACTGGAAGATCTTTTCAATTCACTACTATTTACTATGTCTTTTTCTCTTCATATTCTTTACCCCCTCCCTAACCCGCCCCGTTCCCCTCTCCTTGCTCCCTATCTTTACTCTCACTTCAAATTCTATATCTGATCTTTCACAACTTTATTTTATACTGTAAAAACAACTTCAATAAAAATATTGAACAAAAAAACAAACAAAAAAGAGCTTGATCCTGCACAATGGCTCTTTCAATTGAGCAGAGGATCTCCATAGGTAACAATGGAAGTCTTCTTTTCATGTTCAGAGCCTCTCTACCCACTCTAGTCTGCATGCCTTCTTATAGATCAGTGGTTCTCAACCTTCCTAATGCCGTGACCCCTTAATATAGTTCCTCATATTTTGTTGCTGCTTCATAACTGTAATTTTGCTACTGCTATGAATCGTAATGTAAATATCTGGTATGCAGGATGTATGAGGGTGGGTCAAAAAGTTTTGCCTCCTGAATCATAAAATCGATATGAATGAATCTATAACAGCAGAAGTTGCTCCAGATCATAGCCCGAAGTGTCCTATACACAAAACTACTGTTCAACATAGTCACCATCAATTTGTACACAAACAGCACCAAAACCATTTGGGAAAAATGTAGGGTTTTGCTTTATGACCCATGCTTATAAAGCTATTTTAATATCATTCAGTGTCAGACTACACAGAGAAGCCAGAGGTCCTCTGAAAGATAACCTATGTGGTTTCAGATTCAATGACTTGAATGTCGTTAAAGGAAGAGATCTCCAGCCTTCTCTGCCAAAGGGGTTCCTATGAGGTAAGACCATCAGAAATATGTGTTTTCTGGTGGTCTTTGGCAACCCGTCTGAAGCCCCCCTCACAACCACTCCCTGGAGTTTGCTATAGATGGTATGTACCTTCCTGCATATATAGTGAGCCCTCTATAGTCACATATTCTTTATGCAAACATTCCACTATCCATGGTGTGTGTGTGTGTGTGTGTGTGTGTGAGAGAGAGAGAGAGAGAGAGAGAGAGTATTCATCCCCCAGCATCTCTGACTAACATTCAAAGCATTTTTCCAAGCAGAATCTGAGTGCACCTTGAAATGTAATGATTCAAGACTCACACTATGGAGGTATAGCCTCAGGGAGCCATGCCTACTCAAAGGAACTTTCCTGATCTCTCCATGTATGAAACTCTTTCTTGCTTGAGAATTCCAAAATTACGCTTACTCCGAGAGGCTAATTCTCTGAGCACCTTCTATTGCGGGCAAGCTTTTAAATTATGATGGAATCTAGTTGAGCTTCTTTTATTCTTTCGGCTGCTGAGTTAACCTTGCTGATTGGTTTTTGTTGTTATGTGTTTGGATGCTTTAATGTCATTCCCTGCTTTCAGAACCTAACATTGATTGAAAAGTAGGTTATAAATCGTCAAGTCAATTACCAGACTCATTTCCCCATTACATTCACTGATCTTTTAACCATATCACTTTGCTGCTAAATACTGCAGAAATTATATGGCTGAGAGCTTTTTCCATGCATATATGTGTGGACTTCAGAGTGATACAAAGGCAGCAGGAGGAGAAAGAAGTAATGGTTGCAACAATAGTAGATGGAAGTGATTCTCGTCCCTTGTTCAAGTAGTAGGAGAGCTCAAGCCACTGCTGTGAACAGGCACAATTTCCTTCTTTCCCTAGCATGCAAAGTAAAGACTATCTGGAGATGCCAGATTCGCTTTGATAGGAAAAGGCAATGCTTGTAATCTCCTTTTGTACTTTCTCTCCTTGAAGCAGTGATTTCATGCTACAAAGAGATGCTTCATTATTGTTGAAGTCATTTCTAATTTCTGGCAATTCTAAGGTCAACCTGCTATATGCCATGCATTTTTTTCTGGGGCTGAGAGTGTGTGACTCACCTAAAGTCACCTCAGATTTCCATGGTCGAGTGGGGAGTTGCAGATGCTTCCCCACACATTTTGCCTACATTATGGTGCTGAACTTTCCATGTGACAGGGCATTCTCCCTACACGGATATAAGCACAGCAGCCCTCACCCTATCCCACACCTACATAGAATCATAGACTTGGAAGAGATCTCATGGTCCTTCCAGTCCAACCGTCTGCCAAGAAGCAGGAAAATCACATTCAAAGCACCCCTGACAGATGGCCATCCAGCCTCTGCTTAAAAGCCTCCAAAGAAGGAGCCTCTACTACTCCCTGGGGCAGAGAATTCCACTGCTGAACAGCTCTCACAGTCAGGAATTTCTTCCTAATGTTCAAGTGGAACCACATTTCCTGTAGTTTGAAGCCATTCTTCCACATCCTGGTCTCCAGGGCATCAGAAAACAAGAATGCTCCCTCCTCCCTATGACTTCCTCTCACATATTTATACATGGCTACCGTGTCTCCTCTCAGCCTTATAGTGCCATGTATGGAACAATAACACCAAATGCTGTTGGTTGTAAATGGTTTCAATATCTGACAATAGATGGGGTTCTGCCTATCTAATAATAACAATAACAACAACAATAATAATAACAGTTCATTTAATTTTTTTAAAGAATTACATCTGTGAAAATGCACAAGAGAAAATTAACAAGTAGTGCACTGGGAACACTTATAGCTCTCCTTTTTCTTTAATTTTGTTTTAAAAGGAAACAGCTTTCTTACAGAGGGAAAGAACATAAGCAGCAGCTGTAAATAGCAATGTGCTTTCATTAAGCTGTGCATTAGGAAAGAGTGACTTGGGCCATTTTCACAAACAATGCTTAAATCTGTTTTTTTTAAAAAAAATCCCATTGTTTGAGTGAAAAATATATATGGGCAAGAACACAAGTTTTATTCCAGAATCTGCTCTCTTTTGGTTGCCCACCCCTTCCAATATAATTAATTCGTACAGCTTGGAGGAGGAAAGGAATTCAGAGACTTAGTCAGCATTCCATCTGTGGCCCCTTTCACATAGTACCATAAAATCCCAGATTATCTGCTGTGAACTGGAATATATGGCAGTGTGGAGTCAGATATCCCAGTTCAAAACAGATATTGTGGGATTTTCTGCCTTGATATTCTGGGTTATAGAGATGTGTGGAAAGGCCCTAAATTTACTTAAAAGTCAGCCCCATTGGAATCAGTGGGGTTTTATTTTTGGAGATGTGTGTTGTATATTGTGTTTGCACTGTCTGTTTTTGATAAGACCAACTGGCTAATCAATAAAATTGTTCTGGTACAGCTTCGGGTTTTGGAGTAGGTATCTTTAAATGTTTCTATGGAGTAAGAGTCAAATCTCATATAGTACAACCTCCATATCTGTAGCACAGCAGTTCTCGTTTGTGCCTGGAGGGCAGGGAATAGGTCCTGGGGTTCCATTAGCATTAGGGCCTGCAGCAGCAGATGTGGATTCAGAGGATGAGCTAGATGACTGGGGTGAAGCACAGGGCCCTTCGGATGGGCCTCGTTCGCCTACAGAGAGCTTGGCATGGGATGAGATGATGTTTGGGCCTAGCATAGATTCCGATCACCAGGTGGAGATGGGAAGCAGCGAAGGGAGTTATGAACACCCCGGAGGGAGGAATTCCCAAGAGCTTGAAAGTGAAAACATGGACGAAGCCGAGTGGGAAAGTGCTAGGGAGGAAAGTTCTCAGGAAGATAGCGACACAGCTGCTGAGAGGCAAGGTCGAACTTTCGATAGGAGACGGGACATTGAGTCTACTAGGAGGGCTTGGTCTAGGGTCCTAGACCGACCGAGGTCCGTGAGCGGAGATTGGAGACGAAGAAGCCTAGAGCGTCGGGGGCCTCGGCCGAAGGATTAAGTATAGGATCCGTGGGAACGCATCCTCAGTTCTCCGGCCACGTCTTTCCTGAATAGGCGTGAAGCGGAGTGGGACCACAAGCCAAGCCGTGGTCATCAAGCCTTGCCTTGCATTTGCCTTGCCTTGTTTCTTGATCCGCATTGGATTGCGGAGCCCTGCCTTGTTTCTTGAACCGCATTGGATTGCGGAGCCTTGCCAAGCTTCTAGTCTATTTGCTACGTTACTTTGGACAATCTTGCTTTCTACCTTTTGGACAATTGCTTATTATTGGACTATATATTCTTTGGAACTGTTTTTATACTCAATAAAGTAGTTAGCCTTCAGTACGTCTCTGTGTGTGTGATTAAGGGGCCCGCTAAGTCCGCGATCGTGACAATATCTGTGAAACTAGTATTCACAATTTCATTTATTAATGTCCAGCAAAATATTTCTGCTGTAGCCATTTATTAGGCCAACCAGCCTGATCATATGGAATTCTTGAGTCTGAAGTCCTTCATTTCAATAGGGTTCACTATTATCCATGGCTTTGTGTATTAATACAAAGTCCGAAAACATATCCCCTGTGTTTATGAGAAAAAAAGTGTACTCAGAAATATTTTCCAACAAATTCAGTCGTATTTAATTTATGGAAATGTGTATATATAGGTATATATGCATAATTTTTCAGTATATGAGGGAATGTTCCCCTTCCTGGTATTACCAAAAACATTAACATATTAAAAATATCTGTTACCTTCTCTAGAGCTTTGAACTCTCCACTCAAATTAACTGAAGATAAATATGCAATATTTTTATTCAGGGGAATCTTGTATACCCAAGTCACAATTTCCTCCAAAAATTTTACTTTTCCAAGTTCTGGGTAATAGATAGTTCTGCTTTCTGTGGTAAAAGACTGGCCTACCGGTTTTCTTGATCAATTCTCTCTGTTTGTCCAGGTTCTGGATTTGTTTTGCTTTAGATTCAGTGGCTGACAAAGGAGAATGCTGTCCCTTCCCTGCTGAATAAACATCCTTTCTTTCGAGACTCTGTTGGCTGGACTCTTTGCTGGTGAGTCTTGATAGCTGAAGAACATTACATATATTCTTCCTAATATATTCACATTTGTCCCCTGGTGCCCCTTGCTTTTCTCCTCTTTCTCACTCTCACAGTGATGCTGGCTGAAACATTGTATTCATTGAGATCAGGGCCGTAGCCAGGGGGGGGGCTGAAGCCCCCTTAGCCCCCCCCCTGGCTACATGCCTGATTGAGATGGAAAGGATTTCTCAATGCCATGCATCAAAATCATGGTGCATACTATGCAATGCTAGACAAGTTACTTTGGCACATGAGGCAGAACATCATTTAAACAGTTTTCCACATCTCCAATAGTAAAAACACAATACAGGTTGAACATTCCTTATCTGGAATTCAAAAATATGAAGTACTCAAAAATCCAACACTGTCCATGAGAGCTGAAATACTGAAACATTGGCCTTCAGGTGGTTCACTGTACACAAACTTTGTTTCAGATCATTTGAAAATGCCAGCCACAGATGCAGGCGAAATGTTAGAAGAAAATGCTGCTTGAACATGGCCATACAGCCCAAAAACCATACAACACCCTAGTGGTTCCGGCCATAAAAGCCTTTGACACTGATTTAAAACATTGTGTATAAAATTACCTTCAGGCTCTGTGTAAAATGAATTTCATGTTTCGGCTTGGGTTCCATTTTCAGGATGGTATACAAATATAGCAAATAAATAAATAAATACAGGTATTACAAAAATCTAAATAAATCTGAAGTCCAAAACACTTCTGGTCCCATGTATTTCAGATACGGGATGGTCAACCTCTAATAACAAAGTAAATACCCTGCTGATTTGCAGCCTTTTAATGCGACAACCCAACATTTGCTGCATGAGGCGGCTGCCTCTCCCTCCTAATGGTGCCCCTGAACTTGTTCTCAGTTTTAATACTTTTCATTCAGAGCAAATATATTTAGATTTTGGAAGCTCCTTGAGATAATGATTGCAATGATCAATTCTTGGTTCAAATCAGACTAGATACAATTTGGAAAGTCCACCCTAGGTATTTCTACTGGGTCTTTGGGAACTGTAGGACTGTTGGCCCATGTCCTTGAACAGGGAAAGAACAAAATATAACCTATGGCAAAAAATGCAGTTGATAAGCCTACATTCTTGCTTCCAAGAACTCCAGAACTCTAAAAACAAGCATCTGTAAATTGCTGCTCAGTAACCTGTGTCCAGATAGCAATTTCCACAGAAAGGAGAACAAAATCTGGCTACCAGTATTTAAAAGAACCTCTAAAATCAAGACAGTAAATAAAGAGCAACACTCAAAAAACACAGGAATTCCAGACAAGAAGCAATCAAGGTCAGTTAACACATCCCAACAAAGGATTCCCCAGGCAGGAAGCAGTTAGGCTTTGAAGCTGCAAGGCTACTCAATGCTAATCAAGGTGGCCAATTGCAACATTCTCACTTACTTCAAGCAGACAAGAGTTCTTTCTCCCATCCTGGACCTTCCACAGATATATAAACCCCACTTGACTACTATCTAACAGACCTCACAATCTCTAAGGATGCCTGCCATAGATGTGGGTGAAATGTCAGGAGAGAATGCTTCTGGAACATGGCCATACAGCCCAGAAAACTCACAGCAACCCAGCATTAAAATAAATAGCACAGAAGAAAACTGAAAATAACTTTATTCTTTTAAATAACTTTGGTTACTTCAAAAGTTCCTTTATTCCTTTTCCCAGGGAGAGCTGTTTGAAGCCAGTTCCATTACCCTCCACCCCCATCTAATGATAGGCTTTTATATGGCTGGGAAGTAACTACCCTGGGGGCTTACAATGATATTGGACACCCCAGGCGCCCAGCTGATATGACCAATGGTGAGGGATAACAGGAGCTTTAGTGCTAAATGTCAAGAAGGCAACAAGTTGCCAATCCCAGATGATGATTTACAAATAGGGGACCTTGGGGAATGCCAAACACCTTAGCAGGAAAAAAAGGAAGACATGTGCAGGGGGATCTTGAATTATTCATTCGATTTATATCCTACTTTTTCCTGTCATGTATCACAGATGGCCACAAGAGTAGCATCCATTAACTCAGTGAATTTCTGGGAATTCTTTTCAGCTTGAAGCGGAATAACTGTGTTGTTGTGTCACTAGGCTTTTCCAGTTTTTTCAAACTTGTGAAATAGCATCTTTCTTTGCCTCTTTCTTCTCTTAATGCATTACTGCTTCTCTCACACCCTCCCATGGCACCCGTTTAATGCAAACATTTTACCAGTATATTTATTTCACATCTGTCATATTAGGAGCTTTTCTTAATTCTTCTTTCCTCATCCTCTGGCTCACATATCTTCCTAGTTACAGCAAAGAGGTGGTGGGGTGGGTGCTATCCGTTTTCATTGTCTTTTCTTTTCTTCCATCTCACTCAAGTATAAATAGCATTGTGGCTTTGTTTAGTGATATCCAATAATGCCAATGTAGTGTAACTCTGACAAGGAAGGGAGGGCCTAACGCACAAACACACACTTTAAAAAGATGCTGACAGGTAGATGGGTTATGTCCAATTACATTGCTTTTTCTTCTTTTTTCCTTCCCTTTCTTTTCTTGGACTGTACTGTGGAAGTGAGAGATACCATGAAGCAAATGAGGAAAAGAAAAGGTGGCTGCAGATTCTATATCCTTTCTTCTATCCTTCCAAGATCTTTGGTACTTTCTGTACACTATATACGATACACCTCTAACGGAGAGAGAGAGTCATCCAAATCTCCCTACTCACAATTTCACACTAGAACCCAAATGGCACTGAAAGATAAAGAGTGCAGTATGGAAGGCAGAAATTGCACCTGCACAATATCTCGCACCCACATACATGCCTCCTGCCAAACTCTGAGAGATGGTCTTTCTAGAGCAATAGTTCAGCACTATTTAAATGCCATTTCAAAATACAACTGAATATTTAAGTACTGGAAAAAAACAGATGTTGAAAGCAAGAAGTGCAGAATTGTGACAAGATGGGGGCAACACAAAATGCCTGTTGGATCTTGATCAATTTCAAATGTAACCTGTAATTCCGTTCTCCATCAGAAAATATTAAGGTTGTGCAATTTTGGTAAACTGTGATCCATTTTGGTGTCCTGGATTTCAGTGGGGCCCCTGATTTGTTTTTCAGGAGCCTCCTGAATTTGGGAGGACAGAAATCCATTTTTGATCTGGGAAGCCAAAAGATCTGTTTCCAATGCAGCAATGGGGGGGGGGACAGACTTCCCAGGCTCCCTTTCCTATCATTCTGGGCATTGTTTGTCCTTATATTCTGCATTAAGAACTGCATTAAAAGCACCAGAGTTGAGATACCACTCTTTCTGGGACCCTTTGTTCTTATAACTTTCATTAAGACCTGGATTAAAAGCATTAAAGTGAAAAAACCACTCTTTCTGGGATCCTTTCTTTTCTGTCTTTAGAGGAGACCTGACTTTGAGACAAGGGGTTAAGAAAACCCACTTCCTATTATCCTTTCCCTTCCGTCTTTAGAGGAGACCTAGGTTTAAGGTGACTGCTTCTGTTTTTAGTGACCTGGGTTTAAGGTGAGGGCTTAAGAAACTCCCTATGATCTTTACTCCATGACTGCCTCCCCATACCCAAAAGAAACCAAAAAGCAGCTGGTTTTTCAACAACCACTGTTCTTTTGCTACCAAGAAAGAAATGGCAGCAGAGTCCATGCCGTTATGGGCATCCGAACCAGCCAAACCAGCTGCAGGCCACCTTTGAAAATGGATTGGTGCAAAACCTTAGTTAATATGTCATTGGCCAACACATACAGCAGAATTTTAAACATGTGGCTAGGAGGTATGCACTCCATTGTAGAACAATGTTTTACTGAAGTATAAAATATTTCGTTATCCAGTGCAAAAAATAAAAAAAATGAACCAAATCAACCAACTCACCCCGGAGGGGTGATCCAATCTGAAACCCAGGTAATAGGGAACAGGTTTCATTCAGCTCCATCTTCTTCTGAGTAAACCTACATAGGACCGCCCTTCACAAATCAGAGAAGGCAGAGGGAAGCAGAGCACAAAGTGAAGAAAGCAAAGCCAAGTGCTTGATGTGGCAGAATTTATTTCAAAAACCCGGGAGAGTCCTCTCTCCAGCTTCTGCAGCTGTGCCATTACTCAGGCCAGGAGAGGGGAAAGGCACTTATAAGCCTCCTATCTGGTCAATGGGATTAACCAGCAGAAGCTTTGAATTTGTACTCACACTGCAGAGTCATTCAACCTTCAGAAAACTGAACAAGGGAGAGTACAGAGTAAAAGAGGCAGCAGGCATCGGCTTTAAAGTCTTTGTTCTGGTACTCTTGGATTTATATCTGTTTATCTTTCTGAATATTACTATGGCTAGCAAGATAGCGACAAACAGCTTACATTAAAATGTACTTTCTTCGGGAACAAGCAACCTCCCTATGGTATTTTAAAAAGAAAAGAAAAACGGAAAACAGAGAAGAAGATTTAGGTATCTCCAAAGATTTCTTATCACTGCACAACATAACTCTCTAATGGTTCAATGCCTTGGAGGGTCATCAGAGATCACTTATCATATAAATCAAATAGGTGGCAGGCTATAAGAGTGCAAGCCCATAGCAATTTCATGTCTTTGCTCACAGACATCAAATCTATCTTTTAGGCAGACTACGGAAAAAAGATAATGTACTGGGCCCATTTATACACCGCCCAAGAAACCCAAATCGAAAGATCAGCTAATCTGAAGATGCCACCATGGCTCTTGATTAAATGGCAATTTGCAGAGGAAATGGCTGGCTTTTAAATCTCAAAAGATTGGATTGGTCAAAACTCCTATTTATGCAGTGGATGTTTCTACTTTGCAGAAAGGACACTTGCACATGCCCCAATATGGCTGGCTGTACTAAAATACAACTAACCCAATGAAGTTATGTGAACGGTAAGGCATTTAAGAACTTGGCACAACTTCAGCTGTATCTGCTGAAGCCTAATTTAATACTGGCTACACGCATGTATAAGTCAACCTCATGTATAAGATGAAGACAGGTTTGGTGGCCAAATTATGGTTTTAGCTTGTGGATGTGCTAAGGGTCATTCCATGAGGAGAGATATCATTAGAGGGTCAGCCACTCCTGGTCACTGCTACTATTTCCCTACACAGGCATTCAGAAAGGCAAACAGTGCCATAGTGGAGAGAGAAGATGAGCTTCTTTGACAGACTACGCTCTCATGTTTTGCCACTGTATTCAGAAAAGGGGATAGTTCCTTTTTTCATAGGAATTCAGATGCAGTACTTCCACTGAGCCATGGATAAGTTGACCCAGTGTTTTGGGGTCTGTTTTTGACTAAAATCTATAGACCTTTCCATGAATATATACAGTATGTCTGTTTGGGATCATGTCTGGTTGGAGCTCTTGGAAAGTAATGTGGGTTCAGTGCTTCAGTGGAAGGGCCTCATGAATACCACTCACACTATGGTGGTGGATAAGGAATTCACCATGGGAGAAATCCATTGCCCTAATATGACTGCCTGAATACAGACATTGAGTCTGTGGGAAGTCCTGTGTGGGTCCTTCCTATCTAATCATTACCCTGTCTTCCAGCAGAGTGACAGTTCAGGTAACTGCTTCAATCATGGAGTTCCTGCACACAAATACTTATCACAACAGTGTGCCGTCGTGGCACCCTGTGGTAACTGTGAATTGAAACACTGCACGGTATCTTATGTCAAGTTTTTCTGGAAGACTGTTCCGAGGGTATGTGTGCATGTATATGTGACTTCAAGTCAACTGACATCACAAATTTCATAGGGTTTTCTAAGGCAAGAAATACAGGAGCCCCTCAGTATTCAATGCAATTTGGTTGTAGGAACCCCCTTAGAAACCAGAATTCATGGATGGTCAGATCCTATTATTTTTAATGGTACAATAAAATGGTGTCACATACATAAATTAGCTTACAATTCAAAGAAATACTGGAGGGAGCCTTAGGAACTGTGAAATGACAGGAGGGTATGGCAGGGTATGACTATACATCAGTGTAGTGGTCACCATAGAGCAAAAGCAATGTGTGTATTTTAGATTTGTCCCCAAAATATTTTTGAGTCATGGTTGAAAACTCATGGGTATGTAGGACTTGCAATATTCAGAAGTGTTTTTTTCAATCTCTTCCTGCGAAATATATCCTACAGCACCTGGTATTAAAGTACTAACCACAGCAGATCCTGGTTAACTCCCAAAATCACACATGATCTATTACCTTTATGATATTTACCTATGCAGATGCCTTAATGTTGCCTGTCGACTTATGGTGACCCCATGGATTTCATAGCGTTAAAAAAACAACGAATCTTCGGAAATGGTTGCGTATTTTCCTTCCTCTGAAACATAGCTCACAGAAAGGCTTCTTAAACTTTTCCCACTTGCAACTTCTTTCCACCCAAGACATTTTTACATAACCCTAAGTATATAGATTTATAAAATATGTATAAAAACTAAACATTTACCGATAATAAATCAGCATTTGCAAGACTAGCTAAACTGACTCGTTTTCTTTTTATGAAGTACAGCTGAAACATTTATTCCACAGACTTCACTATAAACATTGCACATTAACAGTTTTGTGCAATGTCTAAAACAGCCATTAGGTGGCAGTCAGAAACCTTTTGCTGTTACCAAATTTGTCAAGAACCCAACATTGAGCTATGGAGACCTCATTTAGGGTCGTGACCCATAGTTTTAGAAGCAGTCACCTACAGCACCTGGTATTCATTGGTGGTCTCTCATCCAAATACATACCAAGGTTGGCCCTGCTTAGCTTCCAAGATGAGATAGGATCTGTTTCTTTTAGGGTTTTAGATACAACCTATTTCATAGCATAACACTATGTAGCAAAAAAATAATAAAAAAATCCTGTTCCTGGTTGGAAAGTGTTATTCCCTGTTTAATTGTGTAGTATCTACTCTGAAAGTAGTTGTTGAATGGTTGAGACTGTAGGAGACATTTATTGAAAAAGTATAACAAAATGTGCTACAGGATGTCCCGCAAAACAAAGTTTTTGAAATTTAATAAACTTTTTACATGTTTTTCTGATAGAACCATTTAGAAAATGACATTTATAACCCAGGAACAAAACCCTTGTTTCATAGTGTAATAGTTGCCCTCCCCCCCTTTTTTTGTTGAAAAAAAGAGAGGTATGACTATTATGCGAGGACACCACCCCTCCCTGCTTTTTTTGGTACTGAAACTGTAATATTATAACAATATGATGTTGAAAACAACATGAGAATATATGTCAGAGTGCCCAGGAAACAAATTTAAATATTAAAACATTTTAGTCTTCCTTGCCCGAAAACTCCGAGCCACTGTAATTGCTGTTTTTTCCTCCCCCTCACTCTCCCACCATGCATCATCTTCTGATCCATCCAGTGCATTAGAAATGCCAGTTTTTAAAAGCTTTTAACCACAATGTTCTCCATGATAAGTTCACAAATCTTAATGACCCATGCACACATCACTTCTAAAGACAGTCGTGTTACATTTCCAGCGGGTGTCAATTGATGATCACTGCTCATTCACTCATTATACAAATGGCACAAGTGGTCTTTAAAGGGCTAGTTCACCAATACATCCAGCGGGTACAAACCAGATGTTACAGTACTAGGAATCACTGCCTCTTGTGTCTGATTGTTACAAAGAAGTTTGTTCACTTTCTTGACAATGTGACTTTGGAAACTAGCAGAGTTTGCTGTTTCCATAGTGCACATGGTCTTCTGTTCCACATAGTTTTGACTGAATCTGCCATCGCTTCTAAGTCTATCCAGCCCTTTGTCTGCACCTGTACCTGAATCCCACCGGGAAATTAGACTCTCTTAGGCATTGTTTTTCTCTTTAAAATGATGTAAGATGGTAACTTCCTTCCATTGACTGTAATGACAAGTATTCCAGTGTACCGTAACCTCTCGTGACCACTGGTTCTCGTGGTGATACTAGATTACCCTTTCAGTGAAATAGTGCTGTTGCAGGGCATATCGAAGAATGTGATCCTTATTGTCAATTTATGAAATAGAGCATGGCGTTTCCTTGTGCATATGCAAGACAAAGTGACAAAAGCTTTCTACCTTCTCAGTGTAATCAGATGGCAGCTTTTTGGCGTAGGGTGGTTCTCCTCCGCACAGGCAGGTTGTGCCGGTGCATGAACCTAATCACCCAATCATAACTTGCCTTAAACTGAGTTGGGGGAATGTCATGTTTGTGGGTTTCCTTCTATGCTTTCATCTGCAACATTTGTTGTGCATCTCCATTGCATACACAAACACTTCCTCATCCATTTGAGAAAACTTGCCTCTTTTGTAACCTTTAATGTACATGGAGCAATAGTGGTTTTCCCTAACTTGTCTTTTCCTTTATACCAGTCATGCACCTTCCTGTAGCTCCGTTTCAATTTTTCTCAGCAAAAACAATGACTGTCAGCTTGAACCCAGCTCAGTAACTCCAGTATTTACCCCTACCAGTACTGGTACACATGACCATTTCTGTGGGGGAAGGCAACCTCCATAGTGTAAACACCACCTAGTGTTCCCTTTATGTGCCTTTCTGCTCAGCCCTAACAGCTTTGAAGACCCCTTTTAGAAAGGGCACATATCTCACTCAACCATCCCTCCATCCAAAGATCTACCCAGCCACCCACGTCTCTCCCTCTTTCCCTCAATCTCCCATTCACCCACCCAGTAGTCTGCCGGCCCAAAGATCCTCCCTCTCACTCATACGCTTGTGCACTCTCTCATGTGCTCATTCAGTCACCCATCCATTCCTTGGAAGGGGGTGGCCCAGAAATTGATGGGTGACTGAGAACATCATTATTTGAGTCTACACTCCCATATAATGCAGTTCAATGCAGTTAAACTTCATAATGATAAATAATAACAAAAGTTTATTTATATCTCCCCAAAGGGACTCATGGTAGTTTACAACAAAGTCAGCAAACATTCAATGTCATACAAAAGAAAAACCCACAAACAAATAACCATCTCACCCAAACCCTCACAGATCCATATAAGACCCAAAATAGTTACCACTATATTATTTAAAGAAAGAACAATCAACTTCCACATTTCTCCCAAACAACTGAATTATGTCTTTGCCCATTGTACATCTCTTTGGCCGCTTGGTGGATTGGGAATTAGTAGAGGAATGCCATAAAAACAAATATGTAAATAATCAAGTAGCACATGATGGTAGCACAAGCTGACATTAGATTATTTCTCATTCACTATTTAGTATGATGCATCTCCATAATTTCAAAGGTTATTTTAAAAGAAGTACTACTACATTGTAAGCCACAGCTTTAATGTAACTCAATTATATCTGTGTGCCCCCCCCCCCAAAAGAATCAATTACATCTAAAATAATTTTTAGTAATTATTTACTCACAGGTTTTGGGAAATCATCATGTGTGTATGTGTATATATCTGCAGACTGAATAGTAGATGAACATTTAAGTCTCTCTTCTGTTCAGATTTTGAGCACTCACTCATCCTGTAGGGTCAATCAATGATGAGAGGAATAACAATGGGCAGAGTGATCCTTTCTTGTCTAGCCTGGTGTTTAAACTGCAAAGTCAAAATGTATCACAGTAGCCACAGATTAGCAGAAAGTGTTTTCAAGCAGAACATGTTTTAGCCAATGTAGTTCTAACTCATCACATTCTTCTGCCCAATACTCCATACTGTTCCACAGAGTCCTATGGGAAATGTACTATTAGTTTTCCCTATTAGCTATAGTTTTTGAGATCTGCCATCTACCAGTCTTCATCTGTTAATCTATAGAAAATCATGGTAACCATGTGTAAGAAACTAGAGCTGGCGCAGCCTATCCCATGCAATTTTCTTAATCAGTGCCCCAAATAATCGCAGGAGCAGGTTAAAATATCTAAACACCATGAATTTGGGGGGCGGGGTGTAATTCTTGATTGCCACAATCTTCTGGATATTTTCTGGGTAGGTTTGCATGCAGTGGGACATCCTGGAAAAGGACATTATTGGCTGGAGCTATGCACTCCACACTGCAAGATGTTATTGAAAGTCCCATCATCATTATATTACTTATTGTACCTCTGCTCCATATAGTGACAATGTAGCCACTCAACTGGTTGAAAAGTTTAACTTTTACAGGCCACTGAGAAGGAATGAATGGCAATTTAGTAAACTACTCTAATATATTTTAAGGACCTGCTCCTATCATCAAGGCAAAATAAAGAGAGCAATTAATCAAAAATTAGGAACAGTGTTGCTTACTATGCTTTTTGGAGCACACCGTACATATAGAGCAAATATAAGCAACCAGTGACTGCGCTAAAAGAGTGGGATCGCTAAAGTTGCCTGGCACTTTAATTATTTGGAAGGGAATGGATACAGAGCACAGCTACCATTCCTGGGCACAGATGGAGCCTAGCTGCTATGCCGAGATCTGAAGGGAAGCTAAACATCTTCAATCACTACCTCTTCCTGCTTGTCATTATTTGCTTTCAGCAAGCAAACTTGGCCTTTCTCAGCTGGTTTGTGTCTGGCAAGATTGTGAAGCCTCTCACACTGAAAAAACATTAACTCCTGTCTTACAAGGCTCTGGGTTGAATTTACAAAGAACAGCTTGGCCCCTTGGCCAGCTGAAAGCTAGTTAGCACACACTGACATTTTGTTTAATTGTCATTGTGTCAGAAACATCTGATTTGAGGTTATTGGGCGTCTCCTATAGAAATTATGTTTTCCTCACAATTAAGACTGAGAGCTCTTCATACTTCAATCAGTTGAGTCTTGGACACAGCTCACAGAGTTCTCCTTTTGGGGAACACTTTGACTAAAATATTTGAAAAGCAAGCTTCACGCTTAGGGTTTTGCTGACTTAGAAGCCCAAAGTATTTATTGTGTGTGGCCTTTAACCGACATATGCACATCTGTCACCACCTCTGGAGATTAACCCTCCAACTGTATTATGATTCCAGACAAGTAATTAACTAATTCATATTGCCGAGTAGTGATATGGCAAACCACAGGGTGAATGCTGCCAACTCAAATAAACAGTAGTTAGGCTTCTGTTGTCCCTCTCTGTGTGCTATTCATCCTGTTTGTTATTGACACAGACACCATTTTAAGCCAACTGCTTTAATCAAAATCAACATGTCCCACGTACACTTATAGTGTTGGAATATACAGTAAGTGCACATAACAAAGCAGAAGCGCCAGACATTGAAATGGGTAATAGATTGCAACTGGAGGCCGGTTTTTCCTAGAAGATGGAAGAAGAATATGCCAGTTGGAGGCTTTAGCCAATCTACTTAAGAATCTAAATGAGCCTTTCAGCTATTGGATTCATATGCATTCACAATTTCTCCCTTATGAATAGCTAGCCAGTAGACAGCATTCTTCTCTGGCAGCAGGCTTCACCAACAAAACAAATGTCATCATATTTTCGGTAGAGCAATGAGTATAGTATTGAGAAGGATTTTGGGAAATTTATTTTTAAAACAGTATACCACTCACAGGCCCATAGCCAGGAATTTGATTAGGAGGGGCTGAGTTTGATTCAGGGGGGGGGGGGCTGAGTCTGAGTGAGAGAGGATCTACCCTAGCAAATCTTTTGTATCGTTATCCCAATGCCCCCATGCATATGAGATATATTGAGCATGGTGATCAGATCATGACAGGAATAAACACAACAGTTTAAATAATGTACTAATAAGGACTTCTTGTGGACCACCCTAACAATGGGGGGGGGCTGAAGCCCTTCAACCCCCACCCCCACCCCCGGCTACGGGCCTGACCACTCATAATCTTCAAGCCAAACTGGTCAAATGGTTGGGAAATTTGGGCATGAGTACAGGTTATAGTCAAAGTTATTAACTTTTTAAAGCTCTGCCTTTGGTTCTGTATCTCATACAAAATCTGTGACTGTGAGAGAGTATTGCAAATACTTATGTATAAGTCTAGATTTTTTTTAAAAAAAAAAATCCAAGACGTCTGGCTCATTTTATCTGCAGGTCAATGTAAGTACTGTACCCTAGCACTTAAGAAAAAATAAATAAAGGAACCACTCCCGTCCCTGAGTGAAGTGGAAAAAAGCAAGAGCTTAGTCCATTGTTGAAGGATTGAAAAGAAGCACCAAATCTCTTTACTGTCTCCACCATAGCACCATTTCTGGCCTTATTGAATGACTGGGTGGAAAAATGATGGCAGTGACTGGGGCAGCTACTCCCTTTGCAGTGGTACCAGCATTTCTTTCCTCCACAGAATGACCCTCGACTTATCCATGAGTCACATCAAAAGCCATAATTTTGACCTCCAAACTTGTCCTCAACTTATGCATGAAGTTGATCTATATATGGTTCTATATGGTGCACAATTCCCATTTATCACAATAAAGCACACATGGAACATGTTCTTCGTTGGCTGCATCCATTCAAAGAGCTCTCCTTCCTGTGCTGACGGGTTTTTTGCTAAGACAAAGCGAGTGAGGAGTGCTTTCTTCAAATGGTAGGGAGCATAATAACTTGCTATAAAACGAATTGAGGGAGTCTGTATGCGTAAAGTGTCCAATGAAATCTATTTATTATCTTTATTTCATTTCAAGAAAAACCTTTTCAGGTGATCTTATCTTAGCAAAATTATAACAATTCCAGATTGATTGGGCTAAATAATTTCCGGATGGCTTATTAACCTGCTTAGGCATATTTTTTTCCTCTACTTCCCTTCATTAGCACTGATAATAATTAGGTCAGGCCAGAGCACTAAACCGATCATATGATATGACCCAAGGGGATAGAAAATGCATCAGGGGCATCTAGTATCAGGCTTTCAAAGTGCTTCATACAGAAGTTATATTTAGCAATCACTATTTTCAGCCTTTGATGAAAGGAACCCAATACGAGAAGTTTCATCATTGAAATATTTTTCAAGACTGAATGTTCCTTCTTAACATTCATTAGATAAAACACGTCATGGCACAAAGAGAGGATTTTTATGCAGCTCCAACTTCACAGAACTCTGTTTTTATTTTTTATTTTTTTTTGTGCTGACTCTAGTCTCTTTGGGGAAAACAACATTTACAAAAATAGAACCCACAGTGAACATTGATGCTCAAAACTGAAAGGAGATTGTCCTGGAATATGAGCACTGTTCTCCAGAGAGCTCTTTGCTACCATGAAATAAAAATATACAAGCGTAATCAATTAGGCAGGCATCTGGGTGAAATTTTAAACAGCATCTTTCCCACCTCGATCAGAATAAAATAAGCTAATGTCTTTGCAGAGCAATATAGTCACACATTTTATGATTGAATAAACATGATAGAATAGCGACTTCAAAAAAACCACACCAAAAAACCCACTTTAAGAACCAAACCCAGCTCCATTGGACAGAATGGGATAACAGGATGAAAGAATGACTGTCCAGAAAAAGCTACCTTTGGGACTAAAACTCTCAGATTTCTCCAGCGTCTATTGCCACATGTCTAGAAATATTACACCTCTTGTACATCTTGGTTGCACTCCATCCCAACCCTTTGTACTTGCTACAATCTTTTTACTTAATTTGCTTAACACTAGGGACTTCATTACACACAGTAAAATCAGAGTTACTACACATTTGAGAAACGGATACCAATGGAGCCCTTCACATGATGCACGTTAATACTGTATATTTCAGGTATTTATTTCATTGTTTCTAAAGATGGGCAAAAACGTCAAGATATAAAAACACAAATGATGGGAATTGCTCTCTTGTAAACATAACAATGATGTCATTCTGGAGGGAGGAGCCAAAATGGGCAGTATAGATTTCTTTCTTCTGCCATAATCTTTTTGGGACCAAGGAGGAAGGAATGGTAATTTATATCTTTTTGTTATTGATGTAAATTCAATAGAGTTATCTTTTGAATTGAGAGGTAGCTGTACTTATAAAGAGAAATTATAAAACGGAATAATGTAGAAGAGAAGAAATCCTGTTGAATGAACAAACACAGATGATTTTTTTCAAGTAAAATAAAATGGGGATGAGACAGTGGGAGGAGAAATATGTCTCCCATGTGATGGGAAGGCAAATGGATAATTTAAAAAGAAAGCTGAAGAAGGAAAATGTGATGGGGTAGGAAAATAATTAGTTAAAATTTCAAATGGGGTGTTGCAAAGCTTAATGTGTTGATAATTGTTGATATTGTGTTGATAAAATAATTAGTTTTATTTCCAAATGGGGTGTTGCAAAGCTTAAGGGAAAAACAATTATCCCCAGGACTTTACTTATCATGTGGGATGAAGCCCTATTACTTGCATCAAATGGTTATCATCTCTCAGGTTGGGCAACATTAATACAACATATTCTCTCTCCTTCCTGCAGGGCATCCATTAGTCCTTCAAATCTGCTTCAGGAATCCACTCTGGGCTTTTATCCAAATCTGCTCCAGATTGTTGGAGGGATCCACTCTGGATTTTATCACACAAACCTAATATCACAGTGGTTCTCAACCTGCGGGTCCCCAGGTGTTTTGGCTTACAACTTCCAGAAATCACAGCCAGTTGACCAGCTGTTAGGATTTCTGGGAGTTGAAGGCCAAAACATCTGGTTGAGAACCACTGCACTATTGGCTACAGCTCTATTATAACTGATAATGAATACATAATAGGTTGAGCAACACCCTTTTAACCCTGATGTAAGTCTTATTCTTCACATTCTATTCAGGCACTTACTGGACATATTTATAGTCTATTCTTCACCTAAGAATATCTTGGCTTCTAAGTCGCATAATCCCAATTTATCTACATGGCATTTGCACACCTTAGGTGGGCCTGAATATCAGGACTGTCTCCGCATGATGGCCTGTATGTATGTAAGATAAGACAATTCACTTATTTCTCCCCTATGTAATAGGAAAAATATGACAGCAATATGACCTCATGCATGTGGTTGTCTGCTTGCAAGGCCTGGATGAAAAGCTATTTTAGGCTTAAAATTAAGAGGAGAAGTAAGACTGGTTTGCCTTTTTTAAGCGGACCATCCTATTTATTTATTTATTTATTTCAGATATTTGTACCCTGCCCTTCTCACCCCCTGGGGGGAGGGGGGCTCAGGGGCGGCTTCCAGCTGGCACATATTCGATGCCCACACATAAAATACAATAAAATACCCATCAAAATCAATAATTAAATAGTTAAAAACATTAAGTTAATACAGTAAAGTTTATTAAGAAGGGGGCCAGTCATCCCGTTCTAGCTCATTCTTCAAATGAATGTGTGGGTTGGAAAATAGTAATTTTGTTTGTGGGGCTGTCTAGGTTTTTCACTGCTATGCTATGGTATGCTTCCAGATCAAGTAAAGTATAGGGTTACTATTATCTTTGGTTTCTGGTACCCACAGGGGTATGTTAGGAAGATGGAAGAAGGCGGTTTTGCTAACAGTAGAGACCTGAGACTCCATTGTCAGCAAAGGGTCTAAGACAACCCCTAGGCTCTTTACTGAAGATGATGGGCATAGTACCTTGCCATCCAGGGTAGGCAGCTGGACCATCCCATTGTCCGGTCGACCCAGCCACAGTATCTCCATCTTTGCTGGATTCACCCTCAATCTGCTGGCATGCAGCCATCCAGTAACGACTTCAAGGCATTGGCAGAAATTTACGGGTATGGAATCTGGTTGGCCTTCCATCTTCAGAATAAGCTGTGTGTCATCAGCATACTGATAACATTCCATATAGGCAGATCTGACACCGATCATACAAGCCTAATTCACGCATGCCTACACACACAATAGAGGGTGAAGTATTCCTCGTATACCATCATATGAAAAAAAGGACTGGCTATTTTGGCAAGTGTCTGGACTGCAGAAGAAATCCTCAAATTTTAAGCAGAAAGAAACTAAGGATGGTTCAAAGATAAGCACATTCAAGTCTTATATCAGTGACTTATGCATGTCGATAAGCCAGAGCCTCTTGGGAAGATTACATCTTCATATTACTCCATGTAATGGAGCTTCAGAATATCCCTTAATTTCCCCTTTTTGGTGATCTGGCAATACTAGTGATAAATGCGTTCATGTAGACTTGGAAAGGATTTCCTTTGATTACAACCCCCATCCATTTCTCCTTCCCTCTTTTTCTAATACTAACATACGCATATAATATCTTAGAAGACAAAGATTCTTCTTTTATTGTATCAAGTGAACAGAAGACTGACAAAGGAATTGTAGTGATGGTTTGAAAAAGATGGGGGAAATATAAATCACAGGCTGATTTTGCTTCAACTCTCTTCAAGCAGCAAGTAGCTCTCTGTAGATAAAAGCATTAGAAAGCTGAAAGAATTGACATTACAAACCTGGCACCACTGTGCCTTGTTGCACAAATAAGGGGAAAGGAGGCCAAAATGAAAGCCAAAATAATATAGAAAGCATAAAGGCAACATACTGGCCTTATTTAAAGCCTCCAAAGCTTCACATTAGGATTTTGTTAACAGTGGCAGTAGGCGCAATAACAACAGCTATCAGTATTCATCACTTTAAATATTCAGTTTCTTTTATCTACAAGTTTCCAGATCAAGTTGCTAGATTCAAAGTAATGATTTCCATCACTCATTGCTTAATGCATTCAGCGATGTCCTTTCTTTCCATAGATGGCACTTATTTGCATCTCATTTCTAAGGGTCCCGGGTATTGGCATTTGGCTTTTCAAAATTAACACAGTAGGTTGTAAACTTTTGCTGATGGCTCTGTACCTTTTTGACGAGACTCCTCTCCCCTTTCAGTCTATACCATGCTTAATCTATACTCCCCACAGCTAATATACTAAAATATTAACTTGAACAAGAATATAACCTTGGTGTTCATGGCAACTGGTAGAGTTAGGAAGAGCCTAACAACAAAGGCAATTATGAAGGGATTTTCAGAACACTGCAGATGAAAGAAGACTTAAGAATAAAGCACTCGAGGATACACAAAACCATCTGGAAGTAAAGAAAAGGAGGGAAAACAGGCATATCTTCTATCCCTGTCAAAAGGACAGAGTATTTATATTTCAGTACTGAATTAATTTCATTGTTTACCCTGAAATTTAGCTACAATTAACCAAAAGGCCTTGCACTAATTCAAGCATTGCTTTACTGAGACCATACCTTCCAATGTTTCATAGGTGAAAATCTGGCTAAGCAACATCAGAGAGTAGTCAAGGCAACATACATTTTGGTGTTTCTGGGTATATTTGACCTGTTTCTGGGTATATTTGACCTGATGATTCCAAAAATGGCACTGGTTTTCCCCTATCAGAGCTAGTTTTTGAGCTACAGAACATATTCCATATGTCAGTCTTCATTTGATCATGGTAACCATACCTAAGAAACTAGAGCTGACGTAGTCTATCCAATGCATTTTTTTGAATCAGTGCTCCAAGTAACCGCAGGAACAGGCCTGAAAACCAAGACACCAATAGTTTTGTTGTTGTGCTGTGTTATGAATGAGGAGAAGCTAGGAGAAGCTGTGGCAGCTTGTTTTTGCTTGTGCCTACTGAAAAGGGCAAGACTGCCTCTACCTCCCTTCTCCCACTCTACCTCCCTTCTCCCCCAATGGGTTGAATGCAAAAGACTTTTGCATTTTGAAACTGGTTTTCAGTTTCAGTTCAGTTTCTCACTTGTTAATCGCCCTCCATTAAAATTTACATAAAACAATTGCATTAAAATACACAATACCAAATAGACTGCATTAAACATTAAAAGCTCTGCTAAAAAGCCAGGTCTTGAGTGCCTGAGCAAAGGGTTGCAAGTCACATATGGCCCTCAAGTGGGGAGGCAAGGAGTTCCACAATACAGGGGCAGAGATGGAGAAGGCCCTACGTCTCGTGCTCTAGTGGTTTGCACTAACTGGACTAAAGTGCTGATGAAGAGACAAAGGAACTCATCATACTGGCTGCCAAAATTGCCATGTGTCACGGCAAATCCAGCAGTTCTAGGCATGGAGAACCCCTTATCTCATCCCACAGGGGAGGGAGGGAAGTGTTCACCACTCGACTCTCCCACCCCCAGTTGATTTCTATATAAGATGGGAATTCTCCTGTGTTGCCACAGTGCAGCATACGCTGGTTTACCTTTCCTTTTTTGACAGAACCCTGCCAGAAGTAGCTCTATGTCATGGGAAGGGAGCCGGTTGGCTCCATCGCAAAAGGGAAGGTGAACAAGCATATGCAGCCAAAAAATATCCCATTTGATGAGGTCAAAAGTGGAAAGGAGAGAAACTGGGATATTTCAAGAGTGTCTGAAAAGATGGGATGCCAAGAGATTAATCACAACAGTCTCTGCCAAACTGGGACAATTTGAGAATATGTGAGAGTATTTAACATCATATTGTTATTCAGTGTATATTCCGTATTACACAATAACTCCATAAACTACCATCAATATCAGTTGCTTCTTTTCTTCCTCCTTCTCCTTCCTCTCTTCTTTCATGCCACTGCCTTCAAATCATTTCTGCTTTATGACAATCCTAAAACAAACATATCATAGGGGTTTCTTGGTAGAAATTGTTTGGAGAGAATTTGCCTTTGACCTGCCCAGGGTCACACTGTGGGTTTCCCCAGTCAAGCAAGGATTCAAACCCAGATCTCCCAGTGTCCTATACCAACATTCCAAACCTCACACCATGCTGGTTCTATCAGCATTTTAGCCACAGCAAATCAATGCTAACTCAAAGAAATTTCCCCTTAGCTGTATCCCCAATGGACCATTAAATATAAATAAAAACTCGAACTTAAGAGAGAAATGTTCTTCTAACAGATGATCAAATTTCTGCACAAGTAAATGAGGAGCAGAATTCTATCATCATTGTATACTAGTAGCTATCAAGAAGCTACATTTTTGGTCTCTCTGTTTGGATAGATTTGGTCATACAGGCCTGAGGGCACTGAGCAGAATGGAGCCTGAGGACAGTGAAAGAGTTTGTATAGTACCATAAGGAAAGGATAAGCCATCTGCTAGCTGGCGTGGATCTAAACAGAGTCACTTTTGAGCCAATCTGAATTCAACACATGCACACACAGAGCAAGCAGAAATCGCTTGGTACTTTCTTAGATCTCTGGCTGTCAACTGTAAAGTACATAGGGCTAGAAGAGATCTGCCTTTGCTATGAGAAGCAGTTGAGGGAAATAAACTGCATGTTAAAATGTCTGGAGAAAAACTGTGTGGAATATTCTTGCCCCCTGCCCTCAACTCCACCTTCTGTGGTGGATTCATATGACAAGAGAAACCTCTGTGATGGATAAAAATTTCTACTTCACAATTGTGATTTTGGTTCACATCTAATATGCCAATGTGGGGGAATGAGGATAAAGATGGATTTAGCTAGAGTTTTGTGTGTTGCACAGAAAGAGAAGAAGTAGTAACCAAATATTGCAGAGAGAAGTGCATGTGGTGGCAAAGGTGACATGGCTGAGGAGTGAGGAAAAAGGAGGACAACTTAACATCAAAATGTGGCTCTGGGAAACCCCTAAATAATGTATACCCTCCACCGGAATCACCAGAGGCACAATGGGTTAAACCCTTCTGCCAGCAGGACTGAAGATCGACAGGTCAAAAAAAACATCTGGGCATCCCCTGCAATGTCCTTGCAGATGGCCAATTCTCTCACACCAGAAGTGACTTGCAGTTTCTCAAGTTGCTCCTGACACAGGGAAAAAAACCCCCAGAATCTGATAAGTAGAGCTACACTGGCTCTGAATGTGCTATTCTCACTTGGCTAGCAAAAATAGGCCAAAAGTAAAACATCAAGTCAAAATTGTGAATTCTTTTGTACACTGCTTTGATTTAATAACCCACAAGTTGTGCTCGGAGCGGTTTAAGGCTTATGTTTTCCTTTAGCATGATTTTGAATGTAACTTTTATGGTGATGGTGTAAATAAGAAGAGATGGCCCCCTCACCCTGCACAAAATGTTCACATCAAAGGCATTTTTCTACAGAAGACAAGGCAAGTCCAAGCTGCTTCTCTTTCCCACATGCTGTGTCACCACATGATAGCAAACGGCATCACATTTGCTTAGAAAATAATTAACCATAGGGTTCTTTTCAATAATCCACGGTCTTTAGCTCCCACGTTGCAGATCTGGGCACGAGGGATCTGAGAGCAGATTGTGGCATTGCATCAGCAGATGACTAGTGGCGGAGCAGATCCTACTCAATGGGAACATTCACTTTTGCACTAAATGGATAAAATTCCCAAGCACTCTCCCTCTGTTTGATCATTAAGAATAATTTCACTACCTGCTCTTGGTACCCTAACTCAATTACATTCTTTATAATGTCACATGTGTGAGTACTTTAAGATAATAACTGTGTTCTTAATCAGAAAGCAATCTGGTATAATTTTTGCAATCTATGACCTAAACGGAATCAACCAATTTTGCTTTTTAAAGTACAATTAATGAAAAACAGACAATTACACCCTCAGGGCAATCCACCAGTGTCACATAGGCTGTGCATATTGTAAATTAAACTATCTTTCTTTTGCAAAGGGGATGGATTGCAAAGAAATTCTATCACAATGAGAAGCTTAGGGATGGGAAAGATTACCATGTGATTTTTTCCCCTACATAATGGCACGCTAGTGCTGAATGTATGGATTGTCTCCTTCAAGCAGATTCTTTAAGAGTCATATGAAAATTCAAGCTTGTTGTATACAGCTTGCTTTAACACTTTACATTGTTAGATGATTGTTTCATGTAACAGAAGCTGACATGGGCACAGGTATTAGCGGTAAGATGCTGTAGGATTCAGACATAATGAGATATCTTGCCAATAAGACCCAAGCGTAAACAAGAAATTCATTTATTTTTCATATATAGTACACCTAACACACATAGCTGAAGGTTATTTTTTACAACATTATAAAAGAAAGTTTGGGTACACTGAACCATCAGAATTCAAATGTGTCACTACCTCAGCCACTCATGTGGATATTTTTGGAGTATTTAGGATTTCTAAATTCCAGATGAGATACTCAATCTATACATGGAATCTTGTCCTATTTGCCCGTTGCCTCTGGCAGACAAAGTCTTGAGCTGCCTCTACCTATTTCAGATCTGTAAGTGCAACTCCCCATTTCTTCAGTCAATAAGGAATAAATATACAGTTCAGAAATGGTGGAATTACACTCCAGTCTTGAAAAGCTGTGAGACAAGGTCTGTTTCTAGGTCCGTAACATGGGATCCCATCACATGGGGCAGTGGGAGGGAAAAGTCATCCCATGCTCCTCACCACTCTGCTTCCAAAAAGTGTTGTTTCCTTACCACATTGCACACCTAGGATTCCATAGCATTGACCCATGGCATCTAAAATGGTCGCAGATTACATTAATTCTACAGTGTAGACACAACCCTAGTTTCTCCTTCCCATGATGGTCCCATGAAATGTACTCAATTGCTCCCATCCTTGTTTCACATGTGTTACCCAGAATTCCTGTGGCATCCCACTCCCCCCTTTGTGAACTGCCCAGAACTGTGCTGCATTTTCTTTGCCCAGTGATCACACAGATTTGGCAGAAGGGACATGAACAATGATGAATCAGAGATTCAGAGTGTGAGTGAGCTGCATGAATATAACAGTGACTTACATCTGAAAAAACAGAGTTCCTGCCAAAAGAAAAAAGCAAGTGATTCTGGGTGCTCTAATGATGCACAGGGTCAGTTTAAGAGGTTATAATACTGTGATGTGTGCCATGGAGATTTTATTTATTTAGCTGTAAATTGATCCTTTAAGAATGACTCAACATCTTTAACTTGGTTACTGCAATGGATTTCGGCTGTGCTTTCAAAATGGCCAGTTTAATTAATCTCGGAAATTGAATCTGGACTCAAGATGCTTCTTTTCCCTTAAAAAAAAGAGACCTATGAATTTTAATGAAGAGAAACTATGGTATAGACAAAGACTTCTACTCAGCAGGCCAAAGGGACTATCTGCTCCATTCCTGAATGAATTCTCTCAATTAGATCTATACAGAAAGGCAATATAATAATTTACTATGGCATTTTGGAACAATTTTGCAATGCTTTTGATAATCCGTGAGTGATTTTTCACCCCAATATTAAATTTAGGGAAGTTCTGTGGTTTTTGTTAATGTAGAGAAAAGAGCTTTCCACAGAAGTAAGGAAATATCTATGTATGCACATTCACACCTTCACATTTCTTTGGCAAGGAATACTCAGAGACGGTTCTGTCAGTTCCTTCCTCTTGAAAACAGCCTAAAGAGCTGGTATTTATTGGTGGTCTCCCATCCAAGTATTCATGAGGACTGACCAAGATCTTGCCTCATCTGGTGCTTTCAGGGTATTTTGGTGGCCTAAGGAAATGTAGCTGGAGCCAAATGTCTAAGCTGAGCCTTCTTCTTGTTTAAGTGCTTTTGATGTGGCAGATACATCTCAAAATGAAAATGCAGAATCTTTTTCATCCTGCTGCCCTGAAAAAGGAAAGACCTGAAATTTTGGCAGACTCCTGGAACATATTATAAGCCTGAAAGTGCTATACGTGTCATTGTGTCCTAAGTTGGGGAAAAGGCAGGATATAAACAAACAACACAAACAAACAAACAAGCAATCAAGAACAGCATAGGAGATAGTGCAGGTGGCTGAAGAGTGGAGAAGAAATCAATACACAATAAAATTGCCTTTCCTTTGCATTGACGCTGGCCTGGAATCAAACACTACTCCATCAACAGAAGAACTCGTGTTCCTAGAAGACCATATTTGGGTATCAGCATCATCCCTGACCTTTTTGGCAGGCAGATTATGGGTGGGGGTTATCTTAAAAAGTAAGGTTTTCCAAAGGACTTGTCCCCCATAGGGACCCCCATTAATGCAATACCCATCACATATAATGTGGTCAGATCAGACTAAACAGTCACATATAAACAACCCTGTGAACTCACCTTACAATCAGTTGGTCAGCATTTCCAATCCTTTATATTATTTTCAGCCACACAGCTACACCCCAACCCCATCATGCATGTGAATAAGTATATTAAGAAAAGTGTGCTAATACTGAAATGCCAATATAGAAATATCCACTCATAGTATTATAAAATCATAGAATCATAGAGTTGGAAGAGACCTCATGGACCATCCAGTCCAACCCCCTGCCTGCCAAGTAGCAGGAAAATTGCATTCAAAGCACCCCATATAGATGGTCATCCAGCCTGTTTAAAAGCCTCCAAAGAAGGAGCCTCCACCACACTCTGGGGCAGAGAGTTCCACTGCTGAACAGCTCTCACAGCCAGGAAGTTCTTCCTAATGTTCAGATGGAATCTCCTTTTTTGTCATTTGAAGCCATTGTTCCACATCCTAGTCTCCAGGGCAGCAGAAAACAAGCTTGCTCCCTCCTCCCTATGACTTCCCCTCACATATTTATACATGTCTATCATGTCTCCTCTCAGCCTTCTCTTCTTCAGGCAAAACATGCCCAGCTCTTTAAGTTGCTCCTCATAGGGCTTGTTCTCCAGACCCTTGATCATTTTAGTCACCCTTCTTCTAGCTTGTCAATATCTCTCTTCAATTGTGGTGCCCAGAATTGGAAACACATTGACTTTCTTTAAAATATAATTAAATTCAACCTGAGAAAGAACTACTTATTGGAGGGAATTCTCACCTTCCACCTATTTATTTATTTAAAACTTTTAAATACCAATCTTCTCTATCTCCGCAGAGGGATTCAGGCCGGTTAACAGCAAGAATTCAATGCTAGATCTACCCACCACTGACTTTTCTCCGGGATGATACAGCAAAGCAATGCTGCCTGGAGGGTCAGCCCACATACCAAAGTCTGGATTTTCTGTGCATCCTCAAGGTCAAGGCACAAGAAATACATTGGAAACCAATTGTGTATCATGATAAGAGCCTCTAGTAGGTGAGTGTGATTTTTTTTAGTCCACATAGAGATAATCCCAAAGTCCAAATACAACTCTTTGGATTCAGGATATAACTTCTTTCTAAATCACACAGAATCCTGATTGATGTTTGGAGTGAACAAGTTTGAATGTGATACTAACCATACATTCAGTGTGGTCTATACCAATATTCATCTCTTGCGTTCTGTTGCCAATATTTGGACTTGTCGTCCGAAAAATTAATTGTCAGGTTTGGTCTCTGTCATTTTAAAATAGCAGTGATTATTTTGTCTCGCCTGCCAGACAATTGTTTTGCTCTTCCCCCTGTAATTCAGCATTAGCTTGTTTGATTTACTTCTCAGTAATTGGTTCCTCAAATCGGTTGTGAAGGTTGGTTTAACTGATGGCTTTTCCAAACTGGCTAAAAGCCTTGGGATTTGGCAGGATTGATAGCTGTGATTATCATGGGTTTTTGTTTGTTTGTTTGTTTGTTTTGCAAACATCCATATGATGCTCTTCCTGCCCTGTATTTTTCTTGTAAATTTCCAGCATTTCCCATGACTTTTTAAGCCATTCCAGATTTTCTTCCACTCCCGATTCAAGAGTTTCTGATCAAAGCAGGGTAAATATCTCACTCCCATGGCCATTATTTTGGTTTCTCTTCCTATACATTTGAATGTTCCAGTAATGATGTTTGGAAATGGGGACGTGAAGGGGTTTTTTTTGGCTGACCTTTGCTCACTCATTATATTCATGGGTTGTAATTCTAATTAGGATTAACAATTGGATTTTGTTCTCATTTTTGGTAGGAAGGGTTTTAGAATATTTTGTATAGGTTCTACACTTCCATGTGATTTGCGTATGCAATAAAGCCATCTATTTTTCTCATCGGAAAAATAAAAATATAACTTGATAACTGACACATTTCTATTTAGATCAAATGGTAACTGTCAAACTCGCACAGTAGATGTGGTTGTAAGGAGTGATGGATCCAATTCTGTCAACTCTGGGTTTTTTGTTTGTTTGCATGAAAGCAATACACAAACAGAAAAACAATTTTAGTATACTGATATACAAATGTGACCTTCCGAGCAAAAAGCAAAATAAATAAATAAAAACCATCAAGTAGAAAAGATATTAATCAGAGACTAATCATAACCAAATCTATACAAACAGAATTACATTTCTGCCTGTCTGTTTCCTTATTTGTCATTGCATCATACAACCATGGCTTGATGGACTTTCATCAAATGTTTAGGGACATTTGACTTCACATTAGGATATGTGTCAAATACAAAACTCACTTGGGAGACTGAGGGCAACCTTGATATTTTTCATTGGATTTTGGACAGCATGTTTTGGGATGATCTTATTTGATATAATGGCTATGTGAATAAATATTATTGGGGAGGCTGGAGGGCACATCATTTTTTTTTAATTCACAGAGAACAAGTTTGGCACATTATTTTAAATCATTCCATAAGCCAAGTTCAGTACTGGTTGAAATGTTTTTGTTAACTATATTTTTATTTTTTTTATTTTGTGTCCAAAAGCATTGCATAAATAAATTAGGATAAAACTGATAAAATAGAGGGAGCACAAGTGGCTAAACAATTTTAGATCAAAAAGGGGCAACTGCGACCATATTGTCTGTAGCTTTAAACAGTTCTTCCTCTGTGCGTGAGGCAGGGCATTGTGGGCAAGCATACAGATGCGGAGTTGTTTGTTCTGCTCCAGTCAAACAAGGTGGAGGATTCTTCCAGGTAGTGCCATTTAGTCAAGTTGTCTTTTGATCTGCCCATCCACTTCTGAGTCTGTTTAGAGACTTCCAAGTTGTGCATTCTTGTCTGTCTATTAGTTGCCAGGTTGTGTATATACTGCTGGGCAGCTTTTTTAAAATAATAAAACAACCAGATTTGGATGCAATGTCTGAGGTGCTTTGAATTAATGTAGGTTCTTTGGCATAAGAAAATTCAGTAGGAGACTGGGGATGCCCCAAATATTTTTTTTCATTCATACATTTGGTGACTAATTAAGAGAGACATGTACCCAAAGAAATAGGCATACATTTTTCAGAACAGGTAGAAGTGAACACTCATTAAAACAAGTCAATGTTTTCCCTGAATAATGTTGTTATACTTAGTACATAGATATATGTAGAACTAGCATAGATACCTGATGTTGCCTGGATTAGGCATTTTGTAATGATAAGGTAAAGGTTTCCTCTGACATTAAGTCTACTTGTGTCCAACTCTGGGGGGATGGGATGATGCTCATCTCCATTTCTAAGTTGAAGAGCCGGCTTTGTCCGTAGACACCTCTTTGGTCTTGTGGCTGGCATGACTGCATGGAGCTTCATTACTTTCCCACTGAAGTGGTACCTATTGATCCACTCACATTTGCATGTTTTCAAACTGTTAGGTTGGCAAAAGCTGGAGCTAGCAGCTGGAGCCCACCCCCTCCCTGCATTTGAACTGTTAAGTTTTTGGTCAGCAAGTTCAGCGGCTCAGTGGTTTAACACACTGAGCCACCAGGGAGCCCCTTTTGTAATGTTATTTATTAGAAATACACATTGTTTGGATTTTGATTTTATGATGGTCCCATTAGATAATGAATACTTTTATAATCAGACCTTTTTTTTTTACAGGTGATGGACTGCATCTCTCATCAGCCCAAGAGCTGGTGAGGATGGAACTCCCATCAGCTTCTGATCTGTCAAGCTGCCAGATCAGGATGTTGGGAGATGTGGCTTGGGAAGTAGGCTGACCTATTTCACCAGTTAGGAGGACAGTTGTGGCCTTGGTTGTGGGTGGGAATCAGGTGGTTCTCTGCAATTCCTATCATCCCGTATCAGCTGTCCTCAAAACTCACCAATATTTTAAGCTGGATCATGTAGGTTATATTGACCACAGAGTCATGCTGGAAGACCCAGGAATGTTAGAGAGGTATCCTCACTAGGCATTTTTAGGGCCTCCAACTTCTGCTGGAAGTCATTATTATCCATGATTTAGTATTTCTATGGTAAGTTCAGGAAGATATTCTCCACAGATAATGGAGTTGTAGGTACTTTGAAGTGTTGAAGGTAGTCCCGAGTTTGTAAGAAAATAGTTCTAGGTAGATATGTAGGTAGGTAGATGACCAACAAGCAAAGAAATCCAAAGTTTGCTCAAAGTTAAATCCTCTGTGTACAAAGAACAAACTAAAAACAAATTCAAACAACAAACATCTCTGTGTTAAATACAATATGGATGTTGATTGAGTCTTGGATAAGATAAAGAATGGAGGCCATCTGATTATGACTTTCCTAAGGGATGGTTGGTGGAATTGGAGACACTCTTTCTCTCTCTCTCTTCTACATACTTCTCTTTCTCCTCTCTCTCTTTCAGCTACCTCATTTTTCTGCCCTCACTCTTCTTTTCTCCATGCCCAGTAGGCTGCCAGGGAAGGACAGATTGTTCTTGCCAGAGGTCTGAACTGATTGTTTGCAAAATTAGGCCAAGAGCAGCAAGTTATCCACCCCTGCCTTGAATCATGGCTTGTTAATAGAAGTTGGGAGGGTGGAGAGCTGAAATGACAGTTGTGGCGGGGAGAAGCAATTTTGTCAGCTAACAGAAGATGAAGAGGGTGGAGGATAAAGGGAATTAGCTGGATGGGAATGGCTTTAGGAGATTATTCGTTTTTATTACACAAATCCTAGATTTCAGTGTATTCTGAATTTGTTTCATTGTTTGCTAAGTGAGCACACTATATATTGCTGATATTGCTGGCTAAGTAAAGAAGAGTCTTAACACCTGCCTTAATATCTATACCTTCACAGTGCTATTAACAAAGTTGGCCTGTGGCAGATTAGTTGATGAATCATGGAAGGAAATATTAATGTGTTCCAACATTGCTTGATGAAGGTGTTTTTGTATTGCTGCGGTGTAAATTTCAGACCTGTGTCGTATTTTCTACTATTGCTTTCTCAGAAGAGTAATGCAAGTCTTGTTGACCTTACATTTTCAGAAACACCTCTGTGATAGTTTCAGTTAAAATTACAGCAGACATTAATTCTCTCCAAATACACAATATTGCTGACATATTGCCTTACAGTTATTGGGTCGCCTGTGTCAACTTTGGTATCCGCTGCATTGAATGGCAGAATATAGAGTTGAACTAAGCCTCACATCAACTGCCTCTGTGGTTAAGTTACATGAGCTTTCGGGTTGCTACAATTTACCGTTCTAATTCCTACTTTGAATTCCCTTCACAATGCACGGCCTGCGTCTTCTGAATTACATTTATGTGCTTGGGGAGGAAGGTACCTCTGAAGTTGGTAAAACAAGGTTAACAACAACAACAACCCTGACTATTTGTTTATGAAGAGAAAGGAGAATTGATGCACTGAAGTTGAGCTCTCCCCGAGCAGAACACATCAGAACATTGCGCGTAACAGTACAAGAATAACTGAGAAAGGGAAAAAATATTCTGGCAAGCGGATCCCCAGGCACACCAGGCATTTGAAAAGCACTCCGGGATGAAGGCTACATTTATTACTTTTGGGTAGCAGCATCCACCCCACCCCCTTCTTTTACTAGTAGAGACTGCACAGAATATCCTCACTTTAAGTTCATGGGCCTTCGTTTTATACTGAAGGGTTTTCTCCCCTGATCAAGACTTTTCTGCTCCATTTAAATCCCAAACAGTACAAGGCTGTCCCACGGGAGCAAACTTTACTCTCCAGCTGTCAAAATAATTTCATATCTGATTTAAGATGGGAATGAATTTCATTAAAGCTGAAATGCTTTCCTTTGTACTGCATTATTCTCCTTGCTTTGTACTTAACAATCCTTAATTGCTAGTCTTCACTTTACACATTTAAAGGAGAGTTTGCTAATGGGAAGTTTGCATTCAGGAGGGGGGGGGGGTCACACGTAAAATCTGGTTTTGTTTAGGGTGAATAGATGATTGCTTTCAATATATAAACACACCCCAATAGACACCGTTGACATTGTTCTTTTAGCAGAAGTCACAAAAGGAAATTAAATCTGTTGAACCATTCTGAATTTCATCTGGCCTGTGTGTTATACCAATGCTGCAATTGTGATGGAAGGTTGCATTTGTCAGCTACTGTGCTGAATTATGTATATAGGTATCCTACAGTTTTTATATGTTAATAAAATCACACAGAAAGGCATTCCAGACAGATTCAGTTGGAGATCTGATCATAAAATATAACCACAGAATACACTTGAGTTATTTGCTAAACTGCAGTTTGTTAGCCTCAACACATTATAATACAATACGATCCCCATATCTCCCTTATTCACATCCAAAAAATGTGATCTCTTCAGTCATTTTCTTAAGGCTTCCAGTGCAATTTTACAGTATGCTTCTGCCATGAAATCATGCTGGAGGACCTAGAACTGGTATAGAGATGTTTTCTCTGAGCATTTTTCAGGTCTTCCACAAAAATCTAAGGTATCCTTACATTCATTCATTACAATATGGTACACTATTATCTACGGCTCTGTATTTCTGGGATAAGTCAAGAAATCTCATCACATGTGGATATGAGAGTTGTACTGTAATGATTAAGGACCTCATCACAAGAGGTCTGGGCTTCATCTTAGGATGCTTCCTGGAAGAAGCCAGGATGGAGACCGCACGAGCCTATCACATGACACAGGGCTATTTCTGTGGCACTCCATCCTGGAAGCATCCTAGGATACAGCCCTGAGAACATGGGAGGATTTCTGTGTTCTCATAAGGTGTTCTGTGTTCTATACATCCCGTATAGACTACTGCAATGCTCTCTACCTGGGGCTGCCGTTGAAGGCTGTTCGGAAGCTTCAATTGGTCCAACAGACAGCAGACAGGTTGTTAACAGGAGCAACACTCAGGGAGCACACAACTCCTCTGTTGCGCCAGCTCCACTGGCTGCCAGTTTGCTATTGGGCAAAATTCAAAGTGCTGGCTTTAGCCTTTAAAGCCCTAAACAGTCCTGGTTCAGTTTATCTGTCTGAACACATCTCTTCCTATGAACCATCTAGGTGTTTAAGAGCATCTGGAGAGGCCCTCCTCTTGGTCCCACCTTCTTCGCAGATCTGATTGGTGGGAACGAGAGATAGGGCTTCTCAGTGGTGGCCCTCAGCTATGGAACACCCTTCCTAGGGATATTACATCAGCCCCCTCCCTCCTAACATTTAGAAAGAGAGTTAAAACCTATTTGAACAGGCATTTGCAGACGCAGTATAATTGATTAATTAAGACTCATGGAACCACAGGACGATGAGACGGAAAATGATTTTAATGATGAGACGCTGAGGACTTGTACTTTATGGTTTTAATTGTTTTAAATGTTTTGTTTTTATATGGCTTATATTATATGTAATTGTTTTTGACTGTATTTTATCTTGTGGGGCATTGGTTGCCAAATGTAAACCACCTTGAGTTGCCTCCGGGCTGAGAGGGGCGGTATATAAATATACTAAATAAATAAATAAATAAGCACGTTTGGAAGTCTCACAGTGACAGTTTCTCCCATGGGACAGAGAAGGGGGCAATGAGGGGTGTGAGGCAATGGTTCCATTCCACCTGCTGGATTTGTCCCTGCCCCACAAATGTCTCCACTTCCCCCCAGCAATATGATGACATCCTAAATGAGTTGCCATACAATTGGTCAGAGCAATTATTAGTCTTTCTCAGGATGGTTTACACCAGGGGTGCTCACACTTTTTTTTAGCATGCGAGCTACTTATAAAACAACCAAGTCAAAATGATCTACCTACCCACTACAAAAATGTGAAACACTTAACACAATAGCTGCTTTGAACTGGGTTTTCTGAGTCCACACTGCCATATAATCTGATTCAATCAGATGACATGGGATTTTATTCAACTGTATGGAAAGGACCTCAGATAACCCAGGGCCGGCAGCACTTGGGCGGCATCGGGAGCCTGTGGGGCGGGACTGAGCCTTCCTCCCGCCCTGCCTGCGATCTACCAGGACACCCTATGCGATCTACCAGTAGATTGTCATCTACCTAATGAGCACCCCTGGTTTACACCAAAGATTAGAAAAAGAGGTTGAACACAATCAACAGTGCTGCTGTTTACTACCCTGGATATATATATTTTAATTTGCCTTGGCTTAAATCTCTTCCTATTCCTTACAGAGGCTGAAGGACCATTTCAGGATAAATAGATAGATTCGGGAAAAGTCTTTTTTCTCATCAGAGCTAAATCAGATATTTAGTCACCTTTCTAGGCCTGAAACAGTTCATCCTACCTAAAATGTGGGGAAATTGCTGCCATGTTAAAAATGAAGGAAAAGGCAGCTGTTCACCCAGGAAGAAAAAAAAAGTGTTTTCTAATCTGCTACAAGGGAGTGGTGCATTCTCTGAAGACTTGTAGCATTTGGAGAAATGTGATCAAATTAAAACTTGGGGTGAATCCAAAAATGGTACTATACATGTGCAACCTCCATAGGCAGTTTTGTTGCAACATATACATGTTTCCTAGGTTTGGGAAATAAAACATTAGAGAGCTTCTTGTAAAAGTCCTTCTTCTCACATATGTGGTTGCAGATGCCAAGCAGAACAATGTGCCATTTTAAATACCAATCAGGTACTGGGCACAGCTCTACCTTCTGTGAGCCAAGATGGCTCATGGGAGAACTAGACTCTCCCAACAAGCTTTGTGGCCACACTGAAAGCTTCACCTGCCCACTGCAACACAGCCAACTGGATACCTTCCTTCTCCCAAGCTTCTCCAACCTGCATAACTATGTTGTCAGGGTTTTTCACCCAGCCACTGTTACACTGGATCTCAGACTGAAGGTTTTTCATACAATGGTGCTATTTTTCTGTCATATTTCAGGAGCTATGAAGATACCTAACCAAAACAGGAGGATCTTTTCCATCTATTATTATGGTTAATTGGATTTTCCATGGGATAATCAGTACAACAAGCTCTTGGTATCCATTGGGGTTTGGACACTCTGTGGATAACAGTATACATGGTGCCATTATGTACAATGGCATAACAAAGTGTAAATCCTTATATAAAATGGAAAAAAAATCAAGTTTTTTTATTTTGGATTTCTTTTTTGTGAAGAGTATTTCCAAGATTTGGGTAGTTGGATCTGTGGATACTGAGGACCAATTTCTCAGGTTCAACTGATTTTCAAACATGTACAGGAGTGCAGCCATAGACACTTTTTATATTTCAAAAGAGCAAATGGTAACTGCAATATTTATTTATTTATTTATTTCTTGGGCTTCTAGGCTGCCAATCCCGGGAGGCTCAGGGCGGCTCACAGCAAGTAAAATGTACAATAAAACACATTAAAATAGAACACTCAATAAAACACACAATAAAACATCAGATTAAAATGCAATATGCTGTACGGAGTAGAGACAGCAGAATGCAGTGAGGCAACAACATCAGCGGGCTATGTGCACAGGCATCTAAAGGCCAAAGGCCTTCTGAAAGAGGAACGTTTTACATGCCCGTCTAAAGGGCAGGAGGTCTTGGAGGGCTCGAGTTTCGGCCGGGAGAGCGTTCCATAGCATGGGAGCAATTATGGAGAACGCTCTCCTCCGGGTTGCAGTTAGCCTAGAGACCTTAGCAGATGGAATGGCCAGCAAGTTGGTGTTTTCTGACCGTAGTGATTTTGTAGGGCAATATGGGGAAAGACGGTCCCTCAGGTACGCTGGCCCCTAGGCGTGCAAGGCCTTAAAGGTGAGCACCAACACTTTGAAGGTGATCAGGTGCTCAATTGGGAGCCAGTGCAGATCCTGCAAAACAGGTGTTATGTGACAGCCTCCTGGAGAACCAGACAGGAGTCGGGCGGCAGTGTTCTGCACCAGCTTGAGCTTCCGGGTCACCGACAGAGGAAGGCCAACGTAGAGCGCGTTACAGTAGTCAGGTCTCGAGATGATCGTGGCTTGGATCACCGTGGCCAGGTCGTTCCGGGATAGATAAGGGGCCAGCCGCCTTGCCTGTCTCAGATGGAAAAAAGCTATTTTGCTGACCATGGAGACCTGGGCCTCCATGGTCAGTTGGGAGTCCAAGTGAACTCCCAGGCTCTTTACAGAAGGCGATGGGCAATATGGTTTGAGTTTTTAAAGCATCCTTTAAGATATACTAGTTGATGTATGAGTTGGCACATTTGAATTAGAGGTGCTGGTGAGCTTCATAACCTCAGTGATATGCAGCATACATCTGATGAGCAAAGTGAACACTTGATCCCACCCATTTCCCCCAGCTCAGATTTCAAATGAAAGCTAGAAATCAGATGTTGCTGCTGTTGAGTGGCAAAGTCGGAATCAACTAAGGGACCTGGAGGACAAGGTCTCTTTGTCTTTTATCCTTCCCCACTTTGTTCTTCCACTTCATTTGCTCTTTTGTGTTTCCCTTCCTTAGTACCCAGAACATGGTGCAATTTAATTACTTCAGATGCCTTTTGGAAAACTGCATTGTCCTGTGTCCCAGGTATTGGACAGAGCAGAGGCAGGGAGAGAGATGCAGAGAATTCTGCAGGTATCCACCAGATGAGCTACTAGTTTCTGTGTGAACAAATGCATTTGGAACTCAGTGAGAAAAAAATAACCTGTTGGAAAGCACAAGCAAGAACAAGATGAGAAGAGTTATCCATCTATACGCATCTACAAGTTGACCTTGAGAGCAGATTTGGGAGCCAAATTCATGTATTTTGATATGACCCATGGATAAGCCAAGGGTCATTCCATGGAGAGTGGAAAGAGCAGCAGCAGAAAGAATAGGTGGTTTTGGTCTTTCCTTTAGGTTCTCCCAGGATGAACTAAGCTCTCATCTTTTGTCACCTGACTCAGAGAAGAGGACGATTCCTATTTAGATAAGATTAAGGTGCAATACCTACACTGACCTATGGATAAGTCAACCTAGGTTTTTGACTAGACCAGGGGTGCCCACACTTTTTCAGAATGCGAGCTACTTCTAATCTGAAAGATCTACCAGGGCGGAGCAGGGGGAAGGGGGCGGGGCTCCACGCGGCCTGGCTCTGCCCCCCCCCCTCCGGCTTTAGCGTTTCCACAGCTTCTAGAGGCAAGAGGGGGGAATGCCAAGGCAGTAGTGGCTATCTATGCCACTACTGCCTTGGCATTCCCTCCCCTCTTCCCTCCAGAAGCGGCAGAAGCGCTAAAGCCGGGGGAAGTGTGTGGGGCTTCACACGGCCTGGCTCCGCTCCCTTCCCTTCTGGCTTTAGTGTTTCCACAGCTTCTGGAGGCAAGAGGGGGGAATGCCAAGCCAGTAGTGGCTGGCTATCTATGCCACTACTGCCTTGGCATTCCCCCCCCCCCTTGCCTCCAGAAGCTGCGGAAGGGCTAAAGCCGGGGAAGGGGGCGGGGCTTCGTGAAGCCTGGCTCCGCCCCCTCAGAAGTGCCCCATCCAGCTGGAATCGACCTCCTTCAGTCCTGGGATTGACCAGTCAATCTCGATCTACCTAATGAGCACCCCTGGACTAGACAGATAATGAATATATTTAGTAATATTTGCAGAAAGGGCTATCTGCCGCCCAGATATGTTGTGGCAAGAACAACCAACATATATCTAAGAACTCAAAGGCAAAAACCAGGACATGTGTGGTCAAGCAACACCAATGCATGGTCAAAAGACCAAAAACATGAGTGAAGAAGAACACACAAGCTAGAGAAGCTGCAGCAGTTTGATTTTGTCTGGCTACCTCATCACACAGGGATTTTTTTGGCCCCTTACTCCTCTTTGGCCAGGGATCCTGCTGAATGCCATCACATGACACAGGCCATGGCTCTGCCCCATTGATGACTGAGGTGAAGAGGATGAGATTTAGCAAGATATTTTCGTCTCCACCCCTGCTAAGTTGATTGACTTTGGACCTTATCATACCATGCCTTCATGCAGTGTTATTCCATATGGAATGCAGTCCAGCCAGTCTTGGGAGACTAGCTGATTGTTGACATTCTCTATCACACACTTATAAAGTGTCATTTGCTCAGGGTTTTAGTCTGCAATAATGGTGTCATTATTGGCTTCTGTATCCCTGCTCTAGCTTTGGAATCAGATCCTCTATTTTCTTAAAAGAAACAAACTGTAGCCCAAACAGTGCTATGTTGGCAAAATGGTACAATGGTAGGATGTGGAATAACATTATGATGGCATAACATAAATAAATAAATAGGAACAAGAGGAGTTTAAATATACTTTATTTCATATCAAAAACATTCCATAAATTAGTATAAAACGGATAAAAATAGAAGGGGCACACCTTTTGACCAAAACCGGGCAGCAGCAACCACATTGCCTGTAGCCTCCAACCATTCTTCCTCTGTACACGAGGCAGGGTTTAGTGGACAAGCATACAGATGCAGAGTTGTCTGTTCTGCTCCACATTCACACAAGGTGGTGCCTTTTTGCCAGGTTGTCTTTTGATCTGCCCACTCCACTTCTGAGTCTGCTCAGGGACTTCCAAGTTTCCCATTCTTGGTTTGCCCCATGCTAAAACACCCCTTCCCCCCAACAACTGATGTAAGCCAAGGACAAGGAAAAAAGTGGAAGGATGACAGAGAAACTGGAACATTTTCAAAGCAGCTGAAAATTGAGATGACAGAGAATGTATCTTGCTTGGCCATGCTAAAATTCAGATGCTTGGAGGTTATGTACCTTTATGATGACAAGCTGTAGGTGGAAGTACTAGCCTCCTGTTACATTTCATATTACAGCACAGTTCCCAAGGAACTGTGTCTGTTCTTTGTGGAAGCCAGCAAACACCAGGAATTCCTATTCCAACACCCTCACCCCAAGCATTCTCTACTTACTTTGATCTTAATTTGGACTGAGCCCGAGGAAGCCCACCCATTCATAATTATAAATATATTCTTACCACGCTGGCTGAGCTGAAAGTAGTCTTTCACTTCTTTAGCAAACCGCAATGAAATGGAGAATGCTACAAATGGAGTTTTAACAAATCCCACTGTGGTATATAAGAGGTCTATGCATGATATTTTCAAGAACCACACATTGCCTTTGGTGTCACGAGCTTGGGCTGCACACAAAATCACTGTTGTTCAAAACTGGGCTTTTTGCCCAACTGCAAGATAACTGTAGCTGTAAGTTGGTTGCTTAGGCTGTATGTGTGATGACCTTCACTACAGAAAACTCTTTCAGCTTTCCAATATAGCCATTAGGCACACGTAAAGAAACAAGCAAAGCTGGACTTCTGTGCGCACACTCTATTAAAAGCAACTAGCAAAGACATCAATACCAAATTCAGAACTTAGAAAATTATTTTCAAATAACTGATTTTCAATTACACTTCTTAGCGCCTCTCAAAAGCAAGTGGTTAATATTAGAACTATTTTTAAAAATAAAATAAAAAAACATTCTTATTCAAGTATAACTTGAATACTTTTCTAATAACTGAAATATATGTTGGTTTTTCTAGTGGCTAGAATGTATTTTAGTTACTTTTGGAAAAGAACAAACAATTATCAGAATGCTGCAAGCCATGAAATCCATAAATAGCAATTATTGTAACTGTTGTTATATTTGTACCCTATCTTCTTCCAAAGAATGGGGCCTCTTCTACATTGCCATAGAAAATCAAGATTATTTGCTTTTAACTGGATTATATGGCGGTGTAGAAGGGTCCTGAGATTCACAACAGTTTACAAATTAAAATGATTTCCGTATAGTCAAAAACATACCAAGACAACCTTACAAAAGCATTAATCCAGTAACACTGTTAAAGCAATGTGAACTATACTTAAAATGATAATGCGAACTATACTTAAAATGATAACACATAGTTTAAAAGAATACTATATAAAACAATACAGCACCCATTTAAAAATTGCAATCCTAAAAAAAGGTGTCAGAATCAAAAAGCCATTGAGTAAGGCAGCAAGTGGGAAGACATAAACTAGGGACTATAAATACAGTCGCTAAGGGACAGCCACAGAGAAAGCTCCATCTCATGTACCCATCAATCAAACTTGGGATGAGGACTTGGTCACACCAATTTGTCGTTTAAGGGAATGGAAAACTATCAGAATGAAAGCAATCACTATTACGTTTCACTGCAATGGCACTATGGTGTTGCTTTGACAATGCTCAATCCCGCTGTCAATCCCTCAGTGAATCCATCGTTCTACCCATGTCCATTCCACTTAGCGCATACAGTAAGTACTGCTTATTTTTATTTTTTTTGCAACAAATGTACAATTGCAGCAAAACAAAAAATAACTTATTTTAAAATATGCTAATTTTTCTTGCCAGAGAAATCTATCTTCCCTCCCTCTTTCCCTTGTCTTCTTGTAATTTTGCAGAAAATACAGAATTTATTTTCAGAGCTAAATAAAACTCCGGTGACTCTTATCTTGAGAAGGCAAGACAATGTTTTGCTGAACACATACTGAATATGTGTGCAATAATGAGAGCAAGGCCCCTTCTACACTGCCATATAATTCAGATTATCAAAACAGACGATCCACATTATCTACTTTGAACTGGATTATACGAGTATACACTGCCATATATTCCAGTTCAAAGCAGATAATATGGATTGTATATGGCAGTGTAGAAGGGTCTAGAGAGAGATGAGGCAGGAGAAAATGTCAGAACATGGATGTAACAACCTTTTGAGAACCTGGCTCCATTTCCCTGTAGTGAGTTCCCCCTGCTTGGGGATAGGAAGGATGAGAAAAAAAACATTGGCTACTCCTAGATAATATGGATTATCTGATTTGATAATCTGGATTATATGGCAGTGTGGAAGGGGCCTCACTGCACAATGGCCACAATATAGTCACTAGAGTGGAACAAAATGATCATCCCAGAAACAATAGTAGAACAGTATTGCAGCCATTAGTGGACCCTTCCCATCCATGAAAAGATGTGAGCCAATAATGATCAAAATGCAGTGTGGCAATGGGAGACACAACATTGTGTGATATGATCTTTATAAAGATGCTGTTGTCATGCTGTAGTCATGTTTTGATGGTTCATGTAATAAAGCCCTGAGAGAAGTCCTTGAGGATCTTGGGATATAGGAAGGCTCACATGGGTAGGTATGGTCAATTAGATAACCTGCACATAAAATGTTTAGCTAACTATAAAACTAAACAATAACACTGCAAAAGAAACAAAGCTAAACCTTGTTATATTACAGTTGAAATGTCAGTTGCATGGTTGTACTAATGGCAGAAAGGAATTGACTATGACTAATTCATAATTTCTAACTAGATGCTGACAAGTTCTGGCCCAAGCCTAGAGGATATTCTCATGATAACTGAACAATATGTCTTTATTTCTCTAGTGTGATCAAAGCCAGTTGGGAGCCATCATTTAGGGGTTTCGCACAAGGCATAAAGAGTGTCAAAAGAAAGTACAGAGAACATCCAAGGGCAGAAATCTTTATCCTAGTAAATCAAATCCACTTTTTTAAAGGGGGTACAACACAAAAGAAAATATAAGCTGCACACTCCAAAGCCTTTGGAGCTGCCGACTGTGAGATCTAAAAGGCACCCACACAAACCAGTGGCTTCACTTCTAAGATGTTTTTGAATGTTTTATGAACATTCAAATCCCTCAGAAGTTTTTTTTAAGAATTCTAAACAAACAAACAAACAAACCATCAGCATGTAGTGCCTGAAAATAAATGGGACTTACACTGCTATGGAAAAGGGCTGAAAGGCAGCAAAGGCAATGTTAGTGAAGTGGTGGCCTTCTGCCAGACTCTTAGCATGAATCATATGCACATTTGTGTGATGATGTGTTCGCTTCTCATGTTGCAGAGTAAATCTGGAATGGACCAGTTTGAATTAGTTTGAATTAGAACTCCCAGAAACCCCAAGCTAGAATGACTAGCATCTATCCATTACTCACTCTAGAATGGATACACATTACAGTGGGCCTTCCACATTTGTGGGTTGAACTTTAGTGAGATTGACTAACATGTTTTCACTAGGAACCTGTAGGTCCTCCAGGGTGAATCTATGGTCCACCTCTGCTGGAAGCTGACCACAGAGTTGTCCTGGAGGACGAATTCTTAGAGAGGTATTCTCTCCTGAACTGTATGTGAAAGCATGTCTCAGCTTTACACAGAGCGAGCCTCTCATGATAAATCAGAAGGCCAAATGTTTGGGTTTTTTTGGATGAATGTAAAATTATAGCCCTATAGCTTTGATTTTCAACCACAGGCTCTTTCAAAGTACAGAGTTATAGCGCTATTATTCCACTTTAATTCATATGGGAACTTTCAATTGAATCCTGGGACCAACGGTTTGGGGAGGGCTATTTAAGCATCATTGGACAAAGAACGGCAGTAATGTTTCTGACCAAACCCCAAACCCCAGCCTAGGGGCATGGTGCCCCAGCCGAGTGTTCCAAGCCAGGCACCAATGGTGCCAGTAGAGCAGGGCCAGGATGAGGAGACTGAAGGGCCTGAGGTGGACACTTCTGTAGATGCAGATCTATCATGGGATGATGATTGGTTGCATGGCTATTGGCCCGAGGAAGGGGTTAATGAAGATTCGATGGAAATAAGTTTTGAAACCGCCAGCGAAAACTCCTGTAACCTTGACTCTCACAGGAACCCATCTCCCTTGCCAGCTGGGGCCCAGGGAAATAGGGAGGATGAACTTTCCCATCAAGATAGGAGTCCACCTGGTCCGGCTAATAAGCTGGCTGGTTTTGATAGAAGGGTGAATATCCGATCTACGAGGAGAGATTGGAATTTGAGACGTGGGATTCAGTGGACTCACAGAAAATAGATTCCTTTTAAGACTGGCTTTGGGAAAATTCCAACTGACTCAAAGCTACTTTTTAATTGGACGTTCCTAGCTCTTGCTCTCTAAGTTCAAGTGATTGCAGGAACGGCTTGCCTGCTGAATCAAGTATCCTGTTTACCCACAGTTTTGGTTTGGGCTTTGAACTCTGGTTTCATGTTTTCGGCCACAGGAGCGGCCAGCTTGTTTTTGGATTACCTTCCTTGGGATTATCACCATTTTGAGAACTGTTTCCAGAATTACCTTGGGACTCACTTTTTGCCTTATATCTTTACCTTTTGGACTATCTTATTCTAAATAAAAGGAGTTTATAGAGCTTGCCTGTGTGTGGTGGTCTAGGGGGGTACGTTCCAAGTCTGAGTCGCAACAGTGACTTGCACACCAAGATTTTGCAAATAAGGCTTACATCAAAGTAGTTCTTTGTGGAATAAACTGTAGACGTGCGCACCCCACACTTTGTGGAGCAACAATACCTATACATTAGGCAGCTTAACTGTGAGTACAAAGTGTTACCTCACTATCAAACACAAGAATATCATTTTACAAACCTCTTGCTTTGGGTTGTTGTTCAAATAAATAGTTAAAAAAATTTATTGCCCATTTCCTTGGAATACAAAAAGCAACTTAAGAAGGGAAAAGATAAGAACCAAAGTTAATTAGTTTGCTCACAAAAATGAACCCTATTTATGACCTGTGACTTTTATAGCTCTGGGGAATTAGCGGTATATCTGAATGAATGAGACATGTGGTTAAATTTTTAGCAATGTGCAAATATGAAATACTATTTGTCTTGAGAACAGTGGAGTCATCATATTATATTAATTAAAGTTTCAATAAAATCTGGCTTGTAGTTCATAAACCTCTATATGAACTAAAGATACATAAAAGTGCTTGTTGAAAAGAATTTTGATACATATTTGGGTTAATAAATCTTCCTTTTTCATACATTTGATTCTGGTGAATAAATAAGGTGGTTGGATAATAAACAATCTTTAAGAAACAGGAATGGGATTTTTAAAAGAGGAGTAAAAAGTTGTATAATTCAGTGCCTTGGCTGGGGTTGGAGCCTGTGCAGTGGGAACGTTGCTGCCATACCAAGCAATGCTGGTATTACTATTCACTGGGTCAGCATTGCTACTATCAGAACTTCCAGTTATTTGTAAAAATAGGACAAGCCTTTGGGTTCTTTGCCTGGAGCATAGAAAAAGTGATCAAAGGATGCCTCAGTTCCCATCTGCCATTCTCTGCTGTTTCTCGGCAAAGAGGTTGTTAATAGAAAAATCAAACAAAGCACAAGGCATGGAATCGGAGCAGCAAGTAGTGAAATTCTGTGTTATAAAGTCCTCCCATTTTCCACTGAATATTAGTCATCAAGCAATGCGTCTTTGCAATCTCCATAATTTACTATGATTTCATTGACAGTATACTGTGTGTTAACTTCCTGTGAACTGTACAGAATGTGTCATTAGGAAATAGAAAAAAGGTAAGGAGTAAGCCAATACAGTTGAACGAATGTATCCATGGATTCTTCTTTCACGGATTCAACCATCCACAGTTCAAAAATATTTTCCCTTCCAAAAAAGATCTGAAAAGCAAATCTGGATTTTGCCATTTTTGATAAGGGATCATTTTACTATACAATATATATAACAGGACTTGAGCATCCACAGATTTTGGTATCCACGGGGTGGTGGTCCAGGAACCATATTCCAGTGGATACCAAGGGCCTACTGTATATTTAGAAGAAATTGACAGAGGCACATTTTTTTCATTTACTCTTTTGAATGACTATAGTGATCAAATAATGAGTTTAAAAGATCCTGAATGTCACAAATACGGATGATCAGCCAAACACTGACATATGCCATCTCCCTGCCCCACTTCCACTTTCTTGTTACCAAGTGTTTTGGCATGCATGACAGAAAATCTTAAAATCTTCGTCTTGATGGTGGTTTGATTTCATAGATGAAATCTGGAACATATGTGTCAACTTCAGAATCTGGTCAAGAAGTCAAACGAGAGTCTACGGGAAGTGTCCCCTACTCCTCTCAAATGAGTGTAATGAGTGCAAACTACTTTTTCCACTTTTAATTTTAAATAGTTTCAAAAAGATGAAGTGGGCTTAAGAAAAGTGAAATAAGATGAATGAAGAGAGAAAAACTGGGTCATTTTAACAGCAGCCAAAAAGGTGGTATGACAGAAAATTTAACCAGGATTGTCCCTGCAAAATCGTGACAGCTGGAGGCTGTGCTGAGACAATAGGAACTTAGTAAGTAAAATGAATAAATTCAGCTGATTCAATGGGACAACTCTAGTTAAGACTGACAATTAAATTTAGGTCAATACATTAATAATTTAAAAATGTTATTTTAAAATGATACCCAACGTGTCTTCCCTTAGGCCACTGCCTAATGGTAGGGCCAGTCTAGGATAAGATGATTTTTTACCTCTCCCTTTCCTCCATTTTTCCTTGGAAATTGCCCACCTTTCTTTCTTCTCATCTCCCTCTCTTCCTTCTCTTTGACACACACACAAACACACACACTGCTGATGGTCTAATCCATATGCTTTAAAGTGAGCACCTTCCAACTTGAGCTGCATTCCTATTATGCAGTCTTTAGAAAATTGTCTTTCAAATCTCATAGTAAAAGTGCAAAGTACTGCATTGTCAGCCTGCCAGAAATAAAAGACTCTGGAGGAACAATGGGTGAAGTTTCTTTCCAGTTGCCAAGAACTTTTTTCCTCTTTAATGTTTTATTTCAAGCACATCCAGGCATCTTGTGGCATGCAGGGTATGACTTGAAAAAGACTACGGGTTGAGATATCTCACATCAGAATATTACTGTGGATTTAGTACTAATTCCATCTTTATTCCTCCCTTAATTCCTGTATCACATAGGCTCATCGAGGCTGATAAACCTCCTTGAAGTACACATTCTTTGAAGTAGGGCTTCATCTGGTTTGTCAAAAGACACAAAATAAAGTAAAATAAGACTGTGTAGTTTGCTTGGAAAACAATCACCATTGTATTTGAGGTGACAATGTACTTCAATCTCCCACAATACATTTTAATTAAAGAAGCAAAAACAGCAGCTTCTTTAATTGACCACTGAGTTTTCTTATGAATGAAAACAAATTCTTCTTGAAGGTCCTTTTTTAAATGTTGTGCGTTGAGCTGGTCATGTCCATTGTCTGTGTGTGTGTGTGTGTGTGTGTGAGAGAGAGAGAGATCTGCAGCACCAACAACACTGAAAGTCTTATTATTGATCCAGAGTTAAATTATGCACACACACAGCTTTGTTTCTGAAGGCAGAATTCTCTGGAGACATCAATTGCCATTAGAATAAGAAAACTGAATATCCGGGGCTAGGCTTTCTTCAAGCATACAATTTGCATGTGGGTAATTTGGATAGCAAACAGCAATCTGGCCAGAAAATGGCATTTTATGCGCCGAATTTAACATGTTTGCATGTACACAAAAAAGCACCGATTACTACACAGAAATATATATTTTCTGTGCAGAAAATTCTGTACAAAACACTTATTTGCATATTTTGTCCAGAATACGTTTCAATTGAAAATAGTCTTCAAAACTATGTCTTTTTAAAAATAATTTCTCACAGTGGGAAGAAATTTACTAAACTAACTCATTGCTTCCTTCAAGAGGAAACTTAAGGAAAGAATTATATCCCAAAAATAATTTTCGCTTTATTCACATAAATGCAAAATAAGAATTGGGTGTCACTTAACACTGTACTGTAACAATGATATAATTTTGAAAAAGTTACTTATTTAGGAGATGCTTGCACCCTCACACCAGCCAGTCCACAGATTGTGTCTGAATGGTGTGGAAGCAGGGTGTTGACAATCAGTGAACATACTTTGATTTCATATACTCTAGAATTAATGCAGTTTGACACTATTTTAATTACCATGGCTCAATGCTATGGTATCATAGGAGTTATCATTTGGTGGGGCACCAGCACTCTTTAGCTGAGAAAGTTAAATACCTTCTAAAACTGAAGCTCCCAGGTTTCCACAGCATTCAGCTATGGCAGCTAAAGTGGTGTCAAACTACATTAATTTTAACATTGTAGATACATTGTTGGTCATTTTGGTACATTTATCTCTCAGTTTCATATCTCTCCCACATTTCTGCAATATTGTGATACTAATTGTAATCTATCAAAGAATCATGGAGTCATAGAGTTGGAAGAGACCACATTAGTCATGCAGTCCATTCCCCATCAAGTAGGAAAAAGCATAATCAAAGCACCCCTGACAGATGGCCAACCAGCCTCTGTTTAAAAGCTTCCAAAGAAGGAGCCTCCACCACTCCCCGGGGCAGAGGGTTCCACTGCTGAACAGCTCTTACAGATGAAAAATTCTACCTAATGTTCAGGTAGAATCTCCTTTCTTGTAATAGGAACCTATTGTTCCAGGTCCTAGTCTCCACAGCAGCAGAAAACATGCCTGTTCCTTCTATCTTGTAACATCCTTTCAGATAGTTAAACATGACTACCATGTCTCCTTTCAACCTTCTCTCCTGCAGGCTGAATATCTCTGGCTATGTAAGGCAGCAGAAAAGAAGAATGGGTTCCCATGGAACTGAAGAGACCAAAATCCACTAATTGCAAATCCACTAATTCAAGAACTGAGCTGGATCCAGAAACAATTGGCTGGCTAAAGGTGGCCTAACGTCTTTGTGAATTTTTGGGAGTATGTACAGGACCAGAATGCGTGGATGTGGGGTTGTAAAAAAATCTCTTTCTTTTTCTGTGATGTATCCCAAGCTAAGTCCATCCAGGGTTATGGTTCTAATAATAAGTTGAATATGTTTAGTAGGGTCCTTGTTCACAGGGGAATTATGCTCTTGGATACAGAGTTGTCTGTATACCTCATTCATGTTGTTGCCATGTTGTTCATGGCAACAATGGCACCTCCTTGTATGCTGGTTTCCACACAATGTTCTTGTCATCAGCTAATTCCTTGAGAATTTGCCAATCAGTGCTAGAAAAAATATTTTTAAATCTGTCGTTATTGGGAATGCATTTCATAAAAATTTAATCACAGACAATTTTCTCAAAGGCCTTGATATCAACATGATCAGTAAACTGAACAAAAGTACTGTGAGTTTTAAATGTGGTTGCACTGGTATTTATTGTGTGACCAAAATGATAGTGTAACTTAATAGAATGGAACATTTTGGATAGTTCAATACGGGTTCAAAAAGGATTGATTTTGGGGGTAGGAACAAAGGGCAAACCCTTATTAATTACAGAAATTTCACGAGGGGTACCCTATTCAATAAATTAACTATCAGGTCTTCTGTTTTTGACTGGGAGCCCCATGAAAAAACCTTTTAGGTGGGCTTCTGATACAACCACTGCATCTAGGCAATGGGATATTGTTTCTGCCAAAAGTAGAGGTGCTACCTGAGGAACCATCTGAAAAGGAAGTGGAGTCATCATGTGATGTAAAGTCCCTGAACTGGACCTCCTTCTTAGGTGTAAAGGTATCAGTATATAACCAGTGGTAGACTCTATTGTTTTTGTAATCATTTTAATCTCTTTGGAATTTCTTAAGTTTGAAAATTTTATCTGCTGTGAGAATTCTTTGAGTTTGTTGGAAAGAACTATTGAATCTGTTTGGTACTGATCCTTCAATTTTAGTTCTTCCAGTATGGATTAGGATTGTGTTTTAACCTTCTCTATCTCTTCATTGGACTGAGAAATCAACAGAAGCATCAAATCATGTGAACATTTGTTCAATATAGCCACCCATTTCTGATTAAAAGATGTATCCAAAATAAACATGCCCTAGAAACCACTGTTTTCTACCTCCTCTGTTAGTCCTTAAGGCAGCAGTATTTCTAATTATCAGTGCAAAACTCAAACTGATTTTAGTATTGGATATTGAGGATTTACATGAAGATTTCTCTCTCTCTGTTACCTAACAAAACAGAAACAATTATTATTATTATCATTATTATTATTAAATCTGGTATGATGTTTCAACTTTTACTGGCTGGTCTCATCATTTAGTCTGGGTGGTTTCCAGGACATGTTCCATCAGTCTTCCACATTTGTGGGTTTCACTTTTGCAGGTTTGATTAATAACTCCTCTTTAGTAATCTCAGGTCCACCAGTGCAATTCTGTAGTCAGCTTCCAGTGGAAGTTGACCATAGAGTCATTCCAGAGGACCTAGAGAGTCCTATAAATGTGTTGTCTTAGGTAACCTCCCCTGCAGTGTTGCCTCAATTTTGGTTTTCCCACTTTCATGTGGGTCCTGCTCCCCTAACCCCAGTTAATGTGGATGGCTAACTTATGTAGGATGGAAACCAGTAGTTCTGGTGTACTGGTAGAGGATGTACAAATGTAGTACGATCTCTGCATTCATGGCAGATATGTTCCAAAACACACCCATGAATACCTGAAACAGTGGATAGCTGAAACCTTTTATTTTGATTATAATTGGCATGGGAGCATATATAGAATCCATCTGCTCAGTTTATAGAGGCCCACACACAATTGCATGGGGGTGGGGATATATTTTGGAGCATGGATAAGTGAAATTGTGGATATAAATCTGTAGGGGTTTAATACATATTCATCTTAAAGATTAATACATTTCTCAGGTATACATAGGTGCTGTTTAGATTTGGATCCCATCTCCAACATATTTTAATATGTACAGGTATTCCAATATCTGGAAAAAAAAACCAAAATCCAAACTCCTTCTGGTTTCAAGCATTTTGGATAAGGGATACTCAGCCTGTACCACTGCAGCTCTTAGAACCAATTTTAGGACTGACAATGGATTGAGTGGAGCATGATTTGGCAAAAACTAATTATGCAAACTGGTGTGTGGCCAAATCTCCAAGGTTAATAGCCCTGCTTTTGCAAAACCTATCATGGGATTTTTTATTTAAAAAATTAGCCACATGTTAATGACATTCTTGTTAGAAGTCAGCACCCCTTGCTGTATAATAACCCTTTACACAAGACGGCAGCTTGTGCTTAGCCCTAGGTCACAAAAATGAATCGTGCCTCATAGATGAAGTGACATATCCTGACCTCATTTCATTTATTCCCAAGTACAGAGGGAATAACACATCCTGGAATAGACAATGATGGCCATTTTGCACCAAAATGCTGAAAAATCTAAAAACAAAAACCTCCTCCAGCTCTGACATAAAATCTATGAAATTGGTAACAGCCCTTAGTTTCTTCATCACTTGCCGCAGCTTACAATGAAACAGTAAATGTGACTATTTTTTGCTTATTTCAATAACAAATCAGTATAAAGTATAAGCCCGTCATGAGATTTTGATCAAGGAACTCATTTCACCGAACGGGAAGAGCTATCTTTAGGGCTCTGTCCGCCAATCATTATCAGATTAGAAGGATTCATTCAGCTACTTCTCTATGCAATATTACCCATTTCATGCAATTTCTTCAGAGGTCACTTTCTTCATTCTTTTCTTTCCTTTTCTTTTTTAAAGAGCTTTGTTTCCTCTCCCTCTTTCTTCCTCTGGGAGATTACTGATTTGCTTGCAGTCCTGAAATAGGTGGAGGTGCTTAAGTATGCAGACAATGCCGTGAAGATATATTTAAAGGTCTCTACTGTAATCTGAACTGAGAATCTAAAGCATGCTATCAATATTAATCAAACGTACTTCAAGTAGTTAAGTTGCTCTTTTTTAATAAGAGGAAAAAGGAAGAAAAAGGAAAAGATGGTTCATAGGTTGCAACTTCTAAAGAGGCCAAATAAAAGGGGATAGCAACTGAAAGGCAGGGGGAATTAATATATTTTAAAAGAGTTCCTTAAATGTTAAGAATACAGTCTGCAATCCTATCATCTCAGGGATGGTCACTGAGGGCCATAGGGTGCTTCTGATCTATTTCCAAGTAAGGGAAGTAGGTCTGGATTTGACCTTGGAGGGAGGGATCTGACATTCCTCTCCTTCTTGCCCCTCCCACCTAGCTGCTGTGAAAATTTCTGTGGTCTTGGCTTCTTCCATCTGAGCCAAAGAATAAGAAAGCAGTCAGGACAGGAAGCCTTTAAATCTTGCAGCTCTAAATCTCCCTATAATCCAACATTGGTATTGCTAAAATGAGGAAAGGGGCATTGTATGGACAGATTTTGAGAATACATGGAACTGTGGGATTTGAAGATTTCTCATTTTCCTGACATGCCATTGCCCACTCCAACGCAGGATTTGAGGAAAATGTATGACACTTGTAGTGTATGGGGTAAAGGATGCTCTGGAGAACAGATTTTTCTAACACTTATTAAATTACCAGAAATAGTGCACCAACACTTGGCTAATTTTTCTTTGGAGAAGCAACTCAGATTTTAGCTTAGACCTGTGTCTTTACGGGATAGTAGAATTAAGGATCTTATCCCATTTGCTGCCAGAATTGCCACACATCGTGGCAAATCTGGTGGTACCCAGTAGTCCCACACTCTGCATTGCCCGGCGTCCCCCTTGTCTCATCCCACGGGGGGAAGTATCTGCTGCCCAGCTTCCTCCTGTTGATATCTATGCAACATGGGAAGCCTCCCTGGTTGCCATGGTGGTGACATACATCAGTACCACGGAACCCCCCCAGAAGTAGCAGTGAATCATGGGATGGGCTATTTTTAAAAATAGGAGAACAAAAGAAGGATATTAATATTAATGTTCATATTTATTCATGTAGATCAACAAATTCGTAACAGCTCACAGCAACAAACAACTATAATTAGAAAAAAAGCATAAAAATAATTAAGACATTTTAACATAACTCTGTAAATTGAAAAGACCCCAGGATTACTGGACATGCCCTTTGTCTGACTCAGCAGGGCTTTTCTTGTGTTTTTATGTTGTTTGCCTCCCCCAGAACCACCTTACAGGCAAAACACAGTTGTTAAACACAACATGGCCAATTCAGGTTTCACAGACAACTGTAAGCAGGGAATCTGTTAAGAGGAAAGAGTAGAGTAGAAATCACCAAATCTGATTACCACTTCTGAATAATTGTTTGAGAATGACACTTGAATCAATCAATTTTCTGTTTCTAGCTGAAAGAACTCCATATTTGTGGATAGGTATTTTTCGCCACCTTGTCCTATCCCGTATGATGTCTTTCACACAATCTTCCAGAATTTGTGAAAGCGTCATTTTTTCAATTGAGAGTGAAGCTGGCTTTGCTAGCTATCTGTAAATTTGCTTTTGGTATACAACAACCAGTTTGCTCTCTGCAAAATTAAGCGTTCACATTTGCAAAACCAAATCTTTTATCTTCTTTAACATGCACTAGTGCCTCCCAGCAAATCGTTCTCAAGATATCATTTCACAACACCTTCAAGTTAATAATATACCCCTCTTTTCCTTGGTGGGAGGAATAGAGTTATATTCTAGTCGAACACTTTCTGACTTTACAATCAACAACAACAACAAAAAAACTCAGAAAAAGCAATATGGAAATACTCTGATGCAGTATTGATACAAAACAGGGACTGTCATTTGCATGCACACAAACCCCCTGCCCCTCCTCTTTGGCCTTCAGTTTTGAATAATGTCTCCTTCCTGGTTTTGGCAATGCTCCTCTCGGAGCTTTCAAGGAATCCCAAACCGTCTAGTTTACAATCTCATTTCAGAAGATGACAATTTTATGTGAGTTTATTTTTGGCGCAGTGGCAATCAATCTGTCCATGGTGGTTGTTCTGGCAGTTACGAGTTTAATCCACAGAGTACACAGAGCATTTTAATCAACCGGCATATGCTATAGATATTGTCCTCACTGTAAGTTACTTATTACTTCCTGCCCAGTAGTATAAGTAAAGGTAGATGGAGGAGGGGATATGCTGAGCAAAATATTGCAGTACATCAGTTCACAAACAAACAGCCCTTGGCTTTTTGGAATAAAAATCTGGTTGCCATCTTTAACTTTAACCTGGAACATACAGTACAACTTCTCATATCTGAGAGATTGTTATCCATGTTTTCATTTATCCCCATTTTACAAACCATGTTTTTTCTAGGCATTTTCTAGGTCTTCCATTCTCTAGGCATCCTTGAATCAGCAGTCCTTCATTTCAATAGCTACTGTATTTATTTTTAGTTATTTATATCCATATGAAGTATGGGACTGCATTCCCCATTGATATGAAAGTCGTACTGTATATATTACTTTGTTAAGAATTGTACAATATATGCTTGACGTATGCATGTGGATGTAATTCATTCTTTCTTGATTTTCTGTCACTCTTTTTTTTTGGTAAGACTATATGGGCAAGAAAACCCAGACTCACCCTGATTTGACTTCAGCTGTTCACAAAACAGTCTACTACTACTGGAGAGCATTGTAGGTTTTCTTGGGCTAAATTGGCTAAGGGGAAAGTTGCCACAGATATTTGCCGAAATATCCATGGCAGTGTGGACAACTTGACTGGGTCTGATTTGAACCAGTCAACTATCCAGATGGGATACCAGTGCCATCACCCTCTCCCTACTTTGATGAACGCATGGGAAAATGGATCAACTGTGCCCATGTTGCTGCTGCCACCTCTCCCAGATCCCCCCACAATCTCCCTGGTCATATGGACACCTCTGCAGATGTTAAAATAGGAAACCTGTGCCTGCCAGAAGCTTTTGCAGAACTTTGTGTCTGGTTAGGAGCACTTGAAATAATATGGAGTGTGAGGTGATGGTCTAGCAGAGCTGATGCAGTCTCAGTCCAGCTGGAGTGAATGGACGCCAATGCAGTGCCATGGGAAGTTTGGCCAGGTCTGTGTGTCACCTCCAGTCTAGGCTCACTCTCACTTTATCTTTCTTTCCTCTTATCTCTTTGAAATATCACCCCCATCTATAAGTTCAGACATGACTTGCTCTTGGGCTGTGACCCATGTGTTCATGACTGATGATCTCTGCAACCTCAAGTATACAGATGTGCTACCAGATGGCAGTAAATAAACATTTTCAATGAAGAGCAATTGTTTTGCATGCTAGAGCTCTCAAATTGAATCCCCAAAATCTCAATTTGTAAAACAACAACTCAGAAAGCAAGTCAGAGAAAGAACTTTGCCAGAAACCTCACATTGTTGGTGCCAATGAATTAAGCCACCATTGGATGGTCTGTATGGCAGCTTCATCTCTCCAACTTTCTTGTTTCACTTCCAAACAAAGAAGCAAACTCTTTTTTAACTTTTACACAGTGCCAGAAGCAATAGCTCAGGTGTTTATCTCATTCCTCATCTTGATTCACACTCTATGCCTTTGCCTGTTATTATCATTACAAATTTGCTTGTTAGGCTCTTATATATATAAAAAACTAAGAAACCAACCAAACAAACAGCAACAACGAAAAGTCTTGACTTTCTCTGCCAAGGGCAGTTCATACTTAAAAACAAACTGCGTTCACACATTCCCAAGAGGAAAGCTTATTGTTCACCTGTAGCAAAACCTAACTTTTAAGGTGGCATCTTCTAGACTAACAGGTTTTATTGGGCATAGGTTTACATAAAATTCAGCCTGATTTATCAGACACACAGAATTTTGTCTCAGCTGGAAGATTATTGTACATACCTTTTGTTGGGTTGGAAATTGTAATCGGTTGTGGCGAAAGGAAATACATATTTTTAACAATGGATATAATAGTGATTATTAACAGAAAGTTCTTAGTGGAACACAAGACATCCTAACATGCACATCCTATATAGTAGGCCTGCACATTACATGAGGGATCTATTCCAGGACCCTTTGTGTAATATGATTCCTGCATATAATCTTGAAAGCTCTTTTTCTTCCCTCAAATGAATGATGTCTTTGTGTTTCCTGCTAACGATTATCATAGGGTTGCATTGGAGGACCTAGTGAAGCCTATATAAGTCTCCCCCCCCCCACAGTGCAATTCTATGGCCAAGTTTCAGAAGAACCTCTTGTGAATGTTTTGTTTTTTATTTGATTTAATATTTGTTGCAAGGTGGGGCCAAGGCATTGTGCTGGAGGCCTAGAGAGAACACTTCTCTCGGCATTGTTTGGTACTCAAATGTGGCATAGTAAAATCAAATCCCGCTGTCCCTATTGAACCTAAAGGAGACAGCACTGGGTATCCTGAGGAAATTTGATCAGCTTTTCTCCTTCAGAATCTGTATTTGAATTTTTTTTAGATCAAGGATAATCACTTTGATATCAGAGACAAAGCATTTTGAAAAACTGAAGTCTTTCTCATAGATTTTTATGTCAATTTATTCTTTTGATTGGAGACTTGCCTGCCTGTCCTTTGTAAGACAGAATAAAGGGATGTTGACAAATATTACAGGGGAAGGTGAGCAAGTAGATGGACTCCTGATGTTCTTTATGACATTGTTATATAGTAAGACGCTGTATCTGCAAGGGATACATTCCCAGTCAGACCATGGTTACTTGAAATCATAAATACGACCAAATATTATTAAATAACATGTCTTTTGGTCCTAGTGCACCACTGAGTTGGGTTGATGGACCTAGAGATTCTTAGAGAGACCATTTTTTTCCTCTGGGCATGAATAAGTGAAATCATGGATATGTATGTATTTCTCTTTTAATCAGAAGTTGGAACACATTCATCAAACTTCCTGCTATTATCTTTATACTCCAGATGAATGCAGGGTCACCTCCAGTGACTAGTACAGTAAATGAAATGTGTGAAACTGAATTGGCCGTTAGTGTGGATGGTCTCACATGGATGGAAAGACTATTACAAGTGTTGATCAGAAAATGGTATCTATAGATAGAAATGGCCTGGATGAGGGCTACTAAAATGTGACTCTTTCTAGATAAGGTAGAGATTATCTTGGCTACAGGCTCAAAAAGATGAATTCAATCCACATGGCCAAGGCAGTGGTTCCCTTAAAAAGCAAGGCCCATTGTTCTGGGGAACTGCTGATTTTCCTGTGCATTTGAACGCTGAAATGGTAGCTATAATTAGGAATGTCTCTGAACAGCTTGGGTTCATATACTGTATGTATGACGAGGCCAGGCCTTTCCAAGCTTTGATACAACTGCACTGGATTAGTGAAATATCTTCTATATGACTTTACTTTGAAGCAACTGCAGAAACTGCAATTGATCTAGTGCTACAACCAGAAAGCTAGAAGTGGTGGCAAAGAGCTTCAAATCAGTGGAGTAGTGAATCGACTTTAGGTTTTAGCCTGAATTTTAAAGCACTCCTCCAATAGGTTCACACTTCTGTTGAGTTCAGACTTAAGAGCTAGAGTGAATTCTTCTCTTAACCCACATGGAAACCATAAAATGTCACCCAATACCCAGTGGGCGCTCACTTTCAGATACGCCCCGCAGCTGTCCTGTAAAGACTGTAGTGGTACCAGTTTGTTCCTGCACACAGATTCAGGTTTGTTAATTAACTTACTTACTTTATATTTTACTTTCCCCTCAGTATGGTATCCAAAGTACCATACAATATTTTAAAAACATAATACAGTGGGTCCTTGTTTGTTTCCAGAGCCCTCCCCCCAGTCACTAAAATCTATGGATGCTCAAGCCCGATTAAATATAACAGCACAGTAAAATAGCATCCCTTATATAAAATGAGCAAAGTCAAGGTTTGCTCTTGGTGGGTGGGATGGAATATTTTTAAGACACTGATGCTTGAATCCATCAATACAGAGTCCATGGATACAGTCTGAAGTTGAAAGAAAGAAATGAATTTGGTGTAGCTTCTCAGGATCAGACTGAAAAGCCCTGAGGTCAGTAGCAATATACAGCTGAAAACAAAACCAACAAAAAAACCCTAAAAGGGACAGCAGATCTACTAATTGTATGTGCCTTTAATCCTCTCTTATCACATTTGAAGGATTGTGCAGAAGCACTCCAAAATTAAATGTAACTCTTTAATAAAGATATTGACTGGCTGCGTAGGGCACAGCCTGCCCCCCTTCTGAAAGCATTAGCAGCTTAAACAAACCTAACCTAGTGATATGAGCATTGAAAGACTTTCATTTGATCAGCACTGTGGTCATAGGACAAACGTTTATTCTATCCTTATGACAAAAGGGGAAAGGAAAATGTGATCTTTCTGACCATCTACTTAACACAGATTGTTTGTTACAGCTCAGTGCTACACACACAAGTCAATGTGAAAACATGTCTGAGGGAATAAATATATACAAATCAAGGGTAAACAAGGCCACTGACTTCAATGCACATAGATATGTAAATATTACTAACAGCAATAGCTCTTTAAATGTTATGGTGCATTGCTTTTAGCTGTTTGTATTTAAATTAGCACTGTAAATAATATGAGGAAAGGGACAATTTTATCAGGTTTAACTTAAGGCTTACTACAAATGCATTGTGAAGGCTTTTAATGTCATGAATGCCAACCTATTAAAGCTGTGAGTTGTAATGGATACATGTTGCTTGGACTGGGATGCTGGTATTAGAATAATGCCATTTTCCCACATGTACAAATTAAAAAGGATTCATAAAAATGTCCTGAGTGAAAGAACATCTTGAAGTGCCCACTCAGCTGTGCTCTAAGAGTGGACCTTTCATACAGAAAGATGCCAATTCTGACAACATTACAGGTTATTTCCTCCAATGACGACTCAAAAATCCCTTTGCTCATATAGCTCTGAAGTGAACACGGTGGTCAGCTGTTCTATCTATCTGCATCATGGATCTAGAGATTGATCTAGTAGAGCCAATATGCTCTTCTCATTTGTAACTACTCCAAAGCAATTACACTTAGTCATAAAAAGAGAATTTCCATTCCAAATTTAAGAATGGGTGCCCTTTTAGTCTACTAGTGGAACCTCAAAAGTTGAGGGGTGGTAGTGGTGGAATTCTACTATTTCTAACAATCTCTATAGAAAGAATGTTTTCATAACTTTTGAGGTGTTGGGCCTGTGGCTTCTGTGGCTTCAGGGGTTGTGGGTTGTGGTGGTGTGCAGGGATCTGTGGGATTTTCAGTGCAGGGCCAAGGTGATGTTGAGATCTTGTTATTAGCCCTGTAAAGGTTGAAATTCAGTTTCTGGTCAACTTTCGATTCTACTGCAAGCAGTTCCATGAACTCCTGATTTCATGATTTTTTGGTCATTCATGACAGAACTTTGAGCTTGCCTTTTTTGGGACTGTCCTAGTTTTAAGTTCTGTTGCTTCTTAGTGGATTTATATTCAGAGACCTTACAACTTAATTAGCCTGAGGCTTTGGGAACATTTCCTGGGATTTTCTCGAATGCTTTTTGCCTTGGATATTTTCATGTTTACTGTTATTTATTGGGCATTGTTTACATCAATAAATAGACTGTTATTTCCAGCCGTGGTTGTGTGAATATTTAAACGGTCCTGGTTCTCGGCCGGTGTGCGAAATGAGGCTTGTTTTCAGAAGTACCTTGAATGTTCACACATTTGCAAGGCTTCTGTTGTTTTGTTGTTTGGTGTCAGGAGTACCGTCATTGTGCTTTTCCTGCATGGCATGGGGTTGGACTGGAAGGCTCATGTGGTCTCTTCCAACTCTATGATTGTTTCAACTTCACCATACTCACCAAATTCAGCACCTTAGGATGCTTCCAGCCTGTTTGGGGGATGGAGCCCCATGTTGGCTATCACACAATGTCGTGTGACTTCTGACGGAGGTCCCACCCCCAACCAGGGTGGAAGTGTTCTTGGGCACTTCCCTCACAACATAGGAGGCTTCCTGTGTTATGCTGGTTTCAATGGAGCCAGCACAGATCCTCCCCAGAAGGATGACGTTTCCCACCGAGAGCATAGCCGAGTGGGAGCTGCGCACAGGGCAACTGATTCGCCCCAGTGCCCTTCTCTTTCCTCCGTGAAGTTTTTATGATAAGGTCATATATCTTCAAGCTATCTCTGACTTATGGTGATCCTATCATAGGTTTTTCTTGACAACCTTTTCTAGGGGTTTTTGCCATTGCTTTCTTCTGTGGCTGGGAGAATATGACTTGCCCAAGGTCATCAAGCTTCTATGGCTGGGCAGGGATTTGAAGTTTGGCATCCCCAAAGCCTAGCCCAATACTGAAATATTAATAAGCCATCCTCCCTTTTTTTGTCCTGAGGAGACATCCATAAGATTGAGTTGTTTGTGTTGTAGTTGTGTTATATGTTTCTTCCCTGATTTTTAGTTAAATGTTTTGACGATGGGTTGGAAACTAAAACTCTGATCATGTTATCTTCTGTCTTGACTGCAATAATCCTTTCTTTTAGTACAAATCATATTGCCACCTAAAACAAATAGCATTCTCATTCTATGTTTTTTTAAAAATAGCATGTATGGACACTATAATGCAAACTTTCTTTTGTACTGGCCAGGGTTCAGCAAATTTTACCACACCTGGCCTTTACCACAAAGCAGAATGATGACTAAAGTAGTATAGGCCAGACTGTGTAGCCAAGGACCCTTCCACACAGCCTTATATCCCAGAATATCAAGGGAGAAAACCCCACAATATCTGCTTTGAACTCAGTTATCTGAGTCCACACTCAGATAATGTGGGATTTTTTGCCTTGATATTCTGGAATATAGGACTGTGTGGAAGGCCCCCCAGTTTTCATCTCCAAATCTCTCCCCCCCCCATGCTTTTTTGGCCATCTCTTCCCATCTTCCATCTGAGGCAATAACCTCTCTTTGTCTACTTTTGGAATCAGCCCTGTCCAAATGAACAGTATTTTTCCTGCACAACATTGTGATGTTCAGACTTTCAGGATAATCATTTCTGAATCTTCATCAAAATCCTGCTTTGCTGCAGTCCATGATGATGATGCCATACCTCTCTTCCCCACCTTTTAAATGCTACTGCCCAAGCTTACTTCAGCATTTATTAAATACTTTAAGTGTAAGGATTACTGCCAGAAGTAAAGGCATGATTAATTCATTAGTAGTAGCACACAAACTCCTGTTAACAAGCTCTTGGCAATTCCACTTTGTCCCTAGACCAACTGAAAATGCATTAACCATAGAAACAGTTCTCCCCCCGGTTGTGGTTGGGAGGAGTTTGTCTTTTCAACTAGTTTGATTATGCAGTCACTAAATTTTAAGTGCTGACACTTCTTTTCCATCATCATCATCATCATCAGTTAAAAATAGGCTCTCTTGTTGGTGGAATAGTATTTCTCTATATCCCACAGAAATATCAATCCTGTTCGGAAAGCGGGGAGGAGATTCTTTTGCACAGTTCTCTCTGCTTACAAGAAATTCAGTATTACTCAAAGTTCTGGATCTTTCCCTCAATATAAAATATATTATAACCTGTCTAAACTATGCTCCTTTTCAGGTTGAAATGGGGGAGAAAGATATGCCCACAATGATGAGATATACTATTCAAAGTTCTCATTCTACAATGGCCCTTTATGAGATCTTGACTAGTAATAATATTTTCAGGATCTCTCCTATATTGTGCATATATCTTCACCAGCTATTGAAAGTTAAGCATGAAGTGCTTTCCTCATAGCCTCATATGACCTCATCACATGAGGTCCTTTTCAGCAACATGCGCCGGTTCACCTATACTTTTACGACAAAGTCCACTGGCTCCCATCCCATGATGTAGAGAGCAACTTCTGGCAGCACTACATTATAAAGGTATAAGCAAAGCAGTGCATGCTGCAGCAGCACAGGTGACTTCCCATGTTGGATAGAATTCAATGTGGCGAAGCCGGGTGGCTGACACTTTCCCCTGTGGGATGGGAACTTGGGTGAGCTGGGCAATGTGTGGCATGCGGCAATGTGCTTCACAGGCCTCTTAAGGGGCACTGCCAGATTCAAAACAATGTGTGGCAATTCTAGCAGCCTATCCAATCAGGTTGATAGTCACTAAATGTGTTTGCCTTCCAACCCCCCAAAATAATGAGACAGACACATAATATGGATTTAAAATTTGGGCAACTTTTATTGATAGTTACCTATTTAACTGCTAACTCAACTAATTTTAGGTGTCAGTTCAACTTGGAGTGTCTAAGCCGAGGTAGTGTCTTCTACATTCTACTCCTCAGCTATTTAGATGTAATACCTGGGTCCCCTGGAGATTTAAACCCGGGCAACCTGTAAGGGAAATGTCCGGAGAAATCTCTCTCAATTTTGAGACCAGACTCTCCTGATTCACCTCACCCCCTAAAATTAACCACTAGGTGAGTGTTTGCATAATGGCCCCCACCCTTAAGGAGTGCCTTAAATATATACCAACCTTTGTATTACTAATGTATTTATGCCACGGATTGGGAGAAAATGTATGTGGGGAAGCCGGGTGGCTGACACTTCTCCCTGTGGGATGGGGACTTGGGTGAGTTGGGCAATGTGGGGCATGCGGCAATGTGCTTCACATGCCTCTGGATGGGCACTGCCAGATTCACCACAATGTGTGGCGATTCTAGCAGCCTATCCAATGAGGTTGATAGTCACTAAATGTATTTAGCTTAAAGCACAGGGAGAGCCTTCCAGATGTTAATGAGCTGCAACTCCCAGCATTCCTTATCATTAGATAGAGCTGCTGAAACTTGCAGTCTAACAATATTTGAAGAGCCACACAATTCCCCTCCCTGATTAAAGGAATATAACAAAGTAAGTAGTCTTGGAGGGGGTTGAGTGGCATCTTCTATCATGAGCAAGTAGAATTTTGATCACAGTAAGCCAGAAGCTATTCATGGCTCTCTTCTGAGCACTAAACAAGGGCTAGCACATTCATATTACTACTAAAGTATACTTTTAAGCCGAGCATCCAAGAATCTCATGCATACAAATGTATATGTGTCACATGAAGTATATTTCACAGTGCAAGTCTAACAATGATTGGGCTAACTGCAAATACTATTTACCACTTGAGGGCACCCGCCCCTAAAATACCTTGGGCTGTTTCAAGAAGATAACAAATCTGTAGATGTTGGAGGTACTTCCCAGAATTTCACAGAAGTACTTCCCTTGGCTATAAAAGCTGTTGAGAGGACTCTGAACAAATGACAAGAACAAGGAATAGTCCAGAGTCTCTTTTTCCCCCTACTGCTATCCCAGAGGGAGTGTAACGGATTGCCTATTAGGAGGATGGTTTTCTTCAAATGAGGATGAAGGGGCAAGTGTCAGCCTGAAGTCAGCCCAAGGAGACTGATCAGACCTATGCCAATGACAGCAAGATTTTACCTGATCTGGGGTATAAATCAAGAGGAGACATTAGCAAACCTCCAGGGGGATGATGAGTTAAAGGATCCCAATGAGCACAATTTATCATTGCACGCAAACAGCAGGGACTTCCAAGCTGTTGCTTATCTGGATGCAATCCGAACAAATGATCCGTCTCAGCTAAATAAATCCTTAACCCGTCAAGCAGAGGTTCTAAATGCTGTCTTGGAATTTACAAATAATCGTTAGTAGCTGACTGCCCAGTGGAAACTAGCTGTGCTGGTGAATTTTTGTGACTCCTCCTCCAAATGTCTTTTCGAATAATTACACTGCCACTTATTATTGATATTAATCACACTAATATTTGTTTCAGAAGGAATGGGCGAGTAAAACCTTTCCATGGTGCAATTTCCCAGTTTGATTTTCTAGAGCTCTACACATCTTTTGAATTTTCTTTCATGTGCTTTGGATTATTAAACTGGGCTCCGCAGGCGTTTTAACAGCAGTCGCTAAAACTGAAGAGCCTGAACAAATGACTGGGTGCATCTAAGCTATAGAATTAATGCTGTTTGACACTCAATGGTAGGAGAACAAAAATGTAGTTTGGTGAAGCACTATCAATCTGTAGCAGTGAAAGCTAAACACCTTGTCAAACTACAACTCCCAGAATTTCCATTAAGCCATGGAAGTTAAAGTAGTGTCAAACTGCATTAATTCTGCAATGCAGATGCACCCTGTTTGTTTTTTTCTCCCTCCAGTAGAGTCAGTGGAGTAGATTGCTTAGAGCAGTGTTTCCCAACCGCTGTGACACGGCACAGTAGTGTGCTGTGACGGACCTCCTACTGTGCCGCAAGAAAAGCTCTCTGTCCCCCTTCCTTCCCCCCTCCTCCTGCCGAACTCCTGCTGCTTGGGGGGGGAGGATGGGTTGGGCGGCAGCGAAGAAAAAGAAGGGGCCGGGGCGCAGCCTCCTTTGGCCGTTTTCCCAGCCAGCCTCCAATCTGCCATGACTCCCAACATGACTCTCGCCCCTCACTCGCTGAAGCCGCGTGGAGGAGGAGTCCCGCCCACTGAAGCCTGTCAACCGCCCATGCTCTTCCTCCTCCGCGCGGCCTGGCTCTGCCCCCTCCCCTCGGCTTTAGTTCTCCCACAGCTTCTCCAGCCTTGAGGGGGGCAGTGCCAAGCCAGCGGTGGCAGAGCCAGCACAATGCTGGCTTGGCACTGCACCCTGAAGGCTGGCAAAGCTGTAGGAGAGCTGAAGCCGGGAGGAGTGGGCGGGGCGGGACATGGTGTGGCCTGGCTCCTCCCCCAGCTTCGGCCCTCCCAGCAGCTGCTCCCATCAGGGCACCATCCCCCAGCCGTTCTTTACTGTGTTAGAGTGTCATTTTGTGTCATTTTGGTTGGTGGTGTGCCCCCGGATTTTTTAAATGTTAAAAGTGTGCTGCGGCTCAAAAAAGGTTGGGAAACACTGCCTTAGAGTGCTGGAATGGAACTTGGAAAAACTAGTCTTAAGTCCCCACTGAGCCATGACATTTGCTACTAATCTTTAATCCTAACCTATCTTAGATGGAAAAAATATTGAAATAACGTGAAGATGAGAAGAGCCATGTACACCACTTTGGGACTACTGGAGGAATGCCAAATATCAAGGTAACTAATGACTAATTAATAAATGCATGTTATGGTCACAATACAGTAATCCCCCCCCCCTCTTTACTAGCAGTTTTGTTCTCCTTTAAAAAAAATATAATATTTTTAATAAACAGAAATACAAAATATTTTAAAATATAAGGCATATTTAGGAATCAATACTAATAAATCATATGCTACCTTAATCTATATTACTCAAAAACAATAAAAGGATAACAAAAAAGAAAAAGAAGATAAGGTGGTAAACAGAACTAAACGATCAACCTCCCAACTGCAGGTATTCATTGTCTCCTAAACCTATTTCCTCTAGTTATATTTTTATTATTTGTCAAACTAAGTAACATATGTAAACTTCTACTTAACATGATTGTTACTGTTCCTTAACCATTACAACTGAAGATCTGCTCCAGTTTTCCCTCAAATATGGCACAACTGGTTGCTAGTTTTCCTTTAAAGTTTCTGCTGTGTTATCCTGAATTAAGGGAATCTGTGGTTTCATTTCCATGGTTTCACACCATGGTTTCCTGCAATCGACCACGGTTGGCAAAGTATTTAATGAAAAACTCCAGAAATGAACGATTCATAAGTTTTAAATTGTGTGTCTTATTAACATGACTTTTATTACAGCATATTATTATAATTACTCAATTTTATTAGACATCATTGCTAATCTCTTAATGTGCCTAATTTATAAATTATACGTTATCATAGATACATACGTAGAGGAAGAATATATAGAACAGTCAGTCCTCCCAATTCACTGGGGCTAGGGACACCAAACCTTGTGAAAATGAAAAACCTGAAATAAAAATAGTGCTCTTTATTTTTAACCAGACACAACAACTTTCTAGGAATATCTATATTGTCCAGGATGACTCCGGTAGAAGCTGGCTATAGAAAATTACTTCAGGACCTAGCGATTCCTAGAGAAAACATTTTAAAATCAAAACCATGAATAATGAAATTCACAAAAGTCAAACTCTCAAATATGGAGGGCCAACAGTAATATATACTGTATCTGTGTTTTCAAGCATCCAATGGTGGGCGTTGAACATATAAACCATTAATAGAAGGGACTATATATGAATAGTAAAGGTTTTCCCCTGACATTAAGTCTAGTCGAGTCCCACTCTGGGAGGTGGTGCTCTTCTCCATTTCTAAGCCGAAGAATCAGCGTTGTCCATAGACTCCTCCAAGGTCATGTGGCTGACATGACTGCATGGAGCACCATTACCTTTCTGCAAAAGTGGTACCTATTCATCTACTCACATTTGCATGTTTTGAACTGCTAAGTTGGCAGAAGATGGGGCTAACAATGAGAGCTTACCCCTTCCCACTGACCTTCTGATCAGCAAGTTCTGCAGCTGAGCAGCTTAACCTGCTGTGCCACCGCAGCCTTTATATGAATATAATGTACTTCATATTACATGACTATAAAATACTTTAAAGACATAGTCTCTTTAAAGACAGACATTAAGATGTTGTAATCCTCAATGAAATAAAGAATGGTTATACTAAAAGTTTTATTCATTTATTTATTTATTTGCATCATTTATACCCCGCCCATATCAGCCCAAGGGTGACTCAGGGCGGTGAACCATCGGTACAATTCGATGCCATTTCTAAAACATACATCAATCAAATAAAAACATATTATAACAGTATCTAAAATGTCAAAACATTAAAACAATGAACTATAAAAATTTAAATTTTTAAAAGAACTGTGCCGTCATATTCAGTCCATTATCCATTCCGTGGTCTTTGTCGTTCCAAGGTCATTTCCGATTCAGTTGACTAATTAAGCTCCAAACGCTTGCTCGAAGAGCCAAATTTTCATTTTTTTTCTGAAAGATGAGGAGGGAGGGAGCCAATCTGTTATCCCTGGGCAGGGAGTACCACAGCCACGGGGCCAACATGGAGAAGGCCCTCCCTGTCCCTCGTCCCCGCCAAACGTGCTTGTGACACCGGTGGGATCGAGAGCAGGGCCTCCCTTGATGATCTCAATTCTCTGGTGGGTTCATAGGGAGAGATCCATTCGGATAGATAAGCTGGGCCAGAACCATCTAGGGCTTTCCCTCCAACATGGTTGAAGTCTCCCTAGTGATCATTGCTAGTAAGTTTAACAGCATTAAATTCAACTGGACCTATTATTACATCAACACACATAAGATTTGGCTGCAAGAATTCTCATGATTTTTTTACCTCTGTATAGCATCAATCCCCCCCCCCCCCCGGTCTGCAGGGTTTAATCATACCAATTAATGTTCAAAGTAGGCATGAGTCTCCCTGATTATGAGTTCCCATTTTATGGAGGAGAAGAGGGGCAACAGTGGTGGCGAACAGGTAAGAAACATGTTTACTGTGCATGTTAAGGCTGGGTATACAATTTACGTTCAAGATGCTTGAATGAGTCTGTTCTAGAGTGACATCTACTGGCACAGCTTCCATAAACAAATGCAGCAGAAGGTCGCTGCAGGCTATTACTGCAAAATTTCACCATGCCAGTAGAAAATATCCCAATGTAGAATAATTGGATTCCTCATTCATCTGCTACCAAGCACTTCTTCACACAGAATAGAGGCATGATTATTTTGTCTACAGCACAAAACTTTGTTTTATGCACAAAATTATTTTTAAAACACTGCATTTTTAGACTACGTGCATAAGGTATGGATGAAATTTCAATGACTATAATGTTTAGACATGAGTCCCATCTCCAAGATATCTCATTATGTGTATGCAAGTATTAAAAAATCTGAAAGAATATGAAGTATGAACCACTTCAGAAAATAGATACTCCGTATTCATTAGCGTTACATATGGTTTTGAAATGATTGCCTTTGGATTCAGTGAAAAACAATTTTCATAACTAAGAGCAGGTATAATTATCACTTTTTAAGCACTTAAGGAAGACTTTAGTCTATAATTTTCCCTATAATATCCATAAGAGATTTTGTCAAAAACATAAAGTTTGAATTTCTATTAGAATACAAGGCAGTACAAGCATTATTGTAGCTACAGTCCTGAATTACAGTAATTTCTCTGGTTTCAAGAGTATGACTCAGAGAAATCTCACAGTTTTGAATACCAGCTTCTCACCTACTGCTGTTTGTCTCTCACTTGGAACATTTTGGTGTTTTAGTGCCTCACCTTCCTTTTTGATCTCTGTCTCTTATGTAACCCTTTAGTCTTTTCTCTCCTTTCAGATATCACTTTTCTTGACCAAGGGAATAGTGTGCAACACTGCTATGAGGAAATCAGCCTGAGCTCCAGCACCAGTGTATTATCCTGTTGCCAACTGGCTTGACCTGCAAGTTTATTGCCCCAGTGAGACACTAGACATAGCAGGAAAACATTCAGCCTTTGACTGTGAACAAGTGTTTTTAAAAGCTGACAATTCTCAACCTGGTCAGGGATGAGACAGAAAAAGAGTCAACAACAAAAGGTCCACATGACTCCTATAAATTCCATGATTGAAATCTGTGGGTGCATTAAAAAACCCATTAAAACGCTTTAAATCATTGGTTCTCATCCTGTGTGTCCCCAGGTGTTTTGGCCGACAACTCCCAGAAATCCCAGCCAGTTTACTAGCTGTTAGGATTTCTGGGAGTTGAAGGCCAAACATCTGGGGACACAGAGGATGAGAACCACTGCTTTCAATTTCTAAGCTTCTGTGAGACTGATGTGCTTTTGTTTCAATCCTCCATATGCCCTCACTTGATATGGCCTTGCGGCTAATGCAATAAACAACAACAATAATAATATACCCTCACTCACATAGCAGATCAAAGTATGTAGGTTCTGATTGCCGCTATTAGTTCTTCATATAAACTCTATTATAAATAGAGCTTTGGGTGGTAACAGGTTGCTATATTTTTATATGCAGAATGAACACAAAACTCATAGATAAACTCAGAGACAGGGTGGATCATGTCATTTCCATTTGTAGTCAAATATAATCTAAATAAGAACAAGACTGCTATATATAAGTATAAGCAAAACCGTGGATCTAGATTCTAAAACATGAGAAAGACAAGAGAAAAGGCCTTCTCAGTGGTGGCCCCTCGCCTGTGGAACTCTCTCTCTAGTGACATCAGAATGGCACTCTCCCTCTTGTCCTTAGAAAGAAACTCAAAACCTGGTTATGGGACCAAGCGTTCAAACACTAGAGGCAGAAATCAAGAATCAGAATGACAATGGACTGACCTGGACTATGATTTTAAACCTGTGGGATTTTAAATAATGTTTTAGTAATTTGGTAATTTAATGTTTTAATGAACTGTTTTAATTGCTGTTATTATTTATTACTGTTATTGGCATTGAATGAATGCCTGCTGTGAAGCTGCCCTGGGTTCCCCTCCAAGAGTGAGAAGGACGGCATACAAATATGTGAAAATAAATAAATAAATAAATAAATAAAACATTGTTATGATATACCATTCCTTCTTTTCACTCTGAGCATTTTATAGTTTTACTCCCTCAACCTATGAAACTATTGTCTATGGCTGTCAGAGAACGAAAGAAATACAGAGTTGATTTCCTGAAGATTTCACAATGACCAAAGCTTCAGCTTTTGGACCTTTTGTATATTAAAATACAACTTTGTTTTCTCCAAAGTTAGCCATATTTGAATACATTTGAATCATATGAAGAGAAATCATTTAATGAATGCCTTCGGGGATGACACCACTTTTGTGATACAGGTGAACATATCATTTCTTTTATTTTCTAATAAAACTGCCTTCACATAGAATCAGTTAAATTCGTATTAAATTGTGAAGGACACAGATCTCAAAGTGAGGTCTTCTCTCATTAGTAGTAGGACAGTATCAGCTAATGATAAAGAGAATTTGGAATCAATGGGGATGAGTATCACATTGACCCAGAGGACCTCAGAAATGAAACTGAAGGTGGAAAAGAAAAGAAGCAGGAGGTGATGGTTGTGTGCATTGAACACTGGAGAAATTGATGTTTATCTTCGCCTCCCTCCATTTGCATCCTCAGCTGAACTGTTTTGCTATGACCTCCCCCCTCCCACTCCTCCTTGCTCAGCACTTACTGAATGTGTCTTCTGCCCTTAACCTGAGAATGCAGTCAAGCTTCTCTTGACAGAAATCATATTAATGCCACTTTGTATATGGGTTGACCTTAGGTGCTACTGAAAAAGGGAAGCGCTCAAAGGATCTCACTCTCTTCAGAAGCAGCGTGCCAAGTACTCTGCTCCTGGCAATCTTTTTTTGAGCTCAGCTGGGTTGCCTGCATACACATCTTCACACCCCGTGTGTGTGTGTGTGTGTGTGCACGCACACTCATTGTGAAGGGGAGTGACATAAATACAATACAATTGGCCGTTTCTGACCCAGAAGAGTAGGAATATTTTGTTCCTTATCAGATGCTGTGCTGGTAGAGATGGTGGTGTGTTAGATTCGTTAACAATATGAATGAAGGCCTCAAATGCTCCCTGTCCTTAAAGTCCTCATTGTCTGGGCAATCTCCACGCTGTGCTAGCTGTCCTTAGGAAAGCCCTGATTTCCCAACGTCAGCCTCCATACTTCTAATCTGAGTCAGTGAAAGGAAGGAGATTCTGATCTCTTTTATCAGCTAGAAGGAGTAGGAATGATGTGCTATTGCTTGTTGTCTTCATTGCAATCTAAAGTAAATTGCAAAGGAATGGTTGGATAGATGGGGAAGACCTAGAACAGTGGTTCCCAAACTTTTTTGGCCTACCGCCCCCTTTCCAGAAAAAAAATTTACTCACCGCCCCCCTATAAATTATTTTTAAATTTTTATAGCAATCAAACAATTAAATATATGTATTAATGCAGTGGTTCTCAACTTTTCTAATGCCATGACCCCTAAATAAGCTTCCTCATGTTGTGGTGACCCCAACCATATTTTCTTCATAACGTTTGTTACTTCATAAATAATTTTGCTACTCTTCTAAATTCTAAACCAAGTATCTAATATGCAGGTCAAAGCGAAGGGGGCGGGGCCAAACTGCCCTCTTAAAGGGGTTCACCGCTCCCCAAATTCCCCTGACCCTCCCACCGCCCCCTTGGATCACCTCACCACCCACCAGGGGGTGGTACCACCCACTTTGAGAATCAGTCTTTCTTTATCTTTCCAAATAAAGAAATACAAGACCAATAGTCCACATTTTCCTGTTTTACAAGGGAATGGGGCATTATAGAAGTGGAAAGGGCTGCAGGTCAGTGGCAGAGCTTCGAAAAGTTTCCCTTTGGACTACAGTGGCCAGAATTCTTTGCCAGCATAATTCATACTGACTTTTGTGTTGGATGTACAGAATGCTAAATAATCTGTCATGACTATGGTCAAGATAGCATGGTAACTCTCAGAACAGTAATCTAAATGGAAACATTTCCAAATTGGCAGAGCACAATTTCAAATTCTTCAGTGTTAACATCTGCAATTTTAAAGAGAACCTTAAGGTAAGATATTTCTTTGCTTAAGACTCCAGAGAATCACTGTCAGCATGGACAACACTAAGAGAGATAGGCCAGATGGTATGACAACTCCTTAATCAGAAGATGTAATTCAGTGGCAGAACACCTGCTTTACTTGCAGAAGGATTCAGATTCAAACTTCAGCATTTCCAGGTACAGTTTAAAAACTACTGCATGAAAACCTGGAGAGCAATGGCTGCCAATAAGTGCTGCCAATATTGGCATGAGTGGACCAATGATGTAACTCAGCATAAGGTAGTTTCATTCATGGTAATTTGACGAGAACATAATCAGTGAGACAGGGCCGTAGCCAGGATTTTGATTCGGGGGGGGGGGCTGAGTTTGGTTCGGGGGGCTGAGACTGGGTGGAAGAGGGTCTACCCTAGCAAACCTTTTGTATTGTTATCCCAATAACCCCATAGGCCATCTATGGTTTGGGGCCAGTGTACTTGAGGGAGCGACTTACCCCCTATATGCCTGCGAGATCACTACGCTCCGAGGAGCTCAACCTCCTTGTGGTGCCTCCCCTCGGAACCTGCCGACTAGCCACTACACGGCGGAGGGCATTCTCTGTAGCTGCCCCAAGTCTCTGGAATGGCCTCCCGGAGGAGATCCGCGCCATCCGCGCTCTCCTGCCCTTTCGCAAGGCCTTGAAGACTTGGCTTTTTAGGAAGGCGTTCGGCTCTTAATTCAACCACATTGCCCGCTTGCCGCCTATGGTTCCCCCAGGTTTTTATCCCGTCCCCCCAGCCTTTGCTGAGGGTTGTGCTCTTAATATGTTTTAATCTGTTGTGATGTGTAATATGTTTTTAACTGCTTAATTGTTTTATTTCTCTGTGTTTTTGCTTCTTTGTAAATTGCTCTGAGCTCCGGAGTGAGCGGTATACTAAATCGAAGTTAATAAATAAATAAATAAATAATAAATAAATGTGGGATATAATGAGCATGGTGATCAGATCATGATATAAGTGCACATAACAGTTTAAATAATGTACCAGTAAGGCCTTCTCGCGGATCACCCTGAGAATTTCCGGGGGCTGAAGCCCCCTTAGCCCCCCCTGGCTACATGCCTGCAGTGAGAGAATACACTGCAAATGCTCATCATTAGTACAACACCACCTATCCCTCCATCTACATTATCATACCATGTAATTAAGCTAATTTTGCATTAAGACCTAACTCCTTTAGTATGAAAATATTTGTCACAGCACTCAGACACAGCACTATTTCATAATGTGCAACATGCTTGAAATCTGTTACTCAGACTGACAGATATCAGAGAAATTCATGTATAAAACTTCCCACAGCTTGGAATGAAAGGAAGTTACAGTTATCCAAGCATGTTTATGAAAAGACAGTATCTTGTTTGATATCACAAATAATTTGGAAAGTTTAGGCATGCTCCGTTTCTGCATACACAATGCAGAGCAGGCAGGCTCTGAAAACTGCAATTTAGCAGTATATTAGAATGTATCAGGAAGAACATCTAGGTCTGAATAACACAGAAAGCAAAGTGTTTAGCATTCAGCACATCCACACATAATGCAAGATGAACTTTTCACCGCTATGGTTCTAACTCTCCTTAGTTTTCTTAATGAGATGGTTCCTGAAATCCTGTCCAACCAATTTAAGTGATCTCTTCTTCTACTTATAGGCATAGAATGGGTCCAGGTCAAACCTCAATGTGTTCAAGGCTAAAATGATCAAATACTGATAAAATATTGCCTATCCTATCAAAAAAAGATTAGCTGGAGGATTTGTAGGATTATAAGCAGTTGTCCCACAATTACCTCTCCACTGTGGATATATCTGAGTGTAAGCACGAATAACCATAGTTGATCTTTTTGTTATTCAGGCCCACTATGGTGCATCTACATTGTATAATGCTTGGAGTTTAAAACCACTTTAATTGCCATGGCTCAATGGGATGAAATCCTGAAATTTGTAATTGGATAAGCACATTTTGGCAGAGAAGGCAAAGGCCTCGAAAATAACTTCTTCCTATAAGAAAGCTACATATTTTTCAAAACTATCCATTATTTTAGAGACTTATTTTTAAATACATATGTTGTGCACAATTCATACAAATTATGTACAGAAACACAATAACTAACAATTTGTCCAATTTCTAAGATTTCTTTATTATAAAACCAAGTGCCTATGTTACTGTTCAAACATAGACCTAATCCTTATAATAAACAGGAGGGTTATAGCAGTTTGCCTATGCATGTCTATGTCTGTCAACTTGCCATGTTATCTATCAAGCCCCAAGAAGAACTATGCTTCTGCTTACCAGAGAGAAGGGGATGGTTAAATAGATGGTGAAATAGATGGCCTTAACTCAGAGGGAGGGAACATAAGGGTACACTCAAGGACAAGTGCAGCCTCCCCCCCCCTTCAATCTTTTCCTCCTTGCCCCACCCCATAGTCTGCACTGCATCAGTAAGTAGACAATTCAGTGGCCCTGCTTGGGGCATGTCAGCTGGGGAGGAGATTTGGGGCAGGACACAAATGGCCGTATTCAAAAAGATAAATATGTGTGTGTGAGATATGCTTATATACATTACAACCCCCCCCCCCAAATTCAAAGGGTTAGGGGCACAGACCTCTTGCAAAAGTGTAAAATATACATCAATATCATAAGTAAGCTATACTTCTCTCAAAAGCACCAGTTCATCACTCACTTTCCCACTCTGTCAGCAGAACCTCCCAGCCAGATTTTAAACTCCTTTTTAGCCCTTCAACCTCTTTGCTGCACTCTTCCTCCTCCTCTTCCTCCTCCTCCTCTTCAACTCAATATCCGGTCCTTCCAATTGTGTCAGCCAGATTTTAAACTCATTTCTAGCCTATCAAATGTCTCGTGTCAGTTCTCTTCCTCTCAGTCTCTCATGTTTCCTAAAGCCCCAAACCAAGTTTAACACCTTTTCCAATCCATCAACCTTGGTTAAAAGGTGGTATCAACTCTTGAGAGGGATGGAAGAGAGAGTAGATGAGAGGAAAACTTGTTCCAGCCCCAATCCAGTTGACACCCCCTTTAAGATGACAGTTACTAAATATTCTATATAATAGAAATGCAGCTGAAGACATGTACCACATTATAATGATGACAATATTTGAGAAGAATATACAAATGTCATTGTGACAAAATGAGACTGAAGGTCAACTCTGTCAACGTTGCACAGATACTATGCAATGATGAGGGTTGAATGAAAAGTAATGCCTCCACCTTCGTAACTCCTCAACAGATGGCAGTACTGGTATGTGGCAGGCAATGGTTTGTTCAGTAGACTCTCCTGTACAGTTCCATTTTGGTGAGAAGCCTTAGCTTTGAATGGTTGTGTCATTAAAGTGCAAATTATGGAACCCTGTGCAAATGGTTGGTCAATGTGACTTAAGCAACGTGCAGCCATTGAATTCTTGACAGCAGAAGGTGTCACCCCAAAGGAGATTCATCAGAGAATGCAAGCTGTTTATGGTGATTGTGCTGATGCGAGTACTGTGTGTCATTGAGCGAGTAAGTTTAAAGATGTTAAAGTGGGAACATCTGACTTGTGTGACAAACAAAGAATTGGATGTCCTGTGACAGCAACCACTGAGTTTCACAAGCCAAAGGTTGACAGATTGATTCAGAACAATTGTCATATCACTCAGAGATAAATTTCAAGCATAATTGGCATTTCACAAGAATGTGTGGGTCACATTAATGCTTTGCTTGGCTATCAGAAGACCTGTGCACGATAGGTACCCAAGATGCTAATGCCTGAAATGAAAGCACACAGACTTCTTCCGTCACAGCTTCAGAAAACTTGTTCATCATTGGCAGAAATGCATCCAATTGTCTGGTGATTATGTGGAAAAGTGTATAGTGATAGTTAAAGAGCACATTCTAAGGATTATTTATGTGTTTGATTTATTTAAATATTTCCATCCAAACCCAAGTAACGAAGGTGGAGGCATTACATTTCATTCAACCCTCGTATGATTCGAACAGGTGTACCAGTTTAACATGACAAAATTTCAGTTCACCTGCAGTGCCTCCATTGAATTCCCAATTCCACAAAGTGAACTTGGAGTTTCTTCCCCGACAAAGGCATGATTTCCTCTTTCTGTCTTTGAGCAATGAATATGCAAGTGAGAATCCAAGCAAAACACATTTCTGTTCTGTTGAATGAATTACTGGAGATCAGGGCAGTAACATATGAGGCACTCAGGAGCTTGCATAGTTCTGTGTACACACTAAAATTATATCCTAAATATATTTGCTTGGATGTGAGTCCTATTTAAATCAATAGAAGTGAGTTCATTTCATATTGTTTAGGATTACCCTTTCTCTTCCTCCACCACACATGCACATTTCTTTGCAAAGGATAATTTCTTTGTGTAGTAACAACAGCCATTCAGCTCAATAGATATGTTTTTCACAAGACCTTTGTGAATAGGGCATAATTGCAGCTTTTGATATCGAATTCTCCAAGCTTCCCAAATGTAAGCATACCCTCAAATCAACAGCTTTTCTCCTCATAGCAATGTCCTTGCAATGACTGACTTGAGACGAACTGCAAGTATCAGCTGATTCATGCTACCACCAGCCTTTTCAATTGCAGAATTGATAAATGAGAGCTACTATATTCAGCTACACCAAATACATCAAGGAAGTGTATCTACTTAATGCCATTTAGATTACCTCTGACCACTTCTAAGTCATCATGATATCTTCCCCTATTATCAGACAGAGAAAACAATCCTTCTCAACATACCCATCTTCTGTCCAGGTATAGGTTCCTAATAATACACAAAGCAGCATTTATTGACCAGCAATGGCACATTACAGAGTATATGAAATAAACACATTGTTGCTAGATATATGTATATTTCAGTCGGGAGAATAATAAGAAATTTGTGTCATTTAGTCATTCTCCCTAACGTAAAAGAAAATGTGGTGTCATCATCTGTGCACATTTATCTGTCCCATTACACGAATTTCTCACTTCCTATTCTCTCTTCTATTGATCCCTATATCATCAACACTTATGTCTTCATCTTCTTGGTGTAGTAACCTGGGTGTTTCTTGTTGTTGCCTACATTGCTTTCTTGAATTCATGCATATTTATGACACCATATGATATTTAAAATGGTAGATAACTGAGAGCTATATTAAGCTACACTAAATACATCAAGAAAGTCTTGAAAATGTCATAGCTATCTGAAAAAAAACCCCTGTCCTATGTGGGAAAATCCAGGTTTAAAGCCTTGGCATCTCCAGGTAAAGATGATCTGTTATACAAAAGATGGAGCAACTTGTTGCACAGATATAGGACATGAACCAGTGGATTCAAATTTCAAGAAAAAAAGATTTCATCTGAACATTCAGAAAACTTTCCTGTGGGTTGAAACTCTTTGACAATTGAACAGATTGCCTCAGAGTATGAAGAACTTTATAAGTTTTTAAGCAGAGGTGGAATAGTTATCTTTTGTGAATTCCTGCATGGCAGGGAGATATACTAGAAGGCTCCTGTGGATATGCTAGAAGATCCTTTGATTGTATGATCTGAGAAAGCGGGGTAGGTAAAGATCTCTGCTTGCTTCCTTGGAGAATAGGAATCTGTTAGAACAGAACAGCAAGGCCCTTCCACACAACCATATAGCCCAGAATACCAAGGCAGATAATCCACAATATCTGCTTTGAACCGGGTTATCTGAATCTACACTGCCATTTAACCCAGTTGAAAGCAGATGATGTGGGATTTTATACAGCTATGTGGAAGGGGCCAAGGTGGACCAGATGTCCCACTCAATATGAGAGCTTTTAAAGTTACAGTGTTCCCTCACTTATTGCTGGGGTTAGGTTCCAGACCTCCCGCAATAAGTGAAAAACTGTGATGTAGGGATGCTCTATTTATTTTAATATTTATAAATTACTTTAGTAGTTATACACTATTTAAAGTCTTTATAAACTTAAAATAAAGTGAAGGAAAGAAGCAAAGGCCCTTCAAGGCTGGAGGGAGGGTGGGTTGAGGAGGGAAAGCGCCTTGGAGAGAGGCAGCAGCAAAACCCCACAAGACAATGAAAATACCATGATGTATATTTTAAATTAATATTTTTTGAAATCCGTGAATCAACGAGTCTGCAATAAGCGAACCGTGAAGTAGCGAGGGAACACTTTAATGCATTTTACCTACAAAGAGGGTCACTGGGTCTTATTGGCCAATGGTGGAGAATATATATGCTTCTCCATATTGTCTCATCAGCCCTGAGGTGGGAAGATGAGAATAAAGAAAGACTACAATCTAACAACATTAGGAAGGCCACATATTCTCCAAAGATTGGCTTATAAAATTAATGTGTAAGGATTTTGCCTTTTACTCCTGGCATGGAATAATGGCTAAAAAGCTGAGTTATGAATTTTGCTTATATCACAAACTTGCTATTGGCCTTGGGCAAACTCCTCTCTCCATCTTATTAAGGGCGTTATCAGAAAGGCCAGGCAAAGTATCCCACTTTGCCTGGCTTCTGTGAGAAAAGAGAGAGACAGCAGGGCTAGTCCCTTTTGTCCATGTTTTCCCCATCCCATAGGGGAAGTGTTGCCCTCCCAAAGAAGCCTCCTGTGTTGGGGAGAAAGCGTCTGGCAATGCTTTCACCCTGGTTGGGGGCAGGGCCTCTGCCAGAAGTCACATTAAGTCATGCGTCTTTACTAAGGGCTCCATAATAAAGATGGGGGAGAAGTGTTCTAGGATACTAAGGTAAGGTCATTTGCCCCCAATAATACAAATGTGCATTACTGTTGAAGTGTCAATGAAGTGCTTTGAATGCTTGAAAGTGCTACATGAAAAGTATACATTGCTTTTGCTTTTGCATATGAAGTGTTTATAAAGGAACTAGCCGTGCCCTGCCACGCATTGCTGTAGCCCACTCTGGTGATTTGGAAAATAAAGTAATGGGAATGTGTTGGTTTCTAATGTTATTCCTTTATGCTTCTGGATAAACAGTATTTCTTTTTGTTTGTTTGTCAGTGTTGATGTGGAGATTGTCTGGTGTGCCTACTCTGGAACATGCCACAGAATTGTCCTTGTTTAGGGCAAATTGTCCTGCTTTGTGCCTTTCAAATCTATGGCAATATATCTGTCATATTCCTTCCTTCCATCCTCCCTTCCTTCCCTCCTTCTATCCTTCCCTTCCGTTCTCCTCCCCTTCCTCCCTTCCTGCTATCCTTCCTTTTTCCATCCTTTCTTCTTCCTTCCTTAGGAGCAGGAGGAGGCCCCAAGGAGGCCCCGGGCCATGGTGCTTGGCAATGGCGGAGGGAGGGAGGGAGGAGGGGACTCAATGACCTGGTGGGGAAGAAAGGAAGCTCACCTTCAGCTCCGAGGAGAGAGAGAGAGTCAAACAGGCAGAAAGAGGGAGGGCCGGAGGGCCCAAGCTTGCCCAGGCCTGGCGTCGATCCTCCATGTGCAGGAGGATCAGGAGGAGGCCAGGAGCTTTCCCCAGGACTGAGGAGTCTCCTCCTCCTCCACCGCCTCCTCCTCCATCCCCCCCTCTCTTCCCTCCCAATGGCAGCAGCTTCCCTTGACGAGCGCAGTCTAGAAGCAGTGACAACAGAGGCTCATGGCTCGGCACCTGAGGAGGGAGGCCTTCCTGGCTTCCCCGACTTGCTCATTTGGTCACTCACCCCTGCCATGGCGGTGTTATGGAGGTCAGCGGAGCTTCTGCTCTGTGTCAATGGGGGTGGTGGTGGTGGAGAGAAGGGGTTTGCACGCACACGCTGTGTCCCCGCACATGCGCCGTCCACCATGGGCGCGGGGGATGCTGGGAAATGTAGTCCCCCCACACTTTTGCAATTTGTAAGTGATTGCCTTTTAAAAAAAGTTTTCTGAGTGTTGGTCACACCTCGTAGTGTTTAGCGTTGTGTGGCCAAATTTGGTGTGTTTCCGTTCAGGAATTTTGCTGTTTTTAAGCCAGGAACGACAACACAAAGATGTTTATATATATAGATAATGCTAGAAAAACCACAACTTTGAACAAGGGCTACTGTGAAACATCTTGGTTCTCCTGTTTCTTTCCTATTTCCTATTGACCTCTTCTTTCTTCTATATGAATCTTCCCGCATCTTAAGATCCTTGTGGGAGGGGAGTTTTCTCTGGCTTCTGCCATCCTCCAAAGACTGACTGGTGAGAACATGGAATAAAGCCCTTTTGGAGGTTGCTCCCAGGCAGTGAATTCCCTTCCATTGGAGTCCAGGCTGGCCCCTTCTCTGCTAGCCTTTGCTGACATGTAGATACATTTTTAACCAACCAGACATTTAATGATCAATTGATTGCCAGGTGTATTTTTATGGTCTGCGTTTTTTGTTTCTTTTCTTTTCTTTTTAAAAACTTTATTATGTTATTAAATTATTTCACATGTTAAAAATGTAATGGTGTTCTGATAATGTTTACTTGTGATTTAATTTTTTTCTATGGTTTTTAATATTTTGGACTAGACTGCCTTGGATCTCTCATGCTGTGAGAAAGTTGACATATAATGCAAATAAATAAATATGCTAATTATTTCAGAACACTCTATAGTTCTCCTTTGTACTAATTAATCAGTGAGAACGGTCTATTTTGGGGAGCAGGTGACAAGGGGTAGGTGTGGGGGAGTGTTTTGAAGGCTTTCTTCCAAAGTGTATGAACAAGCACATCTATGCGGGGAATTCAGATCCACGTTCTCTCTTTCACAGTATCCTTACATTCACCATGTGGTTTTGGTCCCTAATTGGCTAGTGTCTTCTGTTTGGCTTCTCACAAAAAAGCTAACTACCCAAATGGCTTGGCAGCAGCCGCATTTTTGGAAAATAATGCCAGTAGATGCATCAGCAAGTATGCAGTGAGCAAGGTGAGAGAAATGAGAAGAGAAAATATGTAATCATTGCCCCACAACTTTTCCAGTGGAAACAGAGACTGGCAAACTTTCTGTGCTGTGGGAGTAGAACTATTCCTAAACATCCACATTTGAAATAACTTGTAAACATTACATTCTTTTCCGGATCCCAGAACAGTAGATATCTCAACCATTGCGCCTTAAGACTTTATTTTGGACGATGGCAAGCACGCTGGCTCCGGAGACTTGAAAGTCAGAGTAGATAACAAATGATCTGTGAAGCTTGAAAGCTCATGCTCTCACTAAAGAGAAAGTGAATCAATATGAAGTGCCAGTTTATCTGCTCCATCTCCCTCAAAACTGATGACCAGTTTTCTTTGGACTCCCTCCCCCCCTCTCTCTCCCTCCCTCCCTCTCCCTCCCCCCTCTCTCTTAATCTTTTTCTCTTTTTGTGGTGGAATCCAATTTAAATTACCACAAAGGTAACTCGCTGTCTACAGAGAACCATGTGATTTCATCACCTAAAATTACACAGCACTCTTGTTTGTTTTTGTCTTTAATAGCTTTTGATGAGGGTGTTGTGAACAGAGCTGCACTTAAAATCTGGTTTATCATTTCTTGGGCTTGCAGTATGAATGACTGAGGAGCATACACTAGCTGGATAGTACATTCAGTCTTCCCTGGATCCCTCATGGCTCTTTTCTAATTCAAATACAGTTTTAAAATTATTCACAAGTGACAAATTCTGGACGTAGTCTTAGCAGCATCTGTAAAAAAGCTCATGATTTCTTCCCTACTCTAAGACATTTTGATGTCACATAATATAAAACTGCCTACTCTCAATGGCCATTTTGAGATATTTCTTTTTCCTCCCTTAGCAGATATACATCCTTCCCTTTTTTCTACCAGAATGTGTGCAGATGTTCTCAGTTTTGCTAATGTTCCCAATCTGTTAATGCTGCTTGCAATTAAATCAACACACTCCTTCCTCTCACTCTTGAACAGTGGTTCTCAATCTGTGGGTCCCCAGATGATTTGGCCTTCAACTCCCAGAAATCCAAACAGCTGGTAAACTGGCTGGGATTTCTGGGAGCTGTAGGCCAAAACACCTGGGGACCCACAGGTTGAGAACCACTGCTCTAGAAGCAGTGAATGATCTCCCCTCCCAAAAAATTATTTGGGAATTGTAGGCTTCAGAGGTAGGGATTTTGTACTATAAAATCACCCTCAACGTATGGCCCTGTTTTCGGCTCTTCTTCCAAGTTCCACCCAGCTACCAGATGTTTTCCTTTTGTGGGAAAGGTTCTATGTTGGTGGCATATTTTGCATATTTCAGTTCCCAGAGCTTGTTCCTGGCTTTGTTGACTGGATCAGGTAGTAGAAGATTAGGCAGGATAAGGGGTGGACAGAGTCTTCCCTATGGGCTGCATGAAGCCCTCAGATTCCACTTTTGCTGGCATCAAAGCTCACACTAGTCACACAAAGCCTCTGACACTCCTTAAAAATAGTTTTGAGATTTTAGGTGAAGTTGCAACAAAGCCCTCCCCTCAAATTTACACTGTTGCATCCAAAAAACCTTCCCCAGTCCTTTCAGAAATACTACCTACCTTGAGTTACCCCCCCCCCCCCCAAATATCCACAGTAGATAGATTCCTGGATTCATAAAAACATGAAAAGGTCGATAATATTGAGCTCTATTGAAATGAACAACTTCTGGCAGAAGTTTACCATAAAGGCAAACTAGAGGACCTAGAAAATGCCTAGAGAGAACAACTCTCTACAATTTCTAAGACCTCCAGCATGATTCTGTAGAATTGAGCTTGAGTACCTAGAAAATACCAAAAGAGAACATATTTTTGGATGTTGATGAGAGGATACTAGTCCTGAAGATAGAGGGTTGTACTGTACCTTTGTTTGTGTCTTCATCTTTTTCAGAATGGTTACAGGAAGTGAGTATTCATTCTGAAGGAGAAGACGACACAAACAAAGGTACAATACAGAATGGTTTCTAGAATGGTTACAGGAAGTGAGTAGGAGCCCCCACAATGGGTTAAACTTTGTACCGACAGGACTGTTGACCGAAAGGTCAATGGTTTGAATCCAGGAAGCTCACCCCGCTCCCATCTGTCAGCTCCAGCTTCTCCTGCAGGGACATGAGAGAAGCCTTCCACAGGATGCTAAAACATCCGGGTGTCCCCTGGACAATGGCCGATTCTCTCACACCAGAAGTGACTTACAATTTCTCAAGTCGCTCCTGATACCAAAAAACCCCCCAGGAAGTGAGTTAATATCATTTTCAATAACTATTTTGGAAAGGTAAGGTATTTTTTTGGCATATTCAAGGGTTTGCAGTCCATGGGCAATCACATGATGGAAATTAGACTCCCACTCTTCTGCATTAGCCCACTTTTAGCTGAGAAACATTGCTGAGAACTGATATTCTTTTTTTAAAAAATTCCAAAATAGATTTTTAAAATAAAGTAAAGTCCTTCCCCCCCCCAAAAAAAAAACTTTATAAAACAAAATGTCTTACTATATTCTAGCTATGTAACTTCCAATTCTGTTATATTAATTTATTAACACACTTTTATGAAGATTGGAAAGCCTGATCAATCATATTCATGTATATTCCTTACGCTCTCTCTCCTCTCTCTCTCTCTCTCTCTCTCTCTCTCTCTCTCTCTCTCTCTCTCTCCTCCCTCCCTCCCTCCCTCCCTCTCTCTCTTTCTCTCTCTCTCAATCTCTCAGCCCCTTGCTCTGTTTGCAAACAGAGAAGACCAAAGAACAAATAATGTGGGGAGAAACCTTCTCTAAATACAAATATAAGAACTTGAGAACAAATGTTTCATGCTGACTTAGTTAAAATGCCTATATTAAAAGGGAAGCAGTTAATCATTTGGATATCCCCTTGTACAGTTTGTTAAGTTTGCTGTTTGTTAAAGAAGAAAACTGACCAAAAGGACAAAGAATCCTTTCAGTAGCAATTGAAAGTCTGTTTGATCCTAGAGATTCCAGAATGCTATGAAAAAAATATAATGATTGATTGAATAGCTGGCACTGGTGCCTCTCCTGAGTGAATTCACATATTCATTCTTTCTTAGAACTAAAATGGCAAGGTTATCATCCCACTTTGAATGAAATGAAAATTAATCTGAAAACAATGCAGAATAATTGCGTAATATGTAGCAACCTTGTAATGAAACCTCTGAATATGTATTAAAATTATATTAATCCATAATGTACTACGACAAAAGATGATTAAATGGAATCTGCTTCAGTAGTGCTTCAAAGTGTGATTTAAATAATCAGAGAAGCTATTTAAATCATGACTGAAATCAAATTGTAGGGGAATTATTTGAACACTGGACTATGATTCTGGAGGGAGACCATAGTTTGATCCTCTGCTCAGCCATGGAAACCCAATGTGGGATGTTGGGCGAATTAAATACTGTCAAGCCCAGACAACACTGTAATAGGGTCACCTAAATTGGAAACAACTTGAAGGTACACAACAACAATTGCTAAGCTATAACCACTGCAGGCCCTGAAATTTCAGGGCCAGAATTGAAGATTTAAGGATGATGACTGCTTGTGATGGCACATATGACAAGTTAACTATGATTAACCACAAAACCTTAATTTTCAACCATTTGTGCTCTTGCCCTGAGACATTTCCCATCTTCTTTGGAGACTGGAAAGGAGGCACTGGGCTCTGAGACTAAGGGCCCATCCAGACAGTACTTTTATCTCCGTCAATCATGCCATGGTGACATCTATACTGGACTATTGCAATATGCTATACACTGGCCTTCCTAGGTCTGTGACTCAGAAGAACCGCATTGCCCATAATGCAGCAGCTAGGCTGCTTACACTACCCCCTTGAAATGCCGTATAGCGTCAGCTCTTCAACAGTTGCATTAGCTGCCAACAGAATATCGGAGTCTCTATAAGACACTGGTCCTGACTTTTAAGGCCCTGTATGCCCAGGATCCGATATATCTCAGAGACCGCCTTTCTTCTTATGACCATCAGTGGTCACTTAGACCCTCCCAAAAAAATCTGCTTTACATTCCAGGCCCCAGAGAAGCATGTCTTACTAATACGAGGCATAGGGCCTTTTCTATCTCTGCCCCAGCACTGTGGAACTCATTGCCTTTGTATATGAGAACTATGCATGACCTGCACCCTTTCACCCAGGCTCTCAAGACCTGGTTTTTCAGTAGAGCATTTGATATGTAAATTTTAACTTCTATTTTCACAATCCGTGTATGTTTCATTTTGTTTTACTGCTTCTGTGTAAGTTGCCTGGAGCATCTTGATGGAGGACGATTAATAAGAATTAAAGTGAGTGATGATGATGAGAATCTTCCGCAGCAAACAGGAGGGTGGCCAGATGCCATTCTGCATAAATGTGCAAGCAATCGCTACAAAAGGCAAAAAACATGAGTTTCCCAGGCGCGGGAATATCCCAGTTTTGAGTCAAATATGCGGATCTTTGCAAGTCTGTATGTCCCTGCAATTGGATATCATGGGATTTTTTTAACTGAGTTTGTTCCTGGGTTTTAGATGGTTGTTCCTGATTGGTTGGTTCCTCAAAAGAAGGGAACATTTGAGTCTGTTCCCCAGCCTTCATTGTTAGTGAAGCCACTAGATACCTCACTGCCCCCATGGCATACCTAACAGATCTGGAGGTGCCCAAACACCGAAGGGCTTTTACCCTGGCAAGATGCCATGCCCTCTCATCAGCTGTATTGGAGGGGAGGTATCAGAAGACCCCCTTCAAGCAGAGACTATGCCCCTGTGAGTCTGGTCATGTGGAAACAACTGAGCATGTGCTTCTTTAATGCATGTTCTACAGAGATCTTAGATCTAATCTCATTAGACCATGGCTTTTAAAATACCCGGGGAACAGTGAAAAATATTATTCCACCCTGCTGCTTTCAGACTCTAACACTACAATAACTTACAATGTTGCTAAGTTCTGTGCTGCTGCACTTAAAAATCAGACGGTTGATGACTGATACCGTTAGGCAGCGCCTTGCTGGGAATGCAGTTAGAGCATCATGTTACAGCTGCAATGCTACTAGACTCGCAGTGTGCCCCTCCCTTCCCCTTTAGAGCCCCCCACCAGTGTTTTCGACCTCTCCTATCAACCACTCCACTCCCCCTTCGGTTCCATACCTGTTACAATATCCTGTCTTTTAAAATATATTTTATACTGATTTCTAATCTAATTTTAAATAACTGTTTACTGGGGAGTTGTCCTTCCCCTCTTAGGGCACTTGTGCCCGCTTTGTGCTGGTCAGTGACTGTAATAAAGTTTTGTTGTTGTTGAGTAGAAAGCCAAAAAATTGTTTGTGTGCCATAAACTTCATGAAATGTGTGGAGGGCACATTTTTCTCTGGTCAATACAAAGCTGTGGCCCCCTAGTTTATGGCTGAAGTTCCACAACAGCCATCTTGGAAGTCTCTAAATCTCACAACAAAGCATCAAGTCTGGACAATGGAGGCAGAAATCCCGGGACCAAACAGGATTGTATGTGGACGTCTTCTGAAGTCCCAGGATTTTTTGCCCCTGTTTAAAACCCATGATTTAGTGCTGTCTGGAAGCACCTTGATAGATCTCACCATTTTAAATCAATCCTGGCTTTGGACACTGCGTGGGGGGTTACTTCTAATGAATTACATATATCCAAAATGCTAGGGTTCAGAAATGTTTTGGATATTGGGAGGGCTTTTTGGGATTATTACATGCTATAATCCCAAAGTAACTTTTCCAAGCATTATTATAACTTGACATCTGACAGACCTCTCAGCAAACTTTATCAAACTTCCAATTCCAGAATTTTTAATGGGATAATCAGGACTGTTAAACTGTTTTTTTTAAATGGCATCCCTCCCCCTCTCTTCCTCATGTGCTCACACTTATGACCTCATCAGATAGGGTGAATTTAGTGTCCTGGGATGCTTTTACCCTGTCAAATGGATGGAGGCTGATGTCGGACATCACACGGTGTTGTGTTATATCTGGCAGAAGACCCAGACACTTTCCCCCCAACACCGGAGGCTTGCCATGTTATGTTGGCTCCAATGGGTGATGTTGTGGAAAGGGAGCTGTACGCAGGTAGACAAATTTGCCCCACTGCTCCTTCTTTCCTCACAGAAGCCAGGTAAAGGGGGATGCTTTGCTTGGGCTTTCTGATAAGGCCTTAAGAATGCAAATTTAAGCATGTCTATTCAGAAGTTAGTTCTGTTTAGTCCAAAGGACCTTACTTCTAATGAATTACATATATCCAAAATGCTAAGGTTCAGAAATGTTTTGGATATTGGGAGGGCTTTTTGGGATTATGGAAAAACAAGGTTTACACATACATACATAATGAGAGTTCTTGGAGATGGGAGCAACATCTAAACATGACATGTATTTATGTATCATACACCTCATATACTTAGCTTGAAGGTATGTCTATTAGGGATAGATATCTCTGGTTGTAATACTTTGATTTCCATTAATTTTTCGTATTTAAAATTATTTTGACCCTTTATTGACCCTTGGCGTCCAAGTGACACTTCAAAACCGAAGCCGGGATCACCATTTCCGTAAAGGGCACGTTATTAGGTCGTTATTTCTGCCCTTTCTTATTAACCCATGATGCTTCTGAGCTGGGTGAGAAGAGTGCAGGGCATCCCCTCTCCTCCTCCTTCCCTGCTGAGAACTAACGCATGTCAAGGCTATTGCGCGTTAGTTCTCAGTAGGGAAGGAGGTGTGGAGGGCATCCCCTCGCCTTCTCCTTCCCTGCTGAGAACTAATGTGCGATAGCCTTGACGCGTGTTAGTTCTCAGCAGGGAAGGAGGTGTGGAGGTGTCAGTCCTGCTTTTCTAATGACCTAATAACGAACATTCATTATCAATTACGTTTCAATGACGGAATTTATTTAAAAATGTTTGTAATAATTTCTATAACGACCCAGCAACGGAAATTCCCCCCCGAGTTTAGAAACAAGTTTTCATGGATCAACCACCCCTAATGTCTATATACAATTGTATTAATCTTACAAACCACTGAAAGCAAAAGGAATCACTATCTCAGCTATTTATATGGACAAATTGGCATTTTGGAATATTTTGAATGTTGAGATTCTGGACAAGAGATGCTCAACCTGTAGTAAAGAACATTGCATTTTTTCACTCATCACTATCACTTTTTTCCACTAGGAAATGTAAGTACATATTTATTTATTTCTCCCAAAATGGGACTCCAAGAACACTACAAATGAAAGCCCCCCCCCCAAAAAAGAAACACAAAATTCAATTAATTAATCACTCTAAGTAAAACATTTAAGACATTCTTTTTTAATGATGATATAACACTTCTGGTGAGTATTTTGCTCATTGTTTGAACCTGAGTATAGTTGGTATTAAAGGCTCATGTATAATCTACAACTTGGCAACCCATGATCTTACAGAAATAACTCCTCCACACTTTGCTTAATAGAAAGAAAGAAATAACCTGTAATGCTGCTAATGTATATTTAATGTCAACTTCACCACAGTTAGGACAAGTTAATGTGGCACTTTAATTACGTTTTCTCTCTTTATATTTTTTACTCTATGGAGCAAGTCACCTTTAATAAGCTTGGAGAAAGTTCAACATTGGCATTACTGTAGGTTTCCTTTCTGTTCTCTATCCTCCTACAGTACAATTACCCCCCACAGATGGTCTACATGTGCTAGGAGCTTATCAGCTGAAATATGTTAATTTTTTTCTAATGGGGTAATGGTGTCTCAAGGCTTTCAAGCAACTATTACTAAGATAATAGGCATGTTTTAAAACAGCACAAGGAAAACCTTGATTATGGAAATATCTGCTCAAAACTTCCAACTCCCAAAGTAATCAAAGTTTGTTCCATTGCTACTTTGTGGCAAGAGGTCAGTGTGAGGTTATTCCTGTACATTAAGGGGGAAATCACCCTGTGGAGCAAAGACAAAAGGCTCATTTCTAATTGCAAAAATCCATTAGTCAGCTGACATACACTAGGCCCAATGCCTGCGCAATTGAGTTCAAGGAGACAAGGGACCTTTCACATCAATCATCCAACTATGAATTCTTCCCCAGATTATTGTCCATGTATAAGGAAACTGACATCTGTTTGCTAATTCACACATTTTCCTGTGTTCCTTATGTTGAAATGATGAGGACCTATGCAGGACAACAGAACTCCACTCAAAGCATGGTCAGGAAATCCCACTACTGTTTTAGAAGCTTCAGCAGGGATTGTAAGTATAGTTTGCACATCACAAGCTCAAAAGACAGAGTTGGAGAACAATATATAGACAGCTCTTGATCCAATTACTAATTTCAACTAGAAGAACTGATTCAATGAGATTTATACTAAGTGTTGACTCACCACTCACAGTGGGTCTGTCTGTTGGGACTATTTACATCATTATTTATATTTCGCCCTTCTCACTCCACAGGGGACTCAGGGCGGATCACAATGCACATATACAGGCAAACATTCAATGCCATTGGACATACAACATATAAGACAGACACAGAGGCAATTTAACATTCCAGCTTTTCTGGCCACCAAGAGGAGCTGTCGCATTCCTGCACTCCTTTTGTGTGTATTTCCTGGATATTTATGACCTCGTATATCAGTTAAATTAAGCCTCTCCACTCAAGTGGTACCTAAACTTCCTACTTGACAGATGCAACTGTCTTTCGGGTTGCAAAGGTCGACAACGAGCTACACAATTGGTCGAGCACTCACCCCAACCCGGACAGGCCTCGAACTCATGACCTTCTGGTCAGTAGAGATCTTATGCAGCTGACACCCAGCCAGCTGCGTCATATTCCCAGTGCAAACTATGACAAACAGGATTGAAATCTCCTTGCCACAGTTTTTATTGTCTCCAAAGCTGGGTATCTTATCAACCTCAACAGAAAAGGCTTTTTCCAGCAGCATATGCCGTGTGAGCCCTAGATAATCCACAGAGCCCACCAACTCCCACCTGACAACGTAGAGGATACCTCCCCCTGAGATCAGCTCCCTGTTGACCCCAGGCAATGGGTTACCCAGGCCCTGCGATGACAGTCACCAAATTAGCCATGACACATTGCAATTCTGGCAGCCCATGTGACTAGATGCAATAGACAAACATTCCAACATTTCACAGGTGCAAACTGATACACATATGGCCAAGCAATATAAGCCCATTATTAAAATGGCACAAAATCAGTATGAACTGAGAAACTAGAGGCTGTAGCAGTTTGTTTTTACCTGTGCCTACTGGGGAAGTACAAGATGTCATCTTGTCTTCTCCATTCTGCTGCTTTTGTGCTTTGAACTCAGTTTACAGCAACTGATATAACTGAGGACAAAGAAGGGAACTGGAAGAAAAAGGTCAGAAACTGGGTTATTTTAAAGGGAACTAAAAGTGGGATGACAGAGGATCAAAAGGAACTGTTCCTGCAAAATTGGTACATTGTAGGGTACATAGGGAAGCTCATGAGCAAGATGTTTTAGATGGAGAATTGATGATTTCCCTTGGCATTTTAGTGGATCTAATATAGTGAGTTTACCACCATTGGAGTTGCAAATAATGCACTTGGCATGAAACGGACAGGGAAGCTTAACTGAAGTGGAATAACTGACTGAAATGTTGGTATGACAGAGTGTTTCATAGAAAAGGAGACACAATCTGGAAACATCAGTAAGGTGGTCAGACACAAAAAGGGGGATGAAGTTTTTTTCCTCCATTGATGCCAGAAGTAACTGGACTATAGACAACCATGCTAGCTTTATTGTACTAAGTTCTAAAGATGCCAAATTACACAATCTTTCAAGTCACAAAGATTTCTGCATCAAAGAAAATGAAAGGATAATGAGCTCTCTGTAAAAGAGAAAGAGAGAGGAAGAGAAAGAAATGTACCTTAGATTTAAATCTAAACTTCTAAATGTTCTAGAAATATAGGAGCCCATTTAGGAAACGCATTCATGTCACCACAGCTAAATAATAGAAGGACATCAACAGGCAGCTAGTTACACTGTATTGTGATGATGACCCAGGAAGGCATAATACTAGTTTTACTCTCTGAATTTTTCATTCAGGCAGGGTTGTTAATTGCAGCTTTCTAAGCCATTTAGTTCATATTCATTTAAGACAAAGGACTGAAAGGTGCAATGAGAAAGGTAGTTGAGCCTTGCCTGTAGTCAGTATAGCTTCACTTGACTTCTGTGATCTACAATCCTATAAACACTTATTTAGCAAGAAAGCCCATTTAAACTGTGAGATTTGCTTGCACGCAATCAGCAAGTTAATAAACAAGCAGTGCTGGCAGAGCAAAAAGAATTTCATTTGGCTGGTCAGTATAAAGCCTCAAATGCCAAAAAGATGGTATATTTCCAACTGCCCAGCAGAAAGTTCTGGCTTTCATAGCCAAAGCAAATTTAACAAAATATGGGAAGAGAGGAATACATCCAAATCCCCGAAATAAGTTACACACAGTCATCTTCATGGTTCTTTCTTAGCACCACACCCAGATGCATGATTAGGGACTTCATCACATGAAGCAAGGAAACAGGGCTTTGCAGTTGGACCATCACCTTTGGTGACTGTCCCTATCACATGATATCATATGCACATCACTACCAGTCTCTTGACTCCCCATGATTGTTCCATTCTAAGCTGTTAAAGTGTAAAGCCCATCAATTCCACAATGTTCCCATCATCCACCTTGATGTGCCGGGTCCTTTCTGCTTCTGTGCCAGTATACCAGCAGTAAAGTGACATCACGCAGTGGGATCACCCTCCTCTCCCTTGCTATTTCAAAGCTATCAGTTTTCTATTCATTTTCTCTTTTATAGTTACGTTTGTTTTGCAAAACTGGAATTGTGAAATTGCTCTAAAATAAAAATTAAAAAACTGCAGAACAGTCACAGTGTGGGGAGGCTGGGTTACAAGGGTATGAGGAAGAATTTATTTATTTATTCACTATATTTTTATACCGCCCCTCTCAGCCCGAAGGTGACTCGAGGCAGTGAACACATGGCAACGAATGCCCATAGATAAAGCATATCATTAAAAAATTAATAAAAACAACCATATAAAAACAATACAATTAACATTTAAAATTATAAAATACAAATCTCAGTGTCTCATTCTCGTGATCATCGCAAGATCACAAATGTTTAACAAAATTGCATGAATGTAACAACAAATTTGCTCAATCCAGTATGTATCTATCCACTATCAATAAAAGTGTTCTGTAACAATGTAGGGAATTAAATTGGAGGTGGTTGCTCTGATGAATGACCATCATGGAAATAGGGAGAGAGGTCAAGTATGCTGTTACACCTGCTTGTTCTCTCAGCAGTTTTTTAAATGATCTTTATTATAGTTTTCCAAATATAAAATACAACAAAGACAAAGCACAAAGAAACACAAAAGTCCTAGGGAAGGGAGTTTTAAAAATATTATTGACCATGGTGTTCCCTTGGACCAGCTCTGTGAATTTGCCACGAGGACAGTCTCTTATAGTGGTTCTGTTTCTAACTGCAGGGCTGGTTTGGGGCAATTACACCAAGATATTGCATCACAGTGCATGAAACCAGCAGTGAGAAAATCTAAAGAACACAATATTGTCTTAATGTTTTAACATCTTCAAGAAGTCAAAAATCAATAGGGAATTTCAGGATATACATCATTAGTATGTAAATAAGAACCTCATCATGATTACCAAAAAAAGTGTCCTAGAATGCTTCAAGCCTTCTTCAGGGACAAAGCCCCATGCCAGCATCACACTACATAATGTGATTTCCAACAGAGGCCCCGCCCCCAATCAGGGTAGAAAAGTCCTTGGACGTTTTCCCCCCAAATACGGAAGCCTTCCTGTGTTGTGCTGGCTCCAATGAAGCTAGAACGCTTCTGCCCTGTTTGGGAAACACTTCCCCTGTGTAGTGGGGAAAATGTTGCCATGTGGGGCAGCAGGCATGGGGGGGGGGGGGGGTGTTCCTGTGTGTCATAAGGTTGAAAGAGTTAGCTTTATAACATGAGCCCATAATTGTAGGGGCTATGTTCCAAGGTCCCTCCCCTACCACCATGAATACCTGAAACCATTGACGATAGTGAACCCTGTATTTTGGCTATGCTTGGACCAGGTGCACACCATCCAATAGTACTGGAAAACTTAGGCCCTCAAATACTTCTGGAAATATTATTTTTTGACTGCAAGTAAAAAAGAAACAATAGAAATTGAGTCTATGGATAAGGGGATGATATTGTACTTCTCTATAATATCGGAGTCAGCTGGCATTGTGGAAGACGTGGTCCAGACTGATGTGGACTCAAGTCTGCACTGTTGATATCTCCTCTTTCAGATCTCAAATCAATAGCTGAATTAGGTGTGGCCCTAGTTAAATCAGCATCTCTCTACTTCTTGTTTATTCCCAAGGTGTGTTGTTGATGAACGCAGAGCTCTTTCTATTATCATATAATATATTTTCTTGGAATTATTGATGCTTCCTTTCTCCTGTGTCCTCAACTGAACAGATTTCTGATTTGATTCTGTGCATTTAGGAAGGAGTTGTGTTGCTGATTGAAATTTTAATATTCACATTTGAATATGTTTAGACTAGACTACACTTCCCCCAGTTCCAGAAACAAATGGCAGTTGTATTCTGGTTGGCAATGACTAAATTAACTAAATATTCTCTTCATTTTCCACTGACTTCAATAACTTGAATCACTAATGAAACCCAGTGAACTATTAATTCGACAATCATTAAAATTCATTTTTAAACTAAATTACCTATAATTATAAGGAGACAGATTCCAAATAATAAATTCTAAGTAGCTTTATTTTAATGCTCAAAATATGACATGAGGATTCTTAAGAGACTAAACACTGCATAGGTTAATTTGCAGGCACTTCACTTCTCTTGTTTTTCCTGTTCTCATCAAACTATAGACATTTATTTTATTTTATTTTTTAAAAAAAGAATGCAACAGTGTCTGTGCAGCATTTAGAATTTTTTCAGCCTGACCAACTGTGAAGGGAAAGTTACGCTGAAAGGGGATATAGCTAGTGTTAATCAAGCTGTGGAAATCATGGGACCGATTTTCAAAAGGAATAGCTTATTCACCAAAGATGTGGATCTTCAAAAGTTATATGAGTAATAAAGTTCCTAATAGCTGTATGCTGTCTTGTGATACAATAGATAAAAGAGACCCATAGCTTCAAATAATACCCATGATATCAATATTTATTTATCTCTGCCTTGGGATATAATATAACATTTCAAATATCTATCTACCCATACATACAGATTGAGTATCCCCTTTTCAAAATGCTTAGGACCAAAAGAGTTTTGGATTTTGCATTTTTTCAGATTTTGGAATACCTGTATTTGTACATATGTATGTAATGGATCTTCGAAATGGGACTCAAGTCTTGTCATGTGTCCCTACCAAATTTGCCTTTGGCAGTGGTAGGACTTGGAGAAAGTCCTCCTCTCAGGATATCAAAATTTTCGCAGGTACATATAGGGAAATGCGAGATTAATCTACACTGTAAAATAAATGCTGTTTGACACCACTTTAACTGCCATGGCTCAATGCTGTGGAATCCTGGGATTTGTAGTCTGGCAAAGAAGGCTAAAGATCTTGTAAAACGATAACACCCAGGATTCCATAGCATTGAGCCAGGCCTATCAAAGTGCGTCAGTTCTACAGTGAAGGTGAACCCATGCTTTCTTGGGCAGTCTAAAGCCAAGGCATAAAGAGTTTTGTAAAACATGACCAGCTCTTTGAATTATTAATAGAAATGAACCTGAAGAAATATGTTGCTTCAGAATAAATCATTGTTTTCACACCAGATTTACATCAGATTGCACTGCTAAACTATATCACAATTGCAACCTCATATATAAGGACAGGTTTTGGAACCCAAAACTATGGATTTGATATGACCCAAAAGGGAGTTGAACATATTAAGCAAAGAAAAGGAAAAGCTAACACCATCTCAGGGACCAGCCACCATGACCACTGATGCTATTTTCCCAACCAAGCATACAAAAAGACCTTTCAGAAGAGGGAATGGTTCCTTTTTGATAACTCCTATAAAAAAGGGAAATTATCCTTCTAGTAATAGAGTGGCAAAATATAGGAGTGGTGACAGAGTGCTTTTAGGTTCTCTTGGAACTGACTGAGCTCTCAATTTTTGCCATTGTACTCAGAGGAGGTGATAGTTACTTTTATATATAAGAGTTACACTACAGTTCTCACATTGACATGGTGGATACGTCAGTTCAGGTTTTGGGATCAATTTTTAACTAAAATTTCTAGACTTAGATTGGATTTACATTGCCATATAATGCAGTTTCAGAATACAGATTAACTGGATTGAATGTCTAGAAGGCGCCAAGATTAACATGGATGCTTTCTGCTGAGCTGCTGCTGGGAGTTCTCCAGCTTCGAGACGTTCCACTTTAAACTCAAGAAAACTACCTCATCATATGGGCCAATTTCCCCAATGTATGCTGCTTCACCTCCATTTTCAGCACGGAGCCATTCAAAAAATGTACAGGCATTTTCAGCCAGTTTCCATGCCAAAAATGGAGAGGAAGTGGCACATGCTGCCACCACAGCATCATGGGAGCCTTCCCGTGTTGCCCTGCCAGCAGTGGGGGAAAGGCAGGCAGCAACTCTTCCCCTCACAGGATGAGGGGCAAGGTAAGATGGATGATGCAGGGTGTTGAGTGATGGCTTCTCCATGCCCCCCACTGGAAACCAATGGATTTGCCCTGATGTGATAAGATTCAGATTGGTTTAATTTAAAATGTGTGAGGATTATATGCAGTCATATAAAAATATGCATATAATAGAAGAACCACAAACAACAGCTAATATATTCTTCCCTAGTGCTTCCTGGCCTTTGATGGCTCCTTCCCTTCTACTGTGGGACAACTCACAAAAACAGAGAGGATAAGGGAGAGCTTTGATGTTTGAAAGGCAAGTGCCTTAGCATCTTTGAGTACTTTTAGAAAGCTTTTGAAATGGTATTTTCACTTGTTACCTTTAAGAACGTTTTTATTTTTGTACATAAACAATGTTTTTACACAGGATTTCATTACCCTGTAAAGAATACTACTCATTCTTTTAAAAATGTAAACTGATTTGTTAAACAAACAGGATTCCTCTAAAGCTAGTTTGACCCACATACTGTATATTGTGAATAAAATACCAGTTGGAACTGCAAGGGACATTTTAAATCGTGATAAACAACTTAGCATATGAAGATTTCTAAATAAAAAAGGGGGGGGGGGCGAATTTGACAAAAGATGCCAAAGTAATCAACATTTCAGATTTCCAGATGAAAACATGCCACCAATATTTACTTCCGAAAACCACTGTTATATCCTGCTACATTCTGTATAAAGTGGAAAAAATAATCTTTTTTGCCTATTGATAGTTGAATGATTTGAAGATTATGGATTTATTTCCACTATATGTGGCAGATTTAACTGAACTCTTGCATTTGGCAGGACTACAATGTCTTCTATCAAGATTAAAGGGTTTTTTTCATGATGAGTCTGTATTACCTATAGTATGAATCACAGGATGACCTTTCCCTTGTAAATAGTTCCCAAGCATGCCTTTAAAGTCTTGTTTGCTTTTGTTGTTGGAGAGAAGAGGTACTTTGCTGATAAAAACTGGAGAGTTCTCCTTAAACACTGCTGTTAGAGATGATTGCTTCTTGAACCATTGGACTGTTAAGTAGCCATCAAACACCACAGTAACTACTCAATAATTATGGCATGTAATTCATATTCTGATAAAATATATGCAATTGTATTTGATTGCAAGATCAATCTCTGAAATAGTGTATGATCATAACATTTGTAGAACTGCCCCTTGTTAAATCTTATTATGTATTTCCAACGGGTGCAGATACATTAACTCAATTGATGAATAGTGATCCAATATGTAAGCAAATCCCATAGATTAATTACATCTACTCCAGCTGGAAAGAGTAATATAATTCAATCCTTTGCATCGAAAGCTCTTGCTATGACACATTAGTCTAAAAAAAGTAGGGAACCTTCATTCCACCAGGGATAAAGAACAACTACTTCGATTAGAGACCTTACAAGACATAGGGAGAGGAGCATCTTCTCCTTGCTTCTCTCTGCTGCCAGAACAGAGTCCCATGGAGCCCATCACATGATGCAGTTCTACTCCTGCTGTAAAATCCTATAAGGATCTTACAGCAAGGATTTTAAATACTTTTGTAAGCTCCTTAAAAACAAATGGGTATATTTTTGCACAAGGTTTTATAAAGTCCAACCCAAGGGAAATTGATCTGTTGCCTCTAATTTGGGAGGGGGTAAAGCACAAAACTATTCCATTAAATCTTTCCCCAAACTGTGGTTTTAGATGTAATATCATTATTTGGACTGTGAGAAAGTGATCAATAATCTGTTGAGACCTTCTCATCCATGCATTTATTGCCCACGTAAGATGAGAGGGGAAAAAATGTCAAATCCAAAACATGGACACATTATTTTGGGGAGACTATAACTTCCAGAAATACAAATACACAATACACTGCAGACTACATGGCTCTACTAATGGAGAATATAAGCACAGTGTTTCCTGTGCTTTTGAATTATGAACATGAGCCAGAACTACTGTACATGACAATATACTTGCAGTGTCGGATAGGAATGAAAAGAGTTTGAAAAAAATGGTGTTGAAAGTGTGCTTCTCAAATATAAGTATTCCTGCTGAGGAGAATCTTGAGCTGTGCTAAAAGCAAAAAAAATCATGTGTTTTTTTGTTTTTAGTACAGAAAAACACATTTTATGTACAATAATTGTTTTGCAGAAATAAACATACAAATTTGCACAAACTAAGCCTTCAAGCTCCAGAATTATTTATGCAGAACACAGCATTTATTTCTGTTTTCTGCATAAAGAAGTATATTTTGCACAGAATAAGTCCTGAAATGTAAATATTGTTCAGAAAGCATACTGTTTTCTAATCTTTGTCACAGCGGAAAGAAAGTTACTAAATTTAGTCATCCCTTTTTTCAAGAACAAAATTAGTGAAAAACGACATCCCTTGCATGAGATTTTGATTCAGATCTACACAATGAATGATGTATGTTGACATCTTTGAATGAGGAAATGTGTGGAAGCTGTTCTCAGCAGACAGAATGATATAACTAGAGAATAAAGAAAAGAATGGATTGATATTTCCTAATTAGGAAGGGGTCCCCCCCCAAATTAATAAAATGTAATGTAACTAGTCCCCAGGGAATTACTCTGAAAATTAAATATATCATTTTCATTCTCTTGGTTAAGCCCAGATCTTTATCAAGTTTAATTTATTAACTCATTCAGTTGGCAACTACTACCTGAAAAACTTGGCTGGGTATATTTTTGAGTTGTTTACTGTTATTTATGTGTATTGCCTTGTATTATTCTGATGTGTTTGTATTCATTTCAGGCATTTTATTCTGTGTCTAAACTGCCCTGAGTCCCTTCAGGGAGAGAAGGCAGCCTAGAAATAAAGTATTATTATTATAGTAAAAGACGGAAAGAAGGGACCCCTCCTAGCCAATCTGTTCCATTTTTAAATGGGTTTTACAGCTTCAAGAATCATGTAGGTTCTCCACTCACATTCTGTGATGAAATCAAATGTCATGTAAGTAAAAAATCAAACAAAGAGAGGGCTGTGATCCAGAGACACGTCTCAACCCTAGACAAATGGAATAAATTTGTTGATAATCCAGAGCTAATATCCAGGAGCGTGCATGCTTAAAATAAAATTACATGACACATTTGCAAAGAATTGTGGTACTCCTATTCTCACACCGCTCTAACTTCACATTTAAGTCAGCCTGGTTATGGAATTCTCCCATGAATGTCTCCCTAGTTAGAAATGAGTTGGATTGGGTCCTGGAATAGAATCAATATACTAATTAACTATCACCATGACCATGCTACTTAGGCCAAATAAAATGAACTGACGATGAACCCACTGCAAACAGTCTGCACAATATATAGCTGGTTCTGCAGCAAAAAGCCCTGCTTTCAGCTATTAATCTGGCACAAAAGGAACACAAACTACTCCAAAGCTTCCAGGAAACTCTGGAGTGATCCCAGTTTTTCCCCTGTGTGTACAGCTGAATCAGGCTGAATCCAGCCCAATCCAGTGTTCACATGTCAAACAGACCCACCACCACTGTGTTCCCAGACAGAAGCAGCTCTCTAACAAAGCCAACACTTCTGGTAATCACATGGCAGGGGACATGGCATGTTGTGATTTCATCAAAAATGATGTCACCAGCAGGATACTGCCAGGGAGCTGCTTCTGGCCAATGAGAAAGTACCAGTTGCCTTCAGAAGGACATAAACCAATGACAAAATGCTGTCAATCCAGCTGGCTATCTGGATTCTGGACTCCAAAGGGGCTTCAGGACTCTCCCCTGCTACATTCAGAACAGCTCTAGAGCACATGACTAAGGAATATTTTGGTTGGTGTAGCCTAAATGAGATTAAACGAAGGTTACTGTGATTGTATCTCTACTTCTTTACATGAGAACAAACTGAAATGCTGTACTTGCATTTTGGAAGGTTAGAAATAATGTACTGATATGTATTCTTTCTTATTTCAATTTCTTTGTGGATGTTTGTGGTCTTGGCATATCCTACATTTGGCTTCTAAACTCTTTTGACACTAAAGCTGAAATCTCTGAACACGAGAAATGCTTTTTAACTTATGTGAATGTATACGATGTATTTTAATGCTAACTGTATTTTAATGTATTTTAATGCTAACTGTATTTTAATGTATTTTAATTTTGACTGTTTTTTGTTTTCTATTATATGTATACTGTGTTTTTGGCATTGAATTGTTGCCGTTGTTAGGCTGCTCTGAGTCCCCCCTCGGGGGTTGAGAAGAAGCGGGGTAGAAATGGTGGAAATAAATAATAAATACAATTTTAAAAATCAAAAAGGTGAGTGGGAGAACAGTATAACACCTGTATCCATAGGTTATAACTTCCAAGACCACCACCTCGTAAATACTTGAGACCATGAATAATATTCTATCATATATTTTGTTGATACTTTGGTCTGAATACTGTAGAATAGTATTGGATGACCTAGAGAGGTTGACAAATACTGTGTGTGTATTTTTTATTTGTAAGTAAAACCATGGGTACCAAATATGTGGATAACAGGGTAGTGCAGCATTTGAAACCATAACTTTGTGATTCCAAGTAATATTATGAGATGCCCAAATTTAACAAGAAGTAGTACTTTTTGTATAGCTATCATATCCAGAAAGAACAGAGGTATCTTTGGATGAACATAATCAACTCCGTTCCTATGTACCTTATTCCACAAATGGATCTAAATGGATATCTCCACTTACCATATTTCATCGCATAATAGTCGCCATCACATAATAGTCACACATCCCTTTATGGGGTCCTGGTCACTGATACACTTGCCCCTTGAAGCATCCCCTGTAGACCCACCAAGAGCTCACCAAATCCTGGAGCCAAACAATTTGATCCACGTATCATTCTCATTTGAAAACACATTTGTGTGTGGAATCACAGATTATGTTATTTAAATTGTATTTTAATACACATGGTGACTCATGAGCCTACATGGAGAGACAGAAACATGAAATGTGTATTAAAGAAGGCAAATCTGTAATGCACTAATTCTGAAATTCGCTAGAGATTCTAGCTACTAAATCAAAAGACAGAAGAGATGAAAGTTGAGTCAGACACAATCCATAATAGTAAGTACTGAGACAAAACTGCAAAAAAGAAATAAATAAACCCTTGCTTATCCCTATGCACGACACACAACATGAACAGGGAATAAGACTTTTGAATGATACAACCCAGTCATGTTTCTCTAGATATAACTCCTGGTCACAAGCCACTTTTTATTATGACTATCTGTGTGACTAGCTGATCACCTTTTCTCTCCACATTTCTTAACAAAAGAATTATACTAGAGGTTATTCAGGGTGAACTATTTGCAAAATTGATTCTGAAAAAAAAAACCCCTTGAAGCCATTAATCACAAAGGAAGCTTAAAAGCGTTAGCTGGAATAAGCTCACAAAATCATGTTCTTCATATGAATTTCAGTCAAGACAATGCTTTCCTCCTGCATCTATTATGTGTATGTTTTTTCTCCCCCCCAAGTTTAATAGCAACTTTAAGGGCACCTCCTATTTCTTTTGCTTGCACTATCATTTACAGTGTAAACTCGTCAAACATCTGGTAGCATAATGCATCGAATGCCTGAATTGTCCTTTAAGTTTGCTGATTATGCCTTTGCTAATTACATGAGAGGATCAAGTTTGGCAAGCATTGTTTTTCCTCTGGAAGTTCTGGCACCAGGTAAAAAGATGCATCTGCCAAAATTCTCTCTTTCATCAATTGATTCAAGGACATATTCACAGGTCACTCATCATTTAAAATTGTGAGACAATTGGAAAAAAGCATCTGGAAGGAGAGCATAAAAGACCAGCATAAAAAATAGATGTATTTTTCAGGAGGATGAAGTTTGAAGTGTCGAAAGTGTGGATTACAGTGGTTCTCAACCTGTGGGTCCCCAGATGTTTTGGTCTTCAACTCCCAAAAATCCTAACAGCTGGTAAACTGGCTGGGATTTCTGGGAGTTGTAGGCCAAAACACCTGGGGACCTACAGGTTGAGAACCACTGGTGTATTAGGACTCCTGTTTGGAATAAAATGTCTCTCCATACAATATTTTGCCCTACTACAATCTCAGGGATACTCAATGCTCATAGAGCCAAAACACCAGGATTTTTTGAATTAGCAGATTCAATGAAATAACCTACCTGGCCCTTAAAGCATCTTGCTCCTTCTGTGCATCACTGAAATCTTCATAAGAACTTGGGCTACAATTAATATTCCTGATAATGACATACTGCAATGAACTATTCTAGTTGGGATGCAATGTGTTTTGGGTTGGCTTCATCTTTAATATGATATTTAGACCAAACACCTGCCTCTCATGGAACAGAAAATTGCTGGACCTGGATAGCTGCCTGCATTTTTGGATTCTCCGTGTGTGGGATGTCTGTGGCAGGAGGACAATGCAGCAATGAGTACCTGCATGTCAATATTAGCAAACACGGCACTCTAACCATCTTCCTGTTGTACTGGGTAATTTTAATCTAAAATGTCTATATCTCAGATTTTTATAAATTTCTTATGGCTGAGTGTCTGCAGGTTGCAAAGACTGGGAGACTGTAACCTGCAAATATCACCGGTAGGTTTTTCATGGCTGAGTGGAAATTTTAAACCCCCCACTACACTTAAGCCACTCTTTTTTAAAGGCACAGTTGTAGATTTAAATTATTACTGGAGCTCAAATTGAAATACAGTGTATCTCACTAGTGGGGAATGATATGAAGAAGTGGGTGCCTGCCTCCTTTTAGTTGTGCTCTTCCTTTCTCTCTCACAGACACATACAGATCTTGAGATCTCTGTTGTTAATTCATTTTCATTCTCTTAGATTCACTTAGTATATTCCAGGTGATTTTATAATGATTTGTCCAACTAAAGGGATCCCCTTATATTACTTGTGTATACTAGATGATCCAAATCTTCAAATTACAATAAATATGTACAATCTTCCTTCATCTCCTTACATAGTCAGAGGAAAAAAGATAAGTGGTATTTGTTAATTTCTAAGATTTTACTTCTCTCCCTAAATAGGAATTCCCTTTTAACATTTTAATCTCAGTATGACTGCTACCAATTTAATCAGTTTTTGAGATATGAGGGACTTCTTCTCCTCTGGATTGTAAGAAGGTCTTCAGTTTGCCAGTTTTGATAATACATGTCTTCAGAAGCTACTAAAAACACCACCACCACCATCATCACGATCACCACCACAATAAATAGCTTCTGAGGAAATAGATTTAAGACTTTATCACATGAGGCTGCTAAAATGCAATTGCACCATGATAAGAATGCTTGTCTATGGTCCTTATCACATGTCATGGTTGTTCCTGATTTGTGTTTGTATCTCTTCCTTTAATTGTCAATTAATCCAATATTGCTCATGATACATTGTTCTTTCCTGATCAAAAATCACTTTTCACTGCAATATTGTGAGATGGAAGAAGGTCTCATGAGAACACTGAAACTGTACAGCTGTGCAATTATGGCAAAATAGGGAGAAAAATAAAATAAAAAACACAAGGCACACGCACGAAGTAGGGAAAGACAAGTAGGAAGTGAAGGTATGCAGAATACTGATTATGTTAAATCACACAAACAGAATGCCAGCATCATGCAATTGTGCAGAAGTATGAAAGAGATCATTTCAATAACATAATGTTTCTCATTGGTAAACTATGTAATTGTAAGGGGACAACAGGATGGTGTAATAAAATGCTTAGTGTATGAAAGGTTATATAGCCAACTTCATTATCTCAGTATCTAAGAACTTCATCACACTTACAAATTTAAGCATCCTAGGATGATTGCCAGCCTGTTGAGGGATGCATAGACATGCAGCCCATCACATGATGTCCCTCAACGTCCAGCGGAGGCTCTGCCCCCAACCAGCATGACAGCGTCCTTGGATGCTTCCTTGGATCTCTGGGACAGAGTCAAGGCAGAAGGGGAAGAAAGGCAGCTCCATCTTGCCTCCTTGACTTTCCATCAGCTCAGAGCCCCTCTTGCTGTGTTTAAAATAGTTCTATAAAATTATTTATTTAGATAAGTAATTTTATTTGTTTAAATAAATAATGTTATGTATTATTTTATAGAAAGTATGGACTAATGTAATAATATATATAATGTAGTGTTACATTGCATTATAATTTTAAATAATTGTTTAAAATGATTCTATAGAATTATTTATTTAAATAAGTAATTTTATTTTGTTTAAATAAATAATGTTATTTATTATTTTAAAGATAATATAATATATAATATAATATAGTGTTACATTGCATTGTAATTTGATATAATATAATATAATGTCAATATATTGTATTATGTTATAGTATAATAATTGTAATGTAATAATAATAATAGTATGATTACGGTATGATATGTGGTATATGCATTTGGTATTGGTGGTGTTGTATTGTAACACAGTATAATAGTGCCAATGATAATGTGATACAATAATTATATCGTGATATTATAATTTATATATTTGTATTACATGCAATATTGCTAACAATATTGCGATATGTTGTAATGTTAATTGTTGTTTTTTCAGTTTGTTGTAAGCTGTTCCGGCAATATTGTTATATGTACACTGTAAGCCACTCTGGCAGTATTGTTATTTGCTGTAAGCCACTCTGAGTCCCCTTCGGGGTTGAGAAGGGTGGCATAAAAAAATAGTAAATAAATAAATAAATAAATCTCTTCAAATGCCATGCTGTTTCACTGGCAGTTGCCAGCAAAATGGCAGGCTCACAGGAAGATGCTCCCTTCCTCCTTCTGCCATCATATAGTGGACATGAGACAAGTTGCCCAGTCCCCATCAGGTGGACAAAATGGCAGCAGCACACATTGTCCCATTGCCCTTTCCCCATCATATGGAAAAAAAGAGATGAAAATGTAACCAAAAACACATTCCTCTCTGTCATGGCAGAGGATGCATCTTGTGACACCTCCTCTCCACTTTGGGAGGAATGGGGGCGGGGCCAAGCCAGTGTTCTTTGATGGTGCATGGCAGGCCCCATCTCAAACAATTGGAAAGGCCTACTAAAAAATCCATGTGAAGAGGTCCCCAGTAAACATGGAAAGGAGCCAGCACACTTCTGCCCTCATTAGGCAATGCTTCTCCCTTGTGATGGTAAAATGGCACTGGGGGGGTGTTGTATGATAAGGTCCTAAGTCATCACACACATTGTTATATTACTAACACGGAACCTGTGTTAAAAACCAGGAGCTACCACTCCCAATAGCACTCACCAGCAATATACTTTATGTGGTTTTGTAACAGTAGTGTACTTTGTTATTGTAGTGATGTATTTTATGTGTATCTGCAAACTAGGTTTGTACGAAAAGACAGAGATTGACCAAATATTCATTACCAAAAGTATTTGAACTGGGTTCCCCCTGGACTTCATACCTGCTCTCCCAGATCAACGCTTACCACAAAATAGTAAGTTTGAAACACAGTGGTAGACTATACCAGAAAGAGGAGCAATTAATTGGCATGATTTGCATATTACTTTAAATAGGCTTTTTGGATTTGGAGAACTACAATATGGCAACCCTATCTTCCATAAAACTAGCTGGGTCTTATTGGCACTGCAGATCACCTGACTTTTCTAATCTTATTGGTTCCATGGTCTTTTCACGGCACAGCAGAATAGGGATGGGGAGATGCAATGGACCAATAAAGCTCATAAAAATCCATTTTACCTGTTGGTTGTCCTGAGAATCCAAAAGCAAGATGTCTACTAGGCATGAGAAAAAAGTTATGAAAATGAATCGTTTCATAAGAAATTCGTAAGAAATGCTACTTTCGAGCTTTTCCGCACCTGGAACGCCAACCAGGAAGTGGACTTAATTTTTCGAACCTCGGGGCCAGGATTTTCTTAAGTGTCGTTATTAGGTCATAGGGGGGGCATAAGGGGGCACCCTCCTTCTCTCACCACCCTCCCGCCTCCCTTGCCAATATTATGGCAAGGCAAGCCCTAAACTCGCTCCTCCCTCGGCTGGAAGGAAGCCTGGAAAAAATGTAAACAGAGAGGATTACTCAGAAGTAAATCTGCAAAGGAGGGCACTTTGGATGAAGGGCCCTCCTTTGTGGATTTACTTCTGAGTAACCTCTCTGTTTACATTTTTCCAGGCTTCCTGCCTCTCCTGCCTGCCAGCCAGGATCTAAGGCATCAAAGAGTATTGGGGTGAGAAACCAACCTAATGTATAATACAATGAATGCTACTGTAAGTGCCACTGCCTAATATTATAAGTAATCCAACTGGTCATACCTACATTCCATGCACATGCAATAATACAGCAGTAATAACAATGGGTATAAGAAGAGGTAAAATTCAAACCGAAGTATTCTGACTGGTCTCTCCTCATGCGGTGCAAACGGGCTCGGAAATTAGCCCGGGGGAAAAGCCAGCGTTTTCTGCCTGGGTGCACACACATACATATTCTTGGGGGGGGGGGGGATTTGCTGCAGTATCTTCTCTATGAGGCCGGGATTCTGCAGCAAATCCCCCCAAAGAATATGTATGTGTGTGCACCCAAGCAGAAAACGCTGTCTTTTCCCGGGCTAATTTCCTGGGCTCACAGAGAAGAGCCCGTTTGCACCGCATGAGGCAGGGACCAGTCAGAATACTTCGGTTTGAATTTTACCTCTTCTTATACCCATTGTTATTACTGCTGTATTATTGCACGTGCATAGAATGTAGGTATATGACCAGCCTGGGCAAACTTGGGCCCTCGCTCCCTGGGGATCGGGGTGAGAGAGAGGCAGCGAGGAGCCAGGGGGGGCTCCTCCTCCTTTTCTTTTGCTGCTTCCAAGAATAGAATACCCACTCCCTCCCTCCCTCCTTCCCTCCCTCCTTCCTATTTGGAGAGTCCCATCTAGAATTCAGTGTGATTTATTCAAGTTTTGGCCTACAACTCCCAGAAATCCCAGCCAATTTACCAGCTGTTAGGATTTCTGGGAGTTGTAGGCCAAAACCATCTGGAATGCGCATGCTCTGGCATATGAACTACTAACGAATTTCGTTAGTAATTAAGTTACATTTTAGAACTTTTTGGAAATTTTTTTGTAAGTCTTTCTATTACTAATCAAAAAAAATCCCCCCCATTAGATTTACAATTTGCTATTTTTGGGTTCTAAACCATGCCTAATGTCTACCCATATTGCTAACACTTCTGGTGTGAACCTTCTGATACTTCATACATCTTAGAATATCAATACCCCACCTCTCACCTATGAAAATTAATCCCTCAAATTTTTAAAAAAGTTTTAGGAATACACAGTACGTGCCATTACAGTAGTGCTCCACCAGGAAAGGAGTTGGGTGGTGTCTTTCCCATAAGGATGTGAATGGGCCAAAGCCAAAACCATGTTTTTCTGGTAATGTCTACCATGTTATACCCTGGAAAATTGGTATGCCTATTGTGAACAACCAAGTTAAATATAGTCCACTAGCCATTAATTGTGGCTTCCAGCCTTTTGTCATTACAAACCAGCAGCAAAATATCTGCAAGTCCTTGTATATCACCACAGGATTATTTGGCTCTCCTTAACCCAGTGGGACACAATTTCTTTATTCTTGGACCATAGCAAAGACTGGTTGACAGTAGACAAGATATTATATAATGCTTAAGAAACAGACAGGCAAAGTCTTGCAACACCTTCTTTGTACATGAGCTAAAGATCTAAGTGAAAAACAAACAATGAAAAACCAACATAGAAAAATGTCTGCTGTGATGAGATTTGGAAAAAAGCATATGAACCTGGATTAGCTGTGAAAACAAACACAATATTTCAGCTTTAGATGCCAAATGTCAAGCACCTAAGTACATAGAAACATTTGGGCAAAGCTATATATAAAAGACAGTTGTGTGCACATTGGTCTCCACAGACTTTTGAAATCAAATTGCTGTATGTCTACCACCACTAGGACAGGAAGGTAGCTGGATGGTAAATGCCAAGGAGGAAAACAGCCCGAGAGAGAGAGAGAGAGAGAGAGAGAGAGAGAGAGGGAGGGAGGGAGGGAGGGAGAGGGAGGGAGAGGGAGGGAGACAGAGAGAGAGAGAGAGAGAGAGAGAGAGAGAGAGAGAGAGAGAGAGAGAGAGAGAGGATTAGACAAACTAACCACTTAGTCAATCTTCCTATGTGCCTCTTTTTTGGCTTTGGAGTTGACTTTAGTGGAGGTCAGAAGATGAAGGCTTGGTTCGTTTTGAATGGTGGGGGGAAAGGAATGATTTTCCCACAGAGCTTAGAAAGTTTCTTTCAAAACGAATGATTACAAGGACACACTGAAGCCATTAAGAACTGATTAGTGGTTCAATGATGCTGGGAGATGCAAAGCACATAAAACTATAAATGTAAATATATTATTTCCATAAAAAGTACACATTTTTGAAAAGTGGGTATGATGATGAAAGGGGATAAAATAAAAAATAAGATATGAAAAGAAACCAAAATGATTTTATCCCTGTAACCCCTATACATTTCCACCAAAAGTCTCCTCTCCACCCATGCCAGTTTTATCCAATACTGTGCACTACTCTGGATCTCCAATTAAATTGGCTCTCCAGTGGGATTACTCATAAGAGAGATTGGCTTGGCATACATTTGTCACCCACTCTTGTTGGTGCTGAGACATAACAAGGACACAGTATGAAGTGAAATTGCTAAGAAGCTTTGAGAGCTCCCCATAGCAAGGGTGAATAGACAGTTTTAAGTGGGAAATAAATGAACTGAACAGGCAGATTAGGGATACAGAAACATAAAGTCATGCTTGGAATTTTTTATATGAGCTTTGTCAACCCAAAGCCATTGGTTTCTTTAAAAAAAGGGAAACTTGGCAGTATTTTGATTTTAATTCCTCTTTGGGAAACTGCTTTTTTGTGAAGATCTCATCAACTCCTTTAGACCTGACTGGGAGTTATATGTAGTGCTATGATTCTACTTTAGGTGTTGTGCAGGCTTCATCTTGCAAATCTAGGGTTTGCAATTTGGTCAGGAGCACCAGAGGAATTATCTGGTTGAGGATCCCAAAGGCCAATCCCTCAATTGCCAATTCCAGAATTCCATGGGATGTTGCAGTTCAAGTGGAATCACAGTGCTACAACTGTGAGGCGTGAAAGAGCTCTGACCGGGCTGACAGTGAATGAGGCAACATTGGAAGAGGCTAAGATGCATGTACATTCCTATTCATTCACACACTACTCATTCATGCTTGCTTTCTCTCTCACACACATGTACATCTTTAACCAACATCTAGCTTAAAGATCATGCCCAGGGATCCTACGAGATGGCTGTTTTGCCACTGGAGTGTTGTGCGGCTTCCAGGCTGCATGGTTGTGTTTTAGCAACATTTTATCCTAACGTTTCACCTGCATCTGTGGCTGACATCTTCAGAGGTTCCGATGGTGGTAAAACAAGTGGAGTATATATACCTGTGGAATGTCCAGGGTGGGAGAAAGAACCAATGTCTATTAACCAAATGTGAAAAGTGCCATTAGCAAGTGTTTAAGTGGGATCTATCCATTAGCATGTGAGTAACTGAGAAGATTGCATAGTCAATAGCGAGGGCATCTGCCTGGATATAGCCAGGCCATTGCTCCCTTGGAGTGTTTATTTCCTGGGTGCATCCTTTGTCTGAGTGGTGTTTACTGGCCCTTGATTGTTTTCTGCCTGCTGGCTTCTTGTGTCTGGATGGTTTTGCCACTTTTATTGAGATTGAGATTGCTTTGGGTGAAGAAAAATACTTTAGCCATGCCTGTCCAAAAGTCCTAGTAAAGATTGTTGTTTTGCTGCCATTGTTTGTACAGGGAAGAGAACAATACTTGCCTTACATTTCCAGATAGGGGTTGAATAGCTGAGCAGTGAAGAAAAGTGAACAAGACATAGGAGACCATAGGGATGCATCTACACTGTATGATTAATTAGATTGAGACCACCATCACTGCCATGGCTCAATACTACTTAGTCAATCTTTCATAAAGATTGAGATTTTTAGCTTAGCGAGGCACTAGCCCTCTTGGGCAGAGATTGCTATATACCAGTGTTTCTCAAACTGTGCTCCTCCAGATGTTTTGGACTTTAACTCCCAGAAATCCCAGCCAGTTTACCAGTTGTTAGGAATTGTGGGAGCTGAGGTACAAAACATCTAGAGGAGTAGGGTTTGGGAAAGTCTGCCATAAACCATTTTAAGCGTCAGTTCCTATTATTCCAAAGTGTTGGTCCATGGCTGCTGAATTGTTCTCAAACTGCATTACTTCTACATAGTAAATGCACACTAGGACAAGTATTATTAAAATACACTCTGATGCAATCCCTAGAACTATGTATAAAGACAAATATTTATGTTTGGTGACATCCAGTCAAATGAAAACACTCATTCTCCGCCTATTTTATTGCAATATATTAAAATTCTACAGATAGTAGCCATTTTATTCTATGTTATCACAGGAAAAAGGCTTTAAGCTGCCTGCAATATGTGCAAAGTAACACCACATAAAACATTTGAGATATTGTTTTCCAATGCTTCCTACTTTCACATGTTCAAAACACACATTCAAAGCAACCTTCCATATGGAATGTTTGAACACTGTAAACACAAAGACAGACTGATAGCATAATGTGATGTATGTCTTTGCATGCACAGATGATCTGTCTATCTGTCTATCCATCTATCTATCTATTAGACTTATGCACAGATTCACTTTTGCCATTTTCCTTTGGTTTGTTTGGCTTCTTTGAACACCCATAACAGCAAGGGCTCCGTCACCATTTTTTTTACAAAACCAGATCGCATGGTTGCTGGTCACTCTCAGCTTTAACTTTTGGCTTGGCTTCTCTCTAGCAATGAATCTTTTTGATTTTCTGTTATTTTCCTTTATTTTCTGGATTCTTTATTTAGTGGGATTGAGAGTTTTAAAGTGTGGGTGGGATGATTGGGTGTATAGCATTTGTGGGTGTGCTTTTTTTAGGGTGGCGCTGAGATTTGAGTCACCTTTTTGCCTTTACTAAAGCTGTTGCTGTTGTTTTTTATTAATAAAGAATATGCAAAAGTGGGTTGTGAGATGTGGAAGTGTATCTTTAACGTTTGGTTATAGGGTGGGGTCAGTGGGGGATACTTTTTTGGGGAAATTGTAAAGGTGATTTTATTTCTAAAAAGAAAAAATCCTAAAAATCAGAGGATAACTCAACTATTATGAAACTTGGTAGATCAACAGTGGTAGATGTGTCCTCCAAATGTGCCCATTTTAATTCCAATAGCCCTGAAAATGATGGGAAGAGAAGCCCGTGAAAACACCCCCCCCCCCATTTGCCCCCAATGGGCCATATCTAGCCACATTTTCCAGCTGAAAACGCCCGTTTGCACACCCACCCATTTTGGGAGGTGCACAAAACCAGAACTACGTCCATCCTCCTCCCCCACTTCGGAATCCAGATAGCAGAAACGGCTCAAGGTTCAGTCGAAATGAACAAGCCTACTCTCTATATCACATCTTATTAAAAGTAAAACATAATTTGCATACATATGCACATAAAGAAAACCTGTAATTTCCATCCCCTGGACATCCAAGTCAAAATGCAGTCTCCAACACCAATCACAGTATTTGATACATGAGATAAAATAGTCTTAAATGCTTCTCCTCCATTCCAAGAAGTAAAAAAAGAAATACAGCAATAACTAAATAACTAACTAGCAATTTCCTGTCTTTATAACAATCCAAATTTGCTGCCCAAGGCTGCTACTCAATTCTACCCAATAGCAGAGTTTTCCATGTGCAAAACATATACATTTTTTTCTTTGATCTGCAGCTTTTCCACAAAAGTTTAAAGAGCCTGAGGTGGCATGCAGCTAGTTAAGTTGCAATAAGGGCAGAGCATAATGCATCCCTGTTTCCTCCTTCCCGATTGCTTCGTTTCCAGTAAGCATTCAGGAGAATTAATGTCTGAGTTTTAATACATCTTGGTTTAATTGCATGTAGCTTATTGTTTTCTAATTACCAACACAGCCATTTGATCCACATCCCGGCCCTGGCATTTCCGTGACTTCTAACACCGCAGCAATATTCTGCAGAGCCAGGGTGATTTCTCATGCAGTAAGCACTTTGCCTCTGCCTTGCATCCCCAAGGCACCTCTAAGCAGTTGCTGGATTAACAAAACTCTTCTATAGTGATGCACATTTTTAGGGTAATGTAATAAACTGACTGGATTAAAGTTGGATGGAGTGGGAAGAGAGAATTTCAGAGATAACAAAAACGTACAAATTCACGAGGACTAATTGTCTCTGAATTAACCAATGCTAATGAGGATATTTGTTTGAAAGGACACTGCTATGCTCCTGTATCTGCATGGAGGAGGCTAGTGAGTTTTGCATCTGAGAAAACATACATACAATTAGGCTGTCCATTGAGAAATTACCCTATAGCTACAAAGTTTGATAAGAGTGGTCCACTGTGTGGGGGAAAAGTAGTAATTTCCCCCAACCTTGCCATGAGTTACCCCCAAATCAAGCCTAAATATCCCTACTTTCCTCTGAGTATGTGTGTTTATGTGCCTTCAAGTTGCCTGTTGACTTATGGTAACTACATGAATTTTGTATCCTTTGCTTAGGCGTGGTTCACCATAAAGATCTTGTTATTTCTTGTTCCCATTTTGAGGAAAATTGGAGGAAGTATGAGATTCTATGTTGATGATAGGGGGATTTCTATCTGAAAATTACCCAAAATCAAGTTGAATTTTTGTAGGATCTGCAGAATTTGTCATTCCTTATGGTTTCACAGGTAATCTATTTTGCTCTCCAACCAGTGAAATAATGAGAAAACACAACTATATCACATTTCTTATTCAAAGTAAAACATAATTTTATTTTTGTATGGCTTAACTATGGACAACCTTTATTATATATTACCAATCAATCCCTGTGTGATGTGCCAATCAATTTAAAGACATGAACATGAACTTGAACTTGAAACTGAATTTGAACTTGGTGTGCAGTGGCCATCAGAGACCAATACATCCACAAACAACAGTGAGACATCACAGTCCCCAGATGCAACCCAAAAGTTGTTTCCAATGTGACACTTCAGGGAAACAGGGTGGGCCCACACCTCTTCCTCCCCACCCTACTTATGGAGCAGAGCAATGGAGGAGACATCCATTCAGCTGCAGCGCTGTAAAAAGAATGAAGTAAAGGGCAGGAAGCGTGCTTACGCAGGCCCCAGCCACAACAAGTCCTGGCCAGGACTATTTCTTCTCCTTTCACTGGAAGCAACCAAAGCTCTTCTCCACCCTCATGCTGGGGGCAGGAAAGGAATTAGGAATAGATATCAGTTTCAGGTTGAATATTTTGTAAGATTTAATAACATCTTTATAAGAATTTATCAACATTTTCAAATGCCTTCCTATACAGACAAGAGGAAGGTGATAAAAGTTGGAATGAAAAAAGCTGGGTTAGAACCCCAATATAGGGAACCGTACTGGTGCTGAATTAGGATTCCTATCTCCATACTATAATGTGTTCCTCATGTTTAGCAGCCAACACGGTTCTCTCTATGCTTGAGATAGCTATGTTTACTGAATTTGGATGATGTGTTTGTGTTTTGGGGGGAAGGGATTTTTGGTTCAGTTCATTTTTTGACTATAGTATGATCCTTGTATTTGTGAGACCAATATCTGTGGTTTCATTTATCCATATTCAACTAAATATGTCCTGTCTAAACATTTTCAGTGTATTTCAGCACAACTCTCTGCTACTCTTGTTCTGCGCTCATTTCAATAGGATTTGTAAATCCACAGTTTCATATATTCATTCAAAGTTCGAGAGTGTATCCTCCACAGATATTGGGCGGGAGGGAAGGGAGTCGTAGTATAATATGCTCTACCTTGCAATTTTTTGCCTTATGAATCAAAAAGAAATTGAGTTGAATTTAAGAGAAAATGCAACTGATGGATTTCTCCATCTTTAATCTGTTTTGGTCTTTTCAAGTAAGAAACCGGTGCTTCTGTTGACCTACTTGTTCTTTCCATTGAGGATATACCTTGGTTGGCTTGGCTTTACAAGATGCTATAACTATTCCAAGTGCAAAACTGCTAGAACAGCTTGACACATTACAGCCTGAATCTTCACTGGAAGGTACTTAAATGTTTCACTATGAGGCCCAAGAACCAAAAGATGTGTTTCTCCCTCTTTCCCAACTCTCGCATATTTGGAATTAATCTTATTGTTGAAACTAACACAATCCAAAGCAGAATCTAGCCTTTCCAAGTCCCTTCAGGCTTACATGATTTTTATTCTCCCATTTTCTCTTCTCCTGTTAACATTGCCATCTATACCGTATTTTAACAGAAGAGTGGTTACTGGAGTTCCTCACATGTGAACTGCATGGTAAAACTGGGATTAAACCAATGGATCTATAAATGTGCAGGTTTCATTTCCAAAGAAAGGGTTCAATAATCTCCATGCTGTACTATATAAAATCCTTGGTTCCCAAAGGATTTTCAGGCAAGAGCAGACCTATCATTTGACAGATTAAAGTGGCTACCTCAGACATCAGATGCTAATGGATGGGAAACACATATGGAAATACTTTTCAAAAGTATTCTAAAATGGTGAAACAAAACCATATTTTTTGGGTCTTGAGAAATCTTGATGAGAAGAATCCTGGACTGACAAAAATTCTTCCAGTTCTATTCTGCATAACATTTGCATGAGGGTATTTTGTGACGAAAACAACGTTCTCTGCCAAGGGATAGGCTGGTGTTTTTCTTCTTCAAAAAAAAAAGCCACAAAAGACTATTTTGCACAGAAAACATTGTATTTTGAACAAAATAATTGTATTATTTTTGTGCAGAAAATGCTATTTTTCATTCACACAATCATGTGTGCACTGAATAAGTCCTAAACTGCCAAAATGTTTTGAAATTTTCATGATAACTTTTGTAGACTAAAACTGTGCTAAAATACTCACTACAGCTGATAAGGAAAATCATAACGATATTTATTTATTTATTTACTGCACTTATACCCCGCCCTTCTCACCCTGCACGGGAACTCAGGGTGACTTACAAACTATGGCATTAATTCGATTTCAGATTCAGATAATATTAATATCAATAGAACACAATATTATAAAACTGTAAAAACACATACATATAAATTAAAATAGTCTTACAAATGACTAAAACATATTAAAACATTTCAAATATACACCCATAAAATACACACCCTGCCATGCACTCAATTCCAGACTGCTTTACCAGCATGTTATGGAAGTTATTATCCTATTGTCGGTATTAAAATAAGATTCAGCTGCTAATTCACTTCACTTCAGTGTACTGAAAGGAAAGATGGCCTCTTGTCTTGTGCCCTAACACCCAAATGTGTTGAGCTCACTCTGGTTCAAATTGCTTTTGAGTACTGCTATTTCCCCCACCAAAAAAGCAGAAGTTATTGCAGGGGAGATTAATTTGTTGTCATTGATAACTCTCATCAAGTTGACTTTGATTTATGGTGACCCTATGAATGGGAGACCTTCAAGTCATCCTATTTTCAACAGCTCTGTTCAGATCTTGCAGACCCAAGAAAACATTCTGCTATATTTAGCAGGAGGAAGTCGCCCATTGTTTTTACAACCATTTTGGAATGGTGCTGGGAATAGGGTTGTGTCATGATATCTCATGGTAACTATCCAGAAATACTGCAGTATGGATGGAGGATGCGGGAGAGATGGCTCTTTCCCAAGGATGGCTCATTTCCATTGTGCTGTTGATTTTTAAAAAACAGCTTAATCTCCAAAATTAAAATTAAAGACACAAGAATACTTATTAAATTTCTCCACATTTTATGGGATTGAAACAGAGCTTGGAAATGTGTATTTTTGGACTAAAAGTGTTAGAATTTTGGTGACTTACTGTCCAAAAATATAGTAATTCAAATGTTGGTGTGAAGGTAATGGGAGGGGATGCTTGTCTATTACCACCTTTCCTTTCAGAATACAGTTTTGTATTCAACAAATGGTTTCCATATGTGTTTCATTTCTCCTAAAAACATATTTTAACAAGATTCAGTTATTCCTCCTCCACTATCATATCATGTCAACTAACAGTAAATATCCTGGCTAACCAATTTATGCAGTTCAAGTTGCCTATGTCATGAATTAAAGAGAATGTTAGATGTGTCACAAAGCTGCTTTGAAGTTAAAAACACCCTGACATGGAGATGGCTCATTTGAAATATTTATGCAGGAAAGGCCAATCATATCTATATTTGCAAGAGCAGCCGCTAAAAAAATGTTGAAAATCAGCATAAGCTGGAAGAATAGCAGTTAAATCTGAGAGAGCGTGTGAACCTTTAAAACGACTTTTTGACTAGTGTTATTTTATTGGTACTTTTAGAACTCGAGGGAATTTCTGAGGAGAGAAATCCTATAACCCTGGAATGTAGTTGAAGAAGAGGGCACAGGAAATCACAAAGTTATTGATCTAGGTGTTAAAACATCCTAACTATAAAGTCCTTAGGAGAGTAATACAGGTTTTCCTCCTTCCATTCTGTGTAAGCAATAATACATCTTCTCAGTACAACACAAAGAATTGCAGTTGTGGGATGTATAGAATTTAATTTCAACCCATTATATCTGTCTAGCCAGGTGGTCTGTTTCTGATTTGCATCCCATTTCCTTATTGACTGGTCAGTCTTTTCCCAGTCCCATGAAATTAGGCGCACCTAATTTTTCACTAAAATGTGGCTTTAAAATATTTTAAACTGGCTAAAGTGTACGAAGCATACTTAATTTCACCCCCAAGTGACCTGGGTTTTTTTCCATTTTAAAAGCTCAGGCTTATATCAGAACTACTTCACAGAGACCTCTCTTATTGCCCCATGCCTTCTTTTTAAATTGTGGGGTTTTACTAACAGTGCCTTAACCTTTTCCTGTTTACCAAGATTTTCCCTGTCTCAGTACTTTTAGCAGTGCCTTTCAGAGAACTCTCCTATGTATTTGAGCCATTTTGAAAATTCTTTCCCAATTGGTTATGACAGCCTTCACATTTTTTTAGCTTTTTTAGGAAGCTGGGCAATTGATGACTTGGGCTACTGGAGGTTATGCGACACTGCAACTACCTCATTAGACCAGCAAAGTTGCCCATCGTATGACACTCCCTCTTCACTTCCAGCACGGAGCCAGCAAACTCCCATCCCATGACATAGATCTACTTCCAGTGGAGCTCCATGGTGAAAGTGAAGAAGAAATACAGGCAACAATGGGGGGGGGGGACACTTCCCCCATGGGATGGGTGATGGTGAAGCTGGGTGGTACAGGGTGAGCTGACAGGTTTCCGCACCACCTGCTGGACCCCACCAGATTCATCATGATGCGTGGCGAATCCCAGTCATAATATGATGAGGTTCAATGTCAAAGCCAACTTGATGACAAATAATGCTCAAGATGAACTTGAAAATTGCCCTTCAGACTGACAAATTTTGTAATACAGTATGGCCTCCATATCTGTAGGAATAGTACATGAGGTTTCATCTGCCACCATCTGAGAAAACATGTCCTCTCTAGGAATTTTCTAAGTCCTTCAAATCATTCTGTGGTATGCTTCCATCAGAAGTTGCTTTAGAGTCACCATGGAGGACCTAAATCTTCCTAGTTTCTCCAGGGTAGCTCTATGATAACTTCCAGGAGAAGTTGGTCATTTCAGAAGGGTTCACTAACATCATGGCTTCCTGATTCTATGGTAAGCTTCAGGAAGCCTACCCCTAACATGATTGTACTACCATAAAGGTCTGGTTGAATTATGGTAGTCGTAGACATCTCAAGAATCTTATCTGCAGTACAGCAGAGACTTTCCCCATTTTCCTACATATATTTTAGAAGCTTGAGAAACAAGGATGGTGACTTAGCCTCCTTAGTTTTGCCACAAATTTCCTGCCTCAGAAAGCCTAACAGTAGTGCATTTGAAAATCTTTTTCTACTTTCTAGTCCCTAAAAAAATTCTGTTGAGCTGTGACAGGTCCCTGCTCCCCCCCCCTCCCCGCCGCCTTTTTTTCCGGCAGGGAATGCTTACTTTTCTACACACAAAAACACGAACAAATGTTGAGAATTCTAGCACACTATCACAATCTATTCAATTGCAACAAAGATAAATAATCCATTTTATAGATATTGAAATTTAGCCACCTAAGGCTGGTGCACACAAAAGCCTTCTTCTCCTCACTTTTGTTGGGCTTTCATCCTAAGCAATGTCTATATTTGTCTCAAAATATATCTTTCAAAAATAGATTCTGAGGCTCTTTTTAAGGCAAAGAAGGGTACATGTAAATACTCAGGAGGCGTGAATGCCAGAGCATATATAAATTCCAACATGCACATATGTGCATAGTGGGTAGATGAAGTAAAATTGTTTCTCATTTTCTCATACATACCCATATATTGCTAGCACTGGTAAATGTCAAGTTGCACTTTCTCAGATACTCCTTGGCTTTACAATTTTCAACTTCCTCTCTTCTATTTCATAAAGAAATATGTGAGGTTTGACAAGTTTATTCCTCAAAAATAAATGGCATTATCAACCCTCTGCACTGATCAAATTCAGTAGGAACAACTGTTCCTATCACAAAGAAGTCCATGTTATTATATTCTTACTACTGAAGATGTGAAATTGTTGCAAATGTATACATAGAGGTTGAAACCCAATCTTTTAAGAGTGACATCTGTATTTTTTAATCCTTTTTACATTCCCCCATCACTTATTTGAAGAAATCTTCATTTTCTGTAAGTCTGAATAAACTGCTCTAATATAATTGCCACTCCCATATCCACTATCACCAAAACCAAGTCACTGTAGAATATTGCAAAGTGCATCTTCTAATATTGGGCAGTGGACAGTGTTGTAGCTTGACCCTGATTTTCATATGACTTTCATGAAGTTTTCTGGCTGATTATGGACCAGTCACCATAAGTGATGGACTGAGTCTAAAAATATTGGGTACCAGGTTGTCACAAAACATCCACGCCTATATAACGTATCTTCAGAACTATTTTTCTATCCTTGTTCATAGAACAACCCTAAATTTATAATTCTACTTCTCTAGGTCACTGACTCCCTACTCAGACAGATAAATTGGGTTAAAGGCTTCATAGTGCTTCAGTGTCAGAAGCCATGGTGAAGGGTGCACGGGTGTGGGGAAGAGGTTGCATTTTGTGTGGGACGGGGATTTTGGGTGTGTGTATGGTCTGTAGTGAATTGTGTGTTGTTTGAATGTTATGGGGAACTCTTATATTAATAAAAAATGGAAATAATTATTTTTCATAGTTATTTATTATATTCTTAAATATCAAGTATTCTTGAAAAATGATTTTAAAAATAAAAATAGTAATTAGTTGCATACAGGATATTAGAACATCTATCATATTTTCAAGCTCCTAAAAGGTCATTAGATTTTTTTTACATATTGTCTAATGTTTAAGGGGTCCCATTTGCCAGTCCAGAGGGAAGAAAATAGTCAATGTACTGGAGGATGAGAGGAATAAAAATGTAATGATAATAATCATCATCATCTTGATCTAAGGATATGAGAATGTACACAGAGAACAAATAGTAACGTTCTGCTTCTATTGCATCTCCACCTTAATACCTGTCAAGATTAGTCTACAGCGTGCCAATTTTTTGTTTGTTGTTATGTATCTTTAAGCCATTTCCAATTTCTGGCAATCTTACAGAAAACATAATGGTCTTTGAGGGCAAGATTTGTTCAAAGGGGGTCCTTGTGTAAGTCTAGGGACTTCAGCATGTTTGAACCACAGAGCAATTGCTATTGCGGGTATTCTATAACAATAAAATTCTGAATGTTCTATTACATTTCATTATGTCTTAAATGTGACTGGTCTGACCTCAGTGTCACAAATATGATTAATACACAACACAAATGTAGTAATGTACAAACTTGGAAGTGCGTTACAGTTAGTGTGGATGAATGCAAAACACAACATATAACATGGAGCTTGGCAATAATTTTTGTCATGAAGAGACGTTTTTAGAAATATACAAGTGTTCCAGTTTTCAACTGTTGAATGTGGGTCAGTATGCTCTTGCCAGGAACAGTTCCCCTTCTGTGTCTCAGTCTCAAATCAGCACATTATATGCAAAAGCCAGTCCTAAAATTAAGAGAAGGAGGAGGACTGGAGTCTGGATCATCCCCCCGCTTTATTCCATTCTCATTATTTTCACATCTATTGTGAAACTGTCGTCTAAAAGTAACACATTTATACCTGGTTTCATGCAAATCAATCTATACTTGGGCTTTCATTGAGTATTTTGGCTCAAGTACTATGGCTCAGGAGGTGTTTACAATAATATCCATTGTGTTCTCTGTATGCCTTCCTATCAATACAGCCTGCTATAAAGCAAAAAATTTAAAGGGGAAAAAATAGTGGAGAAGAAGCAGCCTTGCTGAATTTAACAGTTATTCACACCGAAATAGCATCAAGACAGGTACAAATGTATTTGGGTCAGGGTAGCAGTTTGTGCACTTTCTTTTTCTTTATTATTTAAAAAGTAGAGACAGGGAATGGGGCTGGTGGAACAAATGTGAATAAGAGATGTACAATGCTGTCATAGTACCCAAACACTCAGCATGAGAGCAGGATTAGTCCTGCTGCTAAGAGCAGCACAGGGCAGGATCCTAGAAAAATAAGGCCGGATTTCTGGATTAATTAACTGCAAGCTTTTCCATATAGAGCAAATCCATTCAACTCCCTACACACAGGACACTATGTTACTGTCCAAAAAGTAAGTCACTGTATGATCACTACAAAAACAGTGAATTAAAATAGCCTGTCAGTGCTATTCACATTGCTCAAACATGTGTACTTAACAAGGAGACCAATGGAGTATCATTGAGAGAGAAATTAGTTGCAGAGCAATGGTAAAACCTTAATAGGTCACAGCTTCCCCAATTGCAACTGCTGGCCTTGCTTGTTCTGATGTGAGCTAGAGTCCAGGTATATCTGTAGGACCATATAAGTTCACATCATTAAACATGGAAGCAAACAGAGCTACCACTCCACAGAATACTTACAAGCTGGTGTTGACCTACAAAACCCTATATGGTTCTGGCCCAGTTTACCTGTCCAAACGTATTCTCCCCTATGAACAGTCAAGAGTGCTAAGATCGTCTGGAGAGGCCCTGCTCTCGGTCTCACCACCTTCGCAGGCGCGTCTGGTGGGGACGAGGGACAGGGCCTTTTCTGTGGTGGCCCCCCCGGCTGTGGAATTCCCTCCCAAATGAAATTAGATCCACCCCTCCCTCCTGACTTTTAAGAAATGGGTGAAAACATGGCTGTGCAATGAGGCCTTCGCAGAATGAAGGAGGAGATCGCAAAGCGACTAAAGTCGCTAACCACTTGATACGGACCGAATATATGGATTCAGTTGGACTTGATTTTACTTTGGCGAAAGGCTTTTAAATGTATTTATTGTATTGTATTTTATTGTACATTTTATTGTAAATATGCTTTTATATTTTAAATGTTAGCATTGAATACTTGCTGTTTGCCAGTCTGAGTCCCTCTTCGGAGGTGAGAAGGCCGGGGTATAAAAGTTTTAAATTAAAAAATAAAAAATAAATATTCAGCCAATAAAGTGTTGACATTCTTTACAGCAGGAGTAAAGATGTTGTTGAACTTCTATTCCCAGACTTTCTCACTAATGAGCAGATTGGATTGGGATAATGGGTGCCGGCACTCCAATATCAGAGCACATTCTGTTCACCCCTGGCTTATGGGGTAATGGCATTATATAAATGAAGACGAGGAGAGGAGCAGATGACATCTCTTGAACCACCATGACTCAAAACTATGGGATCCTAGGAGTAGTAATTTAGTGAGGCCCCAGGATTTTTTGTCTGAGTAGGCTAAATATCTCGTAAAACTACAACTCTCATGATTCAATAGAATTGAACCACACCAATTAATGTGTGTCAAATTGCATTAATACTGCAGTGTAGACATTCCCAAAGAACAGGAGAGGGAATTCAAATGTTTTTCTACAGTTGTCTACATTTTCTAAGGGATTAAGATGTCATATTTTGCATACAATAACCTGTTCTTCAGTAAATCCTAGAAACTAATTTGGATTTTCATATTTCATATTGTTCCTACATCAAAGAAAACAAAACAGACCTACATAGAAGCATTTCAGCATAACCTTTATCTCACTGGGGATTTCATTTATTCCTCTCAGTTCGACATACTTTGTGGCTTCATCCACCAGTGTGTCATGTGGTACTATGAAACAGGTGGGGCTGGGGCCATGAACACCCCCAAAATTACATTGAATGAAGGGGGGCGAAGAAATATAAAGAGAATGGTATTGGTTGAACCCTTCCTGGAATTGTAAAGGTTACCTGCAATCTATCGTGCACACGTACTTGGGAATGAGCTACACCAATACTTGGAAGGCATTACCAAGTAAAAATCATGCTTGCAAGAGTCTTGATATTTAGTAATGTTTGTATGATAAGAGAAGGGGAAAGTAATTTCCTCTTTCTCTCTCTGCAAGTATGTGGAAGAAAGCAAAATTAATAACTTACCTGTCTCCCTATGGCCCTTGTGTGCCATGGAAAGAATACTGAGACTGCATTGCAATGCAGAAAAAAAAGGTTCAGTTCCTTTCATAGCTATCATATTAGCTTTCTTTCTATGCATCAAAACTAAACACAAGAGGAGGGGGTGTTTGCTCTGTATGAATTTCAAACAGACACAAGGGACAAATTCTAAATTATCAAAATGAGTGTCAATATATTCATCAATATTCAAAGTGTAATCATAAATAACCCAATATGGTAAGACTCACTGCGTTCTTCACAGGTTATAACAATACAAAGCGGTGATAGAGGAAAGGCCGGATTATATAAGGACAATTAGTTGGAATGTTCCAAATAGTCCATGATCTTGATCGTAAATTCCAAAACTTATTTATTTATTTATTTATTTATTTATTGTTCAATCTTGTATTCCGCTCCTCCCTGCAGGCTCAGGGCGGATAATAACAGTATAAATGGGCAACATGTCGCAGACATGTAGCCCTACAGTAAAAACATAAAACACATTAAAACACATAACATCACATCACAGTGTAAGAAGACATCCAGGCACTTTCTTAGACCAATGTGTCTAATTAAAGACTAGTCCAAAGAGGGCGGTTTTGCAGGCCCTTCGGAAAGGGGCAAGCTCCGAGATGGCTCGGGTGCTATCCGGAAGGGAGTTCCATAGCACCGGAGCTGTCACAGAAAAAGCTCGTTGTCTGGTTGCGGACAGATGGCAGGAGCGGATTGATGGTACTAACAACAGATTCTGTTCATCTGAACGCAGTGATCTCGGGGGAATGTACGGGGTAAGGCGGTCCCTCAAGTACGCAGGCCCTAGGCCGTGTAAGGCCTTAAAGGTCAAAACCAACACCTTGAAGGCAATTCGGTACTCGATAGGAAGCCAGTGCAGTTGCCGGAGGATGGGCGTAATGTGCTCCCTCACTGGCGTTCCTGCCAGCAAGCGAGCAGCGGCATTCTGCACTAGCTTGAGTTTCCGGATTGTCGACAAGGGAAGGCCAACGTAGAGGGCGTTACAGTAGTCTAGCTTTGAGATGACAGTCGCTTGGATTACCGTGGCCAGGTCATTCCTAGACAGGTAGGGAGCCAGTCGCCTAGCCTCTCGTAGGTGGAAGAAAGACATCCTGCTGACCACGGAGACCTGAGCCTCCATGGTCAGCGAGGAGTCCAACTGCACACCCAAGCTCTTAACCAAGGGTGACGGGCTAAGCCGCCCGCCATCCAGGGTAGGCAACTGGCACCCACCCAGCCCAGGGCGACCGGGCCACAGGATCTCCGTCTTCGACGGATTCACCTTCAGCCGGCTGGCACGCAGCCAACCAGTCACGGCTTCGAGGCATAGATGGAAACAATCGGGTACGGTGTCCGGCCTGCCGTCCATTCTCAGCAGAAGCTGGGTGTCATCAGCGTACTGATAATGCTCCAGACCAAAGTCGCAAGCCAGCTGGGCCAGGGGGCGCATATAGATGTTGAATAATAAGGGGGAGAGGATGGCCCCCTGGGGGACCCCACAGTAAAGTGGGAGTCTCCCGGAGACCTCCCTGCCCCCCTCCACCCGTTGTCCCCGGTCCCGGAGGAAGGAGGCCACCCATTTAAGGGCAGTCCCCCCGACCCCGGAACCGGCTAAACGGTGGGTCAACAGTGCGTTGTCTACAGTATCAAACGCTGCTGTCAGATCTAACAAGACAAGCAGTGCTGATCCACCCCGGTCCAGTTGGCGGCGAAGTTGGTCTGTAATGGCGACAAGCACGGTCTCCGTCCCATGCCCAATACGGAAGCTGGACTGGAAGGGATCAAGTCCAGCTGTGTCATCTAAAAACCGCTGCAGCTGATCCGCTGCTGCCCTCTCAATTACTTTGCCTAGAAAAGGCAAGTTGGAAACAGGCCTGTAATTGGAGGGAGCCGAAGGGTCTAAATTCGGCTTCTTCAGCAGCGGTCTTACCATGGCCTCTTTCAACCCCCCTGGGAAGACTCCTTGCTCAAGGGAGCTATTTATGATCTTTCCCAGGGGGCCTCGTAGCCTCTCCCGGCAAGATCTAATAAGCCAGGAGGGACACGGGTCGAGGGAGCAAGTAGTTGGTCTAGCTGCAGCGAGTAGCTTATCGACAGCTGCTTCGTCCAGCAGTTGGAAGCGGGTGAAGGTGGGCCCGCCAAGTGGCGGCGAAGTCTCGAGTTTGCTAACTGTATCAAGAGTGGCTGGAATGTCCCGGCGGAGAGTCGAAATCTTATCGGCGAAATAGTTCTGGAAAACCTCAGCTGTTGGAGCCAAAATGGGAAATAATCCACAGTTCATAGACAGTCATTGATAATCCATATCCACAAAAGGGGCACGCAAAGTCCAAAATAGAGGAGAGCGCAGGAGAATGAACATAAGTAATCCAAAGATCTCAGTTTGGTACAACAAACTCCTAGTTGCGGAGCCGGGTTGACGAAAGAGTAAAAAGGATCCCGCTCTGTTTCGCATTGTAGACAAATGCTTTATCAAAACCCACAGTTGCACAAATTCAATGATGGCGTCCAGCAATCGAATTACCAGGTCCTACCGACCAGTCTCCAAGTGCACCTTTACTCTTAGTGCACCTTTACTAGGATCACCCATGGCGTACCAAACTGAGATTATTGGATTAGTTATGTTCATTCTCCTGTGCTCTCCTCTATTTTGGACTTTGCGTGCCCCTTTTGTGGATATGGATTATCAATGACTGTCTATGAACTGTGGATTATTTCCCATTTTGGAATTTACGATCAAGATCATGGACTATTTGGAACATTCCAGCTAATTGTTCTTATATAATCCGGACTTTCCTCTATCGCCGCTTTGTATTGTTATAACCTGTGAAGAACGCAGTGAGTCTTACCATATTGGGTTATTTATGATTACACTTTTCTATGCATCAACACATCTTCTATGGCAGTGTTTCCCAACCTTTTTTGAGCCACGGCACACTTTTTACATTTGCAAAATCCTGGGGCACACCACCAACCAAAATGACACTCTAACACAGTAATACATATAGTTAATATGTTTTAAAATGTATTTATATACTTAGTGTGAAACCTGGGCCTGTTTCAATGAACACAACATAGATATCCTGGCAAGAATGGCAGAAAGACACAAACTTCCCACACAGAACTCCCATAACCAATAGAAAATGCTATAAGAGTTTGGTGGGCATTGACCTTGAGTTTTGGAGTTGTAGTTCACCTATATCCAGAGAGCACTGTGGACTCAAACAATGTTGGATCAGGCCCAAACTTGGCATGAATACTCAATATGCCCAAATATGAACGCAGATGGAGTTCTGGGGAAATAGACCTTGACATTTGGGAGTTGTAGTTGCTGGGATTTATAGTTCCCCTACAATCAAAGATCATTCTGAAACCCACCAATGATGGAACTGGGCCAAACTTCCCACACAGATCCCCCAGGAGGGAAGAGGAGGTCTCTACTTGGGGAAAGGGAGGCGGGCCTTCCCAATGCATGGAGAGGGAGAGACCAAGTAGACAATGGGTGGGGAGGGGGTGTTTGTAATTTTGTGCGTTTATTGAGGTAGGTTTCTTAGGGTTTTTATACTTCAATACACTAGACTCTCCCCCTGGAGGTTCCAATTTCCCACGGCACACCTGATGATCGCTCACGGCACACTGGTGTGCCCCGGCACACTGGTTGAGAAACACTGTTCTATGGAATCCACCCTCCTACCCTGCATTCCCAGTCTTGGGGAGGATGAGGTTTTGGCTTACATATTAAGGCCCCTGAAAGCAAAATTGCTACTTTCCAATGGAAATCAGCTCTAGAATTGACAAGACAACACATTTGCTCATTGGTTACTCAGCAGTAGAAACTTTTCTTTCATAACACATTCAAGATTTAAGCCATTAGCTTCATTGCTACTCCCAGAGATAAATGGGCAAACCCAGCATCCTGGTAATATGTTGGATTGTAATGTACTCTCCCCCGTGTGCATAGTATGATAAATATTTAAGATAAGGAATGCAGCAATTTTGACACCTTTGAAAATTTCTATAGGCCTGGCCCAAGACTCTTTACTGCCTGAGAAACAACAATTAGTGATATTTCCCCCACCACCATCCCCCAAAGTGAAATGACATTGTGAGCGCCTTCCAGTTGCTCTTTTAGTAACTCTATAATTTTTTAAGGCAAAAAATATTCAGAGGTGGTTTTGCCAGTTCTTACAGCAGCTGGTATTTGTTTGCAGTGTCCTATCCAAGATAAGATTATTGGGAATTCCATAAACTATTGGAAATAAGTGCACCATAACCTTATTGAAACGGTAAAAATGATGTCACATCTGTTTGTCAAATGTGAATCTCCATGCACATGTGTAGACCACCTTTTGTAAACCACTAGTCAAGAAAAGCATGACTTTGTTAGAAGTCAAACCTTTGAACAAGGGATATTCATAAGCATTCATGTAGTGGTACATATAGGTAACTCAGTTGTTAAACTAAAGAACCATGTCTTTTAATTGCCAAGGATAAAGACATGGCACTACAAAAATATATTGGTTAGCAGAAGACGCTTGTTTCCTTGAAGTTGCAGTTGTAATTGCCCAAAAGATATACACTCTCTTGATACTTCTTAGTTTAAAATATGTACTCAGAGATTAAAAAAAACCCACAAAGTCTTCTTTGAAAAATAACATATCTTGTTTACTCATAAACAACTTGTATTAATTCACCACACAGAAACATTTCTTGTTAAAGTTCAGTTTTGAATAGGATGTAGTTTCTCTCTGTGTTGAGTACACAGGATATCATTCTTTATCAATTGTCCACAGTCTCTAAGTATAGTTGCACTCACTGAAGTCCATAAGTCAGGGGTGCTCATTAGGTAGATCACGATCTACTGGTAGATCGCGTAGGGTGTCCTGGTAGTTCGCAGGCAAGGCGGGAGGAAGGCTCAGTCCCGCCCCGCAGGCTCCCGACACAGTCCAGGTGCAGAAGGAGGTTGGACTGGATGGACCTTGGAGGTCTCCTCCTATTCTAGGAACCCGTTGTTGTTGTTATTATAATATTATTATCAGGGGCTGAATGGCCATCTGTGAGGAATGCTTTGATTGTGTTTTTCCCTTATGGCAGAAGGAGGTTGGACTGGATGGCACTTGGAGGTCTCATTCTACTCTAGGAACCTATTCTTGTTGTTGCTACTATTATTATTAGTAGTAGCAGAGGCTAAATGAATATTATCATCATTATTATTATGAATAAATTCAGGGGCTTATTATACTCACATTTAGTTGAATTCAGTCTTAAAATATATTATATGGCTCTCACTGAAATAAATTTCCAAATATTTTGCTTTTATGGCTCTCTGAGTAGTGGGTAGGTAGATCATTTTGACTTGGTTGTTTTAGAAGTAGCTCTCATCCTGAAAAAGTGTGAGCACCCCTGCCATAAGTCATACTGTATCCATTAAAGTCTCTAAACACATACTGCTTTATTAAAGTCCAAACAGTAACCGTAAAGTCCAGTCAGGAACTCCAATTCGACCAGAAAAGACACGCCAAAAGTGCTTCGCCAAAAGTCCTTCGTCTTCCAATGGTGATTTATTGTAGTACAGCAAACTTGTAAAGCTAAGACACCCGAACCCATCCACCACAATCCTTAAATACCAACCCCCTCCCTATGCAACATCCTGTAAAGATTACATCAGCCACCCTGACTCAGCATACCCAGTAATCCTTTTCCCACCCAGAGTCCTCTTGGATATTACTTCATATCCTCCTGGTAACTGGAGCAAAGTTCACAAACCCATTGTGATCCTCAGCAGAGAAGTGGAGCAAAGTTCATGGCTGCAGTCCTATCCTCCTGACTCAGCTGAACATCATCCCACTCATGGCAGAGTGGAATCTACTCTGGCCCAAGGCATAGAGATTCCATTCCTGACATTATGCCTCCTTCGTCCTCCCCCTGGGGAAACAAACCACTGGTCAAGATCGTGGTACAAGGGGATTCACATACCGTTTCAATAAGCTACAGTGGAATACAGAATGAATCTTTCCCATAATCTTTGGTAAAGCCAACCGATAAGAAACCTCATTCACACACTCATTCACCCGGAACGGCCCTATAAACTTTGGACCCAACTTACGAGAGGGTAACCCCAGCTTTAAATTTTGGGTGGACAACCATACTAGATCGCCCACCTTATACGCCTCCACTTCCTGTCGCTTCCTATCTCCGAAACGCTTGTATGTACTTTGAGCCTTCCGCAAAGATTCAGTCACTCTCCTCCACTCCTCCTGAGCTCTGTTCCTCCACTCCCCTGAATCTTTCACGAAAGCACCTAGTCCAACCGGCAACGGGACTATCTCCTGCCCATACACCACGGAGAACGGAGTCTTCCCCGTGGAGGAATGCACAGAGCCATTATACGCCACTTCCGCATATGGCAAAAGATCCGCCCAGTCACTCTGCTGCTCATTCACAAAGATCCGCAAGTAGCTAGCTAATGATTTTTGCGTTCTCTCAACGCCTCCATTACAACATGGATGATAAGAGGTGGTCAACTTCCGGTCTGCCCCAGCGTCTCTAAAAACCTCTCCCAAAACTTGGCAGTAAACTGCACCCCTCTATCACTGAGCACCTGCTCGGGACATCCATGTAATCGATATACATGTTGCACATATAGCCTGGCTAACTTCTCCGCAGACGGCAATCCTGTTAAAGGAACAAAATGAGCCTGCTTTGAAAACATGTCCAGGATCGTCCAAATATATTTGTATCCCCTACTAGAGGGCAACTCCCCCACAAAATCAGTGCTTACATGGGTCCACGGTCTAACAGGAGCGGCTACTACTTGAATTAATCCTGGAGGCTTAGCAGTAGACAACTTCCCCTAGCACAAGCCTCACAGCGGTTAACATAATCTTTCACCAACAACCTCATTCCCGGCCACCAATATCTACTCCTAATCGCCAAGAAGGTCTTGGTGAATCCCCAATGCCCTGCAGACTTATGATCGTGAAACAACTCCATTATCTTATTCCTCAGTACTGCCGGTACATACAACTTATCCCGCACTAGCCACAACCCCTTGGCTCTCTTGCACTCAATCTCATGGGACTTTAACCACTCATCCCCTTCATAACATCGCTGGAACTCCTTCATCCAGTCTTCCAATCCCTCATTCTCCTGCTTCACTTCCAGTTTACATTGGGCTCGGGTCTGCACTTTCAAACCCCATTGATCCTTAGTAAACATCCTCCCTACCCTGGCAGGAGGATCTCCCCCCATCACCGGATAACGTGACAACGCATCAGCCACCACATTGTCTTTGCCTCTAATATGCCTCAGCACAAAATTAAATCGAGCCAAGTACTGAGCCCATCTCACCGGTGACAACTTTTGGGGCTCCCTCAAGAACTGCAAGTTCCGGTGGTCCGTCAACACCTCAAAGGGATGAACAGCACCTTCCAAAAACTGCCGCCACGTCTGCAGAGCATATCTAATGGCAAACGCCTCTTTCTCCCATATGGGCCAATTCCGCTGCTGTTCATTAAACTTTTTAGAAAAAAATGCACAGGGCTTCAGCACCCCACCTTCATCTTTCTGCAATAGAGCCCCTCCATACGCCCAAGCAGAGGCGTCACTCTGCACTACAAAAGGTTTAGTGGGGTCCGGATGTCTCAATAAAGGCCCTCCAGTAAACGCCTTCTTCAGTAACTCAAAAGCCTTCTGGCACCCTGGTGTCCAACTCAATTTAGCCCCAGGTGCCTTCACCTTCTTACCCTCTCCCATACCTTTTGTCTTTAACAACTCGGTAAGGGGCAATACGATCGTTGCGAACCCCGAAATGAACGATCTATAAAAATTGGCCAGACCCAAAAACGCCTGCAATTGCCTCCTGGTTCGAGGAGCTTCCCAAGCTAATACATCTGCCACCTTGGCCGGGTCCATACTCACCCCCTCTCTATTAATCCTGTATCCCAGGAAGTCAATCTCATTTCTCATAAATTCGCATTTGCTCAGTTTCACATACAGCCTTGCCTCCTTCAATCTTTCTAACACTTCCCGGACCAACCGCACATGTGCCTCCTTGGTTTGCGAAATCACAACTATGTCATCCAGATATACATATACCCCCTTATACAAAAGGGGGTGCAGCACCTCATTTATCAGCTGCATGAAAATGCCGGGGGCGCCGGATAATCCGAAGGGCATGACTAACCACTCGAATAATCCGAGTGGGCACGAGAAAGCTGTCTTCCACCTATCCGTTTCCTTCACCCGAACCATATGGAAGGCATTTATAATGTCCAATTTGGTAAAGTACTTTCCCTTTCCCATCTGTCCCAATAGATCCTTAATCAGAGGCAAGGGATAACAATTGATCGTGCTGATAGCATTTAACCCTCGGTAATCAATACACAGTCTTAATTTGCCATCCTTCTTTTCCCTAAGCAGGACTGGAGCAGCTATAGGGGACTCAGACCTTTGGATAAATCCCTTCCTCAAATAGTCATCGATTTGTTCTCTTAACGCTAGCTTCTCTTTCTCTGTCATAGGGTATATTTTGGGCTTGGGCAGTACAGCTCCTTCCTTTAATTCCACCTTACATTGTACCCTCCTGACTGGGGGAAGACTATCTGCTAATACCGGATTAAATACATCCCTTAAATCAGCATACTCTTCCGGAATCAGCGGCTCTTCCTTTTCCCCTTCCCCCCTCAGTCATGCTCACATTCACATCCAATTCCGGCCGACACTTTAGGGTACCTGCTTTCCAATCAATAACCGGGTCAGCCTGCTGTAACCATGGCAATCCTAAAATTATATCATGTTCCTTAATTGGAGCCACTACACAATCCAGTGTTCCCTCCCAATTGTCAACCTTACCCTTTAAACATTTGGTCCCTAAGGGAAAAGCCCCCCCCCCCACACAAAAGTACCATCTAATTGAGCAAAATGCACCGGAATCGGTAACTCCTGAGTTTCACATTCTAGCTTCTTAACTAATGTGGGACATATAATATTTTCGAAACACCCACAGTCAATTAATGCTTGATGTAATTGGTATTGTCCCCTCTTCTCTAACTCAATTTCACACATAATACCTGGGGCTTTCTCGCTCACCCCTTCCTTCTCCTCGACCTTCTCTCCTAAAGCCCCTCTAGCCACCGCCACAGGTCTGCCATCAGGGCCTCTTCTTTGTGGACACTGAATTGCGAAATGTCCAGACTGAGAACAAATGTAGCACAAGCCTTTCCCTTTTAACTTGCCACCAGTTCCCGTTCCTCTCAGTTGGCTCTCACTCCCAGCCGGCCGCCTCAGCGTAGGCCGTGGTTTCCGCAAAGGTCCAGAAGTAGACTTCCGTCGCTGGACCTGAGCCAGGATTCCTTCGACAGCACCAGCCAACTGAATCCATCCATCAACATTAACTGGGTCTCCACGATGCAAACACCATTCCAGTAGTTCACGCCGCAATCCCTCTTTGAACAGTTCCAAAAGAGTTGCCTGTGACCACTCCACCACCTTCCCCGCCAGGCTCATGAACTCCTCCGCATACTCCGTCACCGACTTGCTGCCTTGCTTCAAGCACCTCAACGCTTCCTTTGCCTTTACTCTTTCCAACGGATCACGGAAACGAGTTCTCACCGCTCGAAGGAATTCTCGTAGATCACCCAAACACGGATCTCGTCGGTCATGGCACTGGACGTACCAGTCCGCCGCTCTTCCCTTTAACACCGCACCAACAGCTCGCACCCTGCTGCCTTCACTGGGGTACAGGTGGCCGTAGTCCTCCATATGGTCCCCCACAGCCGCCACAAAGAAGGCCACTTTGCAAGCCTCGCCATTGAACTCCACCCGAAGTGGTTCTTTCCGGGGCCGCTCTCTCTCACCATACCAGGGTCTTCTTTCCGCACCAGCTGGGGCCGGGACAGGAACATGACCACTTCCGCCATTCCTCCTTAACAACTGAATACCTCGGCCTAGCCCCGCAGCTTTGGGTTGGACTGGAATCCCCTCACTCGTCACTTTAGGCCGGGTTCCTCCAACCGCTCCCTTCGGGCCTCTAGTCCGGGCGTCCACCCCCACACTCCCGCAAGAGATCTAGGGCGGGTTTCAACCCTCTCCTCGTCCATCCAGGAATAGCGGGTAAAATCACCTCCGCCCGACCGGGCCCCACATGGAGTCTTGGCTAGGGTTCTTCGCCAACCGCTGTGACACCCTCTGGAGCGTCTTCTCCATAGCCTCCATTTGGGCCTTCAACACTTCCACTTCCGTGGGAGAGCATGGCTCCGTGGTCTCACTCCCATACGCCGCATCTCTAGACTTACTGCGCACCGCCGCCGCTGCAGCCGAGAGCCCCGCTCCACCGACACGCTGGGATGGGAACATCCAACTTCCATCTCCAGCACCAAAACGGAGAGTATTTCTTTCCGGGCGGAGCCGCCCCATGCCATCGCTGGGTCTCCGTAGAAATCACTTCTCTCTGGAAAGGAGCCGCCCACGCCCTGCTGGGTCTCCAATCCGATCAGGGAGGCCAACCTCATCCATGGTATTCCACTCCTCACCCTGGGCCTGCTGGGCTGCATCCGTAGTGAAATCCCAGCTCTCCAGGTATTCTTCCGCTTCATGCAAAAACGTCTCCATCGCCTGGGAAAGTTTCAGGGGTCTTAGCTTCTGTCAGGAACTCCAATTCGACCAGAAAAGACACGCTAAAAGTCCTTCGTCTTCCAATGGTGATTTATTGTAGTACAGCAAACTTGTAAAGCTAAGACACCCGAACCCATCCACCACAATCCTTAAATACCAACCCCCTCCCTATGCAACATCCTGTAAAGATTACATCAGCCACCCTGACTCAGCATACCCAGTAATCCTTTTCCCACCCAGAGTCCTCTTGGATATTACTTCATATCCTCCTGGTAACTGGAGCAAAGTTCACAAACCCATTGTGATCCTCAGCAGAGAAGTGGAGCAAAGTTCATGGCTGCAGTCCTATCCTCCTGACTCAGCTGAACATCATCCCACTCATGGCAGAGTGGAATCTACTCTGGCCCAAGGCATAGAGATTCCATTCCTGACACTTTCATTGAAGTCCAAATGCAAACTTAACACATCCACCTCCACTGAGGTGCTCAGCAGACTGAATACAAAATAGAGTCTGAACATGCTCAGTACAATCACATGTCTATAACTCCTCCCACACCAAAGGAATAAGTCAAACTGGCAAATCAACATACACATAGAATACAGGTTAGCAAATATATACATTAACATATAAATAGTGCAATGCTTGGGAGGTTGCTATTTCCAACAAAGATGGGGTCTGATGCCTGTTGGGCATTTTGCCATAGTACCCCTAGGCTATTTCAGCATTGGTGGTGGAAAATGTCACAAGTGTCTTTTCCTCATATCTTGGCAAAAAAGATATAATGCAATAAAAATAACTAACAATTTATAACCTTTTATGCTGTCTAGGCTCTGCTGCTTCACTCTGCCCAAGACAAGCTCTAGCCTCCTAAGCTGCTCTTTCTTTGTGCTTTGCTCAGATGATTTCTACCCACCCTTCCACCAATTTTTGTGTAATTCTGGTTATTATCTGCATTTTGTAATCCAGAAGGTCGGGGTGGCCTTCATCTAGCTGGCTAGCATAGAATGTACAAGGAATGAAAACATTCAGCAAGTGGTTTTGCAAGTGTTAGTAGAACAAGCATTACAATTAAAATGAGCTATAGCAAGCAGAATGAAATGGTTAGTGCTTGGGTGCCTGCTTTTATGACTGTTCACACAAACAGAACAAAAATATTAGAACTGACACTCAAATGAGAGTAAAAAACAAGGTTTCCTTTCCATAACTAGCAGAAGGTTTACAGAAGCTGTTTGTAACCCCATCTACTATGCAAACAGTCCTATGCATTCAATGGGCCAAGCATCAAGTCAGAAAGACAATGAGAACCCTAGAAAACAGAAATCTTGAGTTACAAAGTATCTACCTATAACTGGATAGGATACCCGTTTCGGTAATAAGATTATAACACAGTTACATTTGAAAAGAAACACAAAGAGTGGTGACAAGGTTATTTCAGTGATGTAACAAATAATATTTTCTTGTCTGTTTTTAAAATACCCTTTATCACTGTTTAGCTGGTATTGCACCACCTGATATCCACCGGGAAGTAGCAACCAATAGTCAAAGGACCAAGGCAGTGACATCTCTGGTCCATCCCAAGTTTGGATATCAGTCAGCATGCCAATGACTTAAATCAAGAAATAGCTTTCTGAGACCTACAGAGACACTCACTGGAAGACCTCAGCAAACAAGAGTCCAAAAGTGGCAGGCTAAAACCCAGAACCTCAATCAATGGCTGATACCAAAGGAGAGACTCCTTCCTGGGAACACAAAAAGTTAGGCAGCTTGGAAGGTGCTGAACAGACTGCACTGTGGCACCACGAGATGCAGAGCCAACCTTAAGAAATGAGGCCACAAAATGGAGTCCACAACATGTGAGTGTGGAGAAAAGCAAACCACATATCATCTATTACAATACAGCCTGAGCCCTGCCACATGCACAATGGAGGACCTTTTTATACCAACACAAGAGGCACTCCAAGTGGCCAGCAACTGGTCAAAGGACAATTAATAAAATGCCAAGTTTGCAAACTTTGTGGGTTTTAAAAATAAAAATACAATACAACTGTTTGGTTTGTTCCTAACACAATAAATAAATATAAGTCGCACCCCTTTCAAGAATTCTTCAAATTTTATTCCATTCTTTTATGAAGCCTAAGGTATTTTAAGGCAGTGAAGGGGAAAAGCAACAAGAACACAAGAATGAATAATGGCAATGAATTACAGTACAACCGTCATATCTGCGGGGGATACGTTTCCAGACTTTGCATGAATATATAAAAGCATGAGTAATTGCAAACCCTGTTGAGCTAAAGAACTTCCAACCTAAGAATCCCATAGAGTCATGTTGGAAGAATTAAAAATGCCTAGAGAAGATATAAATGGCTAAATGAAACTGTAATTACCATGGATATAGGTATCATACTGTACTTTATAAGTAATGAGAATGAACTACTTTAAAAGGGAGATTTCTACACTGTACAGGCATACTCACTGTACACACACACTCACATCAACATGAAAGTACACTAAATCCTGTCATAGATGAAAAGAGAATGTGACAGTACTAATAACAGTTCTAATGCTCTCACATCATATATGGCAAATTTTGGCGGCAACTCCAGTTGTACCACAGCTTTGCCACAGAGTATACTGGCTCCCACTAAATCGGGGGGAAGTACTTCTGGGTGGCTCTGGGGCAAAACTGCAGTAGAACTGGAGTCACCGCCGAAAAAAGCTGCTGGCTTTCTGTGTTGCATTGCCCTCAATTGGGCAAGCCAGCGATGTGCAGCAGTCCATGGTGATTCAGGCGGCACATGTGACAAGGTTGTGAAATGCTGCCCAAAAGCATAAATATGTGGTTGAGATGTAGTATAGTTATTGTTTCGAATGTCTGTTGGAGCCAAGAAACCATGGAAAAGGAGACCGGGAAAACTGACTGTGGAGCAGCTCTAGTGGTTTTATAGCATCCCCCACTCCAACCCCAAGTGCTTCTTTGTTACTCGAGAATTTGCCACAACAGGATCTCGTTCCTCCGTCTCTATCTCCTCCTGATTCTGGAACAGAGCAGGAAGCATCCCCTGCCTCTGGTTGGCTGGCAATCCAAGATATTTTCTTTCTCCAAATCAGCCTAGTTATGCCCTGCTAGAAAGGATTGCTTAACTGTTCTCATTCCTTAGGAAAATTTCACCATGAATCAAAAGTATTAGTGTCCTAACACCATAATAATTCCAGCAGCACACGCCTCCAAAAATGCCAAAGAAAACTTCCTTCATCATCTCACACTGCTTTTTCCCCCAACACTTGCTTTAATACACCTAAAATTATGGTTTTTATTACACAGCTTTGTACCTGCTAAAGCAGGATGCTGTGAGAGTGTTTAAATGACAAGGATTATTTTCCCCCCTCTGGCACATTAATGTGATTCTGCACCTGAAATTGCACTGGTTGTCTATTCAATCATGGATTTTATATACAAGCTGGGCAGCTTTGTAGACCTTAAAAAGGGATGCATTGACTTGATCCTGCCTGCTGCACAGATCTACTTCCCTACAAGCTGCCTAGTCAGTCCCTGAGGCCCTGTTCTACTTGTCTTTTGTCAGCCTGTACTTTTCATCTGAAATTGTTTGGAAATCATGCTTTTAGTTGCTGTGCTCTTTGAGCCTGGCAATCATTATCTTGGGAGAATGGTTGACTTTGTTCCCAGTATATTTCTAAGAACAATATTGATATATTACCCATGTTTTCCTTTGGTGTCTTACTGCATGAATTTGAGCTGCCAATTTAATGTAATTATTTGGGGGAAAGCCAATATAAATACTCTTTTTCTTTGTGTGTGTCTCAGCCTCTCAGTCCTCTTTTTCATGCTTCTCTCTGCTGGAACATATTTATTTATTTATTTATTATTTTGATTTGTATACTGTCCTTTCCAATTGGCCCAGGGTGGTTTACAGCATATGACCTATTAACATTAAAACAGTAAAACAATAAGGTATAAAAACATTAAAACAGTGTTCATCCACAACCAAGGGGTGGCTAAAGGTTAAATGCCTGACAAAAAAGAGCTGTTTTGCAAGCTTTCCGAAAAGCCGGCAGCTCACTGATTGCTCGAACTTCAGATGGCAAGGTGTTCCACAGGCTCGGTGCTACAACAGAGAAGGCCCTCTGTCTAGTTGACAGATGAATGGTTCCTAAGGAAGGAATCTGCATGAGGTTGTGATTCTCAGATCGAAGGGATCTCTGGGGAACATATGGGAGTAGACGGTCCCTCAAGTACACCGGCCCCAGACCATACAAGGCCTTATAGGTCAAGACCAACACTTTAGTCAAGGTCCAGAATTTAAAAAGAGACATGGAGGCAACAAAGACTACATATGTTTCTTTCTTTTGGATTATAATGTCCAGTTGACATTATGACAGGGTTTGGGGAAGTTCCATCTGAAAAAGTATCTTTTCCAAACTTCGTAAGAGAATACGCAGCTTACAGGAGTAGGCAATTCATATGGTAAGCCTTCTTTTCCATCCATGCCTTTTCATTCATTTCTCAAGCAGAGGTGACAAGTTGCTACTCTGTGGGTGTAAATGGCCCCTATTTTGCCAAACTGGACATGCTACATGAGAAACTGAAGCAACTTCTTCCACATCTTCTAACTTTGCCTCCCATAAGTGCATTCTTGCCAATATATAAAAAAGAAAGAAAGCAAAGCAAAGCAACAAATGAGTCATAGCCATACCAAAGAATAACTGTGAGAAGGGTTCCATCCTGAATGAGAATTGAGAAGAACCCTTTCACCAGCAGCATCTAGGACATTACCTATGGAGGCTCTAATAATGGGATCTGGTCTTGCAACCAATTTTGCTTTGAGTGGGAACATGTTAGGATAGCCTCTTTTCTTATTTCACCAATCTATTCCCCAAGTGCTTGATGAAGAAATTTGCTGGTGCTTTTAGATTACCCAAATTGCTGGGACTTATCTCCTCCCAATCCATGCACTGCATCTCTTCATCCATGTCCCCTTCCTTTTTGGGCAACTCAGGCTATGCAATTAATTACTTTAACAAAAATTACAAGCACTGTACCTTTAAACGTTAATTTCAAAAAAAGGAAAGAATCATTTTGCATCCCTGTTTTTGTACTATGCAAGAGGGAGGTCTACTTCCCATTGCCAAACCAGATCAGGCTAGAGTTTGCACCAACTAGCTTGCAAACTGCTGGAATGCAAAAAACAAGACCAAAAAAACTCACCAAAAAAGAAGTCTAGCAAACAGTGTGAAAATGCTTAATCAAAAAGAGAAATCTTCATCAGTGCCTGGAATTATCAGCAAAAATTCACAAATTATTGCATGATTTTTTAAAGAAATGAAGAGAGCAAAAGATGAAAGCTATAGCTTTGCAACCAGAGGTCCCATTAGTCAGCTTGCCTGAAATGGCAACAATTCAAAGTCATACCCCCAACACGCCCAAAATGGCACAACACTGTTCTCAAAGTCATTGGATTACTGGACCACTGAAAAACACTTTGAACACAGATTCAAAGAGCTTTAGCTGCCTAAAAGATTGGGGTTTTTTCCGTCAAAAGTACTCCTTTAACATGAGTTGAAGACTGGTTTGGAGTGACTTCATAATGATGTTGTGCGGTGGTAAGACCTTCTGTTCATGGTTGAGTAGATTAAACATGTTCCACGAGCCATGTACAATAATTTATCTGGCCATTCCATTGGAAGATCTCCTTGCTAATGTCGGAAAGTGGTGGGGTAGGATGAAAGTGATTCATTGCCTTGCCAAACCATCCCAATACAAGAGGAAGATTCACATTTCTTTCTCTCTCTCTTTATTCCTGTAAATCACAAACTCTCGGCTGCAACAGAAGAACAGACATAGACAGAAGTGGCCTATTTCTCCTCTGATAACCTTTCATGTAGCTTTATTTCAGGATACATTGTTGTTCATCAAAGATCATTACAGAAATAAAAAAGATGCCAGATGTGTTGTATTCAGATCCAGTGAGACACTAAACACAAGACTCCCCTCTTATCCATAATTCAGTTATGCGGATCTACCAGTTACACCAAATTACATTAGTCGTCTCCTGTGTATCTTATGTCAAAGCAACCCTGCGTTAATAACTGTCCCGTTTATCTGACAATCTTTTTTGACATCTGCCAGACAGGTTGGATGAATGAGGCTATTTGGATAATGAGGCACTGAGTTGCCAAAAGAGAGAGAAGGGGGGAGAGATATGAGAAAAAACAAGCTACTCTTTTGAAAATCTTAAAACAACAACACAAAATGTGAACATAAGGGAACCTTTTGTAACAAACCAAAGAATCAAAAATGAAAAATTCTGAAATTAAGCCTGAATTTTAAAAGGATGAGAAACATGCAAAGCAAATGAATTTGGAACTATTACTGAAGAATTGTAAGAATGCTGGCAGTTGTTTAGACGAGTCCAATGCACTGCAATACAAGCATCTGTTTGCAGTATCCAAATAAATGCCATAATATCCAGGTCAAAATGTCACACACATAGGCTATCTACATTGCAATTTGACACCTCTAACTGCTATGGAATCCTAGTCTTTGTAGTTTGTTGTAGCACCAGAGTTAGCTAACAGAACAATGTAAGTATCTCACAAAACTACAAATCCCAGAATTCTACAACACTGAGCCATAACAGTTTATGTGACATCAAACTGCTATAATTTTTCAGTGTGGGTACAGCCATAAAGTGACTGTAATAGTGAACAAGTGCATCTGAGAAGAGATGCAAATATATTCAAGATAGCTCATGTATGGAACCTATTATGGCGGTCCGCCTGGGCTTGGCTGGAGTGACTACGTTAACAGCTCTAAGCACCCTATGCCCAGGGGATGCGGCTTGCCTTCCTGTGAGGGAGAGGCCCCCAAAGACTTGACAGAACCAAGCTTCTGGTACAAAGTAACAAAGTTTATTAACACGAGACACAAAGATGGAAGTGTCTGGCTCCAAAACTTTTACAACTGATGACAGGCTCGTAGAATCTTGAGCTTCTTACTTTGGTCCTTTCTTCTTTGGTCTGTATGGGGTGAATGATCAACGCCTCTCCTTCCTCTCTCTGGTCCGCCGCCACGGGTGGTGGACAGACCCCAGCCGCTGAACTTCTTTAAATCGAAGGTCGAACGTCCTTCCTCTGTTAAGTCCAGGGCTGGTTGAAGGCGGTATTTTTCACTAAAAGGAGGTGACAGGCCGGAGCTAGCAACTCCGTGGCTCAGTCACACGTCCCTGGTAGCCACTGAGGTAAACTCAGAAAGGTATCCCCCTTTTATAGACTTCAGAAAGGGCGGGAAAACCTGAGACCCTGATTGGCTGGGACTCTGAGGTGACTTTTGGAGGGAAAAAACTAAGTGCTAATTAAATGGGAAAGGTCTGAGGTAAATTTAGGCGGGAAAGTCTAAAGAGAGGAATCCCTCCCACCCATAATAAAAACACTAACCCCAGCCCCCAAACAGCGAATAGACCTTTATAACAAACATGAGGCCTGTAATTAAACACGAGCACATAAATTAAACATACAAATTCAATATAAACAGGCCAAGCTTTGCGCAGGCCGCAATACCTATGATATAAGGATGTGAATGGGAGACCACTCCGGATGAATCCATTTGATCTGACAAAAAATGTGCTTAAGGACTGCAATCTGAAATCCATTACACACTAAAGCATCAAGCAGAGATGAGAAGATTCACCTGAAAATCCATCTGAGCATTCTGTCTGCAACTCTTTACACACATCAGGTCAACATGATAGAGAGATCAGCAGGCAATCTTCTTGAGACAACCTGCATTCATAGCAAATTGATCTATTTCCATTTGCTACATTCACATATATCTTTGATGCCAAACCACATTTGGTACTCTCACAAGAACCTTGCCTTGGAGGGAGCTGCTACTTCAGTCTGCTGCCTATTGCTACAACACGGAACAATACCCAAGTACCGACATGATGCATAAGAAATGACAGCCCTGTGTTCAACCTCCAAGTATACATTTTGAGATGAGAGCTACAATTTCCATCAATATTTTGGATGCGATTCCAAAATCCAAGCTTATAATGAACACTGTCTGGTTGCACCTCTTTCACCTCTTTCTGTGTTGTGATGGCTGTCTCTTACAGTCCACAAATATGACTGTAAGGTGGATGGATATCTTGCAAACAAAATGTACTTACTGTACTTTTTTCCAAGAAGAAATTCTCAACTCTGCAGACAGCGCACATTCATATGTACTGGATAGCCTGACTCTTGGCAGATGCTGCTGACTGACACACAGAACCAAAGCCAAGCCACCCATCTGGTCAATACCAATAATTGTTAATTTGACATAGCAAAGGGAAATGAGTTTTCACAAAATTCAGAAATTAAACTATGCAGTTCCTGTGCAAGAGAAGGCAATCTGACCAGACAGTGAACTGTGTACCCCCAACATACATTTCTAATTACTCAACATGATTCGTAATTGAGTAAATGGCCTGAGTTTCTCCCAAGTCCTTACAGTACATAGTAGCAGAATGTGTAAGTTACTTTGTAAACATTTCTAAAACCTTTAGTTACTTTAAAAAGTGACTGCAGTTGTACAAGGCATAGGAGAAGCCAGCAACTGACTTATCTCCTGTTCATCCTCCCCCACTTAGACAGCCCTTCTAAGCTTGAAAATAATTAAAATGTTACACTGTAAGGTAAGTCAAGTTATCTGTCATTAAATTATAATCATATTGTAATGGTTATGCCTTCCTTGTTAGAAAATGTATTTTTAGGTTACAAAAACTGAACTTGCTCTTGAGCTACAATTCTCAGCATCCTCTGCCAACACAGCCATGGTGGCTTTTCCCAAACTCTGTTGCATGAAGACAAAACAGAAAGCAAAGAGCAAAGGGTAACTTGTCTTAGGGTGAACTGTGCTCCATTCTACCCAAACCCGCACTTCACTGTTCAACCATTGTGCATGGATGAAACAGCCCTATTTATTTGAATCCCCACCACTACTCACAAGCATCTCTAATACATTTACTTACTTTAAAGCAAGGCACCAGACAGACATTTTTCAACAGATGAAAGGAGTTGGCTTTATAACAGACTCATGGATTTATCAATTAGTGGAACACACAGCCTTGTCAGCTCCAAGCCAGGCAAGCAAGTTGCTCTTGTGCAAAACAAGTACCTGATTTACATATACAGCATGACTCCCATATTTGCGGGACGAGTACCTGTGGTTTCATTTATTTATGTCCTCTCTTAGAATTTTATATTATTCATAGTTTTACACATGCATATGAAATCCTAGAATATATCCCTTTCAAATACTGTGAAAGCTCCAGGTCAAATCCTGCCATTTCCAAGACTGTGGAAAGATTTGTGTCCCAAAGCATGCATAATTATTGGCGATCAGTATGAACAAATAATACCATGGCAAAGGGACCTTACTTTGACTTTTCCTAGTACTTATGCATTTCAGATGAATCCTGATCCATTTCTGCTTCCCAGGTTCCAGTAGACTCACATATTCCTTTTTGCACACCTCCTGAAAATAGGTGTGTAGCCAAATAGCAATTTTTCAGGCTGCCGCTGGAAAATACGGCTAGCTCCTACTCATTGGTGGCAATATAGAATCTCAGCAGGCTCCCCTTCTCATCATTTTAGGACTGTCAAGTTGAAAATGACCACACTCGGAGGACATATTTACAACTGTTAGACCACCAAGTTTCATAATATTTGAGCCATCTCCTGGTTTTTAGGATTTTTTTTTCATTTTAGAAATAAAATCTCCTTAAAACAGTAGTTCTCAACCTGTGGGTCCCCAGATGTTTTGGCCTTCAACTCCCAGAAATCAACAGCTGGTAAACTGGCTGGGATTTCTGAGAGTTGTCAGTCAAAACACCTGGGGACCCATAGGTTGAGAACCACTGCATTAAAAAGATTCCCCAAAAGGAATTTCCCTTGCCCTACCCTGTAACTTCTCCAGGAGCATCACCAGGACTTAAGAAAACACCATCTCTGGGATCCTTTCCCTTTGGTTTTTCAAGGAAACCTGAATTTATGGCAAAGGCTTAATGAAACATCTTTCCTGGGACCCTTTCCTATCTTCCTTTCAAGGGAGTCTGGGTTTGAAGAACGGTGTTAAGGAAACATCCTTCTTGGGACCCTATCCTCAGACACAGTTTGAGTAAGACACATCACTGTGTTCTTCTGTTCTGATTGGTGCAACAGGCAGGGCTCACAGAGAAACCACATAAGAGCAGCACATGGCAGCCTCTCTCTGTCATGTGGTGCTGAATAGGGAAGGAGGAGCTGCCACGTGATCCCATAATGGACAAAAATGTGATGGCTGAATCCTTACCATTAAGGTCATCTGGCCAAGTCAAACAAGCCAGATTGATTGAAGGGAACCAACCACTCCGAATCCGTGCACAAGCCTACTTAGTACTAGGCAAAATCTCTACTTTCCAAGACATATCAAAAATGCAGTGAGTGAACATCCATGGCTGGCTCAAAGCTATGCAAGTTTAGTTTTGCACAAAATATTCTAAGCAAACCAAAAATGTCAAGAGAGTACCCAGTAAATCCAGCACACATACAGAATGAGCAACAGAAGAATGAACAATGGCCAGACCTGCACAACTGTGACAAAGTACTCATTGAAAGCTTAAGCACAAGTTATACCACCAAAAAAAACCCCTAAGCAAAGACATACTCGAATTCTGACCACGTCATGTGCAAGAGTGACTTCAGTCAAATATGCTTCATCCCTCTGCCGGAAGAAATGCAAACAGTCTGGGCACAATCAAGCCTAAGCAAAACACATCCAGCATGGGAATTTCCTTTGAATCTCATGAATTTCAATGAGAGACCTATGCCTATTTACTCAGAGGTAAGTCCCACTGCAGATAGTGAACCTGTTCCTGTTTAAATGCGGATAAGACTACAGCCTTAAGTGCTTACTTTTGGATGGGCTAAGCTTATTACCTACAGAAAGGCTTAACTGAATAAACTGGCTTGGAAATAAATATGTTGGATATGACTACTGTTGAAACATGGATTTTTCTTCTTCATTTCCTTCTGGGTTCCACTCCCCTCAACTCTGGGAAACAAAAAACCTGGGGGAACGCTCTGAAACTACTTTCAATTTGTCAAGCATACAATAACAAAAATAAACAGGCGCGTCACAAAAAGAGACACACAAGTGCTAGTAACAGTAGATGGAGATAGAGTTCTAGTTGAAGCATGAATAATACAAAGGCTCTCTCAGGAGCAAAAAAAAAGGAAAGCTTTCTCTAAATTTTCTCTAAAAACAGCTCTTCCTTAGCTGCACTGGGAATAAAATACAGGCTGTCACTTGATGAGGAAAAATGCATACAGGAGACAATATAGGATAGCACAACAGAACCACTACTAAGGATATTACATTCTAGTAAGCAATTTCAACAAGTTCAGTGGTGTTGTGTGGTGGGATGGGGAAAAAGCACTAAAACATTCCTACCTCCATCTCCAGATCCAGAGCCTGCATCTGTAAGAAAGAAAAAGAGAGGGGAGAAATCAATATATATGTATCTGTATGCAGGAGGTTAGCTTATATGTATGCAAAACCACATCCAGTTTAGTTAAATGTATTTCAGAAAACTGTGCTTTTGATGTCATTCCTCTGTAAATTATAGAGATCTGGCCTAAATGTTTCATGTGAGCGCTCTTTCTGCTGCTGAAATTATCGTTTTAAGTTGTATAAAAATGCTAGAGGTATCCCTGCTTTAATTCTCCATTTACTGCACCAAGGTTGGCAATGCTATTTCCTTTCACTATGAAATTTCATTTCATGTTCTTCAGCAAGATATTTGTTGAATTTCCTTAAAGGCAGCTCTTCAAAGCAAATAGGAATAAAGCAACATTAGGTTGTAGAATGTGTAAAGTACAATCTACAACACAATTTCAGATGAGACAAAACACACCCACCCCCATTGGACAGTACCAATGTACCCAGCCAGATCCTCTTGGCTACAATGACTCGGATAATAAGATTTGTAGCCCAATAATACTGTGTTTCCCCAAAAATAAGACACTGTATTATCATTTTCTTCCTCAAGGAGACACACTATAGCTTATTCTCAGGGGATGTCTTATTTTTATTAATTACTAGCTGAGGACCCGGCGGTGCCCGGGTTATTTGAGGAAGGCATTGTGTGCCAAGGTTGGTTCCTATTAGATGTGTATGTGGCTTGCAGTGGTCTCAGGAAGTTAGTGAAGCTACTGCAAGTCCCATTGGCCATGGTCCATCCCCCTCCCAACAGCACCAGGATGTAGAGTGGGTCATGGGGGCTCTTAGTGCCACATTTGGCGTTGATCATTCATTGGATGAGGGTCGCAGTAGTCTCAGAAGGTGAGTGAAGGTATTTCAAGTCCCGTCATCCATAGTCCATCCCCCTCCTAACAGCACCAGGATGTAGAGTGGGTCATGAGGGCTTTGTGTGCCAAGTTTGGTCTTCATTAGTCATTGAATGAGGGTCGCAGCAGTCTTGGGAAGTGAGTGGAGGTACCTCAAGTCCCATCATTCATGGTCCATCCTCCTCAATACTGCACCAGAATGTAGAATGAGCCATGGGGGCTCTGTGTGCCAAGTTTGGTCTTGATCAGTGTTTGGATGAGGTTGGCAATGGTCTGGTGAAATGAGTGGAGGTACTTCAAGTCCCATCATCCGTGGTCCGCCCTCCGAACTGCATCAGGACGTCCATTGGGTCATGGGGGCTTTTTGTGCCAAGTGTGGTCATGATTATGCACTGGATGAGGGTCGCAGCGGGCTTGAGAAGTGAATGGAGGTACTTGAAATCCCATCCTTCATGGTCCATCCTCCTCTAAACTGCAGTAGGATGGAGTGTAGGTCATAGGGGTACTGTGTGCCAAGTTTGGTCTTGTGGTTCAGGGCCGCCTTGGTCTGTGGGGAATGAAGAGTTTGAAAGTACTACAAATCTCATAACCTGTGATGGTATTTCAAGTCCCATCATCCATGGTCCTCCCTACTCCAAACTGCAGTAGAATGAATCATGGGTCATAGGGGCTCAGTGTGCCAAGGTTGGTTACTGTTAATTCAGGCCATACACAATGTCCCATTAACTGAGGCCTAGTCAGGGAAATCAAGTTAATGAAGTCGTACTGTAAATTTTGGGCCTGGTTTGTGATTTGTAGGGGCTACAGTGTTTTCTGGGAAGTTAAGTGGGTGAAGGTACTGCAAATCTTATCATTCGTGGCGCATCCTGTCCTAAACTCTCTTTTGGGGCCTGGCCATACACAATGTCCCATTAACTGAGGCCTAGTCAGGAAAATCAAGTTAATGAAGCCTTATTGTAAATTTTGGGCCTGGTTTGTGATTTGTAGGGGCTACAGTGTTTTCTGGGAAGTGAATTGGGTGAAGGTAGTGCAAATCCCATCATGCATGGCCCATCCTGTCCTAAGCTCTCTTTTGGGGCCTGTAATGTTCTGGCCTGCTCTGCTGGTAATTGGTAACTTTAAAAGGCCGAATGGCAGGCAGCCGTTTTCTAAAAGCTGAGGGGGAGGAGAAATCAGGAATCCATTTTGTTTTCACAGAGCCAAGTAGGGAGGGAATGTTGATGGTGCATTTTTCCCCTCAGTGGGAAGAAATCCTGTTGTTTGAATGTAGAGGCCTGGATTCTGGGATGCTGGCTAATCAGTAGCAATCAATGCCCTCTGTCTGGTGCCTTAGAATTTTGGAGTGGCGAGGCTGGCCAATCAATGGACTTTATGCAAATAGCTGCCACATATCCAAATCCTGTTGTTTGAATGTAGAGGCCTGAATTCTGGGAAGCTGGCTAATCAGTGGCAATCAATGCCCTCTGTCTGGTGCCTTAGAATTTTGGAGTGGCAAGGCTGGCCAATCAAAGGACTTTATGCAAATAGCTGCCACATATCCAAATCCTGTTGTTTGAATGTAGAGGCCTGGATTCTGGGATGCTGGCTAATCAGTGGCAACAATGCCCTCTGTCTGGTGCCTTAGAATTTTGGAGTGGCGAGGCTGGCCAATCAAAGGACTTTATGCAAATAGCTGCCACATATCCAAATCCTGTTGTTTGAATACAGAGGCCTGGATTCTGGGATGCTGGCTAATCAGTGGCAATCAATGCCCTCTGTCTGGTGCCTTAGAATTTTGGAGTGGCGAGGCTGGCCAATCAAAGGACTTTATGCAAATAGCTGCCACATTTCCACCCTTCTGCCCTCCGCACACATACATACATACATACATACAAACATTCCGCTTTATTAAGGTATACAGATGGTACAATGATCTGCCTTTATGGGATGATCTCTTTAGGCTCAGGAGCAAACTGCTTGCTGAAGTTTTTCTCCTATCCCCTGGTGTTTGTGTGGGGTAAGAGAGATCCACAGACTGTTGCTGGTCAGTGCTGGGGAGCAGCAGCTTTATTGGTGTTTGTGGGGAATGAGAGTGACCCACAGACTGTTGCTGGTTGGTGCTGGGGGAGAGAGACTCACACTGCTGAGTAAAACCCCAGCCACAGCTTTACTTCTCCCCCTTGAGGACACACAATGCCTAAAGCAGAACGTCTTGCTCCTCACTCCACTGAGGAGACTTTTACTTTCACTTCCTAGGTCTCTCTCTATGCCACAGCTTGCAGTATGCACAGAATGATCAGGACCTGACAGGGGGATGCCGACCTTGTATGTTGCATAGCCATGCTTACTGTCTTATTTTGGGGGTAGGGCTTACATTGCACAAATGCTTAGAAATCCTGCTAGAATTCCTCTTGGAGTCCTGGTTCCAGCTGGAGTGGAAGTGTTGTAGGACACTTCCCTCCTAATCCAGGAAGGTACCCGTGTTGTGCTGGCTCCAATGGAGCCAGCATACTTTAGCACCATTTCTGTGTCACTTCCCCTATCACATGTCTCTGCCATTTTGTCACTGAGGCTAGTGAAACACCACTGGGAGGTCATCCATGTGACAAGGTTGTAGGCTTTCTATGCCCCACTTCCTGGGACAAGATATATGCTATTGCTACAATCATAATGAAGGTGCTTCTCCCATACATAGTTACTCTGAACCTATGAACTGTTACTCCGACTCTCTGAGCTATTTCAAACACATGCAAGATGCTATGACAATGTGGTTCAAGGGTGTTGCCAACCAGCAAAAACAAACAACCTGCATCTTTCTCTCTCTTCCTTTTTAGTTATGCATTGAAGGCTCATGGTGAGTGGGGGGGGGGGGGGGGTTGCCCAAGTGCCCTCCAAAATTTTGGACTGGACACTGATGCAAGGGAAGAGAGATATCACTTGTTTTACGCTTTGAACTAATAGTTTGCAGAGGACTTTAGAGATCAGGTCAAGGGCCATAAGATTGACATCCTTGATCTAATGGCTTTGAAGAAGGAGCTGAATATTCTATAGTGAGCATTCTGGAAAAGCATGCAGAAAGAGTGTGTAATTTGCTTGGGGCAGGCAATAACTTAAAAGAAAGCCTGATCCTAATATCTATCTGTATATCTACACACACGCACACACGCATACACTCTCTCTCTCTCTCTCTCTCTCTCTCTCTCTCTCTCTCTCTCTCTTTCAGCATTTGGTTCCAAGACTCTGGACCAAGACAGATCAGTTTAATATTCTACACCCAGATGACTAGCAGTCACTACAAAAGCTTTGTTAAGAGTCCCTGCAGCTTGAAATGTACATTGAACAAAAATTTCAAAGATAGTTTAAAAGTAATTTTAATATTAAAAATCAGAACATTTCTTTAAAGAAATCTTTTTATATATGTGAAGAAACAAGGAAAATGAGATAGATCAGAGCTTTGTTCCAGCAGAGACCCAGTTCTCAAACACTCTGCAGTGTCACAGTCAGTTAAAGGAAATCTATGGAGTTCTTTAAAAAAACAAAAAAAAACCCTACCCCGCTCTTCTCTACCCCCGAGGGGGGACTCAGAGCGGCCTAACAAAAGGCACAATTTGATGCCAACGTAATAAATACAATATAAAACCAAAAACATACACCATTAAAACACATTAAAATACAATTAACATTAACACATCATACATGTTCTCTTAAGTTAAAAACAAGATATTACATTGGAATTCTGTCTGAAAGCTGAGTCTCAGAATCCCAATTTATCCACAGTCAAACCCAGTTAGTCCAGTTTGCAAACTTCCATCATCATTCTGATTTTCTGTTTAAACCTTCATTTTAAATAATACTACGATAACTAAGATTTGCCATTTAAATTCACTAATGTATACATGTCTAAATAAAAGACAAGACAGCAATCTATTAAAAACAAAAAGAATTGTGCTTGTTTTTCAGGTAAGGAAGTTTTTGAAGCAAGACTTTGAAAATCATAATTTCTGGGGTCATTATTTATACACTGCTGGGGGGAAGAGGATGGGAAACCTCTCCCAAAAATGTTCTTCAAATAAACAACAAATCCTGTGTGCTTGCACGTGTGTCAAAATCCTCTGGAAAGCATATGTATGTGGTTGTCTTCTGCTTAATGCAGAGCCTGAAAAATGGAATTTCGAACCACTGATTTTTTTCCCCACTTGTGACAGATAGCAGTTAATGGTGGAACTATTTGAAGGGCATTCTCTGTGGCTGATGCTTCATGCATCATGACTTTTTTATTAGGCTTAATGACACCACTAGTGCCAACTCGTGAAACAACACAAGGAGATGACACTAGATCTCACATACCAATTCTACATTTACCACTTTTACAAACAAAGGTTTGTCCGCCATACAGTAGGATTCCCGTTCAGTACATGTCTACATGTACTGAAAAGAGTTCTGGTGAAAAGGATTACAGAACCACTCTGATGATGTCCTGGGAGCCCCAAGACTGTCTACCTGACCTGCTGCCATGTCACTACCACCAAACCACTCTCTCCCAGAGCGTGCTGGTTGTATCACCTTTTTCATCACATGACACCATCAGGAATGTGACATCACTAGCAAGCCTCTGGGAGAGTGCTGTTTTTTGGCAAAAACATACCAGTGGGTCCATTTGCAGTGTAGGTAGTGGGTCAGGAATGGATCCAGCCTAATCCAGCTGTCCACAACTCTGACATTGTGGTGCTTCTATGATAATCTAAGCCCACGAACCAAAAATACAATAGCAATCCAGGACCTCATCACATTAAGCAATTCAATCTGGGGAAAGTAGGGGCATGCATGGGGCAGCAGGACAAATCTGGCAAACAGTGGGGGGGGTACCACTACCCCACACCCATCCTCGCCTGCATTGCACCCTTCCCTAGCCTATGGGAGGAAGCATCGCTGCCTAGCTTCCCCGTTTTTAAAAAATGAGAACATGTAAAGGCTTCCATATTCTTTTGGCTCCATCCTAAGATGCTTCCAGGATCGAGCCAGGAGCCCTGTAGGAAGTAGTCCTGCATCATGTGATGGGCTCTGGTGGACTCCATCATGGCTCTGTCCTGCAAGCTGAAGATCAATGTGATGAGGTCCTTAGTGTGGATCTCTCTCATTCTCTTGTGCATTTGTTTCAAAACTGCTGTGTCATTTTAAAGTATAGAGTGCAATATATGTGTATTATAGTCTTCTTTTCATCTGAGTAATGTTAGTGATAATGGTGGCAGATAAGTGGATGAGAGCAAAACTAAAACTAGACAAGTCTATCTCATTTTTCTCCCACCATCTTCACCTCCACTTTTACTTTTGTAAGAACCAGTATGGATCACTTGTGCATACTTTCCAACTATCCTGCATCAGCAAAGCCAATCCCACATAATCCACTGCAGTTCCACTTTTCAGCTACTTTTATTTATTTTTATTTATTTATTTGTCACGTTTCTATACCGCCCCTCTCAGCCCGAAGGCGACTCGGGACGGTTTACACAGGCAGTCTCTGCCCTCAATATAACACAGCAACAAGACAAACCCTTCCCCCCCAAAAAACATAACACATATAATAACAATTTAACAATTAAGAAATGTCCCAGTCTCTTTCTCCTCCTCAGACTTTCCCCCTTTGTTCTTGTGTGTGTGTGTGTTTTCAAGTTGTCTGTCAACTTATGCCGACTCCATAAATTTTTCATATGGTTTTCTTGAGCAAGGACTACTCCGAGGTGGTTTGACCAGTTCCTTTCTCTGAAATATAGTCTACAGCACTGGGTATTTGCTGGCAGTCTCCCATCCAACTACTAACCCAAGTTGAAACTACTTGGCATCCAAGATTAGTTGGGATCTGGTGTCTCCCTTATTTCAATTGCTTTAAACTGAGTTCAAAGTACAAAAGTTGTTTGCACTCAATTACCTCAAAAGCGGGGGGAAAGAGAAGAGAGAGCAGAAATTTGCCCTTGCCAGTAAACACAGCAAAAAGCAAATTGTTACAAACTCTCCTGGCTTGTGTGTACTTTCTTATTAATAGCTTTTGCCTTCTTACCCAGACACTGCTATTGTTTGGCTACACAAGCTCCGGTTTTCATCTATGTAATGTTGGAAGGGCTAAAATACTATCATGGTTGCCATTCCTGTCAGAGATGACTGGGCAGCTTTTGCAGATACAGATTTTAAAAAACAGCAATAAACTAAACATGTAAAAGCTCATAATTGTATTATTTAGCAGGCTATTTTCTTTGGCAGGTTTGCTCTAAACCAGCTCCCACTCCACTTATTCAATTTTATGGTAAAAATGGGAAAGAACACAATGCAAGCTCTTTTGTGGTTTCTGCTCTGTCTAGTTAAGTGAGGAGGATTCTTCTGCTTTTAACTATATATGCATAGCCAAGACATAATACAACTGTTAAAAGAAAGTAGAGCCGTTCCTTGTGCTCTGAAAGACTATGCCAAGACAAAAAGGATCAAGAGCAGTTCTGCAAGAGTGCCAAACTTTCAAGAATTCATCCAGGATGAGTCTGGGGCAATGAAAAAAATGACTCACCATACACACACAGCCTCTTGGATTTAGTTTTAGGCCGGCTTCTAGATAAGAGAGTGTAAAGCACTGTTTTGTGACCATATGTACCACAAAACTATTTATGCATCCCAACTCAGATTGGTCTTTTTCTTGGAAATAAGTGGAACTTGCCCATCATAGAAGACTCCAAAAATGTTGATACTTTGCTTATTAAAGGGGCACCAGTCTCATTCAATATACAACATGAAAAATACATTTTTTTCAAATCTGGAAATATTTCCTGCCGCTCCTACTTTAGATGTTTGGGCATTATTCAAAAAGAATGCATTTTCTGTAGATATCAAAGGACAAAAATATCACTCCCATTAACCAGTTTCCCTCCTCTATCCTGAATAACACTTACCAGTGGCACATGATCCTTCTGACATAACGAGTATTTCGCTTTGCTGTTTGCAAGCAGCTTGTCTCAAGTAGCATTCATTTTGATAAGTATCGCCATTGGAGCCACACACAGGTACGTAATCGCTGTTGCACTAATGAGCAAAAAAGAAAGACAGCAACATCACAGTTAGTAAATAAGTCCAGTGAAATGGCAAAACATTTATTTATTTATTTATTTACCTAAAACTTTTATACCCTGGCCTTCTCACCTCCGAAGAGAGACTCAGACCGGCAAACAGCAAGTATTCAATGCTAACATGTAAAATCTAAAAACATCATAAATGTACAATAAAATTATCAAATACAATACAATAAATACATTTAAAAAGCCTTTCGCCAAAGTAAAATCAAGTCCAACTTAATCCAAATATTCGGTCCGTATCAAGTGGTTAGCGACTTTAGTCGCATCGCGATCTCCTCCTTCATTCTGCGAAGGCCTCATTGCACAGCCACGTTTTCACCCACTTCCTAAAAGGCAGGATGGAGGGAGCAGATCTAATTTCATTTGGGAGGGAATTCCACAGCTGGGAAAACATGTACCCTTTTATATCCAAACACCAGATTGTAAACAACTTGTGAAAGAATAATGTCCGAGGACCAACCTTGAATCAGGCTCATAAACTCAAACCCTACAGGTATTGAAAAATCTATAAAGTCTGACTTGGCCACTCCTTTGTTGCGCCCGCTCCACTGGCTTCCGGGCACGATTTAAAGAGCTGGTTTTAACCTTGAAAAGCCCTGAACAGTTCTGGCCCAGATTACCTGTCCAAATGTATCTCTTGCTATGAATCATCATGAAACTTAAGATCATCATGAGAGGTCCTGCCCTCAATCCCACAACTTTCACAAATGCGGTTGGTGGAGACAAGAGACAGGGCCCTCTTGGCAGTGCCCCTCCATCTGTGGAACTCTCTCCCTAAGGACATCAGGCTGTCCACCTCCCTCCTGTCCTTTAGAAGACAACTGAAGACTTGGCTTTGGGACCAGGTGTTCTACTATAGCTTAGTGACTACTTGGATAGGAAAGTTTTGAACATTGTGACATTGGATTTTCCTGCGTGGATCTTTGTTTTAGCAACACATTAATTTATTGTTAATGAAATTGTTAATGTATTGTATAATGTTTTAAATTGAGTTTTATGGTTTTAATTGAAAATTTTATTGTATATGTTGATAGCATCATTAATACTTATGTGAGGCTGCCCTGTCCCCTTTGTGGGGAGAAGAGCGTGGTAGAAATGAATGAAATAACAATAATATAAAGAAGGGATGTAAAATTTTCAAAGCTCTTAGGCAAACAGCAAACTGATGTCAAAATAACAGTGGTTTGAGCAGATATTGTTGAGGGATTTAGCCTAACAGGGCTGACAAAACCTGACAACATAGCACAAGTCATATCACTGGTTCACCAAACCCAAGCCTGGTCCCTCCTTCACTCTTAAGGATGTGGGAAAGGAATCTCTGAGCAAAAACAATGCCTTGAAATGAATTTTGGTATGTAAAATCTGCCATAGACTTGAATGCTCCCGACCTGGCAACCCTACCTATCATGGTTGCACAATAATAGCCAGGCACATATCTCCACCTATGAGGAGCTTTTTATTGCATTTCCTTATTTCCTTCCTTATGCCCTGTCCTTTCATTTCCTTTATTTTCTTCTCCTTCGTTCCAAGCACAGGATTCCAGGTGGCTAAAGGAAACTTTACCAGGCCAATTTAGATTTGACGCAAATGACCAAGATGGTTTTAAACAGTGTATTTTAATATTGTGATAAATGTTTTTAATGTTTATGTATGCTCATATGAATTCTTGTCCTGGCATTGAATGTTTGCCGTATATATGCTGTGCTCCACCCTGAGTCCCCTTCAGGGTGAGAAGGGCGGAATATAAATGTTTTAAATAAATAAATAAATAACACAACAGATTCTGTGAGGCAAAATATCTACTATTGGCAAGGAGGCTATACTTCAAAAGGGCAATGGTATCTGTTACGACCTCATCAGACAGGGCTGAATTCGGCACCAACCCCTTTCCTTTTGCCATGGAGCCCGCTGGCTCCCATCCCACAACACACAGCTACTTTCAGCGAGGCTACATGGTAAAAGGGAAGGGAATTGCATATGCCACCATGGCAACAACATTAGAGGCATCTTGTGTTGCATGGAGATCAACAGGGGAAAACTTGTCAAAGGCCTGTAGGGACAAGAGCCACAATTAATTCTCATCAATCAAAGGGTGATCAAAAATTAGGGAAGATGCAGGTACTGCAGTACCTCATGCTGCATCAAGGAACACAAAGGAGGGCTGGTCCCAGGGACAATCTCACCCCAGGGTCAATGTCACTGTCCAGGTGGCCAAACTATAAGCACCAAGGAAGGGAAGAAGCAAGCGGAGCAATGGCTCCATTTGATCATTCCAGTCAGTCAAGAAACTGAGTTTCCAGATGAGGTCCAGATTGGAATTACACACAAAAAAAGAACAAATCAAGGTTTTGAGTTCATAGATTTCCAGTTGAACTTGGCACCCGTATCTGAACCCCAAACAAATTATACAATGCAGTAGCCAGCATGGCATAGTAGTTTGAGTGTTGGACTATGACTTTGGAGTCCAGAATTTGAATTCCCATTCAGTCATGAAAACACATTGGGTAACCCTTGGTGAGTCTCTGAGCCCTTCCACATAGCCATCCCAGAATATCAAGGCAGAAAACCCCACGTCATCTGAGTTTGGACTCAGGGCACTTGCACACAGCCCTTTATCCCAGGATATCAAGGGAGAAAATCCCACAAAATCTGCTTTGAACTGGATTATCTGAGTCCACACTCAGATAATGTGGGATTTTCTGCCTTCATATCCTGGGATAAAGGGCTATGTGAAAGGGCCCTCAGATAACCCAGTTCACAGCAGATATTGTGGGATTTTCTGCCTAGATCAGGGGTGCTCACACTTTTTCAGCATGTGAGCTACTTATAAAACATCCAAGTCAAAATGATCTACCTACCCACTACAAAAATGTGAAACATAAAACACAATATCTGCTTTGAACTGGGTTTTCTGAGTCCACACTACCATATATTCTGATTCAAAGTAGATAACATGGGATTTTATTCAACTGTGTGGAAAGGACCTCAGATAACCCAGGCAGCATTTCGGTGGCGCCGGGAGCCTGCGGGGTGGGACTGAACCTTCCTCCCACCCTGCCTGTGATCTACCAGGATGCCCTACGTGATCTACCAGTAGATCGCGATCTACCTAATGAGCACCCCTGGCCTAGATATTCTGGGATATAGGGCTGTATGGACGGGCCCTCTCTCTTAGCTCCAGAAAATCTTGTAACAGGTTCAATCTAAGGTTGCATAAGCTAAAAATGATTTGAAGGCACACAACATTACACATTTCGAAGAATTGCACCCATTATCCATGTTGGTAAAAACTCTAAACTTCCAGAAATATATTTTACTCCTCTCATTATTGTATGCAGTGCTGCTATTCAGTGCAACTGACTTGACCCTTAAAAAAAAAGCTCCTCACAGATTCAGACATATCAAGTCTGTCACTAATTCATCTCAAAGTGAAGCCATGTGGAGGGAAAGAACAGAGCACCTGCAGTCAATGATTAAGCCACATTTTATCAGTCCACCTGAAATTCTTGTTAAGCGTTGCACACTTTGCTTCCTCCTTTGGAAGAAAAGGACACTGCCCCCACTCCCACCCTGTGTTCATTTTAATAAAAATAATTCCATTTTGTAATGAAAATTAGGCAACCTACAGGGTGCAGTTATCACAAGATAATCACACTTTGAGGCATTAGAGATACTTGGCGGTGCCCTACACCTGATAATTATGCCAGGGATGTGATTATCTTGTGATTACCGTACTCCTGATATGCCTCATTGTTTAATTACACCAGATGTAATGATCAAGATTATATTTTCTTTTACAAATGATCACTTTTGTTTAAAATCCAGTAAAAAAAATAGAAGGAATTCACCCTGCCAATTAGCTGTTCTGTATTAAAACGTCTCATGATAGACTAGTATGCATGACACATGCACCAAATGAAATTGGGAGCTATGATAATGACAAACTTAAAATATGCCTCGAACACAAATGATCGGGGTGTTGATTAATATGTAGACAGCCAAGAAAGGTTATCTTGATTGGGGACACGGCCCAGAAAATTATTAATACTTGGGCACAGTGACATTTTCAGCTTGGCCAAGAGATGAAAAAATGTTATGTACATCCCAATGCCTGTTCTGTTATTCAGGCTCACGGTCCTTCCAATATTCCCTTTTGCAAAACAAATCTAAACCTTCTAAAGTCTTCCCTTGCTAAGTCAGGGTTTTGAGGGAACTCCTTCCATATTGATATGATTGCCGAAACATCCCTTAGCACACATGTGGGCAACACACAAATAGGGGTAGAAAATATTCAAAAATATTCAAATAATATGTACAAATAATTCAAATAAAATATTTCTAAAAATCAAATAATAGTTACAAAATGGGTTTTCTGTGCATCCAAAAATCCCAACAATAGGCATTTTGGACAAAAAAGAATGGAAGTTATTTCTTCTGTAGGGAGAAACACATGCAGATTTTTGCCCAAAAACCCCCCAACAATTTCTGTGCAGAAAACTAAAGTTGTGCACAGAAAATAGGATTTGAGTACAAACATTGTATTTTCTACCCCTACTCTTTTTCTTTTCCTTAAGTCCTAAACTGCTAATAGCCTTCAGAAATTGGGCAATATGGAGAAAAAGTGGTAAAAGTACTCATTCTTGCCAATGAGAATGAGATTTCCAAAGCTTTGAGTACCTATCACAATCTTCTAGCTGTACATGACCACAGTCTATGTATGTCAATCAATCAAAATAGTTTATTGTATGGGCCCAAGGCCATGACAAAAAGTGCCACATGTGCACAATAGTACCCTCAGAGCAACAGGCACCAAAGATGCTAAACAGAAACCATAATCATGCTTCCACAAAGAGTAAAAATAATGCAAGTTAACAATAATGAAAGTACATTTTGGAAGTCTGTGTATGTGTCTTCTTTAGTTCCTATTAGTGTTGATATTTCTGCCGTATCTGCAGCAAAAATTCCAGTGATATTGGTGGGGAGCATACACATTTTTTCCAAGCAGAACTGCATTTCTATTGGATTATCCAGTGTACAATTTTGCTAAGCAACCAGGTGTGAAGTCCCTTTGTGCCTTGTTTCTTAACATAATCAAAGGCAATGTTGCTCTGTTATAGGACACTGGAGATATTTTTATCCATGCCTTTCCCAAAATGGTGACTGAAAGTGGTGATGTGAAGGGAAATAGAGATATTTGGGGGGAGAAGTTCCAGAGAAAGGTGCCTTTATGCATTTTACATGTGAATTGTTTGAGAGGGAAATTGCCCACAAGCTGCACCAAATATTCTTTCCATCTTTGTAAGTAAAGGCAGCTGTCTATGGCTGTTTGCCTTTGCAATCAAATGCCAGTTCTCCAAGAATATCAGTTGAGGCAGGCAGAGACCCAAATGTTCTTTTTGAAATCGGAAATAGCAAATGCTCACAAGCATTCTCTCAAAAAGAAAATATACACACACCTTCAGCTGTGGAGATACTGGTTTAGGCATGATGAGATAAAAGTATCTGTAATTCAGCCACAAGATTCAAGTTATTTTACAACTATCAGCTCTATGAACCCTTGGGGAAGGACGATGGAATTACGGAAGTTGCTTTTGGTTGGTAAGAAACAGAATAACCCACAGAACAGACCAGCTGTGAAATAAGCAAGGAGACGTAACAAATAAGCAGTCATGGATGAAGAACAGCTTTACTGGGCAGGTTTGGAGGAGTCTTTAAAGTGACCTTTCTGTTTTCATGTATGTTGCACACCGTTTCAAATTGTTAGTGTTTAAAACTGTCCCAAATGTCCTCTTGGATTTTACAACCAATTTGCAGAGGTTAAAAACTGTGAATTTCTTCATCAATTTCAATTGGTGAGGCAAAACAGAAACTGGAATTTTTAATTTACATATGTTTCAGGGGGGAAGGCACTATGTGTTCATACAATGCATTCCCATGGAGATCATTGGAGACAAAGATGATGGATACCTGCTACCAAGAAGGATTGTGCTCTCATGTAACAGAAGACAGTGGTCAACACTTTTAGTCCCATATGTGCATGTGTGCTTTTGGTAATTGCACATCACAAAATTGATTCAGAAAGGATGGAAGAAGCAGTAGGGATCATACAACTGTCCAGATTTTGGATTGCCATTTCCAGCATTTCTCATCATCGGCTTTGCTAGTTATCTCTGATTTGAGTGATAAACTTTATCACAAGGATCCATTATTCTTCTGCAGTTCCTCTATAATTGATAATGATACATACTAGGATGAGCACCTTCTTCGAGATTTGAATGAAAAGCAATGCCTCCACCTTCGTTACTTGGGGTTGGGTGGGAATATTTTAGTAAATCACAGAAATAATCCTTAGAATGTGCTCTTTAACTACCACTATTCACTTTTCCACATAATCACCAGATAACTGGATACATTTCTGCCAATGATGAACAAGTTTTCTGAAGCCGTCATGGAAGAAGTTGACACTCTGTTTCCGCAACCAGCATCTCACAGTTCTCTCAACGTCTTCATCAGAAGCATAATGATGTCTCCGCAGATCTTCTTTCATTATCAGGAACAGAAATTCCGATTATACTTGAAATTTCTCTCTGAGTGATACGATGATCGTCCTGAATCAATCTGTCAACCTTTTGCTTGTGAAACTCAATGGTTGCTGTCACAGGATGTCCAACTCTTTGTTATGCAAGTCAGATGTTCCCACCTCAACATCTTTAAACATACTCGCCCAATGATGCACAGTACTCACATCAACACAACCACCATAAACAGCTTGCATTCTCTGATGAATCTCCTCTGGGGTGACACCTTTTGCTGTCAAGAATTCAATGACTGCATGTTGCTTAAGTCGCATTGACCGACCGTCTGTACAGGATTGTTAAAGTACTTCGCACTTTAACAACACTAACCATTCAATGCTAAGGCTTTCTGCCAAAATGGAACTGTAGAGGAGAGTCTACTGAACAAGACAGTACCTGCCATATACCAGTACTGCCATGTGTTGAGGAGTTACAAAGGTGGAGACACTACTTTTCATTTAACTCTCGTATAGTGTACCTCTCTTAATTTGTGCAATTGTGTTGATTTGGCATTTTGTGATCCCATAATGATACTTCCACATTCTCTTATAACCTACCATTCCACTAGTGTTTTTTTTTTAAAAAAAATAGAACAATTTTGCAACTTTGATTTTGAAAAAGAACAGAAAAAAAGAAAAAAATAACTGTAAAATATAACATAGAAAATAGATATCTTGGGAATAGCAAAGAGGAATGGGGAAAAGAGGAGAATCCTCTCCCCAATGTCATTTTACTACTGATGCACAAAAAGCACAAAAGGTAGGTGACATGAATTTTGGAGGATTGTGATAGTGAGAAATGGGGTAATCATGAGGAAGTGGAAAACCAACAGATGGATGTGCAATAAAGTCCACAGTCTGGCAAGATTTAGAAAGCCACATGATTCCCAACACTGTCCTAAAAGACATGACTACTCTAAAAACAAGTAGAAAGCATTCTCATAATAAAACTTCACAGGAGCCAATTTCTCATAGTCTTATAAGTTTGTACATTGTGAAGATCTTATTTACTTTCTTAGTTTCTGGGCCTGTACAGTTATCAACAGTAATAATCTACTTTCTCTCATGCTGAAATCAGGTTTTTTTTCTTCTTCTTCTCTCTCCTGCAACCAGTTAGCTGACTTGCACACGGAAAATGTCAGCAGGAGCTAAGAAATGCTGAAACATGCTGTTCTGCAACTGAACTTCAACTATGAAGAATATGTCACTTAAACCTACAAGTGTTGCTTGGAATTCTTTCTACCTGGTCAGCCAATATGGTTGAAAAAAAGTCATCATGGTTCAAGAATGAGAGAATAATTTAAGTGCCAAATGTGATTAAATTGCCCTAGGGTGAATATTTGAAATGGCATGAAAATTATGGAATCTGATTCTTTATACCAATAAGATGTTAATGCTAAGCATTTCAGTAACAAAAATAACTTCTTTATGCATGATTTTTTAAAATTCACGAACGTGACATTTCCCCATAAATGGTTCATAATTTTTTGGACAAACATATTGTGCTCAGTACATTCAGTTCTCAAATCTGGTTAAAGAATTAAAATTTCAAGCCATGCTATAGAGCTATTAGAAATGGTAAACAGCTGAAACAAAGCTTGAAATCTATGCTTAGTGTTCACCAGTGCAGATTAACTGAACAGCAAATATGTAACATGCCTTGATAGGTACGACAATTTCTAGAAAAATGAATGAATAATGTCAACTCATAGTGCAAATACTGTCTAACTGAAATGAATAGACAAATCTGTAATGGGATTTCTTTCTTGGACACATACAAACTGGAGCTTGATAAAGTTATGTTTTGGACTACAGCTCCCAACAAATAACACAAACAGGGGTTTTCCCAAGCTTTGGCCAACACTATATATTCCATCTCTGTATCAACACAAATGCTAGACTGTCAACTTCATCAGACTGGCAAATTTAGCATCCTAGGATGCTTTCAATCTGTCTGGAGGATGGAGGTTGATGCTGAATATCACACAATGTCATGTGACTTCTGGTGTAGGCCTCACCACCAACGGGGGGGTGAAAGAGTCAACAGATGCTTTCACCCCAACATGAGAAGCTTCATCCCAACACAGCTTCCCTTCCACAGGGCCTCACCGGGAATGTGATGGTGAAAACATTGCCAAAAGGGAGCTGCGTGTGGGGTGACAGATTCGCCCCACTGCCCCTCTCTTTTTTGTTACTCTGTGATTCACAGGATTTGGGTTTCAGAATTTGCAACAATATTTTGTGACCCAAGCCAAGCTTTACTGCAAAATTCTTATTTTTGAAAAATTGTTTATTATTTGTACTTTACCATATTTCTGTATTTCTCCTATATGGGTCTGAAACATGGGTCACCTATTGCCAACACCTACGACTCCTCAAACACTTTCATCAGCGCTATCTTCGCACAATCCTAAATATACACTGTACTGACTATGTGACTAATGTTGCTGTACTTGAGCAAGCAGGGATCACCAGCGTTGAGGCCATGCTATTGAGAACACAGCTGCGCTGGGCAGGGCATATCTCTAGGATGGAGGACCACTGCCTCCCAAAGATACTACTCTATGGTGAACTCGCCACAGGTCAACGCAAGAGAGGCGCCCCCAAAAAGAGATATAAGGACTGCCTGAAACAATATCTTAGGCTCGGCCATTGATCACCAATAATGGTCCACCCTGGCCTCACATCGAGAGGCATGGAGACGCACTATCCACAATGCTGTGGCCTCTTTCGAGAAGACATGCTGAATGGGTCTTGAAGAGAAACGACAACGCAGAAAGAACCGCAACTTGGAAACAACATCACCCAAGGAGACTTTCTACTGTGCTTTCTGCAACCAAACTTGCCTATCTCAGATTGGCCTTTTTAGTCATCAATGTGCTTGTAAAAAGTGTGGGATGAGTCCTTCCTAAGAATCTTCATTTGTGAAGTAATGGCGAGAGAGAGAGAGAGAGAGAGAGAGAGAGAGAGAGAGAGAGAGAGAGAGAGATTTCTGTATCTGAAAGGAATAAGACTACATTGGTACATGAACACACACAAACAAAATATAAGATATATTGCAGGTTTGCTAGCAGCTCAACATAATTAGAGAAAGCTAATTAGATTAAGCTTCCCCTAATGTGAGACCCAGTATTATGCAGTGCTTTGAAGGTTGGACTACAATGCAGAGATCCCCACTCAGCCATGAGAACTCACTGGGTGATCTTGGCCAAATCACGCTCTTGCTGAGGAAAGCAAAAGCAAATTCTTTCTGAACAAATCATGCCAAGAAAACCCCATGATAGCTTGGCCTTGGGGTCACCATAAGTTGGGAGTGACTTGTAAACACACAACAGCAGTGCTTCCCCCAGCCTCAATTGAATTGTTAAGGAAATAAAACAAGCGGTTCTCCAAAAAGTCAGAAATACTGGAGTTGGCATCTCAATTTCTCTGATCAAACCTTTGTAATGCATTTACAGACCTGCCACTGCTGTTCCCATCAGACCACATAACAACTATCATTGAAGAGTCAAAAGAAATGCAGGTGGAGAAGTCAGCATGAGGCTTGAATGAGGAAACTGGGAATTCTCCTCCCACTTGGATTTTATCTTGAGCCAGAAGAGATTTGGGGGATCCATTCTCAATACAGTTATGAGCTACTGAAGCTCATCCAAATCCCAAGTTCTCTATCCATAGTGCACTACAGAATTTTTATGCTCAACACACACCACATGAAAGAGGCTTCATGGACTTACTCGACTCTTATCTTATACTCGCTGCCATTGTTCCTTTCAGTTGCCTGTCTCTCACGTATAACATTGATTCAGTTCTAGAGGATAGAGCTTACTGGACTATTCTATAGTATAGGAATCACATGCTTCAAGCCTCTGTACAGAGAAAATTAATATATGAATCATACTCATTCCAAGATTTAAGTTATCCACTCTTCCTTTCGGCTGCATGAATTTCCTTTAATTGGGCCATTTAACTAAATATGTATATACTGAAGAAGCAAGATTTAATGTTTGTATATATGTATATTTTAAATGGTTATGCTGAAGCTTTTGTGTTAAGTCACTTTGAGTCTCCTTTGTGGGAGATAAAGTGGGGGTATAAATATAATAATAATAACAATAATAATAATCACTTCAAACTACTCTGGTTTTGGAGCACAATACTCCTGACCTTATGATCGTGTTAAAAAACCAAGAATGGATTGTTGATGTTGCAATCCCAGTCGACAGCAGGATTGAAGAGAAACAACTGGAAAAGCTGGCAGAACTGCAAAAGCTGAGGATTTAAAGATTGAACTGCAAAGACTCTGGCACAAGCCAGTAAAGGTAGTCCCAGTGGTGATTGGCACACTGGGTGCAGTGCCTAAAGACCTTGGGCTGCACTTAAACACAATCAGTACTGACAAAATTACCATCTGCCAGCTGCAAAAGGCCATCTTACTGGGATCTGCACACATTATTCACCGATACATCACACAATCCTAGACACTTGTGAAGTGTCCAATGTGTGATCCAATACAACAGCCAATGTGTGATCCAATACAACAGCCAGCAGAGTGATCTTGTTTGCTGTGCACTCATCTTGTTGTGTTTCTAATAATAATAATAATAATAATAATAAAAAAATCTGTCTATACTTATGTATACATTTAGGCATTTCAGCAAATTTCAGACCTGGCTATTCAGGCAAGCATTCGGAGACTGACTAGTGCTTGAATTAATAATCTTTCCACTCAGTCGTGTTGCTACTGTACTCTATTGCAAATCAGCTTCGTTCTGATCTATTGCGATATTTTATGTCACTGTGATTGGTTTTAGGAATGTTTTATGATGTTTTAGAATCCTTGTGTGATTTTATATGTTGGAAACCGCCCTGAGCCTCGGGAAGGGCAGTCTAGTAAGTCCAAATAATAAATAAATAAATAATACCGGTGTCAATTTATCCATGCAGTGTACCTTAATTCTCATCAAAGAAAGAAAGAAAGAAAATACAACTTTCTCTAAAGCTACTGTAGATCTATATATCTCAGGATCTGATCCCAGATTATCTGGCGGTGTAGACTCATATAATCAAACAACATCCATGACCATTTATTTATTTTTATTTACTATTTCTATATGCCACCCTTCTCAACCCCGAAGGGGACTCAGAGTGGCTTACAACAAACAACAATACTGCCAGAGTGGCTTACACTGTACATATAACAATATTGCCGGAGCGGCTTACAACAAACTGAAAAAACAACAATTAACATTACAACATATTGCAATATTGTTAGCAATATTGCATGTAATACAAATATTATTATGATCATCTCTTTCCTAATCCACACCTTCCAAAAGTAAAAGAGCTTGAAAATTTATGAAGTCAAAGACTTTCTTGACTCATCACTCTGATCAGGTAGCAGACCACATTGCTGGTTATTAGGCATGTGTGATCAATGGAAAAAAAGTTTCAATATTCATTGCTAAATTAGGGGATGGGTGGCAGCAAATCTTTTCTAAAGTGTTTCTAAAATGTAGTAAGCAAGCCATATCATAACTATAAATATGTAACAGAATTTTCGTTACCTTTTTGTTATGAAATTGTGCAAGTGGGGCAGATTCCTTCATTTTTAGAACTAACAGGATAAAACTTTCTACAGTGATAGAACACATTTACCACTGTTACCCCCATCCCCACCCCTCCACCCCAGTTTCAGACCGTTTCACACAGCCACTGATTTTTTTGGGAATTTAAACCAACATAAACTTAACTATGATTTCATCAGAAGTCCCCAGGGGCCATCCAGTTCAACCCCTTTCTGACAAGCAGGAAAAACACATTCAAAGCACCCCCAGCAGGTGGCCCACCCTCCCTTTGAAACAACAATAACAACAACTACCCTATTGTGTAAACTTTGGAGTTACAGCCTCTCAACTTTGCCTATCTCTCAAAAATCCCCTTTTATCTCAAAATTCCTTTAAACAATGAACACCAAAACTTTCAGGGAGCAATTCTGGGCAGGGGCGGCCTTCCCCATTAAGCAACCTATGCCGTCGCGTAGGGCAACGTGGCCACCTGGGAGGGGCCACGTTGGCGCCGCCCCGCCGCCATGTCGCCGCAGCCAGCCGGTGGCACGGAGGAACGGGGGGGGAGGGGACTCACGGGGCAGGCTCCCAGACCCGAGGAGGAGCAGGAGGAGGGGGGAGGCCACGAGGGCGGCCCCCACGGAGACGCAGCGGCAGCAGCAGCGCCCCCAGAACGGCCCGGAGCCAGAGGCGCATCTTCCTGGCGTCACTTCCTCGTCACCGCCTCTGCCGAGGAGGAAGGGGAGGAAGGCCTCGCCAGCCGCGCGCTGCAAGGACGCCCGGAAGGAGAGACGCCGGAGGGAAGGAGGAAGAGGCCTCCGTGCCTCCGCAGGGCTCCCTCCCTCCGGCGTCTCTCCTTCCGGGCGTCCTTGCAGCGCGCGGCCGGCGAGGTCTTCCTCCCCTTCCTCCTCGGCAGAGGCGGCGACGAGGAAGTGACGTCAGGAAGATGTGCCTCTGCCTCCGGGCCGTTCCGGGGGCGCTGCTGCTGCTGCCGCTGCGTCTCCATGGGGGCCGCCCTCGTGGCCTCCCCCCTCCTCCTGCTCCTCCTCGGGTCCGGGAGCCCGCCTCGTGAGTCCCCTCTCCCCTCCTGTTCCGAGTCAGTGCGCATGCGCGGGCGCAGCTGGGAGCCACGGGGGGGGGGGGCAAAATAATGTTTGCTTACTCCCCCCCGGAGCTCGGACCGCCCCTGATTCTGGGAAATGTAGTTTGGGAAGGTGAGGACCCCCATGACAGATAATTCAAAGGCTTTGCCCTAAACTACATTTCCCAGAATTCTGCTCACTTCCCACATTAAAGCCTGAATGTCAGCCTGGCCCAGAACCTTGGTACAGGACATCTGGCTAACCATAACACAGCTTGGAGTCGGAAGAAGGGGCCTTACACCAGCAAGGTAGAGAAAGATTGCCCGGTGAAGGGTCATAGGATTTTCCCCAAAAGGAGAAGACCAGTATTGCCCAGTTTGCTGGCCCTGTTACTCCAGACTGAGAAAGTCACCCGTTTGAAGCCTTCTAGTTTGTTAAGTTTTAAGTCCAAATAAAGAACTTTGTTAAACTTATCTCAAGCCTCGAAGGACTTTGTCATTGGGGAAACCAAGGAGCCCTTCCAGCTGAGGCACCCCGGCGTCCCGTTGGGCAAACAGTGGTCACGTCCTAGAAACAGTCATTCTATGGGCCCAGTGTGCAACAGCACACGTTGCATATACAAATCTGATGAAATAGATACAACAAATGAGAAACAAATGAAGTTTTGCACAGCCCTGTTGGTTACTGTTAGTGCTGCCCAGAGACAGGCTTCTCACTTTGGATCCCTTTCTGCCTAATATTTTTTGTAACCCTGTGTATATAGGCATATAAACTAGATATAAAAATTAAACGTTTACTGATAATATATCAGCTTTTATAAGACTTGCTATACAGGCTAATTTTCCTTTTTACGATCTACAGCTGAATCATTTTCTGCAGAGTCCACTGTTAATGCTGCACATTGTTGCTAACAGATTCATGTAAATGTCTAGGTGACATCTTTTTTCACATCTTTTACTATTACAAATTTTTTGCAACCCCAATACTGAGCTAAGGAGATCCAATCTGGGATTGGGATCCATAGTTTAAAAAGGAATAGTAACAATACTATTAATATGCTTTTGGAAAATACAGCTCTTCCCCTACATTTTTGATTTAGACTTTTCAGGTCTGATTATTTATGAATTTGATTTAAAATGTTCACCTAGGACATTTTAGATTCTACAAGATTCTCTAGTGTGAATCTATGGTCAGGTTCTTCCAGTCGCCAGGGTCAGGAAAGAAGGGAGATGGGAAGGAGGAAGCGAGGGAGAAGAAACAAAGGAAGGGATAGAGGGAAGGAAGAAGGTACGAAGGGGTTCAGGAAGTGAAGGAAGGAGGGAGGAAAAAAGTTAGGAAAAGAAAGGAGGGAGGGAAGGAAGGAAGAAGGGAAGGAGGAAAGCAGACGGTCCTTGGTCTTGATGTTCTTTAGTGGTCCCTTCCAACTCTGTTATTATTATTAATTTTTATATTATTAAGCCTGGGTGGCCATCATCTATTGGAGGTGATTTGATTGTGCTTTCCCTGCATGAAGGCAACCACAAGCTAAACACCAGCCCACAGTGTGATGCTGCAGCTAAAAAGGCCAATGCCATTCTAGGCTGCATCAATAGGAGAAGACTGAGAGAAAGTGAAAGGGAACTGATATGAAACTTTACCTCAGCTGTTTTTTGAATTGCTTTTAATGATAATTATTCAATGCAACTGTTTATGTTAACTTATTGGACAATATTTACTGTTGTCTTTTGTTTAAAATTTTAATGGTTTTTGTTTATATAGGCATTGAATGTTTGTCTGTTACTATTTTGGAAGCCACCCTGAGTCCCCATGGGGAGATAGGATGGGGTACAAATAAATTATTAAGTTATTGTTGATACCATATTGTTTTTGTTGACCATCCTTTTCTACTTAAAGGGCTAGTTTACTGTTTTTCTTTGAAATACAGTAAATATTGAAAAACGTTTAACCTACTGATGCCTCAATTAATGTAATTTTATAGGTATCTATTTTTATTGTTTAAATTTACCAGTAGCTGCTGCATTTTTCACCTCCAGCTTATACTTCAGTCAATAACTTTTCCCAGTTTCTTGTGGTAAAATTAGGTGCCTCGGCTTATATTCGGGTCGGCTTATACTTGAGTATATAGGGTACTTTCCTATCTCTCCACTGCTCACCTATTAATACCATACAAAATAAAATATATATGAAATGAAATTTTGGCCCTTGATATAACTTTTTTCAATGGGCATCTAGAACGCTTTCTTTTGATGCATCTACACTGTAGAATGAATGCAGTTTGACACTACTCTAACTGCCATGGCTCAATGCTATGGAATCCTGGGACTTGTAGTACTACAAAGATTTTTGCCTTCCCAATCAAAGAGTACTGGTTCCTTACCAAATTACAAATCTCAAGACTCTATAGTATTGAGCCAGGGCAGTAAAAAGTGGGGTGAAACTGTATTGGTTCTACAGTGTAGAACCAGTTTCTGAGGGCCCTTCCACACAACCCTATATTCCAGAATATCAAGCCAGAAAATCCCACATTACCTGAGTGTGGACTCGGATAACCCAGTTCAAAGCAGATATTGTGGGATTTTCCGAATTGATATTATGGAATATAGATCTGTGTGGAAAAGCTAAATTTAACTGATTTCTGGAATATTAAATTGCCTCTATGTCTGTCTATATATGTTGTATGTCAATGGCATTGAACGTTTGCCTGTATATGTGCGTTGTGATCCACCCCGAGTCCCCTGCGGGGTGAGAAGGGCGGAATATAAATGGTGTAAATAAATAAATAATTAAATAAAGCCCTGAGATGCTAAAGCTGCAGTCCAAAGGTCTCCCAGGGCCCTTCCACACAGCCCTATATCCCAGAATATCAAGGCAGAAAATCCCACAATGTCTGCTTTGAACTGGAATATCTGAGTCCACACTCAGATAATGTGGCCTTGATATTCTGGGATACAGAGCTGTGGGGAAAGGCCCCCAGTCTTTAGAGTGATGAAGTTTATGAGCATTCTCCTTTCTGCTAGTTGTTTACAATGAAATACAATTAAAATTAATATATGCCTCTTTTTCCACGTAAGGACTTGCATGCTGCAAAACAAGCGATAGATGCCATTGGTTTTTTTTAAAAAAATGCATCATTATTTTCTCTATAGGCCTTGATGCTTTCTTTTAGGATTACTTGCTTGTTTTTGTTTTTATAACTATGTTGCGGCATCAAGGTGTTTTTTGTGAATTGTCTCAAATAGTAGATGTGGATTTTTTTAAAAAAAAATACATAATTGGCATTGTTTAATTGTTTTAAAATAATGATACTAACATGGTTGATGTTCGAGTAACATATTTCCAGAAGCATCCCAGCATTTCGCCTTCACTTTTCCATTGTATGTGTATGAAAGGCTCCCAAGGTTCCACGGGACATCAACAAACACACTCTCTACCTTGTTTTCTCTTAGATAAAGATCCCACATTGTTTCTTTCCATTCAGTCCAAGGTACAGATGGTAACGGTGTCCATGAGGAAGAAAACAATACGAAGAACAAATGCCCTAATGAGCATGGAGGACTGTTCTCTAACAGAAGACAGCATTAGCTTCTGTTCCTTTTGAAGCAGATGTGTAATGAGTGCTCTGTAGAGAAATTCAACTCCCTCACTGTACGAACTCAGTGAGTGTCTGGTGGTCTATCTATATGCAGAATTACCAAATAGCAAAAATGAGTTTCTTGGGAAGAAGGTCCTTCCTGGAAGGGATTGGAACACATTGAAGCAGTCTGATATACTGTAGAGTTGAGTTAAGGCAATATATCTGTTTCAATTCTACCATTATTGATTGTATATATCTTACAGACGAGAAGGCTTTTTATGGGAGAAGCTAAGGAGAGGCAAGTGTGGAACATTATATTAAAAACCATTGAATCCAGGATCACACCCAGGCTGTGAACCTGCGTCTTCAGGGGGAGTGTAACCCCATCCAACACAGGCTATAACCCTATGCTCTGTTTGGCCTTGCAACTGACCAGGAGTACCTCTGTCTTGTCTGGATTCAGTTTCAATTTGTTCACCCTCATCCAGACCGTCACAGGATCTGGACAGCCTCCTTAGTAGCAGGTGGGAAGGAGTGACAGACCTGGACGTCATCTGCATACAGGTGACACCATACCCCGAAACTCTGGATGATCTCTCCCAACGGCTTCATGTAGATGTTAAACAACATGGGAGACAGGATTGAACCCTGTGGGACTCCAGAAGACAATGGTGGTGGAGTCGAGCAGGAGTCTCCCAACAGCACCTTTTGGGAACGGCCCTCTAGGAAGAACCAGAGCCACTGCAAAACAGTACCTCCACGGCCCATTCGTGTGAGGCGTCCCAGATGGATACCGTGGTTGATGGTATCAAAAGCTGCTGAGAGGTCCAGCAGAACCAACAGGGACACACTCCCCCGTCTAGCTCCTGGCACAGATCATCCACTAAGGCGACCAAGGCTGTCTCGGTACCATATCCCGGCCTACAGGCAGACTGAACCAGATCCAGATAATCCGTGTCTTCCTAGAATACCTGGAGTTGAGAAGCCACCACACGTTCCAGAACTTTGCCCAAAAAGGGGAGATTGGAAACAGGCCAAATGTTGTCGAATTGAGTGGAGTCCGCAGTAGACATGTCAGCAGTAATATAACATCAAGGTGGGATTCTCCTCTTCCTCTCCCCCTCACTATTCCCAAGTTGGCTTTTTTCCTTTTGCAGTAGAATCTCAACTTAAGAGTGTTCCAACTTATGAGTGTTTCTTGCATTAAGAGCCATCACTCATCCTGAATTTTGTTTGGCATACAAGTGCTAGCGCAAAAGTACAAGGTTTTAATGCTTCGAGGGAGCCTCTGTATCTTGTGCTCTTGTCCCTTTGTGAGATTGCTGCCCACTTTGCTCTTGTCATCTTTGAGGAACACTGATCTTATGTAGTTTTCATTCCTGATACATTTGACTTCTTGAAGAGAGAGTGGGGAGAGAGCAAGAAAGGGAGGCAGGAATAAGCACAATATAAGGAAAATGATGCTTCTGCCCTTTCACGTTGTGTTTCCTTGCCACAACTTTGTGCTTCTAGCATTTTAAAGTTGATCTTTCCTTTTTTATTATACCATGTGAATGTGCAGGTTTTGCCTTGCTGTTACACTGCCAACATACGTTCTGTGGCAATGGGCATTCTTGCCATAACGTTGTGCTTCTACCATTTTAAAGTTGATCTTTCTTTTTTATTGTTCCATGTGAATGTGCATTGATACATTGTTATTTATAAAGTGCATTTTTATTTAAAAACACGTAACAAAAAACGGGGATGCATTAATAACATTTCAATGCATTTCGGTGGGAAAGCTTGCTTTGAGATAAGAGCAATTTGAATTAAGAGCTCAGGCACAGAAGAAATGTAAGTCTTCAGTCTTATCTTTGTTGTGTTTTATTTACATGTTGTGAGCCGCTCCAAGCCCTCGAGGAGTGGCAGCATAAAAATCTGAATAATAAATAAATAAATAAATAAGAGTCACTACATTTTTGTAATTATTTTTGCCTTTCTTTTGTTTTGAACTGTTGGAATTGTTCAGGTGCACTGAAAATGAACATTGAAACTGAAAAATTATGGAACAGCAGTAGTGCAGGAAAGCAGAGGCGACACATTGCTTTAAAATGATAGTATTGTGGTAAAATGTTGTGGTATTGGGTGCTATTGACAGCTTTTCCTTTTTAATAACTAGGAATGGAAGATTCATGCAGGGTGAGGGGAGGCAGACTGGCAGTGGGATGCACACAGCATCATGCAATAGGGACTGTTTCCAAAAGTGATAGTCTAGCTGTGAGTTTGGTTTTCCCTGTTCATTCACAAATGTATGAAATATTTTAAACTAAAATAGGAGGCTCATTCTAAAAACAAAATCCTGATTTGAATTCATATTCCCCCTTCCAATCTGCTTAATTTCGCCCACTAGTAACAGCTGAAGAGAAATGTTTTACAATCCTTTCCTGACCATATTCAGACCAAGGCAGACACGTCAGCCATTTCAGGCAGGATGGATAGAGAGCCTTGTAATCCAACAGATTAGATAGTTGCTATTGGTTGCAGTGGAAAGTGCTTGCCCATTACCACTGCTAAAGTGCCATCCAACTGCTACTCCAGTTGGCTTTTAAATGTGGAATGGTGGTAGAAACAGCAAAATGACATAATGCATTTACACCTCCAGGAGTCATACTTCTATGATGCAATTAGTGTTTTGTCCCAAGTTACTGTGGTGAAGTCTTCTAAAGACACGTTTCCATTTTTCTTATTTTTGGAAAATCTTGAAGAACGTAAAGTTTTATGGATTAGAACCCATTCCAACAGGTATGTGAATGGCTTTCCTCAACTGAGAAGGATATAATAGCATTGTAAACATGTTGATTTTCATATTCTTTATACCTTCTGAGGCTGCTGCATGTATCAGCACTACAGACTATTTGCTGGACATTAACTTTCTGCTATAGTAATACCATTTTCCTGACTGCCAAATTGCCTACTTAGGACAAAGGAGGTTACATGTCCATTTTTCTGGGTATCTGCTGAGGTCAATGGAAGAATCTCACTGTGCCAAACTACAAGACAAATACAATTGTGAGTACAGTATGCATCACGGATTGCTTACATAGCTATTACATAGTAGTTAGTAGACCAGCATTAGTAGATCAATAGGTACTGCTATAGCAGAACGGTAATGGTGCTCCACGTAGTCATGCTGGCCACATGACCTTGGAGGTGTCTACGGACAATGCTGATTCTTCATCTTAGAAATGGAGATGAGTACCCCCCAAGAGCTCAACACAACTAGACTTAATGTCAGGGGAAACCTTTACCTTTACTTATAAGCATCAAAACCCCTAAGAAATGAAAGCTATCCTATCTGTAATATTTGTACTTCAAACTTGGCAGAAGAAACAATGGCCAACAGGACGCCTTCTTCCCCACCATGGAGAGATGCATTTGTATTTAAATTCTAGTACAGTAGGCTCAATGTGATTCTATGGTAGGCTTTAGCTGGAAAGCTAAGACATGGTTTATTACAGAAAGAAAAATAGGTTCATAATTATGTGAACATTTTATTGCATGAAGGGTCCTGGAACAAATCCCTCACATAATACGTGAGCCAACTGTTCTTATGTCTAAATGTACATTTACTGGGCAACAGCAGTTGACGGCGGAGATACTGGTGGAGACATTGCCCCTCAGAGACAACAGGAATGAAACAAAAGCCAACACATGTTTTTTTTATGAGAATGACCAAAAACCTCAATAGCCTGAAGGAATTAATCATTTGCTGGATTCCATTACTGGCAGTCAATGTATTGAAATCAACTTAAATCTGTTTTGTTTTTGTTTTTTGTTGGTTTTTTAAAATGTTAAAATGTTGAATGTAGGGATGCCCATAAAGTATTATGAACCTGCAGCCCTCACATGGCTTGCCCAAAGCAAGGCGAGGAAGCTACAGACTCCTTGGATTACAGCTTTCATCAGCCCAAAAAGCTGACTATCTTGGGCTAACGGTAGCCATAGTTCAAAACTAGATGGGGCACAAAGGTTGTCAATTCCTGCTTCAAAATAATTACACTTAAGGATTAACAGTTGAGTCTAGTCAACTGGAGCATCAAGGAAACCATAAAGCACAGAATGTCATCCATCTGGATTAATGGGCATCTTCTAAAAAACCACAGATTCTTACATCTTAAATTCTGTTGTTTGTTTAAAATTGTAATTATTTGATACACCTGGTATGGAGCAAAGCTAGAACAATATTAACTACTGTGTAATCAGGCTTCTACTCATACTATACCTGTCCCAACATAAAAACACAGACTTCCAGTCATATTTAATCCATAATATTTCTTTACCTTGTTTCCCTTCCTGAACACTATTTATAGCTCAACAAACTGTTAGGCTATAGTATGAGAAAACAAGCTCCACCTGCCGACAGGGAAAGAAATAGCCACAACATTTAAAGTCTGAACTGAGTGAGAACTGCCTTCTCTGTGATGTTGCGCAGAGTGAAAATCTCCCCATAGTAAAGAAAGTAAAAGAGATTGTTGCCTCTGGAAACGGTGAAATGGCTTCTGGTTTCCTTTTCCTTGTCCCTTTACTGCTTCCAGCTCCACATTGGCTGCAGAATTCGCCTTTCACTGCATCATCCCCATAGGCTGAATGCATCCATACTGAACTATGTATGAAAGCACAACAGACATCCATGTTCTACCTTATAAGCATGCCACACAAGTTTATGTACATATTCACCAGCTGTTTTGTATTATGTAGAATTTAATGCAGGTGTGGACAGTTCTCTATCATGCTGCATCTGTTGTTAAGCTAACTAGAAATGTTGTAGTCTACCAACATGTGAAAAGGCCAAAAATCGTCCACCTCTTTCTTTAAGTTTAAGAAAAGCTGTTGGCTGTCAAAAAAGATTTAATGACCTAGACCAGTGTTTCCCAACCTTTTTTGAGCCATGGCACATTTTTTCATTTACAAAATCCTGGGGCTCACCACCAACCAAAATGACACAAAATAACACTCTAATGCAGTAATACGTATAGTTGATATGTTTTTAAATGTATTTATACACTCAGTGTGAAACCTGGTCCTGTTTCGATGAACACAACATAGATATCCTGGCAGGAATGGCAGAAAGACACAAACTTCCCACACAGAACTCCCATAACCAAGAGAAAATGCTATAAGAGTTTGGTGGGCATTGACCATTAGTTTTGGAGTTGTAGTTCACCTACTGTATATCCAGAGAGCACTGTGGACTCAAACAATGTTGGATCAGGACCAAACTTGGCATGAATACTCAATATGCCCAAATGTGAACACAGATAGGGTTTAGGAAAAATAGACCTTGACATTTGGGAGTTACAGTTTCTGGGATTTATAGTTAACACACAATCAAAGAGCATTCTGAACTCTTGCAACAATGGAATTGAACCAAACTTGGCATATTGAACTCTCATTACCAACAGAAAGTACTGAAAGGGTTTGCTTGGGAATTGACCTTGAGTTTGGAAGTTGTAGTTCACCTACACCCAGAGAGCACTGTGGACTGAAATAATTATGGATCTGGACCACACTTGAAATGAATACTCAATATTTATTTATTTATTTGTCACGTTTCTATTCTGCCCCTCTCAGCCCGAAGGCGACTCGGGACGGCTTACACAGGCAGTCTCTGCCCTCAATACAACACAGCAACAAGTCACCCCCCCAGAAAAAAATATAATAACAATTTAACAATTAAAAACATACAATTAAAAACATCAATATGCCCAAATATGAACGCAGATGGTGTTCAGGGAAAATAGACCTTGCAATTTGAGAGTTGTAGTTGCTGGGATTTATAGTTCCCCTACAATCAGAGCATTCTGAACCCCACCAATGATAGAACTGGGCCAAACTTCCCACACAGAACCCCCAGGTGGCTCCCTTCCTAAATGGCTCTCTCCCTCTTCCACACCAGAAGGGAAGGCACTCACTCGGTCCGCGGTTGCCTGCCTTCCTTCCTTCTTTCCTGCGGTTTGAAAGAAGAAGACAGTGAGCTTGCCTCGGGCTGCGCTCCTCACTTCCGCTTCTGTTCCTCGCCCTCCCTCGATTAGAGGCTGGCTGGCTGGGGAAATGGTCGAAGGAGGCGGCGCCCCGACCCCTTCTTTGCCGCCGCTGCCCGGCCATTCCTCCTCCTCCTCCCACAAGCAGCAGCAGGAGTTCAGGAGGAGGGGGAAGAAAGGGGGGGAAGAGAGGTTTTCCTGCAGCACACCAGGTGATTGCTCATGGCCCACTAGTGTGCCACGGAACAGCAGTTGGGAAACACTGACTTAGACCATTGATTTCCACATTGTGTTTTGGACTTCAAGTCCCAGAAGCCTCAGCTATATTGGTCAACGATTAAGGATTTTGGGAGGCAAAATTCAAAATACCTAAAAGGCCAGAGTTTGGGAAACACTGGCCAAGGCTGTAATTGTAAATGAACACATGCATTGAACATAGGGGACACACTTTGCAGGAAAGATGCAAAGGCTTGTAATGAAAGGGATTTAAACTTAAAGCATAAGTCTGAAAGGGGCCAGAGGCAAAGCATTATTTTGAAGGGCCTATCTGTTCCTCCAGTTCCTTTTGAAATATATACCTTGCCTTTCACACAAAACCTTAACAGAATTACCTGAAAGTGATAATGGTCTGCAGCACTAAGCACTTTTAAATTGCAAAGGGGAGAGAGGCTGGTTCTGGCTGTCATTTAAAACTGCCACAATGTGTTTGAATAAAGCTACACAATGACATATTAGAACAGTACCATGGGAAATCAAAATATCATAACTTTCATCTGTCCCAGCAGGGCAGGGGCAGTCCCAATTAATCTTATGTTGTATCACCTCCTCTGTTTCTCCCAGTGCTCTCCTTTATCCATCGCTGCTAACTCACTTCAGAGTGCTGAAGTTCTTTGCATTCAATCAAGTCTGCAGTGTGGAGATGAGAGCAAGGAGCAGAATCTTGCCTTTCCCAGTAGGCTCAAGCAAAAGCAAACTGCTACAGCTTTGCCTAGGCTGTGCCTTCTTTCTCATTAATTATTTCTATTTTTATTTATTTATTTATTTCTGGTATTTGTACCCCGTCACTTCTCTACTCCCCCCCCCCCCCAAAGAGGGACTCAGGACAGCTTACATTTGCAATGGTACAAGGCTGCTACAAGACAAATACAACAATATAATCACAGTCACATACATAAACATTTTAAAAATTACATGAACATTAAAAAAGCAATATAAATAGCATTAGTTAAAACCATAAAACAAAGCACAATGTCATCTGCTGCAATGCCACCAATAAGGTGCAAATTACGTCTGCTGCCCAAAGGCTTGGTCTCAGAACCACAATTTTAATTTTTTTTCCTGAAAGCCAGGAGGAATGGAGTCGATCTTATCTCATTTGGGAGTGCATTCCATAGGCAGGGGGCCACCGCTGAGAAAGCCCTGTTTCTCATCCCCACTAAACGTGTTTGCAATGTTGGTGGGAGCGAGAACAGGGCCTCCCCAGATGATCTTAGGCTGCAAGATGGGACATAGAGGCAGATGCATTCAGACAAGTAAGCTGGGCCAGAACCGTATATAGCTTTATAGGTCAATACCAGCGCTTTGAATTGGGCTCGGTTTTTTGGCCAAACTATGATGATATTGCTTGGCCACACATATCCTGGGTTTCATCTGTGAAATGTTAGAGCATGTGAAATAAGAATTCAAAAGATTTGGGTAGAACCAGCAGCCTGATTTTACTCATAGTACTGAGCCAGAAGTTGTATTTTTAAGTGGAGAGGAAGATGCAGTTATCAGTGCTGGGCCCTGGCAACTGCCTAAGAAAAACCAGTGCTGAGGTCACGCCCAAGGAGGACCAAACAAAAGCTTCATTTATGTATCCTGAAATGGAGCCTATCCAACACGTGAACAGAGCCCACCACAACCCACGTATGGCCAGATCATCAGGGACTTAGTTAATTCTGGATTTTTTCCCCTGGGGAATTGGGAACAATGAGGTGTTATGTACTTGGCAGGTGAGATTACTTGACTGCTCTTGGATAGCATTCATCTTGGTGGTCACAAGTTGTGCGACTATTTAGTATTCATACTTTGTCCTACCATTGCAGTCCCATAAATTATGAGTGCCTAACATGGTTAAGACCCATTCTGTCAAACAGATATGCAGAACAGAACACCAGATTTGCCTCTGTGTCTCTCTTTCCCTCTGGCTCACTCATCCACATATATGCAGGACTCTCTGGAATACGCTGTTCTTTTATACACACACACACACAAAGGTAAAGGTTTCCACTTGACAAGTCTAGTTGTGTCCAACTCTGGGGAGTGGTGCTCATCTCAATTTCTAAGCTGAAGAGCCAATGTTGTCCATAGACGTCTCCAAGGTCATGTGGCTGGCATGACTGCATGGAGCACCATTACCTTCCCACTGAAAACATTTGCATGTTTTCTAACTGCTAGGTTGGCAGAAGCTGGGGCTAACAGCAGGAACTCAGTCCGCTCCCCGGATTCAAACTGCCAACCGTTTGGTCAGCAAGTTTAGTAGCTCAGCATTTTAACCCACTACACCATCAGCGGCTCCACACACACATACTGTTTATTATAACATGTTACTAAATTAATACTGAATCTTCTGTAGAGTAAGACAATAGATGTTGGGTATCACAGAAGAACTGCAAATTGGGAGTTTGCTACTTTCTTGTTATTGTATTTACAGGAATAAATGGGGTGGATTAGGTATGGACTTTGTACCTTAAGTACAAAAGTAATAGGTGGCTTTGGGACACGTTGTTTTATGATATAGTTAAGATGTGTGTGTTGTGAGAGAATTTGCTGCTCTGTCTCAGGCAGCAAAATATTCTGGGGTGGCCCTGTGCTAAGTAATAGTAGTTTCCAGCACTGGTTCAGAAATGACTAAAGAAATTCAAGCAGCTCAACTTCTAGATCTCTTTTCTATATAGGAGAATTTACTATTGAATCTTTCCCCTGTAATTGGGCTTAACATAAGTTTGACTTGCAGAAATGAGGAAAGATCAATCCATATTGTGTAGCAGATTGAGGGATGGAAGAAGACTCCAGTAGACATGGGCTCAAATCCTCACTCAGCCATGGTAAGCCACTGAGTGGCCTTGGGCAGGTTTACACTTTCTCAGTCTAAAAAGAGTGGTCCCAACCTTTTTTTTGACCAGGGACCACTCTCTAACAGTAGTACCGAAAGGGTTACGAATCAGTTTTTGGTCAACTTTAGATTTGGTTTGGTTATTTGGGGTGCTGATTCAGAAAATTGCATTGGATAGACCACATCGGCTCTAGTTTCTGATATGGAACATATGCCATCCAGTAGTCACCATCTGCTCGCCCACAGAAAACTATATTTAATAAGCCTTGGCACTATATGAGGGTTTTGTGAGACCAGTTGCTCTCGTTGTGATGGACCCTATTTTAATTGTGTGTGCAAGGGTGACACACCTCACCCCAAGAACAATAACACAGACACAAGTGGTTGGATGAAAATGGCCACAACTCATTTATTGAAAACAGGAACAAAGGGTTGGCGGCCATGCATGGGTCCTGGATCAGGGTCGTAAAGCCCCCAAGAATGTCCAAAGGCGTTTGCAAGCCTGGGGTGCCTGTCTACGGAAACTCGGCACCCCAGGGGGCCTGGGTGTTTCCCCCCCTTACAACCAAGGGGCGATAAGCCGGCCTGATCCAGGGGCCATGTCACATGCCAAACACAGAGTTGTGACAAAGAACATAATAACGCATAACCATGAACAATGCAACAATGACATGAAGTATGAACAAAATGGACGCCAACAAGCAATGAAATAAGTAGGGAGGGTGGGAGAAAAAACAGAACTGGCCCCCATGTGTAGCCTCGGCAGTCCCAGGCAGCCTTAAGTAAGCTGCCCGGGCAGAAGTGCAGGCCAGCTGGTGCAAAGAGGGGGCAGGGCAGGGCCAGCCCCATCATTGGCCGGCTGGCGTTGGTGGCAAGAAGCCTTCCTGCCACCCCAGGGGCTTCTGGGAAGAAGAAGCCCCATCTCTCTTCCCAAGATGGTGGCGAGGGCAACCCCGCCCCGCAACCTGTTCGGCCGGTAAGATGGCCAAGCCCAATTCTTGTGGACTACTGGTGATCCATGGACCATAGGTTGGGAACCACTGGTCTAAAAGGAAAGCATTAGCAAAACATCTGCTAAATAAATCCTGAATAAATCAAACTTGGATAGAGATGATGTGGTCTATCCAATGCAATTTTCTGAATCAGCACCCCAAATAACCAATTGCAGGGGCAGGATTCAACAGTCAATAGCCCTGTACTCAACCCAAGTATAGAAAACACACCTAGCAGTTGAACTGCTTGCACTGCTTTAGTCATTTCTGAAAATGCTGCTACTATGACTTAGCACAGGGCCAGTCCAAAAGAAAACTTGAAGGCATCCAACAACAATGAGAGAGTAATATTTAATTCTCACAACAAGTATTGCCTACAGATTTCTGTCCATGAATCCTCTACAGTACAAAAACATGGCTGCCAATTGGCAGCCATATCTGGAACATGATTCTGTTTTATGGATGAGTAATGACAAGCATCGCTCCCATACACACAGCATTAAAGAAGAAGCGCAATTTTGCAGCGGTGTCCCTTTTAGAAAATAAGCACAACATCCAACTTCCATCCCTCAATCTGCTATACAATATGGATTGATCTTTACACTGCAAGCAATGTATCTGGATTCTGTACCAAAGAACTTTTGCACAGAGGTCATTCATTGTCATTTATACTTCATTACCATGGTTTTTAGGAAGGTTGGAGAGGAAGGATCCTTCTTGAATCTTCTACTTAAGATTCTAAACTCGATAGGCTATATATTTACAATGATCTTTGTTCTTTGGCAGAGAGTTTCCCTTCTTTCTGCCATAGAGAAAATCTCACTTCAGTCTTCTCATCTCTACTAACTTTAAACCAATTGTGAAGCCAAACTAAAGATGCCAGGCAGAAGAAACTGAGTGTACTTTGTGCCTGCTTTAATTTTACTGCCGAGGGCACTGAATTTCCTGCCTTTATCCACCGAGGCAGGGATATAAGGACAGCACATTAAATCAATCTCTTTGAGAAAAAAGCAACTTCCAAGTAACTCCGGATTCTCATTGAGACCTCTGCTGACTACTTTCATGCCCTGTACCTTTAGGGAAGAAAGGACATGTGAACATAGTTTTTGCAGGATATAAATAAGTGTAGTGTGCAGAGCAGACTGGTTTTGAGTGACAAGGATGCCTAATTTGGTTAGATACTGGTTATGTTTATCATATATTCATAAATAACTATCTATTATGTCAAACTCTTATATTTTTCAGTTACAATAAGTGTTTCTTTGTGAGAATTCTCCTGCAAAAGTAGGTATGAGAACAACCATAAAATAAAATCCCAAGCTTTGCAAAAATGAACCTACTTTAGGGGGTACAGCACCCCAAAATATAGGTTTAATGTTGAATAGTTGCCTATGTGTAGGCCACCTTGGGTCCCCTCCGAGGTGGAGAAAGGTGGGGTAGAAATGTCATAAATAAATAAAATAAATAATGTATGCCACAATGTGAACGAATGTCATCAGAATACCAAAGCAAATACAATTACAGTCCCTATGAGAAGAAATTGATTATGTTGAGTCATGATACTCTTTCTCTTCCGTTAATGTTCTATTAGCATCTCAACCCTAAACCATTACTTGGATATAAATCCCATTGTCTTCTGTAGATGCTACCTCATATCTAGTTCCAAACGTGGGTACAAGACATCTTGGGCAGTCTTACATGGAGGCAAATAGTCCATGTGAATCAGACTTGATTCATACACACACACACATTTTTGAGTAAGCTGTTACATCTGGCTAGATTCCGTAAAGGTACCATATTTGATCTGGAAAGCTAAGCAAGGACAACTCTGGTTAATATTTGGGTGGGAGACCACCAATGAGTACAAAGACACTATAGCAATAGCAGAGTTTCTCAACCTGGGGGTCAGGACCCCTCGGGGGTTATGAGGGGTTTCAGAGGGGTTGCCAAAGACCACCAGTAAACACAGTATTTTCTGTTGTTCATGGAGGTTTTGTGTGGGAAGTTTGGCCCAATTCTATCATTGGTGGGGTTCAGAATGCTCTTTGACTGTTGGTGAACAATAAATCTCAGCAACTACAACTCCCATATGTCAATGTCTATTTCCCCCAAACTCCACCAGTGTTCACATGTGGGCATACTGAGTGTTCATGCCAAGTTTGGTCCAGATCCATCATTGTTTGAGTCCACAGTTCTCTCTGGATGTAGGCAAACTACAACTCCAAAACTCAAGGTCAACGCTCACTAAACCCTTCCAGTATTTTCTGTTGGTCATGGGAGTTCCGTGTCCCAAGTATGGTTCAATTCCATCATTGGTGGAGTTCAGAATGCTCTTTGATTGTGGGTTAGCTATCAATCCCAGCAATTACAACTCCCAAATCACAAAATCACCCCAAACCCCAACCCTACAAATATTGAAATTTGTGCGTATCGGATATTTGTGCCACATTTGATCCAGTGAATGAAAATACATCCTGCATATCTGATATTTACATTACGATTCATAACTGTAGCAAAATTACAATTATGAAGGAACAACAAAAATAATTTTATGGTTGAGGGTCACCACAACATGAGGATCTGTATGAAGGGGTCATGGCATTAGGAAGGTTGAGAAACATTGGTTTAAAGGCTATGTTTCAGAGGTAAAACATTGGCAAACCCACCTCTGAAGATTCTTTCCCAAGAAAACCCTATTAAATTCAAGGCGTTGCCATACATTGGCAAGGGACTTGAAGGCAAATATACACAAGTTGTTACAGGGCACCATCAACAATTCAAAATGCTTTGTCTCTGTCCCTCTAATGATAGCCAACCAGCTTTCTGGATATTATGTCACTAAGAAGGGTGAGAGGCTTCTCAATTGAAACCACCTTTAAATATTGTTGGATTTTGGGTTGGGACTAAGCTACGTGAGAATGATTTTCCCTTGTAGGAATGAAGCAGCAGTATAAACAATGAAACATTGTCTCAGCATGCCTTTGATGCACTGCAACAATCTACAGAAACATTGCAAATCAACTTTTTTGCAACTGTATCAGGGCCTCCTGCATTTACGGTGAAGGATGTATATGACTGGATAAATACAGAAAGGCAGAAAATCCCAATTTTCGAAAGCTGCAGCAGTTAAGAGTCAAGAGCTGAGGACCCTAAAGAGGCATTTGGAAGAACAGTGTCTACATTTTCCCAGAGAATCCTCTATCTTCTTGACACCAGTTGGCTGTCCTGCCAGCTCTTTAGACTCACTGCCAGGTTTTCGCTCTGACTTCTCTGCATGCAGAGAAATAAATTGCCAAGTGATGGGCTGTACAGGGAGATCCCTGATTTGTATTCTCATTAAGGAATTAAGGAAGGAGAGATCCGTCTTCTTACCTTGAACTGACAGACACAAGTCACGGTGTCTCCGATTCGTAAGCACTCCCCATCGAATTTGCAGGTATTGGTGTCACAGAGAAAGAGATCGTTTTCTCTGTCATCGTAACCTCAAATACAAAGAGAAAAATGCTGTCAGCTTCTGTCTGTGGGAAGGGAAATGATACAGAGGAATGGCTTTCAGATGCACATGGCACACCTAATCGGGTTGAAGCAGCAATATGCAACCTAGAAAAGCTGTCTTCCCTCTTTCCCACTTTGCCTTGTTCTGACTCAACTCCTGTTTCTCAAGGAGTTTGCAAAACCCTGCTTTATCTATTTTTCCTTCCTTCCTTCTACACAAGTACATTGAGTTTCCTCCAAATGAAGGGACATATATTTTGTGTGTGTTTCTGTTCCAATGTAATGAAATGTGTCTGGATGAATGGATGGATGGATGGAGATATATATATATATATATATATATATATATATATATATATATATTCCAGGTGGTGAGATGACAAAGCCTCCTAATAACAAAGATAAACAGGCTGTGTGCTTTCTGTGATAGGCTGTCCGATTCCAATGAAGATGGATCTCCTCCAGGTTAATAGGAGGGGTGCCAGATTTGTGAAAGCTGCTGAGAGAGCCCAAGCTCCTTCCTTCCAGTTTTGACAGGCAGGCTAACCAATCTGGCTGAAGATTCAGCTCAGCAATGCCAGCTCATATTGGCGAACCTTAGCTCGATGCCATCCTCTTCTAAGGCTGTGTAGCAAGGAATTAAGCAAGACAGGCACCTTTAGGCTCTGAATCCTATCAAGCTATCAGTTGTATTAATATCTTCATGGTCTCAGCTGCAACTTGGCTGCTTCTTTGAAGGGAAAACATACAGCAAAACTGCTTTTTTGTGTAATTGATTGCAATGTCTTTGACATCAGAGAGATCGACATGCCACTGAAAGCATTGCATTCCTGTCATACACCTTAAACAGTTTCAGGGATAGTTTGAACACCAGCAGGATGGGCTGAATAGTTATTGTGAGGATGAAGGACTAGCTTTGGCTTTCAAATCTGACTTAACAAAATAAAAGACAATCATGGACTTGCGTTGCGTTTCAAAGCAAGGATGTTAAAGAGGTCTAGAGTTGGCATAGTTTTATTTCAAATAGGATACACATGTTTTACTATGATTAGAATGTGTAAAAAGACTACTGTTCATTAGTGGCTTTATATACCAATAGTTATGTTATAATATTGTAATAAAATAATAATATTAATAATATTAATAAAATAATAATAAAACATGAATTATACAAAAATAATAATTAATAAAACATGAATAATATTAATAATATTAAAATAATAAAAATAATATTAATAATATTAATAAAATAATAATAAAACATGAATTATACAAAAATAATAATTAATAAAACATGAATAATATTAAAATATTAAAATAAATAATAATGATAATATAGTATAATTGGTGAAGGATAAGCTGCTCCTCCAAAAGTATGAAGAAGCCTAGCCTTATCCTAGTGTATGCAGAGAAGACCAATCTTGCTTTAAGGAAGGGATGTGGAGAGATTCATCCTGGAGACTCCCGGAAACAATTTTTGCAAAAAGCAAGACTGTCTGGGCAGCTCTGCACAATTGGCAAACAACAAACCCTCCAGACAGAGCTACAATTAACCTCTCCCAGGATGAAGCCGATCACAGGAAGAAAAAAAAAGGCAACTGACAAGGCAAAGAGAGGCAATAAACTCCCCACAGCCTCTTCCTGATTCAATTAGTACAGTGCACTTGGATGGCGTCTGGCAGCCCACTTGAAGTGGGGCTGAAACTGACCAGAGAAAGCAAAACAAGGAGACTGTTTAATGGCATCTGAAAGAAGGAAGGAGGAGACAACAGCTTCGAGGATCTGAAAACTTGATATTTTTACTTTCTCTCCGAAATCAGTATTGGAAAAAGTTTATAGAGCGTAAGGAGAAATTCTGGAATTCCATTTTTAGGACTGATTCCTGATCTATATGTGTAGCAGTAAGGGAGAAGGAGCTTTCCAAGTGATCAGATTTGCTGGTTTCTTGGAAAGGAGAGCCAACGCTTGCCTTCCTGAAAGCTCTCAGCACTGCTGCTTCAGACAGAGCCAGCCTGATGTAGTGCCTTGTCAAAGATTTTCATAGCTGGAATCACTGAGGTCCCTTCCACACAGCTGGATGAAATATTTTCTGCTTTGAACTAGATATGGCAGTGTGCACTCAGATAACCCAGTTCAAACCAGGTATCGTGGGATTTTCTGCTTTGATATTCTAGGTTATACGGCTTTGTAGAAGAGCCCTGGGTTGCTGTGAGTTTTTCGGGTTGTATGACCATGCTCCAGAAGCATTTTCTCCTGACATTTCACCCACATCTATGGCAGGCATCCTCAGAGGTTGAGAAGTCTGTTGGAAACTAGGCAAGTGAAGCTTATATATCTGTGGAATGCCAGGGTGGGAGAAAGAAATCTTGTCTGTTGGAGGCAAATGTGAATCTTGATTAGCATTGCAGCTTCAAAGCCTGGCTTCTTCCTGCCTGGGGATCCTTTGTTGGGGGTGTTAGCTGGCTCTGATTGTTTACTGTCTGGAAACTTTCTTTTTTTTTCTGGATCCCTCACTATATTGGAGTCTCTCCCTTAAAGTTGAGGGGTACAATCAGCCGTCTAGATCCACAGTTTCTGTATTTGAGGGATTCAACCACCCCTCAAATAAATAAACATATCCAAAAAGTAGACTTTGGTGTGAATTTTCATGGTTGTATGAAGCATTCTCTCCTGATGTTTCACCCACATGTATGGCAGGCATCCTCAGAGGTTGTGAGGTCTGTTGGAAACTAGGCAAGTTGGCTTTATATATCTGTGAAATGTCCAGCATGGGGAAAAACATTCTTGCCTGTTGGTGGCAAGCGTAAATGTTGCAACTGATCACCTTGATTAAAGTATCTCTCTCTCTCTCTCTCTCTCTCTCTCTCTCTCTCTCTCTGTATCTATCTATCTATCTATCTATCTATCTATTTATCTCTTTCCCTTTCTTCTCCTGCTCTAACTTTGAATGCTCCAAAGGATCAGCCCCATCTGCATCCTAAGGGCAATACAAAAAGAGCAAGACTATCAAGGCAGAAAATCCCACAATATCTGCTCGGAACTGGGTTATCTGAGTCCACACTGCCATAAACCCCAGTTCAAAGCAGATAATGTGGGGTTTTATTCAGCTATATGGAAAAGGTCAAGGTTTGAATCACAGAGCCGAGCCATGCATGCAACACAACCCCATTCTGTTGTGTCGGAATCCACAATCAAAGCTCTCCCAACAGATGACCATGCATTGCCCCTCTCCTTTCCATATATTAGCTAGGATAAGGAAGAAAGGCTCTTGCTATGCCGGTAAGACCTTACCAGAGCAATTCAGTGCACAACCAAAGCCCTCCCGACAGATGGCCATGCCTTGTCCCTCTCCCTTCCATATATAGCAATGGTAAGAATAAATAAAGGTTCTCTGGCCATGGGGGCAAGACCTTACCAGAGCAATTCAATGCACAACCAAAGCCCTCCCGACAGATGGCCATGCCTTGTCCCTCTCCCTTCCATATATTAGCAGTGGTAAGAATAAAGAAAGGTGCTTGCCATGTGGGCAAACCCCAACAGATGGCCATGAATTGTCTCTCTCCTTTCCATAAAGGCTCTTGCCAGGTGGGCAAGACCTTACCAGAGCATTCAATGCACAACCAAAGCCCTCCCGACAGATGACCATGCCTTGTCCCTCTCCCATAGGGTAAGAATAAAGAAAGGCTCTTACCAAAGGGGGAAAGACCTTAGCAAAGCAGTTCAGTGCACAACCAAAACCCTCCGGACAGATGACCATGCCTTGTCCCTCTCCCTTCCATATGGTAAGAATAAAGAAAGGGGGAAAGAGCTTAGCAAAGCAATTCAATGCACAACCAAAGCCCTCCCGCCAGATGGCCATGCCTTGTCCCTCTCCCTTCCATATATTAACAGTAAGAAAGGCTCTTGCCAGGCGGGCAAGACCTTACCGGAGCAGTTCCACCCGGTGGGCGTTTGGCAGTCGCTTAAGGAGGTAGGGAAAGCGGCCAGCTTGGCCGGGCGGGCCAGGAAGAAGACCATCCCCGGCAGGAGGAACCAGCACAAGCAGTCGCTCAAGGTCCAGCCCCCTCCTCCTCCTCCTCCGTGGCACTGCCGGGCCGGGGAGGCTTCGGGCCAGCCCATGTCTTCTCCAGCGGGGCTCAAGCAGAGGCCAAGCGCCCCCCGAAGCGGGTCGGGCTCTCTCTCCAGGCTGACGGAGGGAGCGAATGCCTGAGCATCCCGGGGAGTCAGTCTAGCCTAGCAAGCCGCAGAGCCAGCAGCAGCGGAGGCGGAGGAGGCGTCCCGGCATGGCGCGAGGGGAGCGAGGAGAAGGGGCAGCCGGAGCAGCTCTGCGCGCGATCCTAAGAGTTTCCTCCGAGGCCCAGCCCGGGGAGTAAAGGGAGGAGGGAGGATGAAGAAGGAGGAGGAGGAAGGAGCAGCCGCTGCCATAAGGGGTCGGGCTGAGCCGGGAGGAAGCAAGCAAGCCAGCCAGGGAAGCAAGGAAGCAAGGAAGGAGAGTCCAATCCGCAGCTAAAGCTTTGCCGCTTCCACCGCCTTCTCCTGCTTCTTCTCCTCCCGCATCATCCTCCCTCTGGCGCTGGGCGCGCGCGGCGGCGGCAGGTTCCCCACTCCGTCACGTGGCGCAGGCAGCGCGGCTCCTGATTGGACGAGCGGGATGCAGGGCACCAAAGGAAGAAGAGGAAGAGGAGGAGGAGGATGCTCAGGCGGCATAAAGAAGAGGCAAAGAAGAAGCGGCGGCTGAGAGGAAACAGCACAGGAAGCATCTCTACTCTTACTATGACCACTGATCCATTCTGTTTCGCTGGCGCAGTGGGTTAAAGCACTGAGCCTGCTGAGCTTGCTTTGCTGACTGAAAAAAAGGGCGCGGGTTCGAATCCGGGGAGCGGCGTGAGCTCCCGCTGTCAGCCCAAACAGGGAAGGCAAGGGAAGGTAAGGGCTCTCCGTGCAGACACATGACATTGGAGGTGTCTACGGACAACGCCGGCTCTTAGACCTGGAGATGAGCGCCAACCCCAAGAGTCGGACACAACTGGACTTAATGTCAGGGGAAATCTCTTTCTCGGATTGGGGGGGACGGGGGAGGGACTCTGCTGCCTCCTCCTCCTCCCCGCAGTCTGGATCCTGCCTCAAGGACTCCTCGGTGGCATCTCCTTGAGGTTTGAGAGGACCTTGCGCGGCGAGATCGGGGGCCAAAGTGAAGGAGGAGGGTCGGAGAAGGGCTGCAATGCGCTCCTCGGAGGTGGAAACGAAGCCTTGAGCGGGGAGCAAGGCGTTTGTTTGCGAGCTTTGCTGACAAGGCTCCCTTTCCTCCACATCTACATTGTAGGATGGATACAGCTCGGTACCCATTGGACTGGCAGGCAAAGAGAGCGGAAACCTCCGGAATCCATAGCATTGAGCCGGCTGCATTCATTCATTCATTCATCCATTCTACAGCGTAGATGCCCCTCTATGGAGCTCATCACATTAGGGGCTTCCGGTGTCGCAATGGGCTTGTTTATTGATTGATTGATTGATTTACGACATTTAGCCTATATGCCGTCTTTCTCACCCCGAAGGGGACTCAGAGCGGCTTACAACACACACACACACACACACACACATAATATAATATAATAAATATTATATAAAATATAATATTATAATATAATATTATAATATAATATTTATATTAATATTATAATATTATATTATATTAATATTATATTAAATATTATAATAATATAATATAATATAATATTATTAGCATAGAGAAGCTTCCCACAAGGATGGTAAAACATCAAAAACACCCGGGCAACGTCCTTGCAGACGGCCAATTCTGTCAACACCAGAAGCGACTTGGAAGTTTCTCAAGTCGCTCCTGACACGACCAAAAAAAATTACTATATTGTACTATATTGTAATATTACTAGTAATATGACTTGTTATATATATATATATATATATATATATATATATATATATATATAAAACCCTTGTACCGGCAGGACTTTAAAACCGACAGGTCGGAGATTCGAACCTGTGGAGAGAGAGCGCGGGTGAGCTCCCTCTGTCAGCTCCAGCTCCAGCTCCTCCCCCCCCACGCGGGGACATATGAGAGAAGCCTCACACATCAAAACATCCGGGCCGCCCCGCAACGTCCTTGCAGACGGCCCATTCTCTCACACTTGCAGTTTCTAAAGTTCTTCCCGACACAAGCAAATCACACTAGAGAATGAATCCACTTGAAATCCGGTTTCTGCCTCCTGCGGAATTCTGGGATTTGTAGTTTAGGGAGGAGCCTTAACAGTCTCACTAAACTACAAACCCCAGAATTCTTCAGGAGGCAGAAACCATTTCAAGTGGATTCATTCTCTAGTGTGATGAGGTCCTATTCTATCTCAACTTAAGGCCCCTTCCACACCTGATCTGCTTTGAATTGGGAGATATAGAGCAGTGTGGACTCAGATAACTAAGGGGCCTTCCACGAGCCCTATATTCCAGAATATCAAGGCAAGAAATCCCACATAATCCGAGTGTGGACTCAGATAACCCAGTTCAAAGCAGACCTTGCCTTGGTATTCTGGGATATAGGGCTGGGTGGAAGGGTCCCCGGATAACCCAGTTCCAAGCAGATCTTGTGGGCTATTCTGCCTTGATATTCTGAGTTATATGGCTGTGTGGAAGGACACTATATCAGTCTCTAGGAGAGCTATAGATCCGTTCTCAAGCAATGGTGTTTGGGCGGAGAGCAAGCCCAGCCCTTGGGTATCTATCTATCTATCTTGCGTGGTCTTGTCGCATTTAGAAAGGGCACTTTGACTCAAGATCTGGGGGAAGCAGATGGCGCGAGGCAGATAGGATCCGGAAACGAGATCTCTGCTCAGTGGGAGCCCTAGAGTGGTCTTGATTCCAATGGGGAGGGAAATGAACCAATAAGGAGGCACCGCACCTCCCTAAATCAAGGCCCCTTCCCCTCTCATACTCAGGGATCCAATCCTTTCCTCCTAACGGGATCCCCCAGTGGCGCAATGGGTTAAACCCTCGTGCCAGTAGGACTGCTGACCAATAGGTCAGCGGTTCGAATCTCGGGAGAAGCCTCCCCCAAGGATGGTAAAAGAAAAAAAATCAAAACATCCAGGCAATGTCCCCTGGGCAACGTCCTTGCAGGCGGACGGTTCTCTCACACCAGAAGCGACTTTGCAGTTTCTCAATTCGCTCCTGACACACACACAAAATAAGAACCTTGGAAGATCTAGAAGGGAAAATCTTGGCGCGGAGACTACATTGCCATAGATTGTCTGCTTTGAACTGGATTCCATGGCAGTGTAGAAAGGGCCTGGGAGAGGGATCCATCCTTGTTCGTATCCAAAAAGTTATGGTAGAATGGTAGAATCCTAGAGTTGGAAAAGACTGAGATGGCCAAACCTCCCTCACATTTCCCAGATGTCTCCTGCTTCCCCTCCGAAACCGCAGAATGCTCCCACCCTCACACTTCTAGCTGCGTTTCGCTTTGCAGATCCACATCCGCCAAACTGTATTTCACAACACCCTTCCTTCCCTCCCTTCTTCCCTCCCTCCCTTCCTTCCCTCCTCCTTCCTTCTTTCCCTCCTTCCCTCCCTCCCACCCTCTTTCTTTCCCTCCCTCCTGCCCTCTTTCCTTCCTTCCTTCCTCCCCTTCCTCCCTTTCCTCCTTTCCACACTACTTCCTCACTCCATCCCTCGTTCCTCCCTCCCTTCCTTCCCTCCTTCCACTCGTCGCTTCCACCCTCCCACCTTCCCTTCCTTCCTCCTTCCTTCCCTTCCTCCTTCCCATGCTCTTTACTTCCTTCCTCCCTCCCTCTTTCCTCCCTTCCCTTCTTCCCACCCTCCCTCCTTCCCATGCTCTTTACTCCCTCCCTCCTTCCTCCCTTCCCTCCTTCCATCAGTCCCTTCCTCCCACCCTCCTTCCCTCCCTCCATCCTTCCCTTCCTCCCACCCTCCCTCCTTTCTTTCTTCCCTTCCCTTCCTTCCCTCCATCCAGGCATGTAGCCAGGGGGGGGGGCTTAGCGGGCTTTAGCCTCCCCCCCCCTGAGAAGGCCTTACTGGTACATTATTTAAACTGTTATGTTTATTCATATCATGATCTGATCACCATGCTCATTATATCCCACATTCATGGGGTTATTGGGATAACAATACAAAGGGTTTGCTAGGGTAGACCCTCTTTCGCTCAGTTTCAGCTCCCCCCCAAATCAAACTCAGCCCCTCCCGAATCAAAATCCTTGCTACTGCCCTGCCTCCGTCCTTCCTTCCTTCCCTTCCTCCTTCCTTCCCTTCCTCCTTCCTTCCTTCCTACCTACCTAGACATTTACACACAAGACTAGCAGAGAAGGAAAACCCGGTTGACCCCAAGGACAGGTTCCTCTCAGGCCCCTTCCACACAGCTGAATAAAACCCCCAGATTTTCAGCATTGAACTGGGATACATAGCAGTGTGGACTCAGATAACCCAGTTCCAAGCAGATATTGTGGGATTAGCGGGGTTATATGGCTGTGTGCAAGGGCTCTCAGATGCTTCCTTCACTCCCTGCAAAATGTCAACTCCCCACCTGGCATAAGGCTGGAGATGTCATGGAGGAGGAAGAGAGCAGTTACCAAGCCTTTTCTTCCTCCTCCCAGCCAGACTACTGAGGGCTTTTCCACATAGCCCTATGACCCTGAATATCATAGCAGAAAATACCACAATATCTGCTTTGAACCAGGTTAGCTGAGTCCACACTTCCAAATATTCCAGTTCAAAGTAGATAATGTGGGATTTTATGCAACTGTGTGGAAGGGGCCACCCAGCTGGGCCATGCATGCAACCCAACTCCATTCTGCTGTGTCAGAATGTCCAATCAAAACCCTCCTGACAGATGCCCATGCCCCTACCTCTTCCATATATTAACAATGATAATAAATAAAGGCTCTTTCCATTCTTTGAACTGGGTTATCTGAGTCCACACTGCCATATAGCCCAGTTCAAAGCAGAAAATGTGGGATTTTTTTTTATTCAGCTCTGTGGAAGGGTCCTGAGGCAGAGAGCCTGGATTGCTCTCATCCATGTAAGCATTGCCCAAACCCAGGTGCCTCAGTCTCTTCCAGACCAACCCAGAGCAATGACAGCCTCAGCTCTGTAGCCTCTTCATCGCCTTCTACATCAAGGTGTGCTGCACATTCATGCTTTACATAGCAACAACATGCCCAGAGAAGGAGTGAAAATGTAGTATCTGCTGGAGTTTACTTACCTGGATACCAAAAAAAAAAAATACTCAAGTCCCATTATGTACAATGTAGTTGTTAAATGGTGTTTTGTATATAAAAGGGGAAAACACAACAAGGTCTATTTGTTTGGAATGTTATTTGTTCATTCATTTATTTATTTGAGGGATGGTTGAATCTATGGATACAGAAACTGTGGATACACTTGTACCCTTCAATGTTAAGGGTGGGACTCCAATATAGTGAGGAATTCAGAGAAAGAAAGTTTCCATACAGGAAACAATCAGGGCCAGCTGACACCTCCCAACAAAAGATTCCCCCAGGCAGGAAACAGCCAGGCTTTGAAGCTGCAAGTCCATTCAATGCTAATCAAGCTGGCCAATTGTAACATTCACACTTGCCTCAAGCAGACAAAAGTTCAATATCCCACCCTGGGCATTCCACAGATGTCAATCGGGGCCAGAATCAGAACCTATCAAGGCCAGCTAACATGCCCAACAAAGGGTTCCCCCAGGCAGGAAGCAGCCAGCCTTTGAAGCTGCAAATCCATTCAATACTAATCTGGGTTTTATATGGCAGTATAGATGGGGTCTGAGATGCTAATATCAAGTGGGGCCACACCTAGAATTAGGCCTTTGGGTAAGTGTATACATGTGAAGGAATGGATGGAAGAGACAAGAAATTATTGTTTCCGTGTAACCACCTTTGCTGATTAGAGCAGGGTGGATGCAAAATAAATGCACAGTAAGAATGTCTAACTCTTGTGTATATCTACTTAAAATAAATCCCAATAATAATCTGAAATAAAAAAGAATACTTGGTGTGAATCAAAGGACCCCTCCAGACAGGCCTGATATCCCAGGATCTGATCCCAGGTTTTCTGTTTGTCCCAGATTATCTGGCAGTGTGGACTCATATAAACCAATTTATAGCAGAAAACCTGAGATCACATTCTGGAACAAAGGGCTTGTTTGGAATGGCCCAAAAGGCAAAAGCATCCTGGTTTAGGGGAATTAATGACCAGCGGGAGGGTCACCGTTGCTGCAGAATTAATGCAGTTTGATACTTCAACTGCCATGGCTCAATGCTATGGAATCATGGGTATTATTGTTTCGTGAGGCTTTGTAAAACTTCAACTCCTAGGATTCCATAGCATGGTGTCAAACCGCATTAATCAATCAGTTAACATGTTTTGAGTGTCATAGATACACATAAAATTGTTATGCATTTGACAACAATGATTGGGGTAGCACAGGGCAGTAGTTTGAGTGGGAGGCCAGTTTGAATCCCAGCTCAGCCATGGAAACCCACTGGGTGATCTTGGGCAGTTCATGCTCAGTCTTAGAGGAAGTATATTTCTCTGAGAAACTCATAGGATAGAGAGACATAAATAATAACTGGCTCAAAGGCACATAGTAACCATTACCACAACAATACTAGGTGGAGAGGCTTACAGGATTTTAAAAAACAATTGCCAAAATAAAGTAGGCTGGTGGCATTTGTTGTTCTGCCTTAGGCAGCAGGATCTTTTGGGGCAGCCCTGTTAATGTTTGTGAAGAGTAAGCAAGTGCAACTGCATCTATCAGAAAGTGTATTTTTAAAAATCTACTGTATATTCCCATCAAGAAATGTTTCTTTTTCTGTAAACCGTTGGATTTCCCCCCCTTTGTAGGCAGAGAGTAGAAAGCACCACCAAGGAGCTCACACACAAAGCACCACCATGTGGCAGGAGAACATCAGTCACTGGCTGGATTGCATTATGGAAGAAGCCGTGAAATAAATAAACGGTTCCTAAATGAATTCCTAAAGTCAGAGGCTGACAGCGACTGGAGAGGGAGAAAGAGACCGAGGAAGCTGTTTACAACTGTGTTGCGAGTCAGAGCATTTTAAAAGCTGGAGTGGTCTCCTTTATTAAGCACACACACACACACACACACACACCAGGTTTGATTTCTTTGCTAGTAGTAAATGCTGAGGATTAAAAATTATATAAAAGAAATCTTGTAGCTTTGCTGTCATATGAGAAGAAAAGGGATATGTCTTCTCAAAAGCCAAAGGGAAATTATAACATTCAATAGGGAAGTTAAAGGAAATGAAAGGAAGTTTCATTAAAAGTTGGTATACTATTGTCATGTCATAATAGATTACTTGCACTGGAAGACTATTCATAGAGCTCAATGGGGGTCCCTGATAGGCTTGCACATTTTAGGAGAATCACTATCTCTTTCTGCTTGCCAGATACCAGAAGCCCCCTGTATCTGTTTTCGCACACCTCCTGAAAACAGGATTGCTGCCAAATGGGTGTTTTTGGTCCATAATGAATAACTGCAGCTAGATCTGGCCCATTTGGGCAGAAATGGGGAACTTATGAGGCACCCTTTTCCTCTGGGAACCTTCCCTTCAAGGTAGCCTGGGTGTCAGCAATGGGGTTAAGAAAACACCCTACCCAGCCCATTATGAGGGTGGGGGCTTCCCACAGGCTCCCCTTCCATATAGTTCATTAAAGCCTGGATTTTTATAAAGCATCTGAGTTCAGATGCCATTCTTTCTGGATTCTTTCCCTTCTGTTTGTAGAGGGAACTGGGTTTAATGTTTCTTAAAGCTGTATCTACTCTAGAGCAATGTTTCCCAACCAGTGTGCTGTGAGCGATTATCAGGTGTGCCATGGGAAATTGGAACCTCCAATACCCTTTCTTCCCCCTCCTGCCGAACACTTTTTCTTCTCCACTCAGGCTCCCTTCTTCCCAGCCTCACTCTGCTTGCTTTGCCTCACTTTGCTCACGCTGCCGCTTCTGCGGGAGGGGGGGGGGGGGAAGGGAGGAAAACATGACCCGTGTGGGCACTACTGTGCAGACTTGCCCCACGTCTTCCTCCCTCCCCTCCACAGTGCTCCAAAACTCAAGGTCAATGCCCATCAAACCTTTCCAGTATTTTATGTTGGATATGGGAGTTCTGTGTGGGAAGGTTGATTCCATTCCATCATTGGTGGAGTTCAGAATGCTCTTTGATTGCGAGTGAACTATAACTCCCAGCTGTTGAGCAAGACCTTTGTGTGTGTCTTTCTGTCATTCCTGCAAGGATATCTATATTGTGTTCATCGAAAAAGGCCCAGGTTTCACACTGAGTGTATAAACACATTTAAAAGCATATTAACTCTAGAGTAGAAAGTAGTAACTGTGTTAGAGTGTCATTTTGTGTCATTTTGGTTGGTGGTGTGCCCCAGGATTTTGTAAATGTAAAAAATGTGCCACGGCTCAAAAAAGGTTGAAAAACACTGCTCTAGAGGAAAGACACTTTCTCTCCCAGCACCACACAGCTTTCCAAGAAATTTTAAGGAAACCCAGGGAAGGAAGAGTGATGACCTGACACTCAGTGGAGACATCCTCCCTGGACTACCTTTAAAATCCCTTCAGTTTTCTCTACTGCCTGCAATTTCCTTTCAGCTTGGGGTTTTGATTCTTAAAGCTGTTTCTACTTTCTACTCTAGAGGAGAGGTAGGTTTCTTGTTTTGTTTGCTGGGATTACTATTATTAATAAAGATTACTATCTTTTATAAATATTTTCTAAAGGAGAGGAAGGAGAAAACAAAGCTAAAGGTGACTTTCCAAGCCCCCCAATACCCATGCATGCACCCCACCCACCATCCTTCAGGTCCTCAACTCCCAGTCAGTCCCACTAAAAAAAGATCAGGAAAATAAAGGAAAATCGAAAAGATGCGACTGTGATGCCAAATAGGGGAGGAGGAGCCATGATCAGCTGCCTCGTGGTCCCTTTTCAGATGGGAACCCCTGTGTAAGGAATCCTTACCCTAGCTGGAAGGGCCATAAACTAATCTGTACCTTGAAGTATAAGAACCATTTCAAAGCAAAAACATTGAAATAGTGAAACCTGCTTAAATTTTAAAGAAGATTTACCATCTAAGATTTAAATAACTTTGTTATTGAAACCATTTACGAGCCTGTATTCTCAAGTAACCAATACGCTTTTGTGCCTCTCTGAGAAAGTAGTTTGAACAATAAATATTATTCTGTTCAATTTAAAAGTCAAGCCTCGCGTGTGCCTTTTTCTCACAAGAAGTCCCTTAAAGAGTGCCAGCAGTCCTAAGAGATATTTTATGTCAGCACTCTACAAAGCCGATATTTGCCTAGGAGCTAGAAGGGGTTTGGGTAGAAGTACTTATACTGCATCCTGAAAATCCTTGATCATTTTAACAAGGTTGGTGGTGGCGTTACCTTGAAGAAGAACTCTTAATAGGGCACGAGTTGGTTATTAGAAATTCCCCTCAACGCTTATAAAGCAGGGCCTGAGCTGTTACGTTTGGTGGCAGCAGTGGGATGAAATAGGAAGGTCCACCCTGCCCAAGTGGTCAAGGGGTCTGAGTCCGTTACACTCTGATGACTGGGCCCTTTCCATTTCAGGCACCCATACAAACCAGAGAAGCCAGATTGGCTGAAGGAAACACCTAAAAACGGATCCAGGCTCAAGTCTAGTTCCTGGCTATGAAAGAGGGAAAGCATTCAGGATTTTAGTATGAACTATCCAAGGTGCTGAACCATATTTCCAGTGCAGGCTTAGCTCCTTTAAGTTTGGATCAAAACATGGAGTGGATCAATCCACCCCATTTATATGAGAACCGCTAGTCACCAAAGGTCCATGGACAAGACACAACCTAACTTACCTTTCAGAGCTGTTGTGAAGACGAAAGTGTATACTTTCCCATTTATGACTCCACAGTCTCTTTGTTAGAAATATAGGATAAAGATAAAATAAATATTAAATTATAACTACACATTGATTTTCCTCTTATCCATTGTATATACATACAATTCCTGATGTTGGCTTCTCTTAATACAATTTGGACTGTAACAAAACATTGTTAGTAGGTTCTCATCAAGCCTCTTCAAGCAATAGAAGATGAATAAGATGAGCAAACTGGCATTGGCTGGGCAACGTTGACATACCATCTTATTGCTAATCAAGGCAGAGCAGCAGCTCCTAAAAAGAATGCCAAGCATACCTACTTCAGAGTGTCCAGAAGCCATCACATCTTTTAAATTGAGATGCACTAAGACAATGCACTAAGAGAGGTCATCTCATATTGAGTAGACTATATATAGTCTAAGGTTGAGTTTGCTTAACTGCACTATGGAAGAGATAAGATTCTTGCACTGTGTGAAGGACAAGATCACAAGAGGTTCAGCACTCTTACCATTGCACTGGTTGCTGTTGTTACATGCCTTGATGTTAAATCTGTTTTACAGCAAGCTGTTTTACAGCAAGTGCATTCGGCATTAAATTGTTGCCAGTCTGTACTCTGCCCTGAGTCGCCTTCGGGCTGAAAAGGGTGGGATAAAAGTGTGGTAAATAAATAATAATTAATTAATCAGGGGGAGTTGCCATTGCTTCCTCTGATACTAAGAATATGTGACTTGTTCAAGGTCACTTAGTGAATTTCCACATTTGAACTGGGATTCAATCCCTGGTCTCCCGGACTTGTACTTCAACATTCAAACCACTGGATGAATATGGTTAGAGAAGAGGTGAGAGTCATGGTTCTTGAGATTTTGTTGGACTTCACTTTCCTGCATAATTGGCTATACAAGTTAGGACTGTTGAGAATTGCAGTCCAGCAACAATTGAAGATCTTACCATTCCCAATTCTCCCTTAGAAGAAAAAGAATGCACTGAATCACATAATTACTTGCTGTTCTTTTTTATAATCATGTGCAAATTGGATAGGGTAAGTTTATTGGGACAGATAATAAGTTTGGTTTGTCTGAGTTATTTTTTTAAATAGTAACTTTCCACAGTTAGCATATGTCTTCATGAGATCCATAGAAAGAACCCGAGATGTTTTAAAACCTTCTTTACACAGCAAATTAAATGCGGGGGAGTCTGAAACTTGACACATTTGTCCATTCAGGCAGAAGACATTTAAAAACTGGCTTTGAATCCCAGCAGATTGTAACCAGCATGTGTGATGTTGAATTACTTTGTTTTTCTGACAGGCTCCTCCTTTATAACAGCTGCATGGAAACCAGGTACACACTGGGGATAAGTGTTCCCCATTGAAAAGCATATGGCTGAGAATTTGTTCAGGTTGTTTTTGTTTAAAACTTATCCAATCATGACAATCTCCTCATAGTTTCACTTGAGATTTATTCTTCTTTTTTTTTACAAAAAGAAACGGAATGGGAAAAAAGTGGAACTTACAGATTTGTTCATCCCTACAATGAACCTGTGGCCATTGCCTCTCTACAATGCTCTATTTTAAATTCTTTTCGGGGCTTTTTTAAACATTAATGGACATTTCCCATTGCCAAAATGGGTGTATTCAATACCCCAGACATGGCTTATTGAAAATTGTAGCTCTGATCAGTCCCTTTCATTCAGGGTAATGCAAAATGCCTATACAAGTCACTTGAGTCATATTAATTGTTTTCTTTTTTTGTACTGGAAGGTGGTCACCACATTGCTACTGGCACTGTTGGCAAAAGTAGAAACCCCACTCATAATAATTCAATTAAAATATTCCAGAGTTTGTTAGATTTATACAGTATGACTCTTTTATGCACAGATTCAATATCCATGGTTTCATTTATCTATGCTCCAAAAATATTTCCCCCCTGAAAGTGTTTGTGGGACTCTCTAGGTGCTCCAGTGCAGTGTTTCCCAACCACTGTGCCGTGGCACACTAGTGTGCCATGAGCAATCACCTGGTGTGCCACGGAAAAGCCTCTCTTCCCCCCTTCCCCTTCCTGCCGAACTCCTGCTGCTGCTGCTTGCGGGGGGAGGAGGAAGGGCCGGGTAGCGGCGAAGAAGGGGCTGGGGCGCCATCTCCTTTGGCCATTTTCGTGTTTATGTGTACCAACTATTATTACATTTGGCATTGGCTGGATGTGATAGCCTTTCTAGTGACTGTGTAACAACTCTCCTGTTCACCAGTTATACATGAGGGACTCATCCAATGTCCACCTGGAATGATACAGGAGCATATATATTGAAGGTGGAAGCCTCATTATTGTTCCATGAGGTGTATTGATGCATCAGAACAGTACTAGTGGACTGCTTTGAAGCTATATGGACACATTTTTTCTAAACACAGAGCGAGACTGACAGCTGTTGAGCAAGACCTTTGTGTGTGTCTTTCTGCCATTCTTGCCAGGATATCTATGTTGTGTTCATCGAAACAGGCCCAGGTTTCACACTGAGTGTATAAATACATTTAAAAACATATTATCTATATGTATTACTGTGTTAGAGTGTCATTTTGTGTCATTTTGGTTGGTGGTGTGCCCCAGGATTTTGTAAATGTAAAAAATGTGCCGCGGCTCAAAAAAGGTTGGGAAACACTGCTCCAGTGCAATACTTTGGTATGCCTATAGGGTTCATTATTATCCACTTTTCAATACGCATTGGGGATCTTGAAACATACCCCCCATATTGTATTGTAAATTTGAATGGGAGGGCATCACGGATGACATTTGCTATCTTGATGTCACTGAATACCCCATTTCCTGAATCTTATCGCATACTTTTACTTCCATATGACCCTCCCCCCCCAAAAGAAGTTTTCAACAAAAGCAACAATAAAGCAATCACAAATCTATTAAAAACCTCTCAGTTTTTGGTGTATACTAGTTTCTGCATCAGAGAGCTATTCATGTGTCCGAGTACCTCTGCAGTTGCATGCAGTAGTGCAATGCTTCTTTTTTCTTTTACTCAAGCTAGGGGTTTTCATTATGGCAGATTTGAATGTGGTTAAATAAAACCAATGCTTTAAAAATGTAAATTCACCAGAAAATGTTGTCATTGGAAAGTGCCAGAGATGCTTGATATGACCATAGCTACTAGGCATGTACAAAAAATTTGGAAAGCATTGTAAGTTAGATCAGTTTTGTATGATTCATACTTTGGTGCACAGTCAGCACCAAAAATTAAGAAATCGAAACTTACTCCATACTTTTTCGTTTTAGTTTTGTAAATCTCGGAAGTCTCCAAAAGTCAGTTTCATATTCAGTGCAAGGAAACAAAGCTCAAAAAGCAAAGCCAAAAGGCTACCTTAGTGGCCTTGCCTTCCCTCTGTAAATTAATGGCTTTTCTCTCACCATTAGAAGAGGGGAACAGAGGGAGCAGTGTTTTCTAGGAACAGCACAGAACTCTGGGAAATGTAGTTTGGGAAGGAAGTAGCCCTATGCCAGAGAATTCCAAAGGCCCTGCGCTAAACTACATTTCTCAGAATTCATCAGCATCAGAAATCACCAATCAGGATAGTGGAGAGAGAGAGAGAGAGATTTGTCCCTACCTAACAGCAGCCAGCAATATTTCCAATGAAAGGTTGAATCTGCAAAGAGGAGGATTGATGGAGACTTCTAGTAAGTAAATCACTGTGCTGGGCTGGGAAAAAAATCCCTAAATGGATGGACCCCATACTATAGGAGAAGCATATTATTTGTTTAGAGACTGGGTGGTCATCTGTCAGTAGACTTTTGATTTTGCCCTTCTGCCTGGAAGAAGGGGGTTGGACTAGATGGCCCTTGGGGATCTCCTCCAACTCTAGGATTCAATGAATTGGTTTCTATTTGTTAATATGAGAGACAACTCATCGATATAGCTGTTGTGGTTTTTAAAATGTTCTTGCCAAAACATTATTAAAAAATCTTTAAAATCATTAGATGTATGACTATTTCTGAAAATTGGAGGGAATGATCCCCTGTTATCTCTTGTCATTGTGTAGAAATTTAAAGGAGATAGCTTTTTAAAAAGAATTTTTAAAATAACAACTTTGCAAATTCCCCCAAAATTCATGGATAAGTAAAACATCCTAATATTTGGTGGGCTAACAATGGTAAATGTGTTCTGCCATTGTAGTAAGTTCCATCCTAATAGCATTAAAATGAGGGAGAAAGGAACCCCTGAAGTTTCCCCTATTATAGTAATTTAATTATGCACATGCACAATTACTGTAACGAAATGGTAATAAATTCTGTTACTCTTGTTATAGTAATGATTTTTTCACTAAGTATATATTAGAAACACTTTAGAAATGATGCGCTAGCACCCCCCAGTTTTGTAATGACGTTTGAACCATTTTAAGAGATCACACATCCCTAACAGCTGCTAATAATATATGTATCACTTCATTGATAACAGTTAACAGTTCAAGGAGGTAATATTTTATGGAAAACATCTTTTCACTTTTGGATGTGCGGGTATCTTTTTGTTGCCTACTGATGGTTTTTTAAAACTGCTTCAGCTGTTATTCTCTTTCCTGAATTAAATGCATGAGTTATTGAATGTGGCAAGAACTTGATAATCTGAATGAATGCTATTTGGGAGCCATTACAATCAACCACTTGGATTACCAAGTTTATCACAAATTACACAATGCTGTTTGGTCATTTATATATCAAAGGTCTATATACCACTCCCCAGGGATTTAAAAAGGAAAAAAATGTATATTCCCAGGGTGGCTCAGGAGATTAAAAACAATAACATAAATGCAATCATACTCAGTGCGAGAATTTGCTGAAAGCTACAGAAACACAAAAGTCATAACATCCAGCCAACTAAATATAGGTCTAGCTGAGTTAATGAAATAGATGTGTTTCTGGAAATTACTTCTTTAACAGGAAGTTTGATACCAGAGGCAGAATTAAATGGAACAATTACAGGTAGGCTCCTACACCACCATCAAAAAGGAAGGAAGGAAGAGGAAGGGAGGACAGTTCGACAAGTTTACGTAAAAGATATCCAAAACTACCATACATAACTGTGAAATCAAACAAATAGCTCAGAGAAGCCATGATAAAGTAGAGAAAAACATTTTAAATCTTCTAGAGACTTCTTGAAAGGTTATTCAGAATATACCAGGAGGTTTTTCTTTCTTTCACCAGGTTCCACTTTTATGATTTCCCTTCTGTTAGCCAAGCTTATAAATTATATGCTTTTCTAACAAGCTGGTGAATAAGATCTATCTGATTTCCTCTTTTCTCTCAATTTTGCTGTCCAGATCTGCTCAGTAAGGAATTATGGAGGCAGTTGCTCTTTACCTTGCTTGTTGTAGGCAAGCACAGGCACCTGCAGTAGGAATTCCTAGAGAAGCATCCCATTCTTGCCCAGTAAATGCTTCTTTATGAAATTGTTTACAGCACACATGCACACACTGCTACAAGTTGACACTGAAACTGTGCTTTCCAGATGTCCTTCACAATGATCCCAATGTCAACGCTGAAAAAAAAAATCTCACAATCCACCCAGATAGACAAAGGACTAGGAGGAAAAGATGAGACATAAAAAGACATTTGCTAGAATGCAGGACTGGATTTATGGGTGTGTAATCTAGAGTTACAGATCTGTATGCATGGCTCCAATGTAGTAACTGTTCCGCATCCCAGATATACTTTACCTGGCATCAGATACATGGAGAAAATGGGCCCCAATTCCGTTTTATTTATTTATTATTTGGATTTGTATGCTGCCACTCCCTGAGGGCTCAGAATAGGACATGAGCAGATGACATATCCACCTCCTTTCACTACCCAGCAAGGTTGCAAAGATCAGAATCAGTTTTGTACATATTTGCTGGCTGATGGGAGATGGGTGGAAATGCTAGGATTGGCATCAAGAAGGACTGGTTCCTTCACTTGGCTGATTCCCTGTAAAGTAGATGGTGGAGGGATGTTGAGCCCAAAAGATGTTACTTAGCTATGCAATACATGTAGAATTCCAGTCTTTGTACAAAGGTGCATTATAATTAGAGGTCACCAGAGCTCTATTAAATAATGTATGCCTGTATCACAGTAAAATAATTCCATCTTCAGTGTCAAGTTGGCTTTGACAGAAAATCATCTGTAAAAAAACTATTTGTAGAAAAACTCTTATTCTCATTTATATCAGTTCTGTCCCTTCTTCGGTTCTACGAAAGAGAATGTCAGAGAAAGAGCCCTACTTCATTGAAACCTGCTGTAAGATATACACTGCTAAACTAAGTAGACAACAGGCTTGATCCTGTATGAGCTCATTGTATGTTGCTTCAGGTCCCAAACATTTAACTGAAATTATTAGGTGGGAATTTTCATGGCAAAAGCCTTTTAAGTATGGCGAGTTCTTCTCATCATACCCTCCTAGAAGACTATCCCATTGAATATGTATAAACCAGTTGATGTGTTATAATCCACTGCCTGTGAATTTCAAATGAGAGGATAAAAAGGAAGAGGCATATCATCTGATCACATTCTGGTACAGAGATGCAGGGTTTAAAAGTTTGGGTATCTCAGTGAAGAATTTCTGCTACTCTCTTTTTTCCCTTAACATACATCCTTTTCTTCAGGAAAAACATGCCCTAATATTATAAAAGAAAACAAACATCAGCTTGAATCCTGTTGATGCCTTATGTATGCGGATTTGGGCTAACATAAATGGTGGCTGAAAGAAAAGCCACTAGTGAAGTGGCAGTGGCTAGCACAGCGGGTTAAACTGCCAGCTACAGAAGATCTGACAGTTCAAGCTGTATGTTGAGGTGAGCTCCTATCATCAGCTCTATCTTCTGCTTACTTAGCAGTTTGAAAAACAGCAATGTGAGTAGATAAATAGGTATCACTTTGCGGGGAGGTAAAAAGGCACTCCTGAAGACATGCTGGCCATTCCGTCAGGAAGGCATACATGGACAACAGGCTTCTCAGTGTAGAAAAATGGAGCAATAGCACCTGCTCATGAAATCAGAAGCCTTGCCTCTGTTTATGTACTGTCTGTCTTTGTTGTCAAGTGTATAACAGCATTGAGTGCTTGCCATATAGGTACCCTGTAATTCACTCTGAGTCCCCTTGGGGAGAAAGAGCAAAATATAAATAAAGATGATGATGATTATTATTATTCTAATACTACTACTATAGAAGTCATTTTAGGACATTATTAGTCCATATCAGCTTGCCTAAATGCCAACATTTTGAGAAGAAGACCTTGTCCCAGTCTAGCTACCTTTTGTGTCATATTTGGTGGGAACATGAGAAAGGACCTTCTCAGTGGTTGCTCCCAGACTTTGGAAGCCCCTTCCAAAGGATAGCAAGTGAACATTTTCCTATTTTATCAAGTTGTTATAAATTTACCATAATGGGTTTTTAATGATATGATAACTCATTGATATTTTATTTTTCATCTTTTAATGAGTTTTAAATAGCTTTAACTTTACATATCATGTAATTTTTTAAAAATAGTATGTCAGTCGAGCATCAGTAAAACATCTCTCTTGCTATGTGTGTATTTATCGATGTTTTTTATGTTTTTTAAAATTTGTAATGGTTTCATAACATATAAGTCACATTGAATCCTAGTAATGAATCCCTAAATAAAATAACAAGGAAGACCTTGGAGAAGGATGCTGTTTGGAGCTGGTGGATTTCATTTGCCTTCTGTCCCAGCCAATCTAAGGCCTTGGAAGGAGTGAAGACACTAACACAGGATGCCAACAGTATTTTGTCTATTGTTAGTGCATCCTTAAAGATGTCATATTACAGAAAGTAATCTCCAAAAATTTAGCAACATTCCTATGTCTGAATTTGAAAAGGTTCCCAGCAGAAATATGTGGTTAATAATTTACATTTATTTTAAAACTACAGATGATGTTTTCCTCTGTTTAGACCCCATTTTCTCAAGTGTGTGAGCTTATGGTCCTTGAGGGACACAAAGGGAAATATTATGTTAGTTATGCATTGAATGGCCTGATAACAAATCCACTTAAAGTTTCAAATGAACCTTTTCTAAGGCACATAGGCAAAGGAGCACCAGGCGTTATGGTTTGCGTTGCGTAACTGTAATTGTAAAACAGAACTGGGGGAAAGTTCTAATTGTTCCAGGGACATTTTGCAACCCATTGAAGTCTGTGGTTAAATTCCAAATGAATGGCCTGGGTCTGCTTTGCATGCATCCCATGCCCAACACCTTAGGGAAAAACATTCATTTTCCTTTTCATCCCATTTCTCTGAATTCCAGGCACGCTGAGGAAAGCAGAAGGAACAACGAGGGATGCTGGGAACGCTGAGAGATGAGGAGGGCGTCAGCTCCCCCTGGATTTGCCTCTGTTCGTTTATATGTGTGTGATATGTCAAACATGTACTGTATGTACTGTACTGTGATAAATAGCAGGGATTGTCTGCTTTTATATGTACCTGTAATCCGCCCTGAGTCCCCTTCAGGGTGAGAAGGGCAGAATATAAATAAAGTAAATAATAAATAATAAATAATAAATAATAAATAACTAAATTTTGTGAACTGAAGGGGAGATTTGAAAGGAACAGTAAATGCAATTTAAGTTTTTCCATCATTTCATCACTTCCAAAGTTTTAAGGAAGTAACTGTGAACTGTGGGATGGCTCTAAACATGGGCATTTGGGTTCAACTTTAATACTCATTAAACAAGGCATGCAATTGGGTATACTTAAAAAAAAGTGTATCCTAAACTTAGATATCACCCAGTTAGTTTTCCCCCTTTAACCGCCAATCAGTCTGTGTAAATATTCCCTTCTGTCTTTTTTTTCTATCGTGCTGACTAATTAGTCAAGGAAATTCTTCTCTGTATGTATTGGTTCTCATTAAATGATTGAAGGGTTTTGGGGAGCGCCCCCTTGATAATTAACACTCTTGAGCTCTAATTCCCCATTGGCACCTGGCACTTTCTGGGAGCAAATACCAAGGCACTGTAATTGTTAAACTCTTCCAACATTCATCATTTGATTAATGATACATCTCACTTCTTGGTTGGGCTCACAAGTACAGCTATGCAAGTGTCACTTCTTATTTCAGCTGAGGAGGTTGGAGCAGTGATAGCTCTTTTGTTTTCAAAGGGCTATCCAGTGGGGGCAGAAAAGTCATGGATGCTTGAATAAAGTTACTTAGAGGACTCTGTTCTGCTTTTATATGCTTGGCCCTGAGCTCACTAAAGTCAGCCCTCCACATCGCTGGGTTCAACCGTCCACAATTTGAAAATATTTGTTTTAATGTTTGAAAAAGCAAAACTTGATTTTGACCTTTTGTAAAATGGGATACCATTTTAGTACAGCATTGTATATAATGGGAATTGAGCATCCACAGATTTTGGTACTCATGGGGTTTCCTGGAATCAAATCCCAGTGGATACCAAGATTTTACTACTCACTGTTACACATTGTAGCCTTAATAGAGAAGAATGTTGAAAATTAGCTGAAAAATCAGAGGAGGGCTCTAAAGCTGCATATTTTCTTTTTATCTGGACTTAAGTCATAGAAACAAAGAGCAGGTCTCCATGGTCCAAGTTAGAAAGTGGATTAAACGGAACCAGTTCCCCTGTGGAGTGCCTACACGAACATCGAAGGAACTGGTTCAAGGCTGGGATGATGACCATAGTACCTGCTGACTGCATATAGGAATTGAACCCAGGATATTTTTTTTCTTAACCAGTCTGCAGAGATGTGCTAATGTGCATCCACATGTCATTTTGGTATCAACACTGGTTCATGACAAGGCTCAGGAAATATGAAGAAACAGGTGGAAAGCAAAAGTCACCATGGGAATGATGTGGTTTCCCTCCTGGGGGAGTATAATACAGCCTTGAGCCAGCTTTGAACTATTTTATATTGCCTGTGTACAACCACTCATTGAATTAGAAGAGACCTCAAGGGCCAACCATTCCAATCCCCTGCTATGCAGGGATATACAACCAAAGGACTTCTAATTGATGTTCATCAGTCTCTGTTTAAAAACTTCCAGAGAAGAAGACTTCACCACCCCTAAGACAGGATATCCACTATGGAACAACTCTTACCATCAGGAAATTATTCCTAATGTTTAGGTGGAATCTCTTTTCCTGAGTATTCTCCAAGCCCTATTCCTGAAAGGAAGCCAGACACCTCACATGCTTCAGTTGAGAGCTGTCATGACAGGAGAAGTGGGACAAAGGTAACTATGTAAGGCTGCTGAATTAGAAACCAACTAGAGGTAAAATAAGGTCTTATCAAGCTGTGCTTTTCTTTTTTTGGGAAATATTTTTACTAAAGCTTTTAATTACATTTGGATGGGGTCGCGGGTAGGAAAGGGAAGGATTTAGGCTGAAGGGGAGGTAAGAGGGGTGTGAGTAGGGTAGGAAATGGGGTGGAGGGGAAAAAGGATAAAGGGGAATGGGAAAAAGTGTGATTGGGTGTGAAGTAGGCAAGAAAGAGAGAGAGAAAAAGGAGAATACACACACACACACAAATACAAATATAAAATAAAAATAGAAATTGACTTCAGTTGATAGCTGTCATGACAGGAGAAGTGGGACAAAGGCAACTATGTAAGGCTGCTGAATTAGAAACCAACTAGAGGTAAAATAAGGTCTTATCAAGTTGTGCTTTCCTTGTTCTTTGCTAACCAGCTCCCTTGTTATCTAGACAGCCTTGATCCATGTAGATGGACAGACACATAAGACTGTGTTCACACTATAAAATTAGCATTTTGGACTGCATTTTGGGGCTTGTAATTTGGTCAGAGGTATTAGAGGAGTTCTTTAGTTGGGACTTCTGAATGCCTCTCAACTACAGGATATTGGCATGACTGTTAAAGATCATAGTGCTATAACTATGTACAGACAGTACCCAAGTTATAAATAAGATAGATTCCATGGGCTTGTTCTTATTTGTTTGTAAGTCACAACAGGTATATTTTAAGTGTAACTCCAGCCATATACTTAAAATATGCCTGTTCTGACTTACACACATGCACGCATGCACGCACACGCACACACACACACAGTGCTTTGGATAGCAGAGGGAAGGGCTAAGACCCCTGTGGTGTTTGTTTTGCTATATGTGCCCCTGTTCAGAAGAGTTCACCTCATTTATTTTGTCCCCATGATAACTGGATTTTGAAAAATGTGGCTTGATGTGGAAACAAATATTGGCACTAAAGCTTCACCCTTTTCCCCATGATAACTATTTCAGGAATAAATTTCCCTTCCTAGTGGGGGATTCCTTTCTCTTCCTGTTGTTTCACCTCTGTTCTTAACTAGGAGTCATATGTGGGTTGTATGTTTGTAACTCAAGGACTATCTGCAGCATGAAAGGGCACAGGAAACACAAAGAAATTCTCCATGTCAATGCCCTTTCTCACATACTGTATATATTACAAAAAGAGAGACTGACTGGGGGGGGGGGAGAGTGAGAGCAGGGCACGTGCAGGGTCAGGTCGGGGCGTTTTACTGCTTGAAGCAGACCAGATAACTTCCTTTTCTTCTTCTCTTCCTTTTCAGCATTTGCTAGTTTCTACCTTGAAACTTAAACAACTATATACAGTTGCTATAAAGCTAAAAATGGGAAGGTTTAGATGAAATGAAGTAAAAAGCACATTAGAAATACTTGACAAATATAAACACGACCATGCTATTCAGCTAACAGTTCAGAATAACAATGCTGTATGTGAAATGGTGGTCTAATGTCTATGCCCTGGATGGTGCCACCCACATTAGAATGCATGGGCACTAGAGGCAAGATTCATCCAGCATTCCACTTGGAAGTTTAACTTACCAAGACTTGGGGTGGATTTACACTGTAAAATTAATGTGGTTTGACAACATTTCAACTGCCATGGGCTCAATGTTAGGGAAACCAGAACTGAATAGTTTGACAAAGCAGCAGCACTCTTTGGAAGAGAAAGCTAAAGACCTTGTAAAACTACAACTCTGATGATTCTATAGCAGGTGTTCTGGCACAGCAGTGCCAACAGGGCTCTGTTTTTCATTTGTTGCACTGCAAGTTTGCATGTATCTTGTAGGTGACTTTCTTAGTTTGCATTTACAGGCCCAGAGGGCTGCCAATCAATCCAAAGTAGCAGACCCGCCCCTATTCCTAGGTTTTGGGAGGGAGAGAGGATGCTTTCCCCCAGTCTTAACAACTTCTCTTCAGGACAGAACGTGATTTAAAGCTGCCTGTTCTTTCCAACTTGGAAAAGGCTTTAAATCTCACCGCTTTGCTGGGGTTACAGACCACAGCTTTGCTGGGGTAACAGACACAGCTTTGCTGCTGTAACAGATCCCACTTTGCTGGGGTAAAAGAATAGCTTCACAATCCTTTGTGAAGGGATCACCTGCAATCCTACAACCTGGCTAATCGAAGGAAACCTTGCGTGGTACGGAACGTCTGGCTATCCATAACGCAGCTTGGAGTCGGAAGAAGGGTCCTCACACCAGCAAGGTAAAGAAAGATTGCCCAAGGGAAGGGTCATAGGTTTTTCCCCGAAACAGAAGACCAGCTTTGCCCAGTTTGCCGGCCCTGTTGCTGCAGACTGAGAAAGTCACCAGTTTTTTAAGAAGCCATCCAGTTTGTTCCTAAATAAAGAACTTTGTTAAACTTATTTTAAGCCTCAAAGGACCGTTATCATTGGGGGGAACTAAGGGGCCCTTCCAGCTGAGGCATCCCGGCGTCCCGTTGGGCATACAGAAGTCACGACCAAGAAATAGCCATTCTACAGGCCCAGCGTGCGACAGCACAGCAGGCATGGGCAAACTTCGGCCCTCCAGGTGTTTTGGACTTCAACTCCTACAATTCCTAAAATAATACACTTTATAATAATACACTTTATTTATATTCCGCTCTTCTCACCCCAAAGGGGACTCAGAGCGGATTACACATACTTAGCAGACAATCCCTGCCATTTCCACATACACAACATATAGACGGACAGAGGCAAACTCTGGCCACTAGGGGGAGCTGATGCACTCCTCATCTCTCAGCATTCCCAGAGTCCCTTGTTGTTCCTTCCACATACCTCAGCGTTCCTGGAGTTCTTTAATGGCCTCATAATTCAGTCAAATTTTGCCTCCCCACTTAATGTGGTACCTTTATCACCTACTTGACAGTCTTTTGGTCTGCAAAGGTCGACAGCAGGCTACACTTAAAGGTCGAGCACCCACCTCGACCCGGGCAGGCCTCGAACTCATGACCTATTGGTCAGAGAGATCTTATGCAGCTGGCACTTGGCCAGCTGCGCCACATTCCTGTTGTAAAAGCTGGTAGGCTGTTCAGAATTGTGGGAGTTGAAGTCCAAAACATCTGGAGGGCTGAAGTTTGCCCATTCCTGCTATATAGCATTGAGCCATGGTAGGTGACGTGGTGTCAAACCGAATTTATCCTACACAGTGCCGATGCACCTTTGAAGAGGAAGCAAAACTCTGAAGACTGACACCAGCTCTTATAATCTATGCCGAAAAATCTAAATTTGGGAAAACATCTGCTTGTTTTCTATGTGTCCAAGAACACATGATTTCACCCCCTGCCGTATCATCAACTCAATACTATTTTTCTAGAATAAAACTTTGTACATGTCTATTCAGAAATAAATATAACCGACATTAATATAGGCTGCTGCCAGTATCATGTGCATAACATTGTGGTGTTTTGCATCATGATCCTAGGTGTATGTTTACGAATAAAAAGATTCCAATGTGTTTAGTAAAACAATCTCTGCATATAGACTTATTGTGTAGCTCTCTCTTCTGCCTTCTCCTCCTTTTTTCATAATTTTGAACTTCACAAGTTCCTCAATTACACCTTTCTCTTCTTTTAAAAAAATTGATCTAACATACTAGCAAACTTGTACAAATATAAGATGCTCTGTATAAATGGTTTATGTTTCTGCCAAAAGAAAACAACAACCGTCAGTGCATAAATTTTTATAATCTTGCCCACTGGGGCAAAAACATTTGAAATTGTTTGTTTCTTGTAGGAGAATGAAACAGGTAAAGAGTTACATCCCTAGTCATATGCAAATCTCAGCTACAGAGGCATAAAGTATTGCAGAGCTGATATACAAGCTTAACTGTAGTTACATTCTCTTTCTCTTTTTCTCTCTTCCCTTTTTATTCTCTCTCACAAACACACATATTATGAGTATATTGTGATCACCGGTGTATTTAAAATTACCTTTTTCCTCAGGGAGCATGGAAATACATTCAGGATAGACTAGATGAGCTGTTGATAAGCAAAGGCACCTAAAGTTTGGTGAGTGACCATCCAAAATTCCATCCAGAATGGAATTACCGTATATACTCGAGTATAAGCTGACCTAGCCCATCAGGTAGGGAATTAATCACACCGAGGCACCTAATTTTACCACAAAAAACTGGGAAAACATACTGACTCAAGTATAAGCCGAGGGTAGGAAATGCAGCAGTTACTGGTAAATTTCAAATTAAAAATAGACATTACATTAATTGAGGCACGAGTAGGTTAAATGTTTTTGAATATTTACACAAAACTGTAAATATTCAAGACTGTCCAACTCTGATTAAAACATTATTCTAACTTTCTTCAATGTAAATGTGCTTATGTATCCTTCCAATAATCACAATAGTTTATTTTAACTATACATTTTGTGGGAAATGCTATGTGTATGTGAATAAGGAAAAGTGGGAAAGACTGGTGCCGAGAGAAGAAGAGAGGAAGGCATGTGCTGCACCCGAGAGAGGAGGAGTGGAAGGAGAGCTGGGTTGCTTTGAGGAGAGGTAAGGGTTGTAGCAGGAAGGCATGAGGCTGAAAGAAGCCCTTCTTTCAGCTCATGACTTCTCGCCAGGATCTTCACCTGAGTATGAGCTAAGGGGGGCTTTTTCAGCCTTAAAAGGGGCTGAAAAACTGGGCTTATACTCAAGCATACACAGTATCACACTGCAAATGGTAGAACTATAAAAGCAGGAAAGGTTTTATGTTAATGAAAAGAAACTGACTCCCACATGAAGAATAACAAAACAGCAGTGATGTGCTCAAGTCTCAATAATCCTGCTCTAATTGCAATTTACGACTTGTATGATAAAGTCCTTGTTCTAGATGGGTTAACACTGCTCACAGATGTTCTGTCTTAGCTGTGACTTCATTGATTAAACCTAATGAAAAGTGGCAGTGGACACATTTCTCATAATACAATTAGAAAGAAGTGTGCTTGAACACTGAGTGTCATATCTCAGGCTCAATTGCTCTTTCTCTGTTTGAGAATTGGAAATCTAGGCTAGTCAATCAATCAATCCACTGAGATGGTGAGCTAAGGCTTGCTTGCCCACATGGTACATCTACATTGTAGGATGAATTCACCTTGACTCCTTTTTAACTCCTATGACTTAATTCTATGGAATCCTGGAAGCTGTAATCATCATCATCATCATCTTTATTTATACCCTACCTCCATCTCCCTAATGGGGACTCAGGGCAGCTCACATGAGGCCAGGCCGAACAACGCAATACAATAAATGAAATCAAAACAAAAATAACAATATAATCAATTGCATAGAACATTAACTATAGGAAAATGAAAAAATTACAATAAAATCATTCATAACACAGAACAGTGAGTGAGCCACATGTACTGAATAAAACACTAACGATAAAAACAAGGGGTGAGACAGCAGTGGAGCGGATTATTTGTGAGGGAGGAACTCTGTTGAGAGTCAAACATGTACTGTTTAGTTGTATTTTGTACAAGAAAGAGAGAAATCAATACCTCGGACCATTCATTACACAGAAGACTCACTGGGACCCCCATATTAAAACTACATTCTTAATGGCTGGCCAGAATGCGAAGATAACACTCCAAACGGCCCTTTTTTTACATAAAGCAATGCAACTGAGAACTGCGTATTTGGAGGCGATTGGGGTAAACTGTAGGGGTGATGCAGATATCTGAACGGGATTGAGATTGTGCAATAGCTGGTCTATTTTAAACTTTGTTTTAACCTTCATTTTAAACTTTTGTGGTGTGTAATTTTACCTTGGCATTTTAATGCCGATATTTTAAACTATTTTTTTTTACTTAATCAAGTTTTAATCATGTTAACTGCTTGCTTATTTTAACTTATGTTGTACTGTATGTGTATGTCAAACTTTTTGATATGGCCAGTGGGTTAATCAATAAAGACTTCCCTAATTTTTAATGATTTTTGAAGCATATTTTTCATCGATTGCACAGCCTTAATGTATACATATATTATATTTATATGGTAATTGTTTCCATTTGTTTCTCATTATTTCAGTGAGTTAGGTTTCATCCTTTTCTTTTGTTCTGTTTTATCCAGAATCTGCATTCATATTGGAGATTGTTTACCTCCTGTTTTCTTTGTGAATTGGTTTGATGAAACAGGAGGAGATCCCACTTCTTCCTGAGATCAGCATTCCTCAGACAGACTTGGCACACAGTTATTCTCCTTTCATCTATATTATGACCACCTGAACTGCTTATTGCCTGAATATTTTTTTCCTGATACAAATGTATAAAGTGTTCAAACTGTGAACAATGAAATCTAAGAGCTTTTCAAATGTTGGTTACTGGTGTGAGATATTGTTTGCAAGATAAGAAAGTGATTAGCACCATGCAAATATAATGCTAAAACAATCTCCCTAGGATACCAACCTGGCACACAAAATCCTTGTCATATCCATACTTTCTCAAACAGAGCATGGCTTAAGTATCAAACAATTATCTGGCTTATGGCTCTAGCTATATGAAAGATAGTACGTTTTGATAGCAGTGCTTTTGTCCCCGAGTAACATTGGCTCATTATGGCACCATCCTGATAGAGTACTTTGATTAGACAAAGGATTTAGGCATTACTCTAATCTGGCTTTACAAGCAAGTAATGTCTCTGTGGATTTGATTGTAATATCACCACAGTTCTTAAGAAAATAGCTCAAAACTTCATGTTGATAGATATAGTAGTGTGCTTTTGGATTAAGCTACAACAAACTTGCTACATGCCTTGAGCTATGGGGACCCTAAAGTGAAGCTATCACTGGGTTTTCTTGAAAGCATTTGTTTCCAGGACTGGGAATTTTCTTTGAGGCTGAAGTGTGACTTGTCCCATGTTGCCCAGTAAGTTACAATGGCTGGGCAGTAAGCTAGAATCCAAGTCCAACACTCAAGTCAGTATAGCATGTTGGCTCACACAATAATTTCTATGAAGCAAATTGCATTGTATTCAATAAAATGTATTTTGAAGATTTGGTTGCTGGAATCCATTGTTGTTATTGTTGCACTAAAACCTCACTGTATAGGCTAATTTGCCCATTGTACACAGCTTGTTCTCCCGTTTTGCCATGGAGCCCATTACATGATGCACATCTACTTCTGGCCAGGCTCCATGGTGAAAGGGGAGTGCGAATGGCATACGTCAAAGCAGCGTCAACATGGGAGGCTTCCCATGTTGCCTTTGAAACAATTGGGCAGGAGAAGCCGGGTGGCAGGTCCTTCCCTCTGTGGGATGAAGCCAGCTGTAAGTTGGGCAATACGAAAGCATGGGGCAGGCTCCGCTGGGGCCCCAATGGATTTACCACAATGTGTGGCAAATCCATATGCTAATGTGATAAGGTTCTTAGTAAGGGCATTCATTCAGATCTTACAGTTCTTTGTGCCAGAAGTAGAAACTTGAATATAACTTTATAACTGATGTGTAGAATACATGAATGCTATGCAAAACTGAAAAGTACAGAAGGTGCCTTGTCTGGTTTGTTCAAAAACAGCCTGGCAGCAGCATGCTGGAGATATTATAGCTCAGAAGTTATCAACCTTTGATCCCCCCAGTATTTGGGACATCAGCTTTCAGAACTCAAAGCCTGCTTGGCCAACTATAAGGAATTCTGAGTCTGAAACACCTGGAGGACAAAAAGTTGAGAACCACTCCTCCAGTTGGAGGCCCCACATTGAGCAATTGGTTGGGTTCAATGGCCTAAGAGGGCTCCTTCAAACTCTAGGATTCCATCTTGTGTAGCAAGGCTGGAAAGTATGTGCATTTGTGGCCTCCAGAAATGGTTGCCCTTTGGATAGATCAGTCTAAGCTGTATGAAACAATACACACAATACAGCTTCATATGCAAGGAGACAGAGGCAAATTTTGAAGTACAACCATGTACTATGCTGTGACTATGTACTGAAAGTAATCCATAATGATCAAAAGAAAGCTCTTTATGTTGGTTTCATGTATCTGGCTATCTATCTTGCATACCATGTATGCATGAGTACACACATATAATCATGTTTCAAAGAAATTAGAACGAAACAAACAGGAGAGGGAACAAGATCTGCTTTAGTGGACCGCTACAGTCTTGCTTGTGAATGATGCCATTCTACCAGCTTGTATGGTCTAAGCTTTCTCTCTAAGAAAGGCCACTTACCCTCTCCCAATCATTCAGATGCTCCAGCCATTAGCTGCTCCACTTTGTATTCAATTATCTTGATTCCCCTCTCATTTACTTTTGATTGTGTTTTTTCCCTGGGTGACCCGGTGACCCCATTGGAATTCTATCCTGGTGTAATTGAGACCAAAATTAGGCCCAATCGTTTTATAAAAAGCACACAGATGCTTCATAATGAGCCTTTTAGAAATGCAGCTCTAACAAAATAACAATCAAGGACTATTAATTTTGCCATGGGGGAGAAGGGCATCATTTATACTTCCAAGTGTTAGTTTAAAGGCTGATGGATATATATTTATATAGACAGACTCAACGAAACACAGCACATTTCTCTTTGAATTAATAACATATTTTGTCTCCTGGATATAGAAGCATTCTATCTGTTCAAATATGTTACCTGTTGGAATCAAAGAGGTATCGGCACTTCTGTAAAGTGATTAGTTAGAGGGAATTCTAAAGAACATGCCTGCCCTTTTGTTTCATCTGTTTCTTTTTGGATCTATGTATTCTGACCTTTTTGTGCCCTTCCTTCCTACAGATGTTACTTCTCACTTCTTCCATAAGTTAGTTCTTCATCTTTCTTTTGTCTGAGAAGGGGGCATCCATGGAGCTCCTGCCTCAGGATGGTTTATATGCATACATGGGAGTCAGTTTTAGGGTCATTGCTACTGAAATCTAGGTAATATCCTTTTGTTGAGCTCCTCTCCTATCCCAAGATGGAGTTTGTGAAACAACCAATGCAAGTTTTCTTTTCCTTTTCTATTTTTGACCTTACAAGAGCATTTGGAGTATTTTTATTTTTACTATTTTCTAGTACAAGCTTGTATTGCACTGGCAACGCTGCATTTGGCTTAATTCACATATCAAATATTCTACATTACCTTCACATAATAAAGAATTTATTAATTGCTAAGTATTTTTCTAGTGTAACACATGGTAAACAATTTAATTTCTTAAATATGTTTCTCACGCAACACATTGGAAGTATAATGGTCTTGGAACTGGAAAAGAAATGATAAAAGAGATTTTTTTGATTGACTGCCGAGAGAGGCAACTCTGGCAGGATTACAGTACAAATCTTCACCCAGCAACACCCACCATGGGTCACACCAGATGCGGAAATGTTAAAGAATATATGTTAGTGTTTATTCGTTCAGTCGCTTCTGATTGTTTGTGACCTCATGGACCAGCCCACACCAGAGCTCCCTGGCAGCCATCACCACCCCCAGCTCCTTCAAGGTCAAGACAGTTACTTCAAGGATACCATTCATCTTGCCCTTTGTTGGCTCCTCTTCCTTTTTTCTTCAATTTTCCCCAGCATCATTATCTTCTCCAATCTTTCCTGTCTTCTCATGATGTGGCCAAAGTACTTCATCTTTGCCTTTAATATTCTTCCCTCCAGTGAGCAGCCGGGCATTATTTCCTGTAGTATGAACTGGTTTGATCTTCTCGTGGTCCAAGGCACTCTCAGAATTTTCCTCCAACACCACAATTCAAAAGCGTCTATCTTCCTTCACTCAGCCTTCCTTATGATCCCGCTCTCGCATTCATAGGTTACTATTGGGAATACCATTGCTTTAACTATGCAGACCTTTGTTGTCAGTGTGATGTCTCTACTCTTAACTATTTTATTGGGATTGGCCATTGCTCTCCTATGTATAGGAGAGGGAAAAACAAGGACAGAACAAATGAAAACAAAACGGGAAGGCTTTAATTCTGGGATTAGGGGGAATTGAGTGCTCTTGACTAGAACCTTCCTTCCAAAGAAAACCCCCTACTACTAGGGTGAGAAATTTTTTTAAATGATTTTTCTGACTAGGTAGTGCAAATCCGAATTCGAATACTGCATATGGCCCACTCCAATCTAATAAAAATGGGTGAAGCATAGAAATATGAAGAGGTAAAGCAGAAATTCCAAAGGGCTAGAGGAGGATAATGACTGTACTATTTATATTGGCTGTCTTCAATATCTCCCTTTCGGAATGCTTCACCATCTAAATCTTCAAGTCAAATATACCTAGAAAGACACATTTGGGGCTTATATATGTAGCAGATAGAGCGAATCATTGAAAATAAGCCCCCCACCAATCCAAATTTCTATAACAAATCAAAATGGTCCAGACAGGTGCCTTTCCAGATGGACTTTGCTTGATACATGCCCAGGGGAGTCCATCTCTACTGCTGACTGCCTCATGTTCAGGTAACCTGGTTGATGCTTCAAGTATAATAGGATTCTTCGTATTCATGAGCAGATGTTCAAGGCAGATGATACACCTGTCTCATACCAGAGTTTGATTCCTAGTAAATAGGGTGAATGTGGGAGGGGTATGTTGGGAGTGGTTGAACATTGATGATGGAATGGGGGAAGCAAATTCTACATGTTGAGGAGAGGAGAATAGTCATTTCCTTTAGTATGGTTCTGCACATATGGGGGCTGGATATGAAGTTGGTTTGTCTACAATTCCTCTCATGGATATACTCTTGAAATGAGATGACTTGATGTTTTCTGATACCTATTTGCTCTTTCCTTCTATGCCTTCTGAAGGTCTTCTTCAGAAGTTTGTGTGATGCTACAGAAAAGAATGGGAAGTTATACTGGATGCTGCAGAGGTAATTGTTATATTGACTCCTCCACTTCTGCCAAGCAGGAGTTTCTTCTGGGTCACAGTCTCTTCTTAGAGAGGGGAGTCAGATCCAAGCCATTCCATTTGGGTGTTTATTTTTTTGTCTGTATAGTTTTTGAGGAATGGCTTGTGACTGAACTGGAAATGTGCATGTAGACCATGCCAGTCAGAAAAATGGCCTGTGTGCTTTTTATCAAAATAAAACTCCCGTTAACCAAGTACAGCTTTTATCCAAATTATACCAACATGATCATGCTTTTAAAAACGGTTTAGAAGCTATGTGACCTCTTATTTCACTACTAAGAATGTGGAAGAGACAGAGGAAGAGGAGGGAAAACAACAATTGCTTATAAGTGTTTTTAAAGACTACTCCCCTATAAATTGCAAGAAGGGATATTGTAACAAATGAGCTATTTTTTGTACCAGAACAATGCAATTATTGTGTTTACTACTGTCTCACAAAAGCACACAGCTGGCATAATTGTTGACCAGCCAGGGAAATAAAGAACAGACATAGAGTTTGGGTTGAAAATGGACCATTTTATTTTCTTCTAGATCTATTTATCCTCGTACCCATGAGAGGTGCAAGAAGTAAGGAGGTACTAAGAGTGCATCAGCACTCTAGAATTGATGAAATTTGATGGCACTTGAACTGCCATGGCTCAATGCTACAGAATCTTGGAATTTGTAGTTTGTTGAGGGACCACCACACTTTTGCAGAGAAGGCTAAAGACCATTTAAGACTACAGCTTCCATGATTCCAAAGCTTTCAGCCATTGTTGTTGAAGGGCCTCATTACATGGGCAGGGGGAAAGCAGGGGGAAGTGGAGGGAGTGTCTTAACTTGTTCCGTTCCATCTTTCCCTGTCTTCAAGAATGGCCAGGCATCCTACATACTTACCATGCCTTTCCCCACCTTCCCCCCACTTTCCCTCACATTTTGCTGTTGGAGTCAGATAAAATATGGCCTTTGGGCTCTGTTCTATGTGCTTAGGAAATGGAGCACCACAGACTCCCACTAGATGTGCCCTCACATCACGTGATGGTTTCTGTAGGACTCCCATAGGGCTCTGCTTCTTAAACACATGGAAATGAAGTATGAAGACCATCTTATGAGGTCCATAGTGCCTTCAAAGTGAATTGATCTAAAATGTAGGGGGTGTGGAAACAGCTGAGGAAGGTGGTTTCAACTAGACTTCAGCTTTCAATGGGTGAAGCACTTGAGCCTTTGAACTCAAAATCTGACTTGCTCCCATGTTGGCCGTGTACTGAAAAGTCAACCCGAGAACCCAATCCTAAATAACATAAAATGAGAGTCTAACCCAGGGGTGGGCAATTGCCGGCCCTCCAGGTGTTTTGGACTTCAACTCCCAGAAATCCTAACAGCTGGTAAACTGGCTAGGATTTCTGGGAGTTGAAGTCCAAAACACCCGGGGGGCCTGTAATTGCCCACCCTTGGTCTAACCCATGACTCTTTCCTCCACCAAAGGAATGCCATAGGCCACATTCCCTCATATCTTCTCAACTAATTAAAACTGTCAGCCTATTTAAGACTTCATCCAAAGCTAGTTGTCACATTTACCAATCAATAATATAGGGTAGGCAAAAAAAGAAGAGAAAAATGCCTAGGCAACCTTCATGCAAGTAACAAAGCTTACAATGTCTCAAAGGTGACAACATCATAGAAGTAGAGTAGTGGGGTGGCCGGCAAAATCAAATGAAGGCTTCATGCTCTGGGTGCGGTGCACAGGTATAGGATACAGATTTTGCTGCCCTCTTTCCTTAAAGGGCAATAAAGGCATCTCCCTGCCACGAGACTGCACATTCCATCAAGTGAGACAGTCAAAAAAGACCATGTGTTGTTTGGAGTCCCTGGCATTTTGGGACTGTATCCTCTCAAACTTTCTACCTTTGAACATATATTTAGAATGTGAGTTTGTCCTGAAATTTTTTCTCCACGACCCTTCTTTTCCCAAGCTTTTGTTTATTCATAGCACATAACACCTCCCCTGGCCTCAGTAATAACCGCCTGCATGCTTTCTCTCAGCCCTTTATGAATGACACAGGCAGTAAAAGTAGGAGGCATTGCAAATGAAATAGAACAGAGATCCCCAAAAGCATAGCCACACAAGTAAACTGAAGCCTCTGCACAAAGGCCAAAAATAGTATTTATACTCTCACCATGTTCTGGTAGATAGTGCAAATCTCAATAAAGGATTGGCTCTGTGTGCACACACATCATTTAGTCTAGATAAAAGAAATATGCCTTAGCTCATCTTCTTTGAATCGATTCATCATCTTCTGCCCATTCGGGGCCCTGCAATATCCGGTGTAGTAGAAGAGTGAAGACTAAAACATAACAAAAAAGAAATGGAAGAAAAAATATTAAACTATAGGAAGAAAAAAAACTATAGGGAAACTGACAAAAGGGAAGCATGAAGGCTTCTTTTAAAATTAATTTATGTGTATATGTTTGTATTTTAGATTTATGTTTAGCTAGAGTTTTAATGAGGGAAATGGTGTAGTTAGCTGTGTTAATGTTGTTCAGGTATGCTTATGTTTTTGTATGTATAGACATTACTATTTATTTGTGTCTTTTTCTGTTAAAAATTCACATTTTAAAAAATGAAAAAGTGCTAAAAATGAAAAAAATAAGTTACCAAGAAAGGTTTCTTGGTAACACATACAAAACCCATTTGTATAAATGTAGATTTTTACTGGAATATTACCACAGTTTAAATTGGGGTGGAGACTGTGGGACCTTCCAATTATTGTTGGACTGCAACATCCATAATCCCTAAGTAAGTAGTATAGGTTAGGTCAAGGTTTTCCCCTGACATTAAGTCCAATCGTGTCCGACTCTGTGGGTTGGTGCTCATCTCCATTTCTAAGCCGAAGAGTCGTGTTGTCCGTAGACACCTCCAGGGTCATGGGGCCAGCATGACTGCGTGGAGCGCCATTAACTTCCCGCTGGAGCGGTACCTATTGATCTACTCACATTTTGCATGTTTTCGAACTGCTAGGTTGGCAGAAGCTGGGACTGACAGCGAGAGCTCACGTTGCTCCCCGGATTTGAATCTGTGACCTTCCAATCAATAAGTTCAGTAGCTCAGTGGTTTAACCCACTGTGCCACCGGGGCTCCTAGTAGTATAGCCAATGGGAAATAATATTGTGAATCACAGTTCAGCAAGATTTGGAAGCCTGCAGAATTCGTACTTGTGTTAAATGGAAACACAATCCATCTAATGATAGCATGGAGAAAGCTGAGTGCTAATTATTTATGGACCACTTCAGCACTTCTTTCTTATTGTCCTTCGTTTTTTATAAAAGGCTCAAGCTGTAGCTATGTGGCCCAAATAATGTGGACTCACCTGTCAAATGCTGTGGGAAGTCCATACGATGCACAACTGGCTTTGCCGGAGAAGAGCTGCAATTAACGCGGGTCAAAGGACATGGGATTTACTCTGAGGCTTCCAAGAATACATTAGATGGAGGAATATATTCTTTTAGTCCTGAATCCCTAGCTGTGACATACCCTCCCATTGGAGGTCCATGTGGTGCTAAATGCTGTCATCATTTAGACACTGGGTAAAAAACATTGCCATCCATTAAAGGTTTTTTGTTTCAGTGATTGACTTCAAATGCTATCTGCTGGGTTTTAAAACTGTGTGTTTAATATGTTTTAGAAACAGTAAGTCTTGGAAATGTAAGGAAGAAGAAGGAATTTTCTACCACATTTAGTTGTCTTGTGAAAAAGTAAGGTAATTCTGGGACAAGGTACAACAAATATTGTAAAATATTTTAAAATCAAATATAATATCTCCTGCCTCATCCATTGGTCCTTTGTGTTAAGGAGAGATGGTTCTTGCCATGGACCTCAATTAATTGCTGAAATTAGGCTGAGGACCACAGGTTGTCTAGCCTTGCATCTGTATTCCTGTGTAACAGAGTTTCTCAACTTTGCTAATGCTGCGACCCCTTAATACAGTTTCTCATGTTGTGGTGACCCTCAACCATAAAAATATTTTCGTTGCTACTTCATAACTGTAATTTGCTACTGTTATGAATCAGAATGTAAATATCTGATATGCAGGATGTATTTTCATTCACTGGACCAAATTTGGCACATATACCCAAATTTGGATACTTGTGGTGTGGCGTCCTGCCCAAGGCCTGGAAAGGGGCTTTGAGAAATGGAGGTCGCGTTCTAGCTTTCCCATAAAAAGAAAACCCGGAGAGTCTTTGAGCAATGAGTTCAGGACTCAAAAATAGGTGAACTCAAAACAATGGTTTATTTATTTACAATCAGTAAAACTGATGGCCCAAAAAGCTTGCTGTTGGTTGCTAGAAAAGTCCTTTAAGAACAGAATTTCCCTCTTAGCCAAAGGCAAAAGAGGGAGAGGATTTTGCCCCCTCCCACAGAGAAAGAGGAGGTTCTTGGAACCTCTGGGAGGCAGGGGGCGTGGCCTTCCTTCAGGGCCTGCCTCCTGAGAGCTCAGTTGGAGCTCTGCAGCCGGAGGAGACGGTCGGTCTCCTCCTGAGGTGAGCCCGCGGTTCGGGGCTGGGCCTCGTCCCTGCCCCCCTTCGTCCAGAGGGTCCACGCTATTCCCGGGGCCCCCGACTGGGCCGCTGCCGCCATTTTGGCGGAGAGCGCCCCCTCTTTACTGGGCCGCCGTTTTCACGGCGTGGCTGGCGGTGGGCGAGCCACCGCTGTGGCGCGGTGGCTCGTCTCCCCGCATGGCCGCCTCGGTGTGGAGGGCGCTCTTAGCGGCCTGGTCGCTGCCGCCATCACGCGGATCGGCCCTGGGGCGGGAGCCATGCAAGCCTTTGGCCTGCGGCTCCGCTTGCGGCGGGGGTGGTAAGCTGTGGCCGCGGCGCCTGGCTCTCGCCTCCCCGCATGGCCTCCCCGGGCGAAGGGCGCTCTAGCGGCGGGTCGCTGCCGCTATCACTGCGGTGAACGCCTTTGCCGCTGCCCACTTGTAGAAGGCCGCGGATTGACCCTGGGCGGGAGTTATGCGGGCCTTGGCTGCCGGCTGCCGCTTTTGGCGGGAATCGCCATTTCTTTTTCGGGGCCGGCGGGTGGCGAGCCTCGGCCGTGGCACCGGGCTCTCGCCTCCCCGCATAGCCGCCTCGGTGGGGCGCCCCTCCTTGAGGTGGGGGGTAGGTGAAGGCCAGTGGCGGGGCTTTCCAGCTTAGCCCCCCCCTTTTCTCCTTTTTCGGGCCCGGTGGCCTGGGTGGTGGCTGGGTTGCTCCTGCTCCCGGCCCCTCCCCCTGTTCCTTCCTGTGATCGGAGAGGCATTAGTTCGGGAGGCGCCATGTTGGACGCATGGCTGTTGCCCCCCCTCTCCCCCATTTTTCTTGCACGGCTTGGTGGCGCCATTTGGGCCAGGGGGGTGGGAGCTGGTTTTTCCAGCTCCCTAGCCCTCCCCCCCTTTTCTGTTATGAAGCCTCTGTACATATGTCTGTATGGACCTGAAGGTCACGAGTTCGAGGCCTGCCCGAGTTAAGGGGGCTATCGACATATTTTAGCTTATTATCGGCCTTTGCAACCTGAAAGACAGTTGTATATGTTGAGTGGAAAAATTTAAGGTGCTATTTAAGGGGGAGGGTAATTTACCCAAGGTTAGGCATTGCCTGGCAACTCATTGTTTGGCTTGGCTTGTGAATAACATTAATATGGTAAAAATCAGAATGAGAATAAAATATGAAATTATATATATGTATATATATATATATATATATATATATATATATATAAAATAAAAACTACAATAATTAAATAATTGAAAAGGCTTATGGGTGCCCTATGTTTATTGCTTTGGCAATAGACATTGGATTCGGTTTAGGTAATGTTTTCTCATTTCACCTGGGTTATTTAATTTTAAATGATAAGTGAGTTTCTGATTCTTGTTATGGTTTACTGTTGACCCTTCGCCAACAATAGTAGCATTTGAATTGCTAATTTCGAGCAGTGGGGCTATTATTTCGACGGGGTTAGTTGGAGCATTAAACGTGGTAAGCCCACAGCCCCCTGGTATGGCTCCCTGTTGACCTATTCCGTCAACTTTAACAATTGATTTATATTTCAAGCAATGTATTTTTCTTTTATTGGGGTTAAATAATAATAATAATAATTAAAAAAAAGTGGAGAATGGAAATAAAATAAATGGAGAATAATAATATTAATATTAATACTTAAGTTGAGTGGATCCCGACCCCTGCTAGTTTGTTGACCTATGCCCGTCAACTTTACCATCTAGTACTTTTATATGGGTCACTTAAATTTCGGTTGAGGAGCGACATCCTGACCCTTGGCATGGCTTACAGTTGTCATGTTTGGTCAACAGTAACATTTGGGCTAGATTGGCAGGCAATATAGTTGCTCTTTCGCCGGGTCATGTTTGAACTTTAATTTGAATAAGATTCCGACCCTTGGTATACCTTTATGGACCTGTGCCCATCAACACTAGCAAGCGAGTTTCTTTTCACCTGGGTCATGTTAAAATACAACTTGGCGAGTGAGTTCCTGGCCCTTGGTATGGCTTACAGTTGACTATATTTGCCAACATTGGCAATTGAGTTACGATGTCAAATAACGTATTTAATTTCCCGGGGTAATTTTAAATTTCAGCTTGAGTGAGCTCCCGACCCGTGGCATAGCCGTTGCCTATGTCCGTTGACTCCGGTATTGCGTTACTGTTTCACCTGGGACATTTTTTTTAAAAAAAGTCGAACTTGAGGAGTGAGCTCCTGACCATTGGTACGGCTCACTATTAATACGTTAGTTAACATTAGAGCAGATTTACTGATTTTAAACCACGTAACTATTTCTTTACCAGGTAGCCTGAACGAGCCCCTGACTGTGGCATAGATGACCATTGACCTGCACGGGTCTGTTAGCACTGGTAATTGGGTTATTGATTTAAGCATTATATTTGCCCCCTTTTCCTGGGTCATTTTGGAGCATAACTTGAATCTTGAATTTCAACGGCAGGTGCGAGCTCTTGACCCTTGGTATGGCCACTGTTGACCTATGTTGTCACCTTTTTCTGCGAGCTAACAATTTTAACCAAGGGATTTCTCATTTAACTGGGTCATTTTCAATTTGACATAATGGAGAGCTCCTGAGCTTTGGGCAGCGCACGGCTGGCCTATGCTTGGCCAATTGGCTATGGTGTTTAGTTTCAAGCGACGTATGTCTTAATTTACCGGAGTGGAAAATACAGTTGTCTCTAAGGGAGACATCCTCTCTCAGCCCTTGTCCGGGGGAGAGCTAAACGCTTAACCTTTCTTTCAAGACCTACCGGCAGGCTTGCGGGGGCATACTTTCTCGGCCTTATAAAACGGTGGGTGGATATAAAAGCGTGTTTCCGTTGTGCAAAGGGGACTAGTTATTGAGGTCACACCCTTCTCAGCTTTATGACGGCTGCCGGGTTTGAAAGCGTTTTTTCTTAAACCAGGAGGGTTGGTTGCGAAAGTGCACCCGGTCAGCGCATAAATGGCTAGAGATTTTCAATGCACATTTCCTTTAAAATTAAAGGGTAATGATTATTGAGTCACACCCTCTTAGCCTTACAGGTAGGAGGTTATGAAAGGGGGCAGTTTCTTCAAAATGCAGGCGATTGGTGTTTCGGTTACTCCCTCTCGGCCTTAATTCAGACGGGGGGGGGGGTGTTATGAAACACAGTTTCATGAGACATAGTAAGATTGGTTGTTGAGTTCACCCTATCAGTATTATAAAAGTTTTAGGGGTTTGAAAGGTGTTTTTTCTTTAAGACAGAAGAAGGTGAGTGTTTGAGTCACTCCTTTCACCATCGTAAAAGGCGGGGGAACGTGGAAGCGCATTTTTTGTTAGAAGTATAGAAATTAGCGGTTTGAGGTACACTCTCTCGGCCTCATAAAGGGCCTGGGAGTTGGAGAAACGCGTTTCTTAAAATTATAAGTTGATTAACTGTTGAGTTATACCCTCTTCACCTGATAAAGGCTGGGGACTTTGAAAGGCGCATTTGTTTTAAAGTATAAGATGATTATTCATTGGGGTTACGCCCCCCCTTTTCAGCCTTATGGAGGGCTGGGGAGGTTAAGCAAGCGCTCGTATTGACGAACAAGAGTAGTTGTTTTTAGGCACACCTTCTTAGCCTTATAAAAGGCTTAGGAGTTGAAAAGCGCATTCTCTTTAAAGCATACAGAAGATTAGTTGTAAGGTTATACCATCTTAGCCTTATAAATGGCTAGGGAGTTTGAAAAGGGCGTTTTCTTAAATGATAAGAAGATTGTTTATTTGAGGATCATTTTCTTAGCCTTACAGTGGCTAGGGAATTTGTGAGGCGGTGTTTTTCTTTTAAAGATAAGACGACCGTTAGTTTAAGTTATACCCTCTCAGCTTTAAAACGACTTTAGAGGTGGAATAGGGAATTTTTTCCTTAAAACATAAAGGGTTTCTCGTTAGTATTACCCCCCCTTTAGTCTTCAGAAACGGCTGGGGTGTAAATAATTAAATAAATAAAAGGGGGGGTTCTTAAAGACATAAAGATGGCTAGTCATTGGAGCTACATTGCCCTGCCTTAACCGACGGTAGAATTGGAAAAGTGTGTTTCCTTTGAGACTGGATTACTCGTTGGGTCATACCATCTCAGCCTAACATGGTTGGAGAGTTTGTAAGGGTTTTTTCCTTAAAACAAAGAAGCTTAGTCGTTTGTTACCCCCCTTTCAGCCTCAGAGTTGAGGGCGTGTTTTCATTAAAACAGTGAAGGTTGGCCATGGGGTTGCATCCTCTCGGCCTTATGAACGGACGGGGAGTTTGAATGCACCTTTGTTACATTATAAGATGATTGTTAGTTGCACCCTTTCAGCCTGGGGAACGAGGGAGAGTTGGAAAACCGCGTTGTCTTCACAACATAAAAGGATTAGTTTTTTTGAAATTACACCCCTTCAGCTTTACATAAGGCTGGGGAGTTTTTAAAACCGTGTTTCCCTTACAGCAGAAGAAGTTTAATCATTCGAGCTACACCTCTCAGCCTTACGGGGCCAGAGAGTTTGAAAGGGCGGGTTTTTTCTAGAAGAAGGGTAATAGTTGGAGGACCCCCGACAGATTTATGGACGGCTTGGGGGTTTTTTGAAACATTTTTTTCTTAAATAAAAACAGGATTAGTCCTTAGAGTACACCCTCTCAGCATTTCACGGCTGGAGAGTTTGAAAGGGGTTTTCTTTGAAATAGTACATGAGGCGTTAGAATTACACCCTCTCAGTCTTATAAATGGCTGTGAATTTTGAAAGTGAGTTTTCTTTACATTATAAGAAGGAATAGTAATTTGGACCCACCATTTCAGCGTATAATAGGCTGGAAAGTGGATAAATGGATTTCAGCCATTGGCAGATGCGTCCAAGATATGACGGATGCTCACTAGTTAGTTACTAATTATTGGGGGGGGTCAGTCCCAGGTGGCTGACACTCAGGTAACCACCTTCACTGTTTTACGTGATGGCCACTTGGCAGAAATGGGAGCTCATGGGAGTCCCGAGTGCCAGTGCTGACTTTGGCCCCTATTGGGGCTACACAGTTTCGAAATTGGCAGGCAGTGCCCGAGGTCACAATCCGTGGTCGGCCATCGACCCACAGCCCGGTCGAAGGGAAAGCGTGAGGATGGCTTAAAAAGGGCCATGTGGGTGAATCGGGCCTGTCTGATGGTAGTGACCAACTGTCAAGGGGTCCTACATTTCATTTTGGCCAACATTTGGGCCTGGACTCCTTTGCCTTTTGGAATGGAGTGGTAGACATGGTCTGCAGCAAACTTGCATTCACGGTCCTTACCCCCTGTTGGTTTGAGGCTCTAAGCTAATACTGGCGGAGTTGTTTCCACATCAGGGGGATCGGCTTTGGCTTGCGGACGGGCAAAGCGTCTTACAGGCCCGAGCAAATTCGTACTGTTTGGTTGGTACGGCCTGACAGACACATCGTCCGGTCCGCCAATATGCCATCTTGTTGGTGGTATGGCGTGTGGAGATGTGCGAGTCCTCATAATGTGGGGAACAAGGAAGGGGCCATGCGCTCAACAGTATGGGGGTAACACACCACCTCCTGTATCCAGGGCTCGCGACAATGCTTTGTTTGCTGAGCGGTTGGATCGTAATATCGGAATTGGGCAATGTTCCGTTCATCTAACATAGGATAGGGGGTGTTAGGACTCTCGGTGGGCGATGGGGACTAGGTGGACACCTGTCCCCAGTCTGTGGCGGAAAATAGCTAGGGAAAGCCCATAGTCAGTGTGCACCTAAGGCACCTCCTTCAGGGGTGAGGGCCATTAAGTTAACATTCACCTCAAAGTTCAAGTTGAGGGGTTAACGATGTGTAATGGCCCTGGAATGAAAGAGGCTGATCTCAAGATCTCGAGTACAGACCTCTCATTCATTTCCCTAAATGGGGTTGCCCTGGTTGGATAATCAGGGAATCCAGGTGTTTCGCCCAAAATTGATATCGTTAGCCGAGGGGGCATGATACCCCGGCTAGAATACACCTTGATTCCTGACACCTTCTGAGTTAGACTTAAGGAAATTTAAATAGGTAACTTTAAATAAAAGTTGCTCAATTTGAACCCAATACTTTGTGTCTCGTCTCTTTTGTTCAGGGGGTTGGAGGGCAAAAGGGGTTTCATCCACTTGCCCAGCCCCTTAATCACACACACAGAGACGTTATTCAGCTAACTATTTATTGAATAATAGAAAACAGGTGAAAAGGTAATTGTCCATAAAAGCGTCAAATATTCAGTCAAAATAGCAAAGAGTTCCAAAGTAAAATCCAAAGGCAAAACACTTGGCAAAGGGCTCCGCAATAGCAATGCGGATCAAACAAAGTGGTTCCGTGGCAAACTCGAACAAAACAAAGTTCAGGGAATCAAAGGCCCAAGAAAGCTTCTTGGCTGCACGAGCCCAGTCCTGGCTCCATGGATCTTCACTTGCTTCACTCCCTTCAGATCAGAAGTGGCCGAGCAACTGAGGATCCGTTCCCACGGATCCTATACTTAATTCCCTTGGTGAGACCAACGGCGCTCTAGGCTTCGGCGCCATTCCCTTCTGTTGGACTCGATGCTCCGTCTCCTATCGAAGCTCCGTCCCTCCCGTTCTACAGCTGGGGCACTATCTTCATGAGAGCCTGACTCCCTTTCGGCTTCCATGGGCTCATCCCCCGCTGCTTCCCATACGCGCTCCTGTGATCCAAAACCACCTGGTTTCTCATACTGATTATCTGAATCAGGGGAATCAGAGTCAGCCTGACCTTCCCAGCCCTCGTATCCATCAGGCCAGCCATGATCCCATTCCAAACTGTCTGTAGGAGATGAAGGCCTGGCTGCCTCATCGGCCCCTTCTTCAGAACCTGTCTCCATTAGCTCTAAAGCAAGTGGTACCCCCGGAGCGGCCCCCTGCCCCCCCGGCACGAATGAGAACTGGGTTGCTACACTTGGCATACAGAACCCCCATGACCAACAGAAAATATTGGAGGAATTTGGAAGGAATTGACAATGATTTAGGGGAGAGCGTATCTGCTCTCCCCTCCCCACTTGAAGTCTCAGAAAAAGCCCTCCCCTTGGCTGAGAGGCCCACTAATCATAGCAGGAGGAGGGCTTTTGAAGGGAGGATTTGCAGTCTTGTTTCCAAAAAGGAAGAGAAGGATAGATGGAGAGATCTTCAGCCTCCTCTGCCAAAGGGATTCCTAAGATAATCAGAAATATGTGTTTTCTGATGGTCTTTGGTGACACCCTGAACCCCCTTTTTGACACTCCCAGGGGACCCAACCCACAGGTTACGGAATGCTGCTCTGGAGCTTTGGAATTGTATGACCCTGACTACCAATGAATCTTATAGTTATCCCTTCAATAATACAGATCCCTGGTCCAATGCATAAGTCACCCGTTTTGAGTGGTATGTTCAAGTAGCAATGGCCATGACTTATGCTTCTAAAGTGTTTGGAATTTAAAGAATCAGAATATTCATTAAAGGCAGTGTTTCTCAACCTGGGGGTCGGGACTGTGGGGTGTCACGAGGAGGTATCTGAGGGGTCACCAAAGACCATCAGAAAGCAAAGTATTTTCTGTTGATCATAAGGGTTCGGCGTGGGAAATTTGGCTCAATTCCATCGTTACTGGGGTTCAGAATGCTCTTTGATTATAGGTGAACTATAAATCCCAGCAACTACAACACCCTAATGACCAGGACTATTTCCCCAAACTCCACCAGGGTTCACATTTGGGCATATCAAGTGTTCATGCCAAGTTTGCTCCAGATCCATCATTGTTTGTGTCCACAGTGCTCTCTGGATGTAGGTGAAATATAACTTCCAAACTCAAGGTCAATGCCCACCAAACCCTTCCAGGATTTTCCGTTGTTCATGGGAGTTCTGTGTGCCATGTTTGGTTCAATTCCATCATTGGTGGAGTTCAGAATGCCCTTTTATGATTGTAGGTGAATTATAAAACCCAGCAACTACAAATCCCAAATGACAAAATCAATCTCTATTCAAATTTGGACGTATCGGGTATTTGTTCCAAATTTGGTCCAGTGAATGAAAATGCATCCTGCATATCAGATATTTACATTACAATTCATAACAGTAGCAAAATTACAGTTATAAAGTAGCAACGAAAATAATGCTATGGTTGGGGGTCACCACAACATGAGGAACCATATTAAGGGTTCGTGGCATTGGGAAGGTTGAGAAACACTGTTTAAGGGTGTATATGTGGGTGTGTGAGAGAGAGTTGGAAAGAGAGAATGTGTATAGGAGAAACTTCAAATCAAGCTGCTCCTTCTCCCTCTGATTTACATGAAAACTCTAAAGCTAGGTGTGTGACTTCATTTTGTCTCTATAAATTGTGGCAGGGTTTTTTTGCAAGTCACTCAACACTTCCATGCCATGAAGACACTTGAAGCACAGCTGAGTGGCAGTGGCACTCCGAAGACAACTGGGGTGAAACAAGAAAAGACATGGTGGTGAAGGGAGCAGAGATGTTTCCCTTTTCTTCTTACAGGAAGTATACTATTTATGCCTACAAGAATGAGTGTCATCCAAGGGAAGGAAAACTGTAAAGCTGTCCATATGTTTAAAGCACAGGTAATTTGAGCCTCAGTGAGGGAAATATAAGACACTGTGAAACAAATGAAGGGCAAAATGAATTAAAATGTCTTCATTCTATATTTCCTTCTTAAGGGCTAGTTTGCATTTCAAGTCCTTAAAAGACTTTGTTTGATACTGAAAATATCAATGCTATGGAGCTCCTGGTGGCGCAGTGGGTTAAACCGCTGAGTTGCTGAGCTTGCTGACTGAAAGGTCGCCGCTTCATATCTGCGAAGTGGGCTGAGCTCCTGCTGTTAGCCCCAGCTTCTGCCAACCTTGCAGTTTGAAAACATGTAAATGTGAGTAGATCAATAAGTATTGCTCTGGCGGTAAGGTAATGATTCTCCATGCAGTCATGCCAGCCATGTGACCTTGGAAGTGTCTATAGACAACGCTGGCTCTTTGGCTTAGAAATGGAGATGAGCACCATCCCCCAGAGATGGACATGGCTGGACTTAATGTCAGGGGAAAACTTTTACCTTTATCAATGCTATAAATTTTAATGGAGGTTAATCATAAGGCATTAGGCTTGTTGTAATGTAAACACCACAATTGTGGTTACAAACTACACAAGGGGATGGAAACAAAGTATGTACTTCTATAGATGAAACATGCACTATTTATGTAAAAGTCATATAATCGCACTATATAGATATAATACATATATTAGTCAGAGCATCCCCCATGAGATAACAGTATTCCAAAAATGCATATCCATAACAAAGTCCCACTCGCGTTCAAGTTGAACAGTCCCATCCAGTTAAATCATGTTTGAATGTACATACGTGAATATCCCAACTCACATCCAAGAATGATACATTAAATGATAGATTAATCCAGATGCCCGTGGCGTGTATTGAGTGTAAATCCAAACAAATAGGAGGAAGTGGATGTTCTTGGGGTGTTTTCCTTTTACAAGAGAGTAGAAGCCTGGAGGTTCCAAAAGCCACTGTTCTCGGCTGGATGGTGAAGCACTGTTCAAAACTCACTCCATATGGGATAATCCATAAGATACAACCCAAATGGGCAAGGAGAGACAGCCACAATGTTTTCAAATTGGAAAATCCAATGTGTAGAGGTAATTCATCCGATGCTAGCTGCGACGGTACTCAGTAAATGGCCACGCCCGTTTCACCGTGAATTCGGCTTTTTCGAAGCAGACAAACAAATGAATGCCAGGTCTCAGTGGAGGGTACAAATACATCGAGGTTACTATCACGAGTTTCACAGAAAGGAGACATCTTGACCCTCCCATGGCACACCTGATGATCTCTCACGGCACACTAGTGTTCCACGGCACACTGGTTGAAAATCACTGATTTAGGTGATGGTTCCAGTATCAGCTCATTGCAAGAGGTCGAACTGGGACCCTAAAGAATGCCTTCTATCAAGACTGTTCCAAAGCCAGCCAACACTTGTAATCCAAGTGGCCAGATAATAGGTGCTGTGGTCTGGGATGTACTTTTCAGGGAGAAGAAACTAGAAGATGACCCCCCAAAGTTGTAAAGTGCATATGCAAATGAAACTGACCTACATATGTGTGATGCATATTACATATGAAAAAGAAATCTGAGTCCACTACTGGTCTGTTCCTAGGCTAAAGTGAAATGATCTAGCAGAGCCTAAAATCTCATTAATCTTTTCATGTCACTGAACAACTGTTAACATCTTGCCCAGCTTTCTATTTAGAGGCACCATATTGGACTTTATGTTAATGGGAATACTTGGGAACAATAAGATTAATGTAAAAAAATACCCCAAGATGTATTTAGAGCAATGGGAGCTATGGGAAGCTTCCGGTTTTGTCATGGTGGCCGCATGTGTCAGCTCCACTCTATCTCACTCATTGAGCCATCCGGCATCATTTGATAGGAGCCAGTAGGCTCAATGGGTGACCTGGGCTAAACTGGCGCATACCACCAATTTTAGCCCTTTGTGATGAGATCATTTGACGCAAACCTACTTTATTTTGCAAAATATCATGCACCCAGAGAGGAAATTAATTTTTTGCAGCCTTCCCTAAGCCTTCCTGAGTGGTTTTGGAACAAGAATAAGATGGCCAAAGAAGCTTGGTTTTGAAATTATTTGCTCTTTTCCCAAAAAGGAAGCTTTGTGATATAAAGTTGGGTGCTACAGGGAAAATTCATGAATGAATCTAAGGAGCAGAGAGCCCATCAGCACCAAACAGGGATATTAGTGCATATCAGCTTTTCTAGCAGCAACAGACCAGAGAAACAACATTTAATACACTCATGGAAATCCGAGACATGAGATGTACATCTACTCCAAAAAGAGGCCCTTCTTTTTTAAGCCAAAACATCTAAGCAGTATTACTAAAGGCATTTCAATGTAAGAGGTTCACTTTCTCCTTTTTAAATCATCTCTTGCTTGTTTTAGCTGTTAGCGGTATTTACAGCTAATCATTTCTAGCTTTTGGCTAAAGCAGAAGCCCCTGCAATGCATTGATAAACTTCTATCTTACACCCACATTTTAATCAATTCTGAGCTTTGCTTCCTGCCGGAACTAGCTGCTTATTGTTGACAAATATCCCCTTATCTTCATTTTCCTTGTCTGAAAAAAAATACGTGTAGAAAACTTCCAGCCACCATTGTGAACAATTGAAGCTAAATAAGGCCGACTTTAAAAAGAATTCAACAACATAACTGGGCAATTTTCTTTTCTTTCTTTTTTTCCTTCTGACAAACTCCATTGTGGCTTTCTGGATTCATAACCTGACTGTTCAGTTCAATTAATTAAGCGATGGGATCTCAAGAGAGTTATGCTGTTTGAAGAGGAAAATTCAGAAGAAAATTCTGAAGAGGGAATGAAAAGAAATCCAATCTGCTTAGTTATTGTCTATTATAATGTCTTGGAACATAATAGCATGCCCATACTGTTAAATATCAGCAATGTTAACATTTGCTCATAGTACTGCTGTGCCTCTACTGTAATATTTTTGTAGTTTGACCATGATCTTCGGCTGCCTTTGGAAGCTGTTTGAAAATGTCAGTTGGTCCAAAAGGCTGTGACTTTTGGACCAACTGACATTTATAACTAATTTGTTAAAACATCTTCCCTTGTTATGGATTAATTTATGGGCAGCAAGCTAGAGGAAATGACCTACGACTTCATCACATGGGCAAAATTGCCTTTCTTAAGACAGACCTCACTTCAGGCACATAGCCTGCCAGATCCCATCACATGACATAGATATACTTCCAGTGGAGCTTCGTGTTTGAAGTGCGGTCGAACTGTCACTATGAGCAAATGATAACACAGCTGATATTTAACAGTATGGGCATGCTACTGTCATAAGAGGTAGTGCTGGCAACACAGGAGACTTCCTGTGTTGCATAGAGAATGTGGGGAAGCTGGCTGGTGACTCTTCCCCCTGTGGGATGAGGTAAGGGGCAATGCAGGTGATGTGGGGCATGGGGTGGTGGTTTCCTCATGCCCCCTGCCGGATTCACCATGATCCATGGCGGATCACTCCACTATTGCCCAGCATACTGACCTCAGTGTAATGAAGTCCCTTGACTTTGCTCTCCTCCAGCCAGAAAATGGTTGGTTTGCTGAGAAAAGGTAGGTTTATGTGGATTTTGGTCATTGTATGATTGGTAGTGATTTTCCACCTTTACAACAACTGAAGAAGTGACTTCCAAATGTTTAGGCCCAACTTACACTAACATAATTCACCAACAGATTGCACAGAATGTGCACACACTTTTAGAGAAGACTGTCATCAAATTCCCAGTTGGTCACATTCTTTCATTGCTGGAAAGAAAATTCCCAGAATTTTGGCTTTTGGTTGATTTACTTTCCACCCCCCATACAAAGAATAGGAGAAAAACAGGTGGGATTCCACATGATGAGGCCAATGATGTGGGTGGTGATGACAGTAGATTGGCAGCTGTTTATATGGCAGTGTTGATCCTTCTGATGTCTGTTTTATTTTGGTACTGCACTGAAGAGTTCTAGTCATATATCTGTTTGGAAGATGATATATAGAACTTCTATGCACAATGCCTGATTAGTCCTGGATATGCCTCCCCCTGCTGCTTTGTTTATTCTTTACTGAATTCATAATAATAATAATAATACTTTATTTCTAACCTGCATCCATCTCCCCAAAGGGGACTCAGAGCGGCTTAGATGGGTCCGTGCCCGAACAACAAATCACAAAAAATATCAAATGCATCAGAAAACAATAAACACAATGAAAGCAATAACACAATAAAATAAATACATCTTTGAAAACATCTTTGAGTTCATATTCAAGAAATTGTATGTGTGTACTCACATCAATCAACAAATAAATTACTGTTTTATTGTGTGAAATACTGAGCATAGTATGGTTAATCTCATGGTTGATTTTTGGCCTTGCATATTTAAAAATGTTGTGCTATAGTCACTGAAACCTGTTTGCAGTTCAATTTGTCAGCACCGATGAACCCAATAAAACATCAAATTTGTGCATTGATAACATCAGATTCTAAGGGAAGAATCTGATTCTTTTCTGAGCAAATTTAGTAATCTCACTCCAGTTGGGAAATTTGTTTCAAAAATCACAGTATTCAAGAGCTATCTGTAGGTTGAGATTTATTTTGTTAAAAACATTTACATGATATTTCTTCAAGCAGAAAAGACTGTTTTTCATGTAGGATACATTTTTTTCTGTCCAGTAAATAAAGTTTCTGCAGAGAAATATGTAGAAAACTTGGTTCCTGGGCAGAAAATGCTGTACTTGGGGATTGTGTTTACTCAAAGTTAAACATAATATTAATTTATGCACAGAAAAGACTTTTACCTGTGATAAAAGTGTGAATTTTATGCAGAATAATGTTCAGACTGAAGATTCCCTGGACTGGTGAGTTTTCATTATAGTTTCTTAGCACTCGAAATACACTTTTTGATGATACCGCTCCACTCTGAAATTTTCAAATATTTCTTCCATTTCCGTTTTTTGTCCACCTCAATCATACTATTAAAATCAAGGCGATCTGTAGTAGACTGGTAAGGATACAAGCAGGAGTTGATTGGTAAGTCTAGCTGTAACCCAAAGGCCATGCTCTATAATGGATCAAATACCATTGGGATGTGAACCTTTTCAAGTTATGATTTGGACAAGCAAGAGATCAACTGTTAGAGACATATGGGGAAGTGAATTTATTTGCACTCATCATTATCATTATTTTTTCTTTAAAATTGGGACTCAAGGTTGTTTACGAAGTAGCATAAAAACAATTTGGTAGACCCTTGGTATCCATTGGGATTTTGTTCCAGGACACCACATTCTGTGGATGCTCAAATCATGTTATATACGGTAGTAAAACACAGTCCCTTATATAAAATTGCAAAACTAAGGTTTTCCTTTCGGAATTTTGATTTGTTAAAATATTTTCAAGCTGTGGATGGTGAAATCCATGAAAGCAGAATCCCTGAATGTGAAGGACCAACTATTCAATGAAAACACCCAGAATATTAACAGTAAAATGGAATCACGTGCACTATTTCATTTCTGCAATATTGTGAAGGAGGTGAGACAGAAAAAAGAGACTCCTTTGAGGAACTCAGGACCCAGGCAGTTTCATCTGGGAAGATATGGTCTTTCAGCTAGCTTGGAACCAAGTCATGTAGGACTTTAAAGGGATTTTGAATTGTGCCCAGATAAAGACCAAAAGCCAAGGGACTTCTGATACATTTGTGTTCGTATAAAAGGTTTCTCTTGGATTTCAAAAAATGTTTTATGTAGTGAGATATGCAGACTTTCCCAGTCTGAGGTCATAGTTAAACAAAATGTAGTGAGGATGGGCAACTGAGAAGGTTTTAAATGGGGATTGGATAAATTCATAGATGATAGGGACCATCAATGGCTATGAGCAAGTTAAGTTATATGTCAGCTCCATAATTAGAGAAAGTATGCTTCCATTTATCATATGCTGGGAAGAGTGACACATGCCCTACTGTCTGTTTTCTGTATTGTCGAAGGGTTTCATGGCTGGAATCACTGTTGTAGATTTTTTGGGCTGTATGACCATGTTCTAGACACATTCTCTCCTGATCTTTTGCCTGCATCTGTGGCAAACATCCTCAGAGTTTGTGAGGTCTGTTAGTAACTAGGAAAATTGGGTTTATATATTTGTGGAATGCCCAGGGTGGGAGAAAGAGCTCTTGTCTGTTGGAACGAGGTGTGAATGTTTCAATTGGCCACCTTGAGTAGCATTTGATAGTCTGACAGTTTTTAGGTGCGGCTTGTTACTGCCTGAGGGAATCCTTTGTTGAGAGGTGATTAGCTGTCCCTGATTGTTTCTTGTCTGGAGTTCCTCTGTGTTTGAATGTTGTTCTTTATTTACTGTTATACTTTTAGAGGTTTTTATTTATTTAAAAAAATGCTGGTAGCCAGATTTTGTTCATTTTCATGGTTTCTTATAGATTTCATTGGCTTCTCTGTGTAGCCTGACAAGGTATTTATTAAAATGCTCCAGCATTTTGGTGTTCTGAAATAATATGCTGTGTCTAGATTGGTTCATCAGGTACTCTGCTATGGCTGACTTCTCTAGATGAAATAGTCTGCAGTGCCTTTCATGTTCGTTGATTCGTGTTTGGGCAATGCTGAGTCTGGTGGTCCCCATGTAGACTTGTCCACAGCTGCATGGTATACGGTAGACTCCTGCAGAGGTGAGAGGATCCCTCTTGTCCTTTGCTGCATGTAGCATTTGTTGGATTTTCTTAGTGGGTCTGTAGTTAGTTCGTAGGTGTGTTTCCTCATCAGCTTCCCTATGCGGCCAGTGTTTCCCTTGATGTATGGCAAGAACACTTTTCCTCTAGGTGGATCTTTGTCTTTCCTTTTGTCACTTGTTCTCTGCCCTGCAGCTCTTCTGATGTCTGAGGTGGAGTATCCATTGGCATGTAAAACCTAGTTTAGGTGGTTCAGTTCATCTTAGAGGAGGTGGGGTTCACAGATTCTTTTTTGCATTGTCTGCCAGGGCTTTAATTGTGATTCTTTTTTTTAAAAAAACTTGGGTGATGGTTGGAGTTTTTATGTAGGTATCTATCCATGTGTGTCAGTTTTCTGTAAACTATGTGAGCCAATTATTGATCTGGTTTGTAGATGACTAGGAAATCTAGAAAAGGCAATTTTCCTTCATTTTCTTTTTCCATAGTGAATTGGATGTTTGGGTGGATGCTGTCAAGTTGCTCCAGGAAGCTGTTTAGTTCTTCTCCATGGCTCCAAATGGTGAAGGTGTCATCCACATATTTGAACCATATTGTGGGTTTTTTTGTTGCTGTTTCCAGGGATTGCTTTTCAAAGTGTTCCATATAGACATTTGGTATGACTGGGCTGGGAGGGCTCCCCATAGCTACTCCATGTTTCTGTTCATAGCATTCATTGTCCCACTGAAAGTAGCTGGTAGTGAGGCAATGGTGAAACAGAGCTGTGATGTCTTCCAGGAACTTCTGGTTGATGCGTGCAATGGTGTCTGCTACTGGGACCTTAGTAAATAGAGACACCACATTGAAATGATCAGTTTGTCATTGGTGTTGAGTTTGAAACATTCACACCTAGCTCCAACAGACAAGAGGTCTTTATCCCACTTTGGACATTCCACAGATATATAAACCCAATTTTCCCAGTTTCCAACAGACCTCACAACCTCTGAGGATGCCTGCCATAGAAGCAGGCAAAATGTCAGGAGAGAATGTGCCTAGAACATGGCCATACAGCCCAAAAACCCGACAACAACCCAGTGTCTCTTTTCTGTTTTGGTAAACTGATTGGCCGCTGTGTGATAGCTTTTGAACTATATAGCTTTTTGATCTCATTCAACAGGGCTCTTCTTAAGGCTTTATGTCATGAGTCGTAATGAGGGAAAAAATGAAATTAAGTTACAACAGAATCCATACATCTGTCGTGCCAAATGATGCTATGAGACAAGGCTCCAGATAATTAAAAGACCTCATCACAAAGGCCCATAGATTTACCACACATCGTACTGAGAACATGTTGCATCACACCCCGCATTGCCCGCCTTACCCTGACTCCCATTCCACAGGGGAAAGTGTCGCCACTTGGCTCGCTCCCATTGCTCCTAAGGCAACACAGGAAGCCTACTGTGTACCTGTGGCAGTGGCAAATGCTGTTCACTCTCTTCTTTCAGCATAGAAGCCAGCTGTAATGTCCTGTGCAAAATATAATGGGCTTTATATCATAAGCGGAGAACAGGCTCCGTACGACAAACAAATCAGCCCATCAGATATGGTCAAAAGGCAACAGGCCAAGCTCCATGTACTCTTATCATGACTGTACCGCAAAAGAAGACATTAACAAATACTATCCCACTAGGATTTTCTATTGGCAGATTTTCCAGCAGACAATATACCTCAGCAGAGAAAGAAAGAAACAATATTTAAGAATGATAGCAGCTTTATTTTATATTTCTTTCTGACTTGTAGACAGTGACTCTGTTTATATGCAGCTCCTAGGTGCTTTGCGTTTAGGGAAGATAAAGACAGAAGAAATTAATCTCAAGGATAACATCCTTATTGCTATTCCCCAAATCTGATTTCAGTCCTAAGAGTCCCAAAGGAGATTTACTCCATGTATATATGTGTTTTGGAAGAAATATATGAAGTCAGGTAAAGCACAAAGGTAGACAGGATGAAACTTGAGTTGCCAGCTTATAAGATTGTAGGCAGAGGAAGTGAGGTGATGATTTGCAAATATATAAGGGATTTACAAGTAATAAAAATATTTGAAAACACCCTTTTAAAATGAAACATAAAGAAAATTTCATATCCTCTTCCTTCCAGTCACATTTCTATGTACATGCTCATAACTACAGAACCACCCCCATATCCATTAGGGACTTCACTTATTCATGTGAAACCATGAATAATAGCAAAATCTGTTGAAAAGAAGGACCTCTGGACCAAGAATACTACAGAGTCATGCTGGAAGACCTAGAAAATGCTTCGAGAGAAGATCTTTTGTTGGCCATGGATAAGTGAAACTGCAAAAAATGGTCCCACAGTTATGGGGATCATATTGTATGTGTTTACAAATGACATAGTATGATAAAACAAGACCTAATGGAGCAACAGCAATATCCCAACACAAAACATTGGATCTCAAATAAAAATGTTTTCACATTGTGCCAAAAAGTGGGAATGGGGTGAGGGTGGGTAGTAGTACCAGGTAAACCTCAGTAGTAATATAGTATAAAAATGAAGTGCCAATATCAGAAAGACCTTGTTTCCATTATTATCTGCCTCACTTCTATAGGTGGTTTGTGGAAGACTTTAGAGCAGTGGTTCTCAACTTGTAGGTCCCCAGATGTTTAGTCCTTCAACTCCCAGAAATCCTAACAGCTGGTAAACTGGCTGGATTTTCTGGGAATTGTAGGCCAAAGTACCTGGGGACCCACAGGTTGAGAACCACTGTTTTAGAGCGCAATCTGAATAAGAAGGAAGCAGATACAAAAAAGGAAGCCAGTGTAGTATAGCAGGTTAAGCAACTACAACTCTGAAGAACAGGTTCAAATCTCTGCTTGTTCATGGAAACCTATTGGGTGCCCTTGGGCAAGTAAACCACTCTAAGCCCCAGAAAATCCTGTGATAGGTTTGTCTTAGGGGCAGCACAAATTGGAAACATCATGAAGGCAGAAAACAACTAAGACAATGTCTAATATAAGGTATCAGTATCAGAGTGGGTATGCTGATTGGGGTTTCTGTGTTCCAAAAATTAACTTTTCAAAGCTCTAATCAGCATAAAGCCCATTTTTCAAAGAATTTTTCAAAGAATTTCCACATTAGAAATATTTCGTAACTTATAAGTAAAAACATCGATCATCTACAATTTTCTTATATGCCAAATGGTTAGTGTTCTTAAAGGAAGTGTAGAGTGCATGAAGGTGAGAACATGTCAGCCACACTTTATATGCTTGCTGTCACCTACAAAACAGTTATCAGAGAGAGCTACATGGAGTGTGGATCTTCTGTCATCCCATCATTACATATATCCATTTTTCTGCCATTTCATTATAGACATTGGAGTGACTTGCAAGAACAACACTTCCATGTCATTCATGAATAATGGGGCAAACAACAGGTAGGTACATCATTTTAGCTAATTGCCCACCCCATCTATGGATCTCATTTTTCTTAACAGTTTGCATTTTGATATAATATTTGCTAATGACACTTCATGGTTCATCACCAGCTTGAAAGCATCAGCACCCCGCAATCTGCTGTTCAATGCGATCTAAACACAAAAGCCATTTTTCAGCTAAAATGGGTACTTGCTGGCACAGTAGTATATTGTCATGGCATATGGCACTATTAGCATTGTAAATTTATCTCTGCATGGCACAGGAGATACATTAACATCCATTAGATTCAGGTATAGGCAAAACATTAAGAGCTACCATTAGATCCCTGTTGTACCACAGCATCCTTCCAGTAATGGATGTGATGTCTTCGAATGGTGCCTCTTACCTAAATGGGAGCTATGTTGAATTTAATGGCAAATTAATACAGCCCAGCTTTAGCGGTTCACAACAGAAGATTTAGCACATACATTTTGCTGTAATTTTTTAAATGCCTGGCTCAGTTGTATGTATCTATAAATGATTAGTTGCTTTTATTTTAAAATGACAATTTACTTTTCCATTTGCAAAGACTCCCAAGAGACTTTTTAAATATAAATTTGCATGTGGACTTTTAAATCCATTGGTTGATTCTATGAGAAGCATCGAGAACTTCAAGAGAATAGTAAAACTCAATAATTTTCAATAGATACTCAGGGTAATTCTACACTGTAGAATTAATGCAGTTTTACAAGGCGTTTAGCTTCCTCTGCCAAGGAGTGGTAATGCCTCACCAAATCACAAATCCCAGTATACCACAGTATTGAGCCATGTCAGTTAAAGTGGTGTCAAACTGCCTTAATTCTACAGTATAGATTCACCAGTTGTTGCTTCTTCTGGAGAAAGCATGACTTTTAAGTTTATTCTTAATACTAGCTTGGGGACTCGGCAGTGCCCGGGTTATTTGAGGAAGGCATAGTGTGCCAAGGTTGGTTCCTATTAGATGTTTATGTGGCTTGCAGTAGTCTCAGGAACTTAGTGAAGGTACTGCAAGTCCCATTGGCCATGGTCCATCCCTCTCCAAACAGCACCAGGTTGTTGAGTAGGTCAAGGGGACTCTGTGTGCTCATTTTGGTCTGTATTGGTCATTGGGTGAAGGTCGCATTGTGAAGTGGGCTATTGGTCCCCTGTGTGCCAAGTTTGGTCCTGATCCGTCACTGCTGTGGGCCGCAGTGTCTGACTGCCTGAGGCCTTTCCTTTTCTCTCTGAGTCACCTTAGAATGTTGGAATGTGGATGGTTAATCGGAGTCCTTTATGCAAATACCATTTCAGTGGCAACCAATCCCCTCTGTCTGAGGCTGTAGAATGTTGGAGTTCTGAGGCTGGCCAATTTGAGTCCTTTATGCAAATAATCTGGTGCTTTAGAGTGTCGGAGTTCTGAGGCTGGCCAATCAGTGTCCTTTATGCAAATAATCCCACAGTGGCAACCAAACGAAATGCTGGCACATATTCCTCTGCACCTCCCGCCCTCTGCACCACCACAAACACTGACTTTTATTGTATACATAGAATAGATAGATAGATAGATAGATAGATAGATAGACTCGTGGAAGGGTGGGCAATTTCCAGTACATGGGTTCTCCCAAAACAGTTGACAACCAAATTGTATGGCCTCTCTGCTAAATTTTGGTAAAGGCAGTAGCCATCTATCAATTTAAAGGAGGATTGTGAAGCACACACAAACACACACACTCACAAAATAGAGCCCACTCCACAAGCAAATCTGATAGGACAGCAACAATGAAATCTGGGGGTGAAAAATTGTAAGATCACATGTAGGACATGGGCTTTGAGTCCTCCCTCTCTTAAAAGGAAAGAAGACAAGAAAAATGTGCATATGATCAATAGCGATAAGCCTGAGAGTGTCAGAGGGCACCAAAAGAGAGAAGAGAAAAACAGAGGAAGCATATCAGAGAGATTTTGCATTGATTTTTGCTATTTGCCATCAAGCATTCCACTTTACTTTTCCATCAAACCTTCAGTTTTCCATGACTGCCTTTTTCCAATGAGTCATGTTGTCTCATGCAATATCTACAGCAAGGATCCCCAAATGATCCCAGATGCTGCCCTCCAAAGTCATTTAGACTTCGGGTCACCCTAAGTCTGAAATGACTTGAAGGCACACAACAACAATCCTCATTAACTTGACTCTCTCATCAGCCAAAAAGGGGGCCACAGTTCCCATTGAAATATTGGTAAGTTTATGTTGGTTATATTTTCATTTTAAATATTATATTGTTCTTTTGTGTTGTTTTTGCACTGCATAGGAATTCATTCATGTTTTTTTTACAACTATAGTTCAGCCCCTCAACAGTCTGAGGAATGGTGAACCAGCCATGGACCGGCTTAAAGTGTTTGAGGATCCCCAGATCTAAAGTATGACAGCCTCCGTTTGTCCTTAATTCTAGCAAGAATTTGGGTTGATTTGTTCTAAGACCCCTTTCATTTTATTTTTGGTAGTTCATGCGATTTGTAGAACTTTCCTCCAGCATCTTGTTTCAAGGACGTTGATTCTCTTCCCATTCACTTTGCTCACTGGCATTCTTTAGTCAAAATTCAAGTGCCACCTCGGAGTTGGTTGAGGTAGGCAGGATTTCCCTGGGTACTGGTTGTGGGGGGTCGGGAGCAGGTGAGGGTTTTGCCCTCCTTTCTGCTAGAGATCCCCGTGTACAACTGGTGGGCCACTGTGTGATACAGGATGCTGGACTAGATGGGCTGAGGTCCGATTCAGCATGGCTCTTCTTATGTTCTTATGTTCTTAAAATTAAAAATACTGTGGCATGGATGGTTTTCATGTATCTTATCTGTTTTCATGTATCTTATCAGCTGCCTTTGTAAGTCTTTTTTCTCATTTCTTGAATATTATCTCCTTTTTGAGTAATGGCCCCATTTGAAGGCATCACACCTATTATTGGAAGACTGTTGTGGTACAACAGGAATCTCATGGTAGCTCTTAATGCTTTGTCTATACCTGAACTTAATGGATGTTAAGGCTTCTCCTTTTCCATGAGTCCAGGCAAAGAAAATTATTAACAATTGTTAACAATATTGATGGGTGTCAGAGGTCATGGGGGTTGGGTCCAGGGGTGTGGGGTTAGAGCAGACCTGGGCAATTGCCGGCCCTCCAGGTGTTTTAGACTTCAAATCCCAGAAATCCTAACAACTGGTAAACTGGCTAGGATTTCTGGTAGTTGAAGTCCAAAACACCCGGAGGGCCGGCAATTGCCCAGGTCTGGGTTAGAGGAACAATAAATTTTAAGGTATAATAACTACAGTCAAATTTGATTTTTCATATGTTTAATGAGTGCTGACTGTATACCATTCTGTAAACTTGCTTGTTCTTTTGTATATCTTTTTCTGTTCTTTTTGTTTTTCCATTGTCCATTTTGTTTGTTGTGCACACTATAAAAAATAAAAATTGTAAAAACGCCCCCCCCCCACTTTTTTTTAAAGTTATGTAAATAATCTGTGGTCAATGTTTTTATTTTCTTAAGATTCAGTTTTAGCCATGCTTTAGCACCCTTGGCAGCAGAGGGTGGCATATTAAAAATAGAAAATAGAAAAGTTCCCCTTCCCGCCAAAAACGGTTTATTCTCATCCCATATAAATAATTAGCACCCTCTTCTTCAGAATTATGGAGTGTCTGGGAAAAATGTTTGGAAATAGGACTTTTTAAAGTGGAAAGTAAGCAAAATGTCTGGATTCAATCAGGAATTTGAAATGCCTGGAAATACAGAATTAAGTTACAAATAATTGATCATGGTGACAATGGGCCAAATATAGTGTAAGAAAAGGTCATTTCAAAAGCAACATAGGAATAAGAGAGAATTATTTAGTGTAACAAGTCATGTTCTTTAGTTGCTTTCAAACATTAGATTTAGACCATTTTAGAGGCATTTTAACATGAATTCTCTCTTTTCACAATACAATTCATGGTTTGATTTACTCACACTCCAAAAATAATCCTTTGTGCAGTTGTTTATGGCTCTCTCAATTCTACAGTATGTTTCCAGACCAAGTATAATTAAAATGTAGGATTCCTATTATATCTCGTTTCAGGTACCATGGGAGGTCCTGGAACACATTCCCTTCTCATCACTATGAAAGGTTGCCAATTGGAAAATAGCAAATGGTGATATGAATAACAAGCAGTGATATATCTTGTAACTAGAAGTGGGAACTATTACCTAAAATGTGCAATGTTTCACTATCTAGAAAAAAGAAAGAAGATTAAAACCATTTTTAGCAAGCTACAATCATCCCGATGCTCTTCCTAAAACCTATGGAGATTCAGAAACAGAAGAATTTTATGAAAGCCATGGCCCTTTTTGAAAGTACAGAGATTTAAAAGCCCTGGGAAATCTGACCAGTCATGAGAAAATAGTCCTCTCTGTAACTCAAGCTTCATCTCCTTCCCTTCCCACCTTCTAGATGTTTTCATAGGGGAAAAGACCCAAGGATATTACTTTCCACTCAAACACAGTATCTTTCTGTTTGAATCAGGAAGCTTGTGCAAAAGTTAGTGTGTGGTAGTTTCAAAAGTCAGTCGAGTTCATGTTGGAAAACATCAGAATGATTGAAGGGGGCAAAATTCAGCTTGTGGGTGGGAATTCATTTGAATTCAACACATATTGCTGGTTTCTTCAGTGCACAGAACATAAGGGGAAATGGTAAGGCAGCTGAAATGATTGCAAGATAGATATTTAAAGCACCCAAATCATCACTTAAGAGTTTTGTAGAACAATGCAATTGTTTTGATTTTATGGCTGTCGGTAAGTCTGTGTTCGAGTTGTCATTTCCTCAGCACAGAGAAAGACCCGAGGGATTTGCTCCATTTAAATGCTGCCACCTACAATATCGCTCGTCTTTAGTGAATATCAAGACAAATCTCATGTTCATTTTGTATAGAACAGGGGAAAAATGGTGTTATGTACCTGGCAAAGAAGACACAAGAAGAATTGGCTAAAATTAACAACAGTTGTTCCTGTTTAGTGTCTACTGTTCCCAAATGAGCAAAAGAAAAGGTAGTTAGCCAATATAGGTGTTTGTGAAAGCAAATCATATGAAAAAGACAAACATTTAGAATCACTTCCATCTCTTATTCATCTCCAGCAAATGTGGTATTTCAGTTGTCCATTTTCCCCATTCTCAGGCAAATATGGATAAATATATCTCTCCGGAAATTCTATAGTGTTATGTTTACATATTTGTGCATGTTTTCATTTGTTATATGTGTATTCCTTCATTCTTCCAATATGCTTATAGTGTTGTACATGTAGCACATGTTCAAAGTGTTGTACATCTTCACCAGTTCTGTGTGAGGTAGATCCAGATGAGTAAGAAGGAATAGTTGGCTGGTCTATCAACTCAAGGTTGGAATTCAAAACTTAGTTGACACTAGAACCAGATGTCATTTTTCCAATTCTATAGAATCATGGATGATGTAGTTTGGAGAGACACAAACATTATTTGGCAGAAAAGGTGAAAGAACTTAAAACTGCAAATCCCATGATTTTATAGCTTTGAGCCATGTCAGTTAAAGCAGTGTCAACCTACATCAATTCTCAATATAGATACATCTAACACACTAAGCATTACACTGCATGTTGTACAGATTCTCCAATCAATTGTATAATACCCTGGAAACAACAACCAATACACAGATGTGCCCAATGGTAGTTTACGTTATCAAAAAAGAATGTAGTCTCTCTTCTCCTGATGAGTGCATGCAGGGCCGTAGCCAGGATTTTGATTTGGGAGGGGCTGAGTTTGATTGGGGGGGGGGGGTGAGTCTGGGTGAGAGAGGGTCTACCCTAGCAAAGCTTTTGTATCATTAACCCAATACCCCCATGCATATGGGATATAATGAGCATGGTGATCAGATCATGATATGAATAAACATAACAGTTTAAATAATGTACCAGTAAGGCCTTCTCGCGGACCACCCTGAGAATGTGGGGAGGGGGTTGGAGCCCCTCAGCCCCCCCCAGCTACATGCCTGAGTGTAGGTCATGATCAAGCACCTACCAAAGTTACTTCCATGAATCCTTTACACCATTCATTTTAAGAATTTGTCTGACAAAACAGAGTATTAAGCTGAGAGAACCTTACTACTGAGAGACTCCTCCAATGCATGCTTATGTGGGAGGGGGAGGACACAAGGGAAAATTTCATTGAGGCTTTGATCCATAGGTGATCCAAGTCTAGAAGAGGCTGCTAATGAAACACAGGTCATTCTCTGACTCACTTTGCCATTGTTTTTTTTAGCCTCCCAATCCCAGGAGGCAAAATAGGTCATTGCTTCTAACTCTTGCTTTGAAAATTGTGCCCTGAACAAACCAGACTTCAATCTATTTGTGAACCTTTGAGGTCAAAATGCCTGGCATCCTCTAAAATTAACTGTTGGCAGCTCAAGATGCTTTCCTCCTCTTTCCTCCTCCTTCCTAGCCTAGATAAAAGCTAAGAAGAAACAGGTTGAACCAGGTGGCAAAAGAGAATGGTTTGACATGAAAGTAAGGAAGTATCATGGAAGAGAATATGATCAAAGAGCAAGACAGGGAAGAGGGTATGGATGGGGCCATTAACTTCTTGTATCAGATGTCAAAGTAGCCAGGACCAGTCCAAAAGTCAGTGGGGATGGGCACTGAATTATGTATTAAGTCAGTCATAATATGCACAATCGTTTCTCAAAATTTGGAAGAATTATCGGTTAAGTTTGACTGGCAACTTCTTGCCATCACAGCCCAAAACAGATAATATTTTCAACTTCTGAAAGACATTTCCTGCAAACAGGCCTGTAGCCAAGATTTTGAATTGGAGAGGAGGGGGGGGGGTGAATCTGAGTGAGAGATGATCCTACCCTAGCAAACCTTTTGTATTGTTATCCCAATACCCCCCATGCATATGGGATATATTGAGCATGGTGATCAGATTATGATATGAATAAATATAACAGGCTTGTCATAGGTTTTTCGGGCTAAATGACCATGTTCTAGAAACATTCTTTCACCTGCATCTGTGGCAAGCATCCTCAGAGGTTGTGAGGTCTGTTAGTAACTAGGAAAATGGGTCTATATATTTGTGAAATGCCCAGGGTGGGAGAAAGAGCTCTTGTCTGTTGGAGGTAAGTGTGAATGTTTCAGTTGGCCACCTTGATCAGCATTTGATGGCCTGGCAGTTTTTTGTGTGGCTTGTTAGTGCCTGGGGGAATCTTTTATTGAGAGGTGATTAGCTGTCCCTGATTATTTCCTCTCTGGAGTTTCCCTGTGTTTGAATGTTGTTTTGCTGTTATAATTTTGGAGTTTTTAAAATACTGGTAGCCAGATTTTGTTCATTTTCATGGTTTTCTCCTTTCTGTTGAAATTGTCCACATGCTTATGGATTTCAATGGCTTCTCTGTATAGCCTGACATGGTGGTTGTGAGAGTGGTCCAGCATTTCTGTGTTCTCAAATAGTATGCTGTGCCCAGCTTGGTTCATCAGATGCTCTGCAATGGCTGACTTCTCTGGTTGAAGTAGTCTGCAGTGCCTTTCATGTTGCTTGTTTCATGTTTGGACGCTGTGTTTGGTGGTCCCTGTGTAGACTTGTCCACAGCTGCATGGTATAGGGTAGACTCCTGCAGAAGTGAGAGGACCCTTCCTGTCCTTTGCTGAACGTAGCATTTGTTGGATTTTCTTAGTGGGTCTGTAGATAGTGTGTATGTTATGTTTCCTCATCAGCTTCCCTATGCTGTCAGTGGTTCCCTTGATGTATGGCAAGAACACTTTTCCTCTGGGTGGATCTTTGTCAAGACTTTCATTAACAAAATGTTTAGAATACTTTTTGACTTATTTTTTACTTTACAGCAACAGTCTTCTTTTCTTCTCCTGGCTTTTGTCAATTACTTTTTCTGGTTTAATAGTGATGTCCTGGTGGATGGAAATCATTGCTAGTCCACTAAGTCTCTGGTCTGTCATTAAACTTCTAGATATACTTTTCACTCTCTTCATGGTTGAAAACGATCTTTCCACATTGCATATTGTTACTGGTAGAGTAGCTAACACAGTCAAAAGGAAATTTATTGACAGATAGTAGGTTTTGTCACACAGTTCCAACACTTTAAGTACCTCAGTATCTTTCTTAATTGATAGTGTAATATAACACCACATTATGTACTCAGCCTTGACAGAAGCAAGTGCTGCATCATTTTCAAAGTATTCTGATAGTTGTTCCATATGGTGAACTTTGTCTAGACCTGAAAACCCAGGGAAGAGAACCTGGAAACTGGTTAAAATGTCATCATTTGACATGAACCTTTCAGTAATGTTCTGTAAGAGTGAATCGACACATGGTATGAACAACACAACTCTGAAATAATCTTCTACAGAATTAGTCCCTGGATTTGCCCGATGCACCTGTCTTGAACTTTGCCTTGGGATAGTCAAGTTGCCTTGAAATATCTTTTCAGAGGTTGTTCTTGCTAAGTCAAAGAGTTTTACAAAATGATCTTTTGCATCTACTCTCAAAATTTCTAAAGACTTCAACAGTGACTTAGCGTGGTTTATGGCAGATGCCATATTAAGACATTTTTCCTGAAGAAAAGTTGATAAGGACAAAGTAAGGCTGAAGAGTTGCTCACAAACAAACCAGCTTTCAAATGAAATAACTTTTTTCAATTGCAGTCAAAAAGTTTGAAGCTGAAGAAGAGATTTTCCATGGTTTCTCTGAGATTTCTTCTAAGGCAACTACAATCGGCTTAAATAGTTCAACGAATGTCAATACACTGTCATGCCTCTCAATGAAACGAGTCTCGCATAAACGTGTCAGTCTTTTTTTCTTTGTTTCTTGCACATGAATGCTAATATTAATCTACAAAATACTGTTAGCACTTGAACTGTTTCTGAAGAAATTTGTTATTTCTTTTACTGTTCCAAGACAATTTTTGACAGAAGAGTTTGAGAATGTATCATTCAATGCAAGGTTCAGTTGATGACTTGCACAATGAAAATACCTTGCTTTGGGGTATGTTTCTTGAATTCTTGTTTGAACTCCAGTTAGATGGCCAGCCATGGTAGCAACTTCATCATAGCCCTGCCCTACACACTTGTTCATGTCCAATTTCAACATGTTGCATTTTTCTAGGATAACCTTAGTGACATTTTCTGCCAATTGTTTATATATACAAAATCTTCTCGGATGACTGCTAAATTTTCCTTTAAATCTACATAATGAAGACATAACGAAAGCTGCTCTGTTGTTGATATATCCATAGTTTCATCAGCCAGAATGGAGAAGCAATCAGACTTGTTGACTCTAGCAACAAACTATTCTGTCACTAAACTGCAACTGATTGAAATGGAGCATTGAACCAAGCCAAGGCTGGATCTGGACCAAATTTGGCACATAGAGCCAATGTGCCCAACAGTGCATACAGGCAGGGATTGGGGAATGATTTCCCTTTTCAAATGGTAGTTGTTGTTTATCTGGATCCAGAAAGCACTGAAGGCAGCCAACATCATATCTGGACCAAGCATGGCCAACTGTGCATACAGGACAGATGGGGATGGGGGTGATTGACCTTGGATCTGGGAGTTGCAGTGTGCCCTTATCCAGAGGGCATTGAACCAAGCCAATGCTGGATCTGGACCAAACTTGGCACATAGAGCCAATGTGCCAAACTGTGCATAGAGGCAGGGATTGGGGAATGATTGCCCTTTTTCAAATGGGAGTTGTTGTTTACCTGGATCCAAAGAGTCCCAGAAGGCAGCCGATGGGCTTGATGCACTCCACTCCCAGCCACGAGTGTGGTGAGACTTCAATGCACAGGCATGAAGGTCTGCTGAGTGCACAGGTGTGAAGGCCTATTGTGACCTCCAAATGATCTGTGGTGCGGCAGCATCCTCTTTGGTGCCTGGGCTGTTGGTGCACTTCTCTTCCTCTCCTGGCACCAAAGGCTAAAACCAGGGACACCGAAAAGGAAAGAGAGTGCACCGAGGGCCCAGGCGCGGACAAGAACGCCACTGTGTCACGTACCAGTAAGGCCTTCTCGCAGACTAAGAATGGGGGGGGGGCTGAAGCCCCTCAAGCCCCCCCCCCCAGCTACATGCCTGCCTGTATGATTGGTTAACCTCAGTTTTCCACAGGACTAGGTTTTGGTAGGGATGAATAATTCTGTTAGGATGAGACCAGGGTATGTGCAGCATATGGTTTACCAATGCAGGTACTTAAGTTAATATATTTTCAAACAAACCTGCTCTATTACAGCCTGATCCCCCTTGTCATTTTTCAGTCCTTTGTGTAATCTTTCCTTCTGTTTTATGACCGCATTACATCAGCTTTTAGTGCAATCTTAGGACACTGTCAAGACACAGCCAAGACCGAGCCTACCAGAGCCTAGCACATGATGTACAGTTACTTCCAGCAGGGTTCTGTGCTGGTTTAGTTCATGTTGCATCTCAGCAGCATGCTAAGCAGTAGTCCTGAGGGCATGGATGGCAACCTGTGTTTTCATTCATCAAGCATGGGAACAAGCCAGGGCCAGACAGATTTCAGCATGGGATGGTAAGAGGGCAATGTGGGGTGCTGCCTGATTATTTACCCCACAGCCCTACAGATTCACTCTACTGCCTCATGGATGTCCCTGTTGTCCCCTAGCTTTAGGACCTCCATGTGATGAGTTCCATAATGAAATACTTGTTAATTGTTAATTACATTTTAGGGAAAAGCGGGATGAGATAAGCCTATACATTTCTCTGAGTATTCAGATTTCCTTTCTTTATTTTATTTTTACCTGTGCTGTGGAATGCACTTGACATGATGGTAATGTTGTTAGCTCCAGGCAACTAGTATTAATCATTACAGGTGGAGCATCTTATATCTGTTATTCTGAATTCCAACATACTTCAAAATTGTCAACATGATAATGATACCTTTGTTTTCTATAACAGCTCATTGTTAACAAACTTTGTTTTATGCACCAAATTATTTTAAAAAATGTATAAAGCTACTTTAAGGGTATGTGTATATCAAAGGGTATAAGGAGCATAAATGAATTTTATGTTTAGACTTGGGTTTCATCTCTAAAATATTTCCTTAGGGGTATGTGTATAAGGTGTATCTAAAACATAAATGAATTTGTGTTTACACTTGTGTCCCATCTGCAAAAATATTTCATTTGGTGTGTATATACAAATGCATGCAATCCAGAAAATAAACACCTAAAATCTTAAATTCCAAATCACTTTTGGTCCCAAACACTTTGGAAAAAAGACACTCAGCCTGTCTTTGATGCTCTTTTTTTTAAAGAAAAGGTCATTTGCAACAATTGAAACATATAAGAATTTGTAACAAAATAAAAGTGATCGAAAGTATTTTTGTAACCCTCCAAAATAGCAAATCAGAGTGAAACCTAGAACCACAGAACCATATACTTGTAAGGGGCCAGAAGGTGCATATCTAGTGCTTTTGTCCTTAGAATAGCAAGGTCATGTGGCCAACATGACTGCATATTTTATTTATTTATTTATTTATTTATTTGTTCGGACTTCTATGCCGCCGACTCCCTAAGGCTCGCGGCGGCTCACAGGAGCCGAAGGCAAACACAGAATACAAAGTATACATAGATAAACATACAAGGCATACAAAAGGAAAAACATCCACAGGGCAACCAACAGCAGATAGGGAGGGGGGGAGCCAAGCTCGTGCCCAAGGGCAGAGCCACCCGGTGGAGCTATCGAGTATGTCCATCAAAGGAGGGGAGCCTCCAGGGACCACCTTCCGAAAGACAGCTGCTATGGGGGGGAGGTATTACAGAGTGGGGCAGGGACTTCCTCCGGCCCCGCCCCGCCCTCGGCCCCGCCTCCGTTTCGTCGGATGCTTCCCGAACCTGGGCGACCCATCGGGGCACTGGGGAAGGGGATCGGTCACGGGACCACCCACACCAGCAGCGTTCCCAGCCTCGTGGCTGTCAGCGAGAGCAGGCCAGTCACCATCCAGCATTGGGTGAGGCCATGGGCCAGTCACAGTCGAGGGGAACGCCGGCAACCGTCCTGCCCGTCGCCGGGGCCGCTCCCCAGGAACCCTTGCCAGGGCCCTCGAGATGTCCACCGCATCCATCGAGGGCTGCGCGGGCAGCGGCAAGGGGGAGCTCGCGGCTTCCGGTGGTGAGACCGGCAGTGACGGCTGCTCCATGGCAAAGGTCGCCGGGGCGTAGTCTTGTCTGTTGGGGGGACGGAGGGGGCGGGGCCAGGGACGCCGAACCCGGCAGGGTCGGCACCATGTTGGGGCAGCCGGGCGACGCCCTCACCATCGGGACCGGGGGAGCCCGGCACCCCAATGCCTCCCATGGGCTCCACCACGGCACCGCAGCTCCCTCCGCCGAGGTTTCACGCCCAGGGGGGTCGCTCCCCTTGGAAAGGGGGGGCCTCACAAGGCTGCCGACCATCCTCCAGGGGGTCATCCTGCCGGGTGCTCCTCCTCGCGGTCACCACACGCTTCTCCTCCGCTCGGTCGTCGGGAACTCGTGCGCTCGGTGAGCTCGGACGGCGTCTGCCTGAGAGTTCGGGAGCGGACACCCCACTCGCCCTGCTCTCCTCCAAGCCCAGGCGCCGGGGATCCAAGAGAGGCGAGCCCAGTGCTCCGTCAGCCACCGCCCCTCCAGGCCTGGGGTGGGCGGCCGGGTGGTGTAGGCCGTTCTTCCCACACAGGGACGCCAACACCAGCCCCAATTTCTCCATCTCCCCCAGCCAGGTGGCCAGTTGCTCGACCAGCCGGCTGAGGTCGAGGAGGTGGATAGGGTCTGGTGGCATGCCCCGGGTGGTGGCAGGGTGGTCGTCCGCGTCCCTCTGGATGGAGTTGGGGGGGAGGACGTCCCGGTCTTCTCTAGACCTGGCCAGGGGACGGGAGACCATGCCAGGCGAGTCAGAGGGGTCGCTGTAGTCGATGCAGCCGCCGCCGGGCCCGGGATCCTCTTGAGGGCTGCAGCGTCCTTCAGGCACGCGTGGGCCCTGAGAACCGAGGCCGGCACTCGGGCGACCTCCAGGGCGACCTCAGCGTCGGCCTGTAGGGCCTTGAGAAGAGGCAAGGGGCGCACCGGTGCTTCCAACAGCGACCAGGGGTCTTGAAGGCCACTCCTCGTGCATGTCCCATCCAAGGCAGCCAGCAGTGGAGGTGCCATGCGGGGGAGTCTGCAGAGGCCTTGGCAGAGCTCAGCGTTCACGCGTGTGCTTGACGCGGCCATCTTGAACAGCATAGAGCACCATTACCTTCCCACAGAAGTGGTACCTATTGATCTACTCGTGTTTTTGAATTTTTTGAATTGCTAAGTTGTCAGAAGCTGGCCCTAACAGCAGGAGCTCACCCCACTCCTCGAATTTGAACCGCCAACCTTTCGGTCAGCAAGTTCAGCAGCTCAGCAGTTTAACCCACTGTGCCACCAGGGGGCCCTTCTGAAGGCTAGGTCTGACCAAATGAGAATAAGGTTGTACTACCACTTTTCTTGATCTATTCTAGACAGTTTACTGGTGGTGATGTAACCTAGAATTACCTAAACTTCACAGCCACTCTGGATACATGCTATAGATTTGTATGAAACATCAGGAGAGAATGCTTTTGGAACATGGCCATACAACCTAGCAAACTCACAGCAACCCAGTGATTCTGGCCATGAAAGACTTCAACAATACACTCCCTTGTCACCATGCTCTGAGCCTCATTCAGATGTAGGGTAGGGTTGCCAGGACCCAGTGCACTAGCTGAAGAACCAAGGAATTGTTTTCAGTTAGGTAGGAATATAAATCTTTGAGTGAATGGCCATGAAATGGAAGGAAGTTTTATTATGTTTGTTGTCTCTTTACACTTAGGCATCCATCTCTATTCATTCCCACTGGCCATCAGGCTTCAAAACTGTGCTATGTTCAAAGTATGTACTTGAGGAAAGTCCACTGGTGTTGATACCACAGCATGGTGGTTTCTTGGCGAGACAGACATTCTGCTAAGTACCTGGGTCTTAGATAAATAGTAGGTACAATAGGCAGACTGTGAATGATGATTTATAATGTCAAGGAAGAATTAATGAATAGCGTCCTGAAACATTTGGTTAAAGGGAATTCTTGAGTTGCTTGTCATGGGACATCGATTCTGGTGGTGGTGGATTTGAGACCCTGGCCTCATCTGCTAAACATTGTGGGGTGTTTCCCCCTATACTTACATAAAAGGAATGGTTAATGGGAAGAGGATAGCAAACTTGCTGCCTTCAACTCATGACAAGAGTAGGTAGAAATGGCTGCTCTTTACCTGTAGTGACATGGCGGCACCTACGCTAGATAGGTATCATCCAGGTAAATATGATTGCAGAACATACTATATCAAATAAAGTGTGAACATAGCAAATCCAAAGACATATGCTGTATTTCTTTATTATTTAGTATGTTCATTTAGTTTGTATGAAATTGGCCTATGGTCTATTAAACTACAGTTGGCCTCCCACATTTGTGGGCTTATTAAACAGTTTTGATTAATATGTATTTTCTAGGAATCTTTAGGTCCTTCAGCATGACTCTGATACAGTTTGACTATAAAGTCTTCTGGAAGGCTAGAGATTCCTACAGAGGTGTTATCTCAAGTTAATTTTTTTTAAAAAATTCCCATTTCTCCCATTTCTATAGAGGTCCTGCATCTCTAACTCCCATGAAAGTAGAAGATTGAGTATAATTACAAATTTATTATAGAAGTGGGCGCAATTTCAACTTTTAAAGCTGTGTTTACATCCCATCAACATCAGTACCATATTGCTTTCCTAACAATAGGAAAGTTTTCAAATATGATTTTTAAACACATGCCTTTTGCTTAATCTCTGTTTTGTGTATTTTGTTATATATTTCACAGAAATATGTTTTAATATGTATCTTTTATAGAAATACATTTTGATATGTCTATTTGTGGTGTTTTTAGGTGTTTTTATGTGTTTTGATTTTTTTGTAACCCGCCTCGAGCCATTTTTTAACCTGCCTCAAGCCGTGGGGAAAGCAGGTAATAATAATAATAATAATGGTAAAAGTTTCCCTTGACATTATGTCTAGTCACGTCTGACTCTGGAGGGTGGTGCTCATCTCCATTTCTAAGCCGAAGAACCAGCATTGTCTGTAGACACCTCAAAGGTCATGTGCCTAGCATGACTGCATGGAGCACCATTACCTTCCTGCAGAAGTGGTACCTATTGATCTACTCACATTTGCATGTTTTTGAACTACTAGGTTGGCAGAAGCTGGGCCTAACAGTGGGAGCTCACAACACTCCCCAGATTCAAACCACCAACCTTTTGGTCAACAAGTTTAGCAGCTCAGTGGTTTAACCCATTGTGACACAAGGAAGCATAATAACAATAGCAATAATAATAGCAATAAAAATAATACAGGGAGAAATATTGATTTCAAACACCACTTCTTATATGCATTTGAGACTCAAGTTTACATACATGGTGAATGGGAATTTTATCTTACCACTCTATGAGTACTGGATGCCAGGAATTATGCTTTTTCCCTTGAGGACATGATAGAGAACCAGCTTTGCCAGTGTGAATATACACATGAAATGTTACATTGTCATTTTGTAAACAGCTGTCTATTTCCAGTCAATTAGAGATGCCACAATAGATAAGATGACATCATTATTGGACCAACTTCTGCTCATATTTTTCCGATAAAAGACAGACAAAAGAGAATAGCTGTTAGGGAAGAAATGGACTCATGCGTGCAATGAATTGTTATTTCTAATTCCTGTATGAGACTTATGGGACTCAAACGTTAAGTGCTACTGACTTTTAAATGCTAAAAATCAGAGATTTCTGCAGCACAGTTCTACTTTTTAGCAATGAACAAGCATGCCCATTCCAATTTCACCAGACAGGCATCTAGCTGAAATGATTCCAAAGAAAATCCAAATTTATAAATTAGCAAGCATGTGTTCTTCCAGATAAGAGAGCAGAAGGGTCATTTTGCTTCTTTTGTGGGAGAGGGAAGCCGGGTGATGTGCTTGGCAGAGTTCGATTGTTTATAGCAGGAAAATTGGTTAATACTAACAATTTATGATTGTCTCCATCTCAGTCAATTTGAGCAGGCCTCGCTTTCCTTTGTTTGACCAAGAAGAAGTGACTATTGTCACAAGGATTGACCCTGTCAGCTCTGCGCGTGGCAGTTAAACATCAGATGTTATCACTGAAAACTAATAGCGAGCCTTTGCTTTATTTTTTATTGATGGCAGAAGCACCTCGTTGCCATGGTGATGGGGCTTCTTTTGTATCTGGAGACCATAGGTGAAGGAGCCAAGCATCTCAAAAACTTTTCCAGCAAGGTTGAGAATGAAAACACATGGAACTTTATCACACAATGCTGCTATTCTGTGACATCTGTGCCATTGCCAACACCAGGGATGAGATTGCATACTGCATCTCTCTCCATGTGCACCATTGCTCCAATTCCCTAATCCATGGCTCTGCAATGGGGCTTCCAGATACCCTTCCCTGCACTTCCGCTGCTCCATATAATCTATATATATAAAGGAGGACCCGTCATCCAAAGACTGCCATAGGCAGAGAATCCTTCCAGGGCAGAGACACCAAACTTGGCAACAAAAATAGGCCTCAGGCAAGGAAGGTTTTTAGCAAAGAAACTCTGCCCCAAAAACCTAGAAGGCCCCCAAAACAACAATAAAAAACTACATTTCCCAGCGTCCTCCACGGCCGCCAGCGAATCCCATAGGCCGACATCGGCCCCCACAAAATGCCGGCGCCGCTTCCTATCGCAGGCCCCACCCCCTGCCATCCCTAAAACCACTCCACCCTCTTCCCCCGGGCTGGCCCCGCCCCCTGCGTGCGATAATTTCTTAAAAATAACTGCCGCCAAAACAAATCACCTCAGGACAGCCTCCCACACACCAGAGCCAGTCGGACTGCCGAGGACACACAGTGCCTAAAGGACAGGCTCCTTCAGCCTCACCCACACTGGCCAAACCAGTAAAACTGACCACTGGTATTCACCACAAACCACTGACCACGGTACGATCAGCCACACAATCACAAAAGCAAAATAAAATAAAAAACCCACACACTCCTCAAGACACTACAACTCTCACAACCACACTCGAGAAACACAACCAAAAAGACCAAGCCAGCACAAAATACCGCACAACGCCAATATGCAGAAGGTACACAACTATGTGCACAGAGCACATACATACCACTCACAGGACAAAAGACACCCACAACAAAAGACACCCACTTAACAAACACCACACCGGCAACATGACAGCCACACAACTCGCGATGCCTACCTCTACAGACCCACAACACAACTCACACACAACACACACAACACATACATACCACTGCTAAACAGAAACCAGCACAGTACAACCAACTAACACACCCCACATACACACTGTACATCCACACCACACTACCACTGTACACTCACAACAACAAACTACACACTCAACACCACAAACTCTTCTCCAAGCACCATCCCACCCACACACCACCAATCCTCCACTTTACAAACATGACACCCACAACATGACAGCCACACAACTCGCGATGCCTACCTCTACAGACCCACAACACAACAGACACACAACACACACAACGCATACATACCCCTGCTAAACAGAAACCTACACAGTACAGCCAACTAACACAGGAGGACATAACAACTACCAGGAGGACATAACACTAACACAAATAGGGCACCAGGGACACAGGCACCACTGACAAACCCATACCGCCATTTGAAATTGGGTGCAGCCATCATTATGCTGAGAAACATTGATCAGCCAAAACTCTGCAATGGCACACGTCTTGCTGTCAAAGCACTGCAGAACAATGTCATTGAGGCGACCATTCTCACTGGACCCTACAAGGGACAAGACGTCCTCATACCACGCATACCTATGGTCCCGACCGATATGCCGTTCCACTTCAGCCGTCTTCAATTCCCAATTACACTAGCTTTTGCCATCACCATAAACTAGGCTCAAGGACAAACACTACAAATCTGTGGCATAGACCTTGGCACAGAATGCTTCTCCCACGGACAACTCTACGTAGCGTGCTCCAGAGTTGGGAAACCACAGAACCTCTACATCAACACAGCAGACGGAAAGACAAAAAACATTGTATATCCACAAGCTCTGCAGAACGCCAGGAACACCACTCACCGACAACTCCACAGGACTTCAACATCCCACCCACCAGAACAACCCACAACGACACAGCCATGACCCCACCAAGACCATAAGTAACATCAATTCCAACCCTTACATACTCAGACTTTCTCGCATCTCCTAAATAGGGCACAGCAATGCGTGCCGGGTACAGCTAGTTTTTATTATAAAGCAATTGTGCAGTTCCAGCAGTGTTCATCAAGGAAATGTAAACATTATCATTATAAAATAAACAACTCCAGAATAGTGTGGAATGGAGACCCTGATGTCTCTTTACTGCTAGCATGTTGGCACAGAAGTGGAATAGAAGCATCACATAAGATAGATGACAGAAATGCGGTGAGATTAATAGATATTGACAGCTTTTGTCCTTCGGTCATGTTGGACAGGTAAATCATGGGGAGGAGGCTGACTGGCAATTGTGTCGGTTTGTGATATATTAACACAATATGAATATTTTGGCACAATTGTGTTTAAGGCCTATTATTTGAAGCTATGCTTCTATTTTTTCCCTAGTACTCCACTAGAGGAACAGAACTCCAATTACAGCTCAATGGCTTCAAAATGATACTAAATGGATGTAATTACAAATGATTGCATCCCAGTCTTTATTAAGTATTTAATTCCAGATAGCTTGAAGTTAACATCAGGAAACATTTCATGGTGGCCTTTAAAAGCTGGTGGTCTCTGTTTAATGTTTGTAAGCATGGAGTTTAATGTTAAGAGGACTAGATTTCTATTCACTCCCTAACTTCAAGGAAGACAGAGATGACGAAGAGAGTGGTTTGGTTCTTCTTTCTGTAATTTCTGCATTTCAGACTTCCCAACAATCTGGCAGTGATGTAATGCAGATCATTTCTCAGAAATCCATACATTGTTGAAGCTCGTGATGAGTTTTAGAAGTGAGCAGAACACGTTTGTGAATATCAGAAATGTGCATGTCTGGAAAAATTGGACAGTTGGAAAATGGCCATGAACATTCTTGAGTTGATGGAAAAATACATACAATGGGGCACATATTAGACAAAGACAGAAACAGACATTTTAGTATGGGTGTGGGACAATAATAAAAAAATATGCATGTATTTTCATCCAATGTGAGAAAAGCACTGCAAAATGGTAGAAACTGATACAGAAGAGAATGAGAATGCTGCGGATGGTTTCAGGAACACAAGAATGAGATAAAATCTTGGAAAAGTCAACTTTTCTAGACTACAGTCTTCAAGCATGGCTGTGATATTGTGGTCACCATAAGACACCTTTCCAAGGTGTAAATGCAATAGACAGATTTTCACATACCATAAAACATGAAAATACACATAAGTTCCAAATGTGCTTCCTTGCTTCTGTTTTTTGAGATGGGTGAGCATATAAAATATGTAAGTGTGGATCTATGAGTTTGTGTGTGTCTGTATAAGTCTATGTATAATTACAGAAAAGTGTAATTCCTACCCCTGCCAAACCAGTGGTAAAGGAATTGGTCCAAGGCAAGCCAGGCTGCTTGAAAGTCTGGCTGCAGTTTTTCCCCCTGCATCTGTGATCTTGGAACAGGAACAATACAGAGCTCATATTTTGACTGCCATTGCCATTTAACTCGCTTTCTAGTAAGCCATTCATAAAATCCATGGCTGCAGCTGATCCCAAATCCTGCCTTGTCTTTTTTTTTGCACATTTGCCTGGGAAAGCCTATTTTCACCACATACTGTACTATGAGTTCATCTAATCTCCGCTGGACAGGGCTGTGAATATGGTGGTGAATAAGGAAGGATCTGATAGTTGAACAAACTCCACAAATTGGGCTGTTTCCATGTTCTTTCCATCTAAAAAATTACTACCCTTGGAAAACCAGTGGCCTGGCACATATGATCTACTTATGCCTTTTTTAAAGGCTGCATTTCAAAGTTTTGTCATTCAGATAAAATGAATGTGACCTAAGAACAAAGCTAAAAAAATTAGAGATTTTGGAGGTTTGGGTTTAGAATGGTATGGATGGGGAGCACACTCTGTCTGCTGACCCCACCCACAACAAGTCCCGGCAGGGACTTTTTTTCTATCTCTCTCTTCACTGGGAGGAACCAAAGTGCTTCCCTGCCCCTCATGCTGGGGACAGAAAAGGGATTATTACCTTCATTGCATTTTCTTTCCTTGGAGGAGGGGTACTTTGTTCTGGACTATATAGGTGTCTCCTTTTCTTTGTTAGGTTTAAGTGGCCCTTGAGATTTGGCAAACTTATGAATATGTCTCAGCATGCCACAAACATTCCCCCCCCCCCTTTTCTAATTTTCTCTGAATCCCGAATACAGTGTCATTGGAGCAGTAATCATACCAGTAAAGAACAAAATCTCTCAACTTCTTTCCACTCCTGAAAGGTTGACACACTGTAGCCATAGCGCTTCACAGCCACAGACTGCTGTCTTTTCTTTTTATTCAGCTAGATCTCCCAAATAAAAATTAACCTCAGACTTGTGGAGTTACAAGGCTTGTCTACACAGGTGTAATTAACTGTATTCATTGTGCATTTGACCCTTTCTGTTCCTGTAATGTAACTTCCAGTGGGTATCACTGGGTAAACTGGGTTAATCAGGTCTAGCCCCATGTTAACAAAAGTTCTGGATGTTCCAGAGTTTGATTGAAACTCCAGAGTAACACCATAACTTCAGCACAGTGTGGACAGCAAGATAATATCGGATTTAGACTCACCAATTCTTCATGCAGAACATTGCCATTGTTTCCCTTGTTACCACAGGGAAAAGTGCACTAATCAGACTGCTGTTGGCACTGCTAGGCACCCATAGAGCTCCATGAGAGCCATGTTGTTGCCATCAGCAGAAGTGCTAGCATGACCAGGAAGAAGGAGAGAGATTGGAAGTAATCATGGTTAGAGTAAACCCACTTAATTTAGTAGAACTCTCAGTTCATCTATCTTAAGCACAGCTGAATCCTATCTCATGAATGTGCCAAGGAGTCAAGTTCATTTAGCCCTACATTTTTATAAAATTAATTTTAGTTTAACTAAGACTTATTGTTATCCAGCTTATGGGAGAGTAGCATGGTGTGGTGGTTTGAACATTAGACTACAGCTCAGGAGACCAGGGCTTGAACACCTACTTCTCTACTTCTTTAGAGATTTGCAATCATCCTTCACTAAGCCTGTGGCAGCATAATTTGCCCAAGGTTACCTAGAAGGTATACATGAAACATTAAATGACTTGTAAGAACTATCACAAAGACATAATCCTCTCCGGCAGTGTGGAGCTAATAAAGTCAAAAGCTTATTGACTAACATTGCTAGTGATGAACACATTTTTTTAATGTGGAAAATTTTTGGCCCTCATATATGGACATAGATGGTTCCAGTCAACCACATAACCTTTAAAAACAACACTATTTATCCAAAATGAATGGATGGATTTCTTCTCTGGGAACTATTTAGAGGCAGATTTCCTTCCAACCTTTAATATTAGCTCAGAGGCCGTATCAACTACAAACTGTAACAGTGGTTTCCAATAGAAGACCAGCTGCGAAGGTTTAGTGAATCTCATTTTTCACATCTCTTTGTCAAGATAAACACAGTTGTGTTGAGAAACACTCTTCAGGGCTTTCTAAATCAAGTGAGATGGGGACGCATTCAAATAATTATGGTCATTTTTTTTTGTAGAAAAAGGCTTATAGCATGATTTGGATTGCCTGTAGGTTATCTTCAGTCATGCACAAAACCTCAGTCAACGTTTTCTTCCGAGGGATGTGAGATGAAGAAATCTATTTCCTGCCCACATTACCTTTGCTTTAATGGCTTCCATTCATTGTGTTCTACTTCTTCATTACATTGTATTTTAAAATCCCTTGTGAAACATATATTTTAATATGCATACATGGCGTATTTCCTCCCCAAATATGTATTTGAATGGACATTCTCCTAAATGCAGTGGAGTTAAGTTCTCACTCAGATATTAATCCATAAAATAAAGATCAGTTTATTCCACATGCTAAGAACTCTATTGCTTGGAGGTAACTAACTGAAATAGAAGCAGGGCTGTTACCTTTGGTGACAGATCCCATCACATGATGCCATATGCAATCTGTTACCAATCTGCCATCTCCTTATGATTAACCCATGCCTTGCTATTAGTGAGCAAACCCCACCCATGACCCCAAATAGTGCCACAATTCTAGAATTTACCTTATGCAATGAATATGATCCACTGTGTTGGCACGCTAGCACATAAGTGACCTCAGGGATGGGACTGCTTTCCTCTCTTCTTACAGTATATTTTTTTTTAAAAAAAATAACATGTTTTAACAAAATTATTTAACAAATTTATTTTTAAAAAATCAGAAACAGCAGAATTGTTGCACCTCAGAACGCAGCCAGTCCCCCCTAGATCACACACACCAGGCAGATGCAATAAATGTAATTTTATTTAGAATAAAGAATAGTCCAAAGATGTAGAAATAAAGCAATCAAAGTAAATCCAAAAATAGTCCAATAAAGTTCTCGAGCTGTAAGCCCAGTTGGCTTAAATTCCAAAGGAGACAAAAGTACTTAGACAAGGCAAACCACCCTCACGATCAACGTGAAACTTGAGGCAAACCGCTCCGGTGGTTCTGTGAACTTGGAGATTTGAACTTGAGTCCTTTCCAAACTAAACGTAGCTTCAGGTCTGACTAGAATAGCTCAGGCACAATCTAATAAAGGAAACTATTTTCTATGTGCCCAACGCACCCCCTTTCTCAAACTCCAATCTTTTCGGGAAGATCTAATGCTAGCCCTTCTGTCAAATTCCTCCTCATTATCGGCCCCAGGTGCAAAGCTATCGTCCTGAGAAACTTGATCCTCCCTTTCCCCGGAATGATCATCTGGCAAGGGAGTACAGAAGCTTTCGTGGGAATAAAGGTCGCTAGGCCTCTCACTGTCCAATTCAGAACTGACTTCCATGAAGTCATCAGTACCCTCATTTGCAGTCTCATATTCATGTAGCCAGCCATCATCCCAGGCTAAGTCTTCATCTGCAGACCCATACCCATCTGGCAACCCTTCATCCCCCATCTGATCTGGGGCAGCTGGGACCTCCGGTGTCTGTCTCTGACCACTAGGCTGGAACACCACACTAGGCTGGGACACCACAAGAATTGTGGGAAGGAAAAGTTATACGAGACATGTGCTGTGTGATCTTGGATCAGTCTAGCATCACAGTTATGTAATGCTTTCAACTGAATTAGGCGGGGCCTTTTCTGGTGGCATATGCTGGTTGAACCCTAAATGATCCATGGGGCCCACCGGCTCCAATCTGATGATGCAGAAAAACTTCCACCAGGACTCCATGGATCATCTAGGGTGGAGCGGATGTATGCCATCATGGCAGCAAAATTGGAGGCTACCTGCATTGTGCATGGGTGGAAGCCGCATGGTCAACGCTCCCCCCCACGGGATCAGTTTCCTGTCGAGCTGGTTGATGAGGGGCATGTGGTGATGGATTCCCCATGCCCACAAAGATGGTTGCTGGATTTTCCATGGTGTGTAGTGATTTTGGGAGGCCTATGTGATGAGGTAGTTAGAGAAAGGGAATTGTGAAGATCATCATGCCAGTAAGTTGCCACTATACATAATCAAGCAAATGGCATCATGTAATAAAGTCCTGAATTCGCAAAGTCTGAAATCCTCAAGTGGTATTCATTTTCATGTTGGCAAAACTGTTTCCATATAAACAAATATAGCCCTGAGCTTGAAACAGATCTCTGATGCATTTGAATCTGTACTGTTGACAATGATAGACAAAGGCCACCCAGATTTTCAGGCAATAGTTCTTCCAACCCTATTCAGGGATGCCTGGGACTCAATAAGGGACTGTCTTCATGTAAAGCATGTGCTCTGCCACTGAATAATTGCCCTTCCTTAAGACTGCAGCATGTGCGCTCAGCAAACACCTGCTATGCTCTTGTTTCTGTGCAGGATATACCCTCCCATTATAGGCAGTAATCTCATGAATTACGACTGTCTGTGAGTAACCCAATTAAAACATTTGGGCTGAACTTCAAATTGGATAAGAGCTTGTAAAGGGTGAGTCATCAGGAAAAAGGTTTGTGAGGCAGTTTCTTATTAGGAATAGATTATTCCATCACTGCAAGTTTCCAGCCGATATTAACCACATAGCATCAGAATGATAGAAAAATGAAACTATAAAATGAATAAACAATTGCCAAACTTGACACATTGAGTCTAGGACACGGATGTCTCAATGCATGGATCTGAACAGTTTCTATCTCTCATGCTAATTTCTTTATCTCAAGTTCTATCTGTCAATTTTTGTGTATAAATTTGCAGGTTTGGGAAGATTACTACCCAAAACATACTGAATGAAATTTGCCACTATCTTCATTAGCCAAGTTAAACAGCAAGAGAAAGAAAAGACATTTTTCAGGCTTACACGTCCCTCTAAAAACATTAATACAAAGAATACACACACATTTTATTAAAACACAGATTGAAATAACTTTAAACAAATTGAAGACAGAAGGCACATCACACAATTGCTGCTATGTTGTGCCTTTCCTATGTAGCAAATACCACCAGAGAAGTGCCCTGACTCACTATATAAGATATGTCCTGGGACTGGGACAGGATCTGGAACTATTGACAGACTTTTCCCATAATTGCCCTTGATAGTTTCATTGGGGGAGCCAATAAATATCACATACATCTTGTGATAGGAACCATCAGCAAAGGTGATCCTTCTGGTACAGAAGTCTCTCTCTCTCTCTCTCTCTCTCTCTCTCTCTCTCTCTCTCTCTATATATATATATATATTTGCCTGCTTCTTATAGGAGTTTGTTCCACAGCCTGAGAGCAGCCTCTAATAAAAGCTCTCCTCCATCTTTTCTTTTGAATTTTTTTTTAAAATTAAATTTACATTTACTATATCAGAATACAATAGCAAACCACTATTCACTATTCACAATTCTGCATTATCCCATCCCATCCAACTCCCCAAGGCTTAGATGTTTACAGACTACTTTTATGTCAGTTCTCTAGCTAGAAAATTATTTTTAGTCTATATAATTTTCTTAGTAATACATATATCTTACTCTAGCCATTTAATCAAACTTTCATTTCACCTGAAGGTGGTTTGCATTTGCTATTACTTTGTCACATCTACCTGACTTTATCTTTGTTGGGTAGATTCTTACTTTTGTTCTCAGATAGGGGGAAAAGCGGTAATGCACCTCTAAAGTGAACAATTATATGGCTTCTGGTTAAAAACTTTCCCAAAACTTTAATATCTTTGGATATGATTATGACATATGGCTCCAATCTTTTAATGCTCCACAATCCCTCAAGCATATTTTAATACTCCTTTATTAATCCTGTATAGCTTGAGTGGACAGTGGCACCATGTATGGATAATTCTAGATGTGTTCTCTCTAATTTGAGATGATATTGATTTATAAGGTAAGCTTCCCCAAACTGTGGTCCATTTGATTTCATCTATTTTTATTCCCAAGTAATTTTTGTTCCTTCAGAGTTATCAAATTTAGCCTCTTGTATTATTTGATATAATTTTGAAGCTTGCCTTTTGATATTATTTAAAGAGTTCTCATATATATTTTCAACTATAGTTAGAGCTCTAGCTAGGCCCTCTATTCTACACAATTTAGCATACAAGGCATTAATTGCAGCCATGATTGCTTTATTGGCTCCAATGTGATTTTAAGTTGGTCAGATTTGAATGGGTTTGTCCTTTGAAAGTAAATGGTTTGTTCTAGATAGCGTCTTTCTTTCCACTCATTGACTTGGTTATATTTATCTTTTTATTCAGATATATCTGAACCATACACTGAACATCCCTTCGGTGACCCTCTTAAAATATATTTTCAAATATTACATTCTTAGTTGCCAGTCTGATCTCACTGGGAAGGGAGTTTCAGAACAGTCACCAGAAAGATCCTCCTCCATGTTCTCATCAGATAAACCTTTGAGAGTGGTGGGACCTATCCAGAAATGTTCAAAAACAGTCAGGTTCGTAAGGGAAAATGTGGTCCTTGGATACCCTGGACCTGAAATGAATACACCTTGGCCATCACCAGTGCTTTTAATTCAGCCCAGAAATGGACCTGCAGCCAGTTGAGCTGTTGTAAACTATCACAACAAAACCCCTTGGAATCTGGGTACTTCATCCCATGCAGTCTTCTCTCAGTTTCTCTGTGCTGCCTAAACAGAGTCACAGGGAGGCCATCACATGATGCAAGGCCATTTCCGGTGGTTGCCCATGGGACTCAGTTTTGACAGAGCAGGGGAACAGAGGAAAAACTCAATTTTCAGGAATTGGGTGCTACCAAACTCCCAACGACAAAAGTTGGATGGAAGTGGAGAAAGTTGAGGAAAGGATATGAGATGAATGCCATCGTTGAAGATGGAAAGGAATGGTAGTAAACAAAAGATGATTCCCTCCACTTTTCTCCGCATTTCCTGTTCCCCTCACTTTCATGTGATGATGTTCTGGGACTAGCAGCTGAGAGATGTATGATCAAATAACAATTCCACAGGGTGCAGCCATGGAAGTGAAAGCAGGATCATAGTACTAAATTATCGCATGGTTATAATTATAAAATTAATACATTTCCTCGAATAAACATCTTATCTGTACTTCTACAAAAAGCTTATCTCTACTATCCTTCAAAACATAATACTGATAACTTTCCCCTGTGTTTCCTTAAAAAAGCGATAATCAAGTCCCAACCCTTCTGAAAATTTAACAAATATTTATCTCTAATGAACATATTTTTCCAAAATCTAATCCTGAGGAGGCATGAGAGCACAATGTTTCCCCTTTAATTGTTTCCCTGCATTGTTCGCTTGGGTAACAGGACATAGTAAAAAACTTCATTCTATCAGAACAAACAGAACTGTGGCATTAGTAAATCATAGCCATAATCAAAAGGCTACACCCTTCCCTCCACAAAAAGAAAAGAAGGAAGACAGGACAAAAGGGAAGAAAAGACCACATTAATTATTCTTTCTTACATTGAAGCAATCACAGAAACCTATTATCTGTGATCATTATATAGTAAGTGTCATTGTTTAAAAAAGGCAACTTTGACATAGGCATCAGAAAAACGTCTTGTGAAATTAGTTTTATGGGTAGAAATGCAGGACACCCACTCAAACACCAGGGAGAACTCCAAATGGGAATCTTCTTTCAACCAGGTCTAGAACAAAGTGGAAGACTTCTGGAGCAACCTCTGTCTTTTCATGCTCTTTCCCTTTCCTTTCCCTTTGTGATAGAGCAGGGCTGTCTAACAGCCGGCCCTGCAGGTGTTTTGGCCTACAACTCCCAGAAATCCTAGCCAGTTTACCAGCTGTTAGGATTTCTGGGATTTGAAGTCCAAAATACCTGCAGGGCCAGCAGTTGGACAGCCCTGTGATAGAGCATCCATTGACTCATAAGACAGGGCCGCAATTGGGTGGAGACATACTGACCACAGTTCAGATAATCTACCAGTGAAGAAGCAGTTGTCCAGTAAAATAGGAGGTGGCAGCAAATAGCTGGATGACAATCTTTCTTTCCCTTAAATAAAAAAGGTGTCCTGGGTGGTTCACTCTTCTAAGGAAATCCTGCATCATCCCATGTGGTATCTGCTAAACTGGAAAAGATGGCTCAATATGGAGACAGGGATGTGAGGCAATTCTTGGCAGGGAAGGTTTCAGACAAAGGACTTGCTGATTCATTCATATTACCTTTTTATTTTTATTTTTTTCAGACAAAGGACTTGCTTTATGCCACAAACATAACAAAATAAATGAGAAAAAAGGGAAGTGCCAAAGTTTAGAGTTCTTAGTTTCAACCCATATGCAATGTAGAACTTACTAATGTGAATACTAGTATTTGATGTACTTCAATAGAAGAGTCTTCTCTTGGGGAAACACACAACTGAAGGTGTCAGACTATGACTTTCAAGTATATTTTCTCTGATCTTCATGCTTTTAATGAGGCCAGGCAGTTGAATATGACCCCTCCCCCTCATCCATGTACTCAAGTCCACAGTTTCACACACCCATGTGCCAAAAGATATTCTCTTCAGAGGTGTTTGTGGGTCTTTCTAGGTCCTCCAGTATTATTCTATGCTATACTTCAGTCCAAGCATAGTTAAAATATAGGTTTTATTATTATCTGCAGTATCAGGTATCCATGAATGTGTATCTTGAATTGTATTCCCCCATGGATATAGGGATCACACTGTACACTTTTGAGCTTTCCTATCTGATTAAGGTGCTTCCTCAAAGGAAGGGCCTCTTGACATGAGAGTTATCAACAGAGAAGTTGACATTGGGTGAAGTGGGTGCTCAGATTGTGAGAATATCTCAGTACAAAGCTCCAGATGGGATTTGCAAGTGTCCCCCATTATGAAAAAATGCTGATACACCAATTCTGGTTCAGCCAATGTCTTATAGCTGAAAGGAGAAAATCTTAGATTAGGACTTGATAAAATGTAGACTGGCAAAAATGTATTTTGGGAAAGATGGACCAATTAGCGCACTGGTAAGAAATGAAAGAACTAGCAGATTGCTTCTTTTAGTGACATCCAAAATATACTGGCTGAGACAGCTGCCTGAGTCTGCCTGAGGGGAGAAGGGCAGTCCAAGCTGCTGTGTCATACTAGCATAGTTCTGGCTTAATCTACAGTGACATTATTCCAGCAACACTTAATTTGATAGCTTTTCATGATGCAGTATAGCTGAAGTGTCAATGTTTCACAGAGAAATTAGGAATGGTGTGGGCAGATTTCATCAAAGTGTTGAAATCAAATAATGACACCTCTACTACACAATCCCATAAGTATGGCCTATTCAGACTAGACAAAGCTGTCGATGTCAGTACAAAACTAGACAGCTACAAGTAGATTTGATAGGGTCTGTCTAAAATCTTTGAGAATTATTAGATAACAAATGAAGTCCTGAATGACTAAGATGTCAGGCAAAGCTTGCTCTCATCTTGAACAGAGGAAAAGAACTACAAACTCGAAGCTGATGCCCAGGAAAAGTTGTAGAATACAACTGAATTGTTTGTGTGAAGTTAGAACAAAATGCAGTGGTTATAAAAAGTCAACATAGGTTATTCAAAAACAAGTCATATCTTAAGCTTTTTTTCCTGAGAGAGAAACAAACTTGTTAGATCAGAGGCATGTTGTGAATGCCTTGATTTCAGGGAGGCATTTCACAAGTTCTCTTGTATTCTTGTGAACAACCTGGAGTGTACAGAAGGGTTCTGGCCTGAATCCATTTATAGATGGTGTGGATGGAAGTATAAAGGGCATGCTCATGAACTTTTCAGAAGATAAAAAATGGTGAGAGGGAACTATACCAGAAAAAACAAATTAGGATTTAAGATGATTTCAACTTCGTAAATGTTGAGGTGGGCCAAAAGAAATCCATATCAAAGTTCAACAAGGATAAATGCAAACTTCTATATATAGTCATGAAAATTAGATGCAGAAATACTTGGCAGTACTATGTGTAAAGGTCTTGGTAGAGGTCTTGGCCATAAACTAAACATGAAGCAGAGATGTGTTATAGTGGGAAATTGTTACAATAATTCTACGCACTGAAAAGAGCATATCGTGTCCAGATCACTGTAGTCTGCTTTGGGAAGATCGTACCTGGAGTTCAGTGCCCATTTCTGGGCATCCTAATTTCAAAAAGAGTATTGATAAATGGAGTGTATCCAGAGAAATATTCTAAAGTGTATGTAAACCAAGACCTACGAAGAATGGTTAAGAGATGAGACTGATTCAATATGGAGACTATGAAGTGCTATGGTAGCCACTAAATATTTGAAGAACTGACTTGTGGAAGGTAGTGAAGAAAACTTGTTTCTGATCTTCCAGAGAACAGGAGATAAACTAATGGATTGATACAGTTGACAAATAGGGAGGAGCCTGTTTACCACTGAAACAGACTGCCTCTGAAATGATTGATCTCTTCTTTGCTGCAGTTTTTGTGTGTGTGTGTGGTGGTGGTGGTTACATACCCATCTGCCAGGGATGCTTTGGCAGCAGATTTCCTGCCCTGAAAGAGGGTTGGACTACTAGGTCACTTAGGGAACTCTTCCAACTCTACAATTCCATTATTCTATGATTGGATGCCAGGATTGCATTTAATATGAAGCTGTTTTAAAATTTGCTTTTTCGATCTAGTCAGATTATGGATATACTGTATACCTAAGAGTCTGGTGCTAAATGGTTTATTATACATTGTATCCAAAATCACTATATATAAAAGACTGGCCCTAAAGAGTCTTCAGTCTTTCTGAATGCATTTACAGGCAAGCTTTATGTGATTAGGTGTTATCTTTTCCCTCATGGTTCAAGTACAATGCAACAACATATTCTTTGAACTTAAAATATGATTACTTGGCTAGAATCCTCCTCTGAATGGCAAAAAAAGAGGGTTTTTTTCAAATGAAAGACTTGGAAGGAAAACAAGATAAGAAAGTTTCTTTTTGCACATAGAATCACTTCCCTCCTTGCCATAGTGAAATCTCTAGCATTTCAATATTCTTTTTATTTATTTCTAATCTTTTAAACTTTGCATTCTCTGCATGTAGAATCACACAAATGGCAGAACCTTACCAAATCCCGAGGCGTTTACTGAAAGCCTTCCCCACCCTTTCCCATTCAAATGAAAAAGAACCACAGTTCAAATGCAAAACTCTATCACAAATAGATGCTGAAGATTAAAATCTTGGCAGTTTTACCTTCCACAATGAAAACTTTCTTCTGCCTTACTCCCACTCATTTTATGTGATTTCTATTGCCTCCTACTTGCAGCAAATGAGCTTCACATTCACTTAATTATACTTAGCCCTGGTACTTAATTCTCACTTAATCACAAATAATTTTATGATTAGTGTTATTACTGTATTAATATTTTGAACTCCTCGAGCAATATTAAGCTGATGATTCCTTAATGCTTTGAAAATATATTAAAAGTCACACAATACTCCAATGACATTAGCATTGTCCTGTTTCTGCATGGATTGGAAATGAAGGATAAAAACATAGGGCAACCAGTAAATGTTATGCAGAGTTACCTGACTGCCATGGTGAAACTAGAAGAATAGAGTTGTTTTCCTAATCAGTACCCATCATATGTGTTCAACTGCATTCCCACCATCCCCAGCCAATGCAACTATTGTCTTGGTTGACTGGGAGTGATCGAGTGATAGTCCAAATTTAGATACCTGGAACACCTTGTTGGTTTTCAAAAGTTGTCAGGCAGTCTCACCTTATGCATTCAGACTAATGCTGAAGTTGAACCTTAGGATAATGAATAATATTTAAAATAATTCCTGTCTGAGACTGTGTGAGAATGGCCTTATAATTCCGAGTGCCAGATTTTAAAACAGAAATAGCGCAACAATATTGTGTTTGTTAAAAAGAAATAGTGTGTATATGTGTGTGCAAAGTTAATAATTATTGACAGATACACCCAGTGGCAGTGCGGTGGTGAATCTGAGTTTTGGCCTGAAAATTTAAAGGACCTATTCAAAAGGTTGAATTCTTTTCCAGGCAAATAGGCTCACCATCTTGGATATTCCTGTTAAAGATTGGAATAAAAGTTGGAGGAGAGTTTCTGTCCTAATGACACAAAAGTCACGAGTCACCATGTGTTGGGCCTGTGGCTTCTGTGGCTTCAGGGGTTGTGGGTTGTGGTGGTGTGCAGGAATCTGTGTGATTTTCAGTGCAGGGCCAAGGTGATGAAACTCTGGAAAAGCAGTTCAGGGAATTTAGTTTTTCTGAGAGTCCAGTGGGCGGGAATTGAGACACCTGGCTTGCTGATTCTAGCCGCAGCTGTGACTTTCCCAGGGAAAAGGGAGGGAAATGTTAGAATGTCGAGATCTTGTTCTTAGCCCCGTAAAGGTTGAAGTTCAGTTCCGGGTCAACTTTCGATTCTACTGCAAGCAGTTCCATGAACTCCCGGTTTCATGATTTTTGGTCATTCATGACAGAACTTTGAGCTTGCCTTTTTTGGGACTATCCTAGTTTTCAGTTCTGTTGTTTCTTAGTGGATTTATATTCAGAGGCCTTACAACTTAATTAGCCTGAGGCTTTGGGAACATCTCCAGATTGAGACAGCCAGATTTTATCAACTACTGCAGAGGATAGTGCAATACACCTAAGGAAGGGGTCTGGTGGGTCTCCTGGAGAAAATGGGATTATGCCAGGACAGTGTTTTTTTCTCCCTCCCTGGAGTGTCCCTCTTTTTTTGGGGGGGGGGGGGGAGTCTTCTTAGGCTACTCCTTCAGAGAGTGCCCTGCTGGGAACTTGCTTTCCCAGCAGAACTTGCATAGGGCAGGCATTGAAAATTCATCTCGGAGCATGATGGGAGTTGAAGTTTCTTTTATCTCCCTGTTTTTCAGCCAATAAAAAGCCTGGTTGTATCCATGCTCTGATTGGCTAAGAATAGACACAACCAGCGACTACAATTCCTAGAACCCTCTCTTGAGGTTTGTCTTTTTTTAAAAAAAAAATGTTACGGTAAAAACTTAAAATAATTCTTTAAAAATCAGTAGATTGGTGAATTGTTTTGAAACTTGCCAGGCCTGCAGTTGTAAATAGAGTCTAAAACAGAGGTAGGTTTTATGCAGATAGGCCTTAAATGACTGAGAGTAGAGCCTTTTAAATTTCCCATTGTAGCCAATGGGCCAAATCTTTGCTGAATGAAAATGGAAACACCCCTCCCAATTTGAGTAACTTCCTGGTAAACAGAATGAGGGACCAGATGACAGTGGGCCCCAAGACAGCACACCTTTTGGCTGAATTGCACATGCCTAGCATATATCCCACTCCTGCCCAGTTAATGATTCACAGTACTTCTACTGCGGGTATCTGGCTTTTGTGTTATTTTCCTACATTTCAGCTGTGTCCACACTAGACAGTAAAAATACATGAAACTGCAAGGAAGTGTCAACAAAAGGGTAGCAATAGTTGAATTGTATATTTTATCTAACCAATGATTTGTAGGGTTTTTTCCCCTGGTGCATGATATAAAATGTAGAATGTGTTATTGTAATCCAGGACTTTTCTCATGAGTTAATGGCTCTAAAATGCTGTGTTATTTGCCATTTTTCAAAAACATAGAAATTTGAATGTCTTATTGGTTGCTTTTGATCATGCAATTGTAATTGTTTGTATTGTTTATTGTTGACACAATGCTTTGTTCTGTTAGTTCAGCTGCTCTGGCTCCTTTCATTTAACACTGGGGCAAAGTAGGACAAGAAGCTTTTGGTAAATCAAAAACACTAAGCAATTACATTGGACTCCCTGTTGCAACACTATATAAACATGAGCGCTTGTCACATCTTTTGACTCATTCAGATTATCCCTTTCCTTGTCATCTCTTTTGGAAAACAACAACATAAGACTTGCTGTGTCAAAGTGTCTAGTCTGAATAGGTCATACCTATGGGATTGTGTAGAGAAGGTGTCATTCTTCTGCACGACAGCCATTTGCCTGGAAGCAAGTATACTCAGATGTCAACAATTATCTGTAAAACCCAGGGCAGACAAATTTAAATGTGGGGAAAAGAGAAGACACAGCAAGAGCAACATTGATATCGTGGCAAGTGTCAGCTCTCATTTTATAAATCTCATTTACAAGCTGCATGTTTTATGCTTTTGTTAAGAAATCCTATTGCTAGTGCAGACTGAGGCTTGAAATTTAGAATGTCTAATGATGTATGTGGAATCCAGAGCTTGGCAACAATACAATTCAAATCATGATGTCAGCATTAACTTGTCATTTGGAGGGGAAGTTAATGAGAAAAGATCATAACCATCATCATTATTATCATTATGCTTATTATCCCACTTTTATTTCTTGATTGAGACACAAAATGGCAGACAACATTAAAAACATACAGATATTAAAATGGAATTAAACACAAGTAAATTAAAATCACTCAAAACACTTAAAAACTATTAAAATAAATATTTTTGCAAAATATCTTAAGAATAAGTACTTAACATTTCTCCTCCCAGTCCTTGTATACTGATAAACATCTATTTATGGCTATTTTAGGCTTTTTCCCATTTTTAAGTTTTTGGAAAAAAAACAACTACAAAACACATGCATGATGTGTTATTTAGGACCACATCACTAGAGTTCCCCGATCCAGGCAATAGTGGGGGTATTTGCCATGCAGTATGGTGAATCCAGTGTGGGACATGAGCAACCCATTGCCCTGCACTCCACTTTGCCCAGATCACCCCTTGTCTTATCCCATGGGAAAAAGCATTGCCACCAGACTTCCCCTCCGTAGTTTTCAATGCAACACGGGAAGCTTCCAATGTTGCTACTGCTTTCTCTGTAATGCTTGCACCTATCTTCAAGAGGCCCACCAATGTCATGTGATGGGATCTGGCAGACTCCATGCCTGAAGAGAGTTACAAGTGTCCTAGGACAGACAATTTTGCTTGTCTGATGAGGTGGTCAGTTATAATAATTTACTCATTTAAGAAATAACAATTCATATGACACTGTAGGGCCAAAAATATAGCTCAAAGCATCACTTCTTAAAAGTATTGTTCCAAGCTGTGATACAATTTATTTCCAGGAAACTAAATGTGCTGTGGCACCTATACATCTGGAAGCCAGGATTTTCTAAGGATGGATGGGGCTGCCATTGTTGCTTTCTTCCACGTTCAACATTTTTCACATTGCAAATTTCAACCGTTTGCAACTTTTCAGGTTGTTTTTTCCCAGGCAACTTTTGGCAGCCTTTATTATGTATCCAACATTGAGCTATGGGAACCCTATTTGGGGGGCACAGTTTAAGAAGCAGTAGCCTAGAACATGTGGCATGCATTGGCAGTCTTCTATCAAAACACCCCAAAGTAGATGTTGCTTAGTTTCTCAGATAAGATTGGATCTGATATCTTTACGGTACTTAGACATGGGTATTTTTTAAAAGATATTTTAAAAATATTTCTCATTAGTGATATTTTAATACATTCCCACAATTGATTATACTTAAATCTTTAAAGTTATTTCTTATTTTAACCTCTTTTATCTTTAACCTTGGCCTATGTCAAGAGGAAGCAATAGCTACATTAAATACATTTCAGCATGGCACATTAAAAGGCAGTTAAAGAAGATCAATAAAGAGAATAAAAAGCTACCCCATTATTCTGACACTCCTGGTCCTCAAGTTCCATGAGGGAGTAAATTCTGCTTTTGAAGTAGCTCCACTCATTGTTGGAACAATTTAAAATGGACAAAACTTTATTTGGATTTGTAATTGATAAACCTGAGCTTGAAACTGTTATAGATTCTGGAGATAGCCACTTAATTGCTAAGTTGCATAAATTGTTGTTAAAAGTTAAATTGTAGGAGGAACAGGTGAAAGAAGCATGGTTGTGCGCACAAAATGTTTGTAAACAAATACAAATGGAACAATGGACAAGGGTATGGACAAAGAGGTTGAGTAATGATTTGTTTTTTTCCCCTATAAGACGATGGTTTCTGACACCAGAAAGGATTGCAAAGATGCATAAAAATAGTTCTAGTAATTGTTGCAAATGCAGGGAAAAAGTGGGCACCTTTTGCCATAACTGGTGGTCATGTAAAAGAGCCCAGGAATACTGAGCCCAAATACATATGATTTTAGAAGATATTGTTAATGTTACATTTAAAATGAAACCTGAACTTTATCTGCTTGGGATGTTTGATGATCAACTAAATAGAAAATGTGGAAGGTTATTGCTATACATGAAAATGGCAGCAAAAATTATATATGCTCAAAGATGGAAAAGCTCCATGATTCTGACACAAGTTGATTTGCTTTTGAAAATAAGTGAGCTTGCAGAAATTGATAAACTTGCTATGTTCATTAAGGAGAGATCTCCAACTAACTTTAAGAAAGACTGTTCTTAAAGTGCCAGTCTGTTTCTGGGCACAATTCAAATGACATTTAAAGCCCTAGACCAGGGGTGGGCAATTACCAGCCCTCCAGGTGTTTTGGACTTCAACTCCCAGAAATCCTAAGAGCTGGTAAACTGGCTAGGATTTCTGGGAGTTGAAGTTCAAAACACCTGGAGGGCCGGTAATTGCCCACCCCTGCCCTAGACGGTCCAGGTCCAGGCTGTTTAGCTGACACATCCCCTTGTACGAATCTGCCTGAGCCCTGAAATCTTCAGAAGAGGCCCTTCTCTCTGTTCCACCTCCATTTCAAGCTTGATAGGTGAGAATGAGAAAACGGGCCTTCTTGGTGGCTGCTCCTCAGCGTTTAAGGTTGAAGGTGTTTGAGGTGCGATGATGTCTAACTTTGAATATGTTTTGATGGTTTTTAATGTGATTTATTTATTTACTTTATTTCTTCCCTGCTGTCTCACTGCAGGGGGGACTCAGAGTGGCTTCCAGTTTTGGCAAATATTCAATGCCACAAATTACACAAAAAGCAAACAATACATAATACAATTAAACTGTTAAAACCAAAGATATAAAATACATTTAAAACAATTTGAACATAGCACCAATCCCAAAATCCTTTTAGTGCTGTGTTTCATTTTGTTTTAAAGTTCATATATTTGTATATTTAAATTGTGTACCAATGCTTTCATGTCAAGCTGCTTTGAGTCCACTTTGGGGAGATAAAGTGGGGTATAAATAAATAAAAGGAGGAGGAGATTCATTCATTGTGTTCCTCCAGCAAAAATGTGGTCGAATTTTCATTACTAGTTTGGGGGGGGGGGGGGGGGAGAATGTTGTTATTATGTGGGGGAAAGATGTATGAATTGTTCTTTTTCATCTAAAAGGTGTAGAAAATTGAGAAAATATAATCACCAGGCAGAGACTCTAGAGTCCTTAGATTAGATAATTAGGTTAGATAGATTATATGTAGTCAGTGTTTTCTGAGGTATAAAATGCAATATTATTAATATTTTTCTTTTATTCTAGAAAAGGTATTTTAACTGTGTTTCTTTGTCTGTTCATTGGTTTATTTGTATGTTAGTATATTACTTTTCTAAATAAAAATATTTTTAGAACAAAATAAGTAGTTTCACTGTCATTGACTGAAATATTGCATCAATGACAACTCTACATTACAACATATAAATGCTCCCAAACACACACAAACACACACACACACACACACACACATCAGGTGGTAGTTTGAATTTCTCTTCTATATATATAACATTTCATCAAGGTCTAATATTATATCCCACTTTTAGGCAGGTTGAAGAAGTGGTATCTTCTCCCTTCCTCTCTCCTCATTGTGTCTTTTAACTGTGATGGTCTAGAATTAATGTGGACTTTAAAAGGAGAAACAGTGTGTGACAACTCCATGAGATGGAAGGATTTCAAGCTAAAAAGGAAGAAAATGTTGTGTTTGGAAGGGTAAGTGACAAGAACCAACAAGAAGTAACATTTAACATTAGCGAACCTTGCGACACAAATTGCTCAAAATGGCTTCATGGGGCTATAGTTAGAAATGCCCCCTTTTCAATGTGAATATGAATGGGTTCAATTTTTCTTAGCATATTAACAATCAGTTTAACATAAATAACCTTTTCTATGCACTTTCCAGTCTCTAGCATAGAGATGTCTTAATCTCTGAGCTCTTAATAATAATGAGTGAATAATAAACACTGAATAATAAGAACTGTAAACAATTAAATGAGTCCATGTATGATTTGATATGCATACGCACAAAAAAAATTTTTTACTTCCTTCAAAGGGAAGGCCTGTATTAATAATTTTGCGATAAATAGTGAGAGATAGAACTAGCAACAACAAGAGCTGGGCATGTTTAGCCTGCAGAAGAGAAGTCTGAGAGGAGACATGATAAGGGCCATGTATGAATATGGGAGGGGAAGTCATAGGGAGGAGGGAGCAAGCTTGTTTTCTGCTAGGACGCGGAACAATGGCTTCAAACTAAAGGAAAGGAGATTCCACCTGAGCATTAGGAATAACTTCCTAACAGTGAGAGATGTTCAACTACCACTTAATTGTGGGGTCCCCCAGGGTGCCATCCTTTCCCCTTATTATTCAACGTTTATATGCGCCCCTGGCCCAGCTGGTTCGCGACCTTGGTCTGGAGTGTTATCAGTATGCAGATGACACCCAGCTTTTGCTGAGAATGGACGGCAGGCGGATACCGTACCCGATTGTTTCCATCAATGCCTGGAGGCCGTGACTGGTTGGCTGCGTGCCAGCCGGCTGAAGGTGAATCCGTCGAAGACGGAGATCTTGTGGCCCGGTCGACCTGGGCTGGATGAGTGCCGGTTGCCTACCCTGGATGGCGAGCGTTTAAGCCCGTCACCCCTTGTTAAGAGCCTAGGTGTTCAGCTCGACCCCTGCTGACCATGGAGACTCAGGTCTCCTCGGTCAGCAGGGTGCGTTCTTTCACCTACGACAGGCTAGGCGGCTGGCCCCCTACCGGTCCAGGGACGACCTGGCCACGGTGATCCACGCGACGGTCATCTCGAGGCTGGATTACTGTAACGCCCTCTACGTTGGCCTTCCCTTGGCGACGCTCCGGAAACTCAAGCTAGTGCAGAATGCCGCTGCTCGCCTGCTGGCCGGAACGCCAGTAAGGGAGCACATTACTCCCATTCTCTGGCAACTGCACTGGCTCCCCATTGAGTGCCGAATCGCCTTCAAGGTGTTGGTGCTGACCTTTAAGGCCTTGCATGGCCTAGGGCCTGCGTACCTGAGGGACCGCCTTGCCCCATATATTCCCCCGAGACCACTCCGCTCAGAAGAACAAAATCTGCTTTTGATTCCATCAATCCGCTCCTGCCATTTGTCTTCAACTAGGCAACGGGCCTTTTCGGTGGTAGCTCCAGGGCTCTGGAATTCCCTTCCAGGGGAGATTCGAGCCATCTCAGAGCTGATTCCCTTTCGGAGGGCTTGTAAAACTGTTTTATTTAGATCAGCCTTCGGCTAGGTCCCAGACCGGCCGATGATAGCATAACTTCCAGACCCAAGCCACCTTCTGTGTCTCCTCTTTACTACGCTGTGACATGTAAATTTTTAAATGTTTTAATTGTTTTATTGTAGGGCTGCATGTTTGTTCCACGCTGCCCATTTCATGTGTTGTAACCCGCCCCGAGCCTGCAGGGAGGGGCGGAATATAAACCCAAATAATAAATAAACAGTGGAACTCTCTGCTCTGGAGTGTGGTGGAGGCTCCTTCTTTGGAGGCTTTTAAACAGAACCTGGATGGCCAACTGTCGGGGTGCTTTGAATATGATTTTCCTGCTTCTTGGCAGAATGGGGTTGTACTGGATGGGTAAACAAGAGCTGAAGGCTATGTCAGATAGTAGGTAAAACAGACAAAAAAGCACAAGGCTAAAATAGCATATATATATATATATATATATATATATATATATATATAATTCAAGAGTTAGTACATACGTGCACCTAGGTAGTAGACCAAATAGGGTAGGTAAATCTCGAGCACTCAGGAACAGGGGTATTCCCCAAGGACCAACATCAATACAGGCAATATGCTTCACAATGTGTGAGTCCCAAAGTTCAAAGCCCGTGGGCAATAAAGTTCCTGTAGTGCTGCAAAGTCCGTACTCCTAGGTGGACATCAATTGTAAATCCGTAGATGGGAGAGTAGGAAAGATTGTTCAAAGGATCGGGTGGATGGAAGGTATTAAAGGAAAAATTCCAGGACGCGGGAGACTAGGAATAGGTGTCTCCTGGGGAGAGATGTAGATGTAGAATCGCCGGCGGCATGCATTCGCTGTATTTTCGGCCGCTGAGAAACCGTTTCGCCGCTTGGCTTTTTCAAGGCGTTAATGTAGCATAATAGCGTCCCATATTTACTACAAATATATAAGTGTACAACAAAATCAATATATGGTCACACATAGCACAACGGAATAATTACATACAATAATAATAGGGTATACATACCAATAGATAGAATCGACCGACCTAACCCTGCTTCCAGAGAAGTAGGGTGACCCGTGGGTAATAGTAATCCCAACTTGGGGAATTTTATAATTAGGAAAGAAGGGTGTGTAGATGGACCGGGTCATTGAGGCCACGTGGCCACTCACAATCTAGGAGGATTATCCACTTTAATTCGGCTTTGTTTAATTGCAGGGAACCATCTGAGTGAGGTTTGGGAGTGATTCTCTCAAGAACTCTAACTCTTAAAGAGTCTGCAGTGTGTTGCTTGTTTTATTGCCCACGGGCTTTGAACTTTGGGACTCACACATTGTGAAGCATATTGCCTGTATTGATGTTGGTCCTTGGGGAATACCCCTGTTCCTGAGTGCTCGAGATTTACCTACTCTATTTGGTCTACTACCTAGGTGCACGTATGTACTAACTCTTGAATTATATAGATATATATTTGCTATTTAGCCTTGTGCTTTTTTGTCTGTTGTACTGGATGGCACATGAGGTCTCTTACTGATTCTATGAAGAAATGGTTTTTCAGGGAATTTGCTGATACTCAGCCTCCCCAAAAATCCCAGGGCGGGCAGAAAAACAGTGACGGCACACCCAATGCCTTCCAAAAAGTATACAGCAGCTTTGGCAAGAGATAGTTGTCTTTGTAGCTCCAGTGAAGCATGGGTTTGGGTTCTAAACATGTCTCAGCTCTAAAGTTCCAAATTAGACATGAATAAGATGAAGACAAGATCAGACGTTTTATCCACTTTGGCCAAAAAGTGGATGTCACGGGACAGAACATTCCCAAATCAGATATAAAGGCAATGGATACACATAGATACTAGGCATGAGAAAAAAGTTATGAAAATGATTCGTTTCATAAGAAATTCGTAAGAAATGCTACTTTCAAGTATTTCGCACCTGGAACGCCAACCAGGAAGTGGACTTCCTTTTTTTCGAACTTCGGGGGCCAGGATTTTCTTAAGTGTCGTTATTAGGTCGTAAGGGGGCACCCTCCTTCTCTCTCACCACCCTCCGCCTCCCTTGCCAATAGGTATTATGGCAAGGCAAGCCCTAAACTCGCTCCTTCTTTCGGCTGGAAGCCGGAAAAAATGTAAACAGAGAGGATTACTCAAGTAAATCTGCAAAGGAGGGCACTTTGGATGAAGGGCTCTCCTTTGTGGATTTACTCTGAGTAAACCTCTGTTTACATTTTTTCCAGGCTTCCTGCCCTCTCCTGCCTGCCAGCCAGGATCTAAGGCATCAAAGAGTATTGGGGTGAGAAACCAACCTAATGTATAATAGAATGAATGCTACTGTAAGTGCCACTGCCTAATATTATAAGTAATCCAACTGGTCATACCTACATTCCATGCACATGCAATAATACAGCAGTAATAACAATAACAAGAGGTAAAATTCAAACCGAAGTATTCTGACTGGTCTCTCCTCATGCGGTGCAAACGGGCTCTTCTCTTATTAGCCCGGGAAAAAAGCCCGGGAAAACCCACCGTTTGCTGCTTGGGACCACACCCATACATATAATTGGGGGGGGGGGGTATTTGCTGCAGAATCCCAGGCTCATAGAGAATTCTGCAGCAAATACCCCCCGGGCACCCAGGAAGCAAAGGCTGTGCCCGGGGTTTTGCCTTTTCCCGGGCTCAGAGAAGAGCCTTTTGCAGTTTGAGGAGGGAGCACAGTCAGAATACTTCGGTTTGAATTTTACCTCTTCTTATACCCATTGTTATTACTGCTGTATTATTGCATGTGCATGGAATGTAGGTATATGACCAGCCTGGGCAAACTTGGGCCCTCGCTCCCTCGGGATCGGGGTGAGAGAGGCAGCGAGGAGCCAGGGGGCTCCTCCTCCTTTTCTTTTGCTGCTTCCAAGAATAGAATACCCCCTCCCTCCCTCCCTCCCTCCTTCCTATTTGGAGAGTCCCATCTAGAATTCAGTGTGATTTATTCAAGTTTTGGCCTACAACTCCCAGAAATCCCAGCCAATTTACCAGCTGTTAGGATTTCTGGGAGTTGTAGGCCAAAACCATCTGGAATGCGCATGCGCTGGCATACGAAATACGAATTTCGTTAGTAATTAAGTTACATTTTAGAAATTTTTTTGTAAGTCTTCCTATTACTAATAAAAAATCCCCCCCATTTGATTTTCGAATCTCCATTTTTGGGTTCTAAAACATGCCTAATAGATACATGTTTAGAGACTTGACTGCAATTCAAAAGACTGGACTTTTTCCATGGCAGTTGCTGATGGGTGCTAATTATGATACATGCACTGACTGGTAGATGTGCTGCTTTTGCTCCTGATTGGGGCCATGGTTTGGCAGACATTTTTATAAACTGTCATTGCTCAGTTTGAAGCTTGTAGCCATTTTCTGTATCCGCCTCCTATGGAGTGCTTAAGGGAGGAATGAGGGCAAGGTCCAGAGCTGATGGTTCTTGGTGGCTTTAATTCTGTCAACTGGAATTATTAAATTGATCCTGGCTGAGGAAAAAATGGGTGCCCAAACACCATGATGGGTTCGCAGAGAGAGAGACAAAGAAAGGACATAGGTGACTTGTCGACCTTTCAGGCTGGCAGGGGGTTAAGTCATTGTAGGGCAAAAGGTTTTATTATTGGCCAGGAGAGATGGGTATTGGCTGATTGTGACATCAGTCTGAAGAAATGATGGGATTAGCTCTATGCCCCCCCCCTCAAGTTTACTTATACTGGGAAAAGGTCATTTCTGGATGTTAGCAGGCAGGACACTCCATGCTATCCAGTCAGACCCCTCCTGGTAATGGGTTTTGCAGACCTGGCTTTTGACAACAGTGATACTCTTCCCACCTAAAGCCTGAGGTTGCTTCATGCATATTTACACAGCAGTCTCAAGAGTGGTTGATGACAGCTGTGATGATCACTGATGTTTCCATCTTCCAAGCCCAAGGTTACCACATGAATGTGCTCACAGTGGCCTCGGACCTGAGAAAGGAGTCCAGTAAATCCATATCAAATCCATGAATGCTGAGCCTCCAAGTGAGGAGGACTAACTTACCTGTGTAGCATTAGCCAAACACTCTCCAGTGGTGCAGTCCTCAATGAAATTTAATTTAGGACTATATTTTACATGATAACTCAGAAGGAGGACCTCTTGAACTAAATAGATTTTCTTTCTAGGGAATGTCAGATCACTCTATAGCCACTTTTAAATAACCACACAGAGACGATCTGGGAATCACTAAGAACTTTACTACAGGATACCAACATGCAAAAAAGCCAAGAGTGCCCACTGCTCATCTCCCCCTTATATACACTTCCCTGACATTTCAAACGTTTCATTCCTGCTCCTCCCGTTCCTGCATTTTTCTTCCCACCAAGTCAATGGGCCGTTGTTTCACACGCTCTGTGCCTCCCTCCCCTACTTCAGTGTGCTGAAAGTTACTGCCTAAATATACAGACATGTATGCTAAGACTGGGAATCATATGGCCAACCAGATACTGTTGAACTGTAGTTCCTAACTTTCCTCATCTTTGATTATGCTGATTAGGGTTGCTGGGACACATAGTATAAAAGCATGTGGAGGGCTGTCCACTTCCCATCCTGACCTAGAAGAAGGGAGAACAATGTGTGATGAACATGTAAGTCCTGCCAGCTTTAGCCATTATGGTAAACATTGAGGGATGATTGGTGTTGCAGTCTGAATATTCAGAATGTCCAAAGGAGGAGAGGGTAGCTTGTAGTCAAGGACAAATGATCACATTGCAAAGCATCATTTCTGATTCCTAATCTTAGCTTCCAATTTCATGGCTTTCTGGAGCATGAGTAAACTTGAGTCAGCCTTAACTCTGGTCTTAATGGGGTTTTGATCATTGAGTATATATTGTAATATCAGCACAATAAAATGCAACGTTTTCTTTGGATGTCTTCTTTCATTCTTTTAAAAATCAATAGAAGATTTACTGGCCTAAAACATATTTTGGTTTTTCCAAAATTAAGTTTTACTAATAATATTTGCAAATTAATTCTACATAATACTGAAATACCCAGTCAGAGGCCTTCATTTTTTGTGCGGTTTTCTAGGTTTTTGCATGTGATTCTGCTCAGCAATGATAATGCCCGAATCAGCCAAACTGTTTGACATACCAGAGAATTTGTGGTTTCATGCTTGTCTCATACATGTTGCTAATTGATTTTAAATAGTGAAGTAAAACCACTTTCAGCAATTAAAACAGAATTTAAATTTTAGTTAAACTGACACATCAACCAATCACTTCTCTGAGTGCTGGAATACCTGGCAAACTAATGCTATTTTGAAATAGTACTATATTTTGAAATTGTTCATCAATACACTGAAAGGAAGCACTTTAAGATAGATGAGAATTCTGTGTCATTAAAATTTGAATAACAGGGGAGATGAGGGAAAGTGGCACTCTCATGGGGACAACACTTTCACACTGGTTGGGGGCAGGGCCTATGCAGGAAGTCACACAATGTCATGTGATGTCTGGAGTGGGCCTCCATTCTCCAGATGGGGTTAAAATGTCCTAGGACACTAATTTAATCCTGTCTGATGAGGTTGAAATTAATACTATTTGGTGGATAAGAAGAGCTTTGGACAGCCAGCATAATGTACTCGTTCAATTGCAGTCATAAGACTCTCAAAGACCAAGGTCCGATTCCTTGCTCAGCTATAGAAACCCACTGGTGACCCTGGGCAAATCATGTGGTGGAATGAAAATCACACGTTCACATCTTTACCAATCCACACACTGTTTTGCTAGAGAAAAGATGAATAACAAGGTGTTTACTCTTTGTTATGTGAAGGAACATATGTACAGTCATGTGAGCAGTTGCATTGACTCACACAATATCCTTTGAGAAAGATTTAAATAGTCATTAGGTGTCCATGTCAGGGACCTTCTTCCAGTGGGCCAGAAGCAGAAATACAAAAACTGCCTTGGCAAGCTCCTCCACAGAAAAGCTAAACTGTTGCCAAAACTCCCAGGCTCACCTAGCCTCTTGGGTGTGGTGCAACCAATCAGCTTCATGCTTTGCAATTTTCAGTTAACACACTTACCAAATGATTTTTACATGTTCCAACAAATCATACTCCGTCGGTCTTAGAGGTAGGCAATGGCAAACCATCTTTAAATATTTGTTGCCAGGAAAATCATCTCATATTAGGGTTGTCCTAAGCTGAAAGACACACACCATTAAATGAGGAGTTTTAGAAGAAGGAAGCCTTGCCAAAAATTATCTCCTTCTTTCTTCTGTTAACATAAGTTTTTGATGGATCAAACAAATTCTGTCAATACTGTGACAATGGAATAGAAACTGCTTTTCTTTGGTGCCATTACTCTCTAAAGCAGTGGTTCTCAACCTGTGGGTCCCCAGATGTTTTGGCCTCCTACTCCCAGAAACCCTAACAGGTGGTAAACTGGCTTTTCTTTGGTGCCAAAACACCTGGGGACCCACAGGTTGAGAACCACTGCTCTAAAGCATTCTCAAATATAGGATACAAAAGAGTACTTTTCTATTTCACACGGATTTTAATCTTAAACGCACCTGCTGGCTAAGACACACTAGAGAGTGCACTGAGCTAAGTTCACCTAGCAGTAACCCTTAGTGAACTCAAGCCTTGCTTAAAGTGGGATTGCTTGTGTTCAACTCATTCGTAAGAAACCTAAAAATGCTTAAATTCTCCACTTAATTTATTCACAATGATACCAATGAGATCTTTGCACGTCCTCTCATCTCTTGATATGCATGTGCTGTCTTCATTTTGAAATATATTGTTCTGACTTTGGATCATTACTTTCTTTTTAAAATGATTGAACCTCCTCTCAAAAGATAGGGGTGTTAGAACAGATTCTCAAAACCATTAGCAAGAAAATAATACTATTTTGGTATTAAGGTTTAGCTTCATCCCTATTTGCAAATACCCCAAGGCATACATACATCAGAAATCATTAAGAAGTAAGTGGTTCATTTCACTTTAATTTCACGTTAACTTCTGTCATTCATAAAATCTACCAATGACGGCCCATTACTATACTATTTATACCATAATTCCCCTGTTTTTAATGAATATTTTCTGCAAATTGCCAATCCAGTAAACAGAGACAGAAGATTCAATGCTTTAAAAATGTCCAAAACAATGTTTGCTCTTTTCTTTCTTTTTAAACCTGTAAGGAATTTCAACAAAGGAGCTAAGCTGTGTGTCAGTCTTTTCCACTATAAGAACAGATACACCTCAGTTAGCAAAGCCTCTAACAAAAAAGTGTATTTTAACAGTTTTCTTATACTCATCCAGCCCACCCCTTTCTTTTTTGGGCTCTGTCGAGCTAGGGGTTTGTTTGTTTGTCTTGGCAGCATCAGCATTGGAAAGATGGTTAGCAAGGACCAAGAAATCCAGACTTTTCATGGTAGTTTGCAGCCATGCCTTTGCAGTAAACAATGCAATAAAGCATGATCTGGGCAAAAAATGGATTATGTTATATCTGATTCTGCTGTAACTTTCTGTGGCTCTCCCAACAGACAAGATAAACAGAAGGTGTCTCCAGAAACCCTTTCTTACCCTTAACAGCAAAACAAATATAAAATAAGAAATCAGCTAAGTCTGTTCACCTCAGGATTTTTTTTTAAAAAAAACCCCATAAATATTTCATCGCAAAATAGAAATCATGAGGAAATTGGAGGCTGCTGAAAGAGAAATTCATTGTTGAATGCCTTTTGGAAAAGCTTTCAAGTAGTTTCTAGAAAGGTAAAGATGTTTTCATTTACTAATGCAAGCCTTAGGTGAACTACTTGTTTAATTTTTATCTGTATACTGTAATTTTGGGATAAAACTGCATTTTTGTGTGTGATGCTGAAACCTTTCCCCATTTTTTTCTTGTTACTTCTGCTCTTAGTACCTAATTTTTGGTTCCAGAACCTCATGGTATATACTTTATTGACCAGCTCCTGTGTCATCCCCAGCCACCATATTCCTTCACTTGATCCACTATACACCATTTAAAACTCCATTTGTAATTAATAGGATAAAGAGATTATTATTTTAACTACAATACCAGTCTTTGTATTTTTTTACTGTAATGTTTACTTTCTCCGATCCTTTACCATAGGTTTTTTAAAAAGAAAATTACTGAATAACGTGTAGTGTCTTTCTAGTATGGCATTGTGTACTTGATAAATGTTAACTTTCCTTTTAAGTTAAGTCTGAAACAAAGTACACAGGAGTGTTTGAGTTTATTAAAATCCAGTAGCTTCAATCAATTGCTGGTTCCAAGTAGCCTCCACTCATTGACCAAATTACACCATATCGAGAATCAATACAACACAACAAGTATTGTGTGCAACTATTCATTATTATTGCAATATGTGTGAGAGAACACTTATCTACTCATAAACAAATTGGAAGCAGCACATTATAAATGGAGTGCAGTCTGTGAATGCAGATGACAAGGTCAACATCTCAAAATGTACTTGACGGCCGCTTTCTGGAACTCAAAGATGTTTTGAGGGTTCCCTTCAGTAAAATAATTGTCCATACTACATAGTCAGACCTCTATATTGTGGGTTTCATTTTTGGGGATTTGATTATTCACAAATTTGATGAATGTTCTTTGTAGAAATCTCTAGGCTCTCTAGTATGATTGCATGGTTAACTTCTCCCAGGCATTGATTGTGGAATTTTGCTGGTGGACCTAAAGATTCCTAGAAAGGTTTTCTCCATTTTCAAATAATGTTTTTGAGTCTATATTTTCCACCTTTACAGGGGTTCTGACCTCATACAGTCCCAGGGAATGTGGATGGCTGACTGTATATTACATTTCTCAATATGCTTAAGTTCTCCATATGGTTCTAACAAAATTTTGATGGCATCTTCCAAAGAAGTGGAAAAGCACAGCAGTAAGAAATTTCATAATTTATAATTTGTTGGTAGCACTCAAATTCTGCCACCTGAAAAGATTTCGCGGACTCCCCTCATACGCTCCCCCAATCCTCAAATCAATCCAGTCGAGGACCGATTGAGCACCTCCTTTTCGGAGGATGAGCAGGGAGCCGGACACCTAGTCCAGTCGTCCAAGAGGGATGGGCAGGGGCGGGCAATACGCGTGATCTCGGGTAGGGGTAATAGGGACGGTAGCCGTAGGCCTTATGAGAGAGAGCGGAGGAGCCGATGGAAGGCTCGTCCTCCCTCTGACCTACGTGCTATCCCGAAGTACGCAGATGGGGAGCTCCCAACTTCCTCTCCTCCAACTCTGATACTGGCCAATGCTAGATCCGTGCGAAACAAATCAGGGACCATTAGGGACCTCCTCTTAGAAAGGAGGGCCGACCTTGCCTGTCTCACTGAGACATGGCTTCAGGAAGGCGACGAAGTCATCCTGCATGAGTTAACATCTCCGGGGTTTGTGGCCAGTTATCAGACGAGGACAGAGAGGCGGGGGAGGGGTGGCCATCCTTAGCCGAGACACTATTAATTCCAGGACAATCCCGGTGGCGAACATCCATGGGATGGAGTGTGCGGGCCTGGTGTGGGATTTGGGTGAGAGCGTAGCCTTCCTGCTGGTGTACCGTGCATCCGACGCACCGGCAGGAAGTCTACCTAAGCTGCTGGAGGTGGTTGCGGAGTGGGCATTGAGGTTCCCTAGACTTGTCGTTCTGGGGGACTTCAATGTCCACGCCGACACCACCTCCCCGTCAACTGCAGCCGTGGACCTGTTGTCTACCATGGAGGCACTAGGACTCTCACTCTGTAAGACCGGCCCCACACACCATGCAGGACACACATTAGATCTGATCTTCGCTGCCGGAATTCAGGTGATCCTAACCTCCATTACGGAGGTTCCATGGTTGGATCACAGTGTCCTGGAAGTCCGGCTAGGACTGGCCCCTCCTCCCGGTAAGGGTGCAGAACCTATTTTGGTTCGCCCAAAGAGACTCATGGAACCCACCAGGTTCCTGAATGCTCTAAGGGATTGGGAACCCCCCAGCGACTCGGTCGACGGACTAGTGGAACACTGGAACACCAGTCTCTCCACGGCCTTAGACGAGATCGCCCCCAGGCGTTCTCTCCTTCCCCGCAGAAATCGCTCGCCGTGGTATACTGAGGAGTTGCGGGCGATGAAACGGAGAAAGAGACAACTAGAGGACATGTGGCGAAGCGTCGAAATCAGCTTATAAACAATTCAAGGAGGTTTATGAGCAAGCTATCAAGGAAGCGAAAAAGGTCTACTATTCTTCCTTGATAGAGTCAGCCAGCTCACGCCCAGCTCAATTATTTAAGGTAATTCGGTCTCTGACAACAATCCCAACTGTCCCAAATGATAGGGTTTGGCTCCAACAGCTGAGGTTTTTCAGAACTTTTCGCTGACAAGATTTTGACTCTCCGCGGGACATTCCTGCCACTCTTGATACAGTTAGCGAACTCGAGACTCCGCCGCCACTCGGTGGGCCCACCTTCACCCGCTTCCAACCGCTGGACGCAGCAGCTGTCGATAGGTTACTGGCTGCAGCTAGACCAACTACTTGCTCCCTCGACCCGTGCCCCTCCTGGCTTGTTAGATCTTGCTGGGAGGGGCTACGAGGCCCCTGGGCACGATCATAAATAGCTCCCTTGAGCAAGGAGTCTTCCCAGGGGACTAAACGAGGCTATGGTGAAACCGCTGCTGAAAAAGCCGAACTTAGACCCTTCGGCTCCCTCCAATTACAGGCCTGTTTCCAACTTGCCTTTCCTAGGCAAAGTAATTGAGAGGGCAGCAGCGGATCAGCTGCAGCGGTTCCTAGACGACACAGCTGGACTTGATCCCTTCCAGTCCGGCTTCCGTATTGGGCATGGGACGGAGACCGTGCTTGTCGCCATTACAGACCAACTTCGCCACTAGCTGGACCAGGGTGGATCAGCACTGCTTGTCTTGTTAGATCTGATGGCAGCGTTTGATACTGTAGATCATACACTGTTGACCCACCGTTTAGCCGCTTCCGGGGTTGGGGGGACTGCCCTTCAATGGGTGGCCTCCTTCCTCCGGGACCGGGGACAATGTGTGGAGGGGGGCGGGGAGGTCTCCAGGAGACTCCCACTTAACTGTGGGGTCCCCCAGGGGGCCATCCTCTCCCCCTTATTATTCAACGTTTACATGCGCCCCCTGGCCCAGCTGGCCCGCGACTTTGGTCTGGAGTGTCATCAGTACGCTGATGACACCCAGCTTCTGCTGAGAATGGACGGCAGGCCGGACTCCGTACCCGATTGTTTCCATCTATGCCTCGAAGCCGTGACTGGTTGGCTGCGTGCCAGCCGGCTGAAGGTGAATCCATTGAAGATGGAGATCCTGTGGCCTGGTCGGCCTGGGCTGGGTGGGTGCCGGTTGCCTACCCTGGAAGAGCTTGGGGGTTGTTTTGGACTCCTCGCTGACCATGGAGGCCCAGGTCTCCGTGGTCAGCAGGACGTCATTCCATCACCTCTGGCAGGCTAGGCAACTGGCACCCTACCTGTCCAGGGATGACCTGGCCACGGTAATCAAGCGACGGTCATCTCGAGATTAGACTACTGTAATGCCCTCTACGTTGGCCTTCCCCTGTCGACAATTCGGAAACTCAAGCTAGTGCAGAATGCCGCCGCCCGCTTGCTGGCAGGAGTGCCGGCAAGGGAGCACATTACACCTACCCTCCGGCAACTGCACTGGCTTCCCATCGAGTACCGAATTGCCTTCAAGGTGCTGGTTTTGACCTTTAAGGCCTTGCACGGCCTAGGGCCTGCGTACCTGAGGGACCGCCTTACCCCGTACTCTACCCCGAGATCACTGCGCTCAGACGAATAAAATCTGTTGTCAGTTCCATCAGTCCGCTCCTGCCACTTATCGACGACTAGACAAAGGACTTTTCCGTGGCGGCACCGGTGCTCTGGAGCGCCCTCCCGGACAGTACCCGAGCTATCTCGGACCTGGCCCCGTTCCGGAGGGCCTGCAAGACGGCCCTCTTCGGCCTAACTTTCGGCTAGGCTCACCGGATCAAGAACTATGCCATATGTCCTCTCTTCCCGTATATGACGATAATCTGTTTAATGTGGTTTTATGTTTTTATATGTATAAATTGTAGGGTCACATGTCGACTTGTTAGTGACATGCCACCCGCGTATATTTTTTATTGTTATCCGCCCCGAGCCTGCTGGGAGGAGCGGAATACAAGAGTGAACAATAAATAAATAAATAAATAAATAAATAAATAAATAAAAGGCTACCTCAGCTTACCTACTGTTTTGGTCGACAACTAGCACGGCCATAGCATAACTGAATGTTATCCCTTTGTATGACTTTGCTTTTTCCATACCCATTTCTTGGATGACTATCTTTAGTATTCAAATTACTTCCCCTCCCTCCCTGGGAAAACAGATTTGGTGCTTCAGGACATTGTGCTAGAAAATACAAAGAACCATTTGCAAGCAATTTCTAGCAATAGAAGCCACCCTCCTGTGTGTGTTGTCCTCATTTAAGCATAAAATAAAAAACTGAAGTTATCTCCTGATGAAATTTATTAGCCATTTTCATCCCAGGCTTTTAAAAATAAAGTCATCACAAATCATAATGCACAATGTCTCTAGTGATTTCTATTCCCTAATTACCCTGATATCTTGCCTGATTAGTGCCATGCTTTGCACAGTAACAGTAGTTGGAACACAGCGAGTTTTTATTTACTTCACCACCACTCTGGATGTGATTAGCAGGAGTGCATAAACATACATTAATGTGGCAACTAATCAGGCCTACGGACAGAAACAATATATATTGTATTTTCCTAGGCAGTGTCTACTGGAAAATACTTCCCGTAGCAACAGCCTCTGAGGCATTTTGCTTTGATTTGCTATCACATTTGGTAATTACCTGTAGATTGACATAGCTGTTGCTATAAAAAAAATTTGGTTCCACTGGCTGATAAGGAAGAATACCCACTTGGGAAGCATATGATATTTTCTGTCATCTGCATCATTTTTGAAGAGTTTTGAGTTTTTCTCTTGTGTTTACCTCCATCAGCCCTTCAATCTGATTATTTCAATGGTATCAAACAGCTGCCTTTCTGTCTTCTGTTCTAAGCAGCCTGTAGTCTAGCACAAGATCCCTTAATCGTTCCTGGCCCAGGAAAGGTTTCAAAGGGGAACCTTTAAAACTATGCAACAAGATGGTGTCCATTGCAATGTCTCCATGGATAGCTGGGATCAGGTTAATCCTGACATCACTGAAAAAAATCAATAAATCCACATTCCAGGCTATTTTCAGCCATGATGAGGTCTGATTTGATTCATGGTATTTCAATCTTTCTGTTCCTTAATTTATTGAATAATACATATTTTATTTTATGGTGTTACAAGTCCCTCCACTCCATTTTTATAGTCTACCATAACTGAATGACTGGAATGTCTCCAAAAGCACACATGGAATAGCACTAGAAATTCTACACGGAATGAACTCATGAAGGTTTGAACATCCCAAAAGATTTTTTTTCCTAGTAGAACTGGATCTATAGCATTGGTTCTCAACCCGTGGTCCATGGACCACCGGTGGTCCACTAGAACTAAAATATGGTCTGCAGCCTCACAGTTACTACACCATTGCAATAAGAGTGACTGATCTCGTAAAACCTCTGATTAAATATGGTTTTCTGTGGGCAAGCAGACTGTGACTACTGGATGGCATATGTTCTGTATCAGAAACTAGAGCTGATGTGGTCTATCCAATGCAATTTTCTGAATCAGCTCTCCAAATAACCAAACTCAATCTAAAGTTGACGAAAAACTGATATGTAACCCTTTTGGTACTAATGTTAAAGATTGGTCCCTGGTCAAAGTGGCCCCTGATCAAAAAATGTTGGGAACCACTGATTTAGAGCATAGAAATAAAGTGAATTTGTGGTAATGTGAACAATGTGGAAAGCATATGGGTAGAGGCACACAACTGGAGAAATAAGCACAAGCCTGTTCTTAGTCAATAGAAAAATGTTCAGAATTTTGGGAATATGCACAAAAAACAATATGTTAAATGTGAACTGCAAACAAAATTCTGGAAGTAAAACACAGCAACACTAAACCTTGTCCCATGATATGCAAAGATAATCAAATAGGAAAGATAGAATTTAGAGAAACAATGAAATTGAGACTGAAAGATGTTTATACCTCATATGCCAGATGAATCTAGATGCAAAGCCGGGTTGCCTGAAATGTTGAAAGCTGATACATAAGGCTTGGCACTTCTGTCACCTAAGGATGGTGCAGATGGCTTTTCTGAAATCGACACCATGACAGTGACGTGTTAATAACATTACTATTCATGCAGCCTTATTCTTGTCCTACCCATGCAGTACTGATATGTCGTGGTTGTGTATGTACCTCATCCTATGCTAGATCTTCTGAGAACTCTTGTGACTGGTCATTCTCTATTCATGCTTGTTTCAAATATAAAAAACCACCCCACCCCCCCCCAAACTAAAAAAAACCTCCTGCTCATATGTCAATGGCATTTTTGACTGCACATATAACTTATATGTGACTAATTTTTTTTGGAAAAAGATAAGTTTTAATGAAGTCATGATTATTTTTTAAAAAAATGGCTAAGGTTGTCAAGCTTAATTACTGTTTTCTATGGTTTTTCTGAGGTAACTATGAGCCCAATATTGTATTGGTATGTTACGCTATGTAACTAATTTTTGTTCCTGGGTTATAAATGTCATTTCCTAATTGATCCTATCATGAAAACATGGGAAAAGTTTAGTAGACTGAAAAAGGTTTCTTTGCAAGACATCCTGCAGCACATTTTGCTATAATTTTTCAATGAATAACTCATATGAACTCATTGTTATCCATCGTATCCCTGTTCCTTTTCCCTTTTCTGATGAAGCTTGCTGGCTCCCATCCCACCATGCACATCTACTACTGGAGGAAAGAACCAGCATATGCTGGCACCACAGCAATACGGGAGGCATCCTGTGTTTCCTAGAGATCATTGGGGGAAGCTGGACAGCGGACACATCCCCCCATGGGATGAGGTAAGGGGGAAGTTGGGCAATGCAGGGTTTTCCACACCCTTTGCCAGGCCCCCATGGATTCACCACGATGCATAGTGAATCCCTTTGTCAATGTGATAATGTCCTTAGGCAGTTTGTGTCAGCCACAAAAACAACCACTTGAAAATGGCAGAACCCATCCTCAGAGTGATGGTAGATATTATCCCATTGTCTATGCCCCCCCCCCACATATTTAAAAAAATTAAATTTAAATTTTAAACAATAGAAAACACACAAGAAAAGCATCAATACTTATAAATACATAAACATAGAATTACTTATACACCAAAATGTTTATTTATTTATTTATTTCCAACATTTCTACCCCACTCTTCTCTACCCCCGAGGGGGGACTCAGAGGGGACTAACAAAAGGCACAATTTGATGCCAACATAATAAAATACAATATAAAACCAAAAACATACAGCATTAAAATACATTAAAATACAATTAACATCAACACATCATACACATTCTCTTAAGTTAAAAACAGTATTTCGTCCATAACAGGAGCATTGAGCCATATCCATCAACTTGCCATTACAAATTCAGTTCAAAGTGCTGCCTTGTGCTAATGTGCAAACACCTGGTCCCACAGCCAAGATTTCACTTTTTTCCTGAATGCCAGGAGGGGTGGGAAGCGCGTTCCACAAACGGGGAGCCACCACCGAGAAGGCCTTCTCTCTCATCCCCACCAACCGCGTTTGAGAAGTTGGCGGGAGCGATGGGCAGGGCCTCCCTGGATGATCTTAAATTACGGGGTGGGACATAGAGGCTGATGCATTCAGACAAGTAAGTTGGGCCAGAACCGTATAGAGCTTTAAAGGTCAAAACCAGCACTTTGAATTGAGCTCGGAATTGGACAGGCAGCCAGTGGAGCTGACACAACAGGGGGTGGTATGCTCCCTGTATGTAGCTCCAGTTAGTAATCTGGCTGCCGCCCGTTGGACTAATTGTAATTTCCAAACTGTCTTCAAAGGCACCCCCACGTAGAGTCCGTTGCAGTAATCTATTCGAGATGTGAACAGAGCGTAGACGACCGTAGCCAGATCTGTTTGTTTTAACATTTACAAGTGAATACCCCAACATTTTATGTCTACAAACCTGTACATAAAGTTTTCCTTTCCCCTCTGATATTTATTGATAAAATAGTTTCCATTCTTCTGAAAATGTCTCCAATTATTTCCCACATCTTGACCCTCCAATCTTCTACAGTTGGTATCTCCCTCATTTTCCACTTTTGATCATATACAATTCTTGCCACTGTTAACATGTCCTGCAATATTCTCTCGTGTTCTTTTTTATTTGTCTGTCCAATAGTCCCATTAATGTAAGATCTGGCTTGAACTTGATTCTTGTTTTAAGAATTTCTTGGATTAGCCCATGAATATGCATTGTCTTTTTATAGGTCCACCACGTATTGTAATGAGACCCTACATAAACTTCACATTTTCAACATTTATTATTTTCTCTTTCATACATTTTGGGGGTTAGTGCCATCTAAACATGATTTTATAGAAATACTCTTTAAGATTATTTGATAATATAAATTTTAAACCTTTCTGCTACATTTCCCATCTTTTTCTAATTCTATACTATACTATTATAATTCTATACTAAACTATACTATACTATGCAAAATTCAGTGCATATTTAACCAACCTACATAACCCATGATTCTATAGCACTGAATTAAAGTGATGTCAATCTGCATTAATGCTCTACGTGGAGGAATGAGGTTTTGTCTTAATGAGGGGTTTCTTTTGACTATGATGAAGTAAAATGAAATAATAATAATATGAAATAAACTCAACAAAGTTTACTTAATCCATGGTAGTAGTGAGATATAAATATGTGTATGCTGTATATCTACAATGTGTTAAGGTTTAGATATGTGTACCAGACACATTTCACATAGGGTCTGTTGTGATTGAGCCTCCAGCTGCTACTGATAGTAGTGATTCAGAAGACTCTGATGGCTCAGCATCTGGGGAGAGTATGGAACTGGGTGGGGCTGTTTGTAACAGGAGTACTGCTGTTTGTAGAAAGAGGCTTACTCATGAGTCAAGTGAAGAGGATCACTTGCAACTCAAGAGAGTCAAGCAAATAATTACAGCACCTACAGACTCTGAGACATTTGAGGGATTCTCTGGGAATGATGGGAGTCAGAGTACAGAGGACATTTCTACTGAAATGGATTGGACTCAAGTAAGAGAAATTCAGAGGGCTTGTGAGGAGCCCACAAATTCAGACACCTGGGTAGGATTCACTGATGATCAGGATTGGCCCTCAGAGTCCCCAGACATGGGGGGGGGGGATGTTCTAAGTCCTAACCACAGGTGGAAATCTTGGTGGGTCAGTCAAAGGGCAGCAGCTGCTGGGAGAGTAACACCTGAGGATGATGATAGGGCGTCGACCTCATCAAGTGGTTCTGACTTGTAGTGAGCTTAAAAGGTGGGCATTTTGGGACTAACCTCTGTGGCTAGCAAGGAGTTGCCTTTGGATCCTAGGACTCTTGCATCCTGTCATCTTGCATCTTGAAGCCTTGCTTCCAGTCTGATTCTGCTGCTTCCTGTGGTGGGGTTTGAACTCCACTGGATTGCCCCCCAGTTGGACTGTGGGTTGTGTCTTCACTTCTACATCTATCTCCTCTCCTTGACCTTGGCCTGGCTCCTGGATTACGTCTCTACTACGCCCCTTTGGATACCTTCTTGGACAACCCTTTGATGACTTCAATGCTGATGACCTCGGATTGATTCTGACGACATCTTCTCAGCTCCTCAGCGTGCCTTTCTCCCTGTTTGTTTTGCTTTGATTTTGCTAAAGAGTTTTGGCATTTTGAATGCAGGCTTTTTCTCCCTGTTTGTTTTCATGCCGGTTAAGGCTTCCTTTTGTTAGCGTTTTCACTGACCATTAGTGCTTTTGTTTTGCAAATACTTATCTCCAGAGACTCCAAACTATTTACACTTCAATTGGGTTTAGCTCTCTGAACTGGCATCTGCTGCGAAAGGGTCCTTTCACACTACACAGTTGTGGTGCCATGATTCCACATGAACCACCGAGGCAACATTCTATGGAATGATTGAAGTGACAGATGAGGATGGGGCCTTTACAACTGCATCTGGAGAATTCTCCTCTGATGCCTCTGACCAAACTACAAATCTCAGGATTTTACAGGAGGCAGCCAAGACAGTTAAAGACGAATTATAGTGCTGTAATAGTGTAGTGGGAAAGGGCCCATACACATCATTTGTGGCAAATGATAGCCCCAATAGAACTAGATGAGTAAAAATTTGGACCACATGCCAAACTGTTGGTTTTATAATAGATTCAAATGTTGTTGGCCTTGTTCATGGCCTTTCTTCAAAGGGGTTATGATCATGCTCAGCAACAGGGAGCAGGTGGAACGGTGCAGAAGCAACCTCCTCTATTCCCCAAAAGCACACCCATAGATGACTGACATGGGATGCTTGCATGTCTGCAACAAAAACTTCTAGATAAAGCTTTTTTTTTTGCTGTTACAAGTTCTTCCCAGAAGCTGCTTGAGTAAGTGAATCACTTTCCTGAGAGTGGAAGACAACCAGCTGAAGATGCTCCTTGGATCTCAGCCAGTACCTTTGTTTTAGTATTTCTTCCCACTGCTTGACATGCCTGGCAGTGCTATCATGTCATTTGCCATTTTATATTTAGTCTTGCGGGGAAGGGGTGGGGGGAGACTCCTTACGTATGGGGAGTGCATGACTTGAATGACTCCGATATAAAAAGAAAACAAAAACGTATAACGCTGAGAAAATAACAGGCAAAATCTTGACAAAATGACAAGACACACTGAACTTTCTTTGCCTGAACAAATCAGATTGACAAGTTCTTTTTCCTGCCTGATCTTTGGAGCAACAGAACAAACATGCTCTTGCTAATTCAGTTTTTGTAAGACATGTTGTGACTTTTCTGTTACTTTCTCCTCATTAATCAGATTTCTTTTTGGAAAAGGGAATGGTAGATGGCTGCCACCTGTAGGGGCGTCATGTATGCAGAACCACCTTAGGCAAAATCATTTGTGTTGACAATATTGCTCTTTACTCTTACAAACCAGGGTTGGAGAAAAATTGAAGAAAAAGCTAGATACAGTTAAGGGTTCATTTCACTGGTACATACATGCTGAAAGTGGGACTGTTTTCCAGATGGCCCAGGAACACATCAAGTCTGCTGGGGTGTCACCTCCTCTGTGTCATTGCCACTCTTCCATGCAAGTGCCTGGCCATTGTGACTGTATCTTCTAATTTCAGAATGGGACTCGTGCATGATCAGCAAGATGACAAGTAGCAGTCAAGCACTCAAATGGTGCTTTAGAGGGATTGTGAGATGATGATAATAGATAGAGATCAATATACTTTGTCCATTTTATGGTAACTTGGATATCTTTCAGAATGGCATCCCAGGAGATGCCCATCTGACCATCTTGAGTAAAGCAATTTTTTATTGTTGTTACGGAAAAACACTATTGTGGTTTTCTGTGTGCGTGTGCATGTTGATTCCCAAGGCAACGTCACCACTAAATTGTTGCCACAGGAAACACTAAAATGCTTATAGCACTTTCATGTGGTTATAGAAGGAGCTACTCTGAAAGAAGTCTTTGGGGAAGAAAAGGAGAGTCTCATGAAAAAACCTCTCTAGCAACCTTTTATTTGGTCTCTAGTCGTATTACAACTGAATAAAGGGGGGGGGGGTCCATCCAAGTGGAAATGCAGTGACAATGGGTGAGGGATAAATAAAAAGAAAAAAATACAAGCCATTATGAACTACTGATACAGAAACAAGTAGATATTATGATGTGATCTATATACGGTATATAAAAAGAGAGAGTCCGTTTTTGACACTTATGGACGGGAAAACTGAAGGCCCCCCAACCACAGAACCCACCCAACACATTCCCCCAGGCCACAGGGTACAATCGTGGCACAAAAAACCCATCTCCCTACCTTCCAAACCCCCCAAAATCAGCCCCCAAAAACCGCCCATTGGCTCCCGTTCTGCGCAGGCCACGAGCGCAGAACACAGGGAAAGCCATCGCGCAGGCGCACTCCCCCCCCCCACAACGCAGGACAGAGGGAGAGCAATCACACACTCACACTGCGCACTCCGACTCCCCGGCCGGTTCTTTCTTCATCCCGGCAGAGGAGGGGGGGAGGGTTGCCCTCTTCGCGGGCACCTCTCTCCTCCTCTCCCTGCCCTCCTGCCTTAAATCACGGGAGGATGGCGGGGCGAAGAGGAGAGAGAGGTGCCCGGGAAAAGGGCAAAATACACCCCCCCTCCTCTGCCGGGATACACAAAGAACCGGCCGGAGCAAGGAAGGCCCTGGCAACCACGAAGCCAGCAAGGAGGAGAAGAAGAGGGAGCGATCATCCGTCCCTCGCTGCACTTTCCTGCGCCTCCTCCTCCTCGCAAGCTCCGTGATCGCCAGGCCTGCCTTCCTCCGGCCGGTTCTTTCTGCACCCCGGCAAAGGAGGGAGGGATGCTGCCCTTTTCCCGGGCATCTCTTTCTCCTCCTCTCCCTGCCCTCCTGCCTTAATTCAAGGGAGGACGGCGGGGCGAAGAGGACAGAGAGGAGCCCAGGAAAAGGGCAACCCCCTCTCCTCTGCCGGGAAACACAAAGAACCGGCTGGAGGAGAAGGCCTGGCGATCACGGAGGTGGCAAGGAGGAGGAGGCGCAGGAACTGATCGCTCCCACTCCTCCTCCTCCTTGCCGGCTTCATACCCACACATACATACACAGACACACACATACATAAGCACACATACGTACAAAGGCACACATACATACACACACATATACCTATACATACACACATATACATACACAGACACACACATACATACACACACACACATACATACACACACATACATACACACACACACACACACACATACCTACACATACATACACACATATACATACACAGACACACACATACATACATACACAAACACATATACAGACACACATACAGTACATACACAAACAAACTCGTTTGAACCGGGCGCCGAGGGGGGTGGCGGGGGAGGTGGGAGGGCTGGGGAGGGAGGCGTGTCCCGCCCCTGCCCGCCCCTCGCCACTCGTTTGAACCGGGCGCCGAGGGGGTGGCGGGGAGGTGGGAGGGGCTGGGGGGAGGGAGGCGTGTCCCGCCCCTGGGCCACGCCCCTCGCCACTCATTTAAACCGGGCGCCGAGGGGGTGGCGGGGGAGGTGGGAGGGGCTGGGGGGGGAGGCGTGTCCCCGCCCCTGGCCCGCCCCTCACCACTTGTTTGAACCGGGCGCCGAGGGGGTGGCGGGGGAGGTGGGAGGGGCTGGGGAGGGGGAGGCATGTCCCGCCCCTGGCCACACCCCTCGCCACTCGTTTAAACCGGGCGGCGGGGGGTGGCGGGGGAGGTGGGAGGGGCTGGGGAGGGAGGCGTGTCCTCGCCCCCTGGCCACGCCCCTCGCCACTCGTTTGAACCGGGCGCCGAGGGGTGGCGGGGGGGAGGTGGGAGGGGCTGGGGAGGGGGAGGCGTGTCCCCGCCCCTGGCACGCCCCCTCACCACTCGTTTGAACCGGGCGCCGAGGGGTGGCGGGGGAGGTGGAGGGGCTGGGGGAGGAGGCGTGTCCCGCCCCCTGGCCACGCCCCTCGCCACTCGTTTGAACCGGGCGCCGAGGGGTGGCGGGGGAGGTGGGAGGGGCTGGGGGGGAGGCGTGTCCCTGACCCCTGGCCACGCCCCCTCGCCACTCGTTTAAACCGGGCGGCGAGGGGGGGGTGGGGGGAGGTGGGAGGGGAAGGGAGGGGGGGAGGCATGTCCCGCCCCTGGCCCGCGCCCCTCGCCACTCGTTTGAACCGGGCGGCGAGGGGTGTGAGGGGAGGTGGAGGGGCTGGGGGGGGGAGGCGTGTTCCCCCCCCCTTGGCCACGCCCCCTCGCCACTCGTTTGAACCGGGCGCCGAGGGGGTGGCGGGGGAGGTGGGAGGGCTGGGGAGGGGAGGCGTGTCCCCGCCACCTGGCCACGCCCCTCGCCACTCGTTTAAACCGGGCAGCGAGGGGGTGGCGGGGAGGTGGGAGGGGCTGGGGAGGGGGAGGCGTGTCCCCGCCCCTGGCCACGCCCCTCGCCACTCGTTTGAACCGGGCACCGAGGGGGTGGCGGGGGAGGTGGGAGGGGCTGGCGGGGAGGCGTGTCCCCGCCCCTGGCCATGCCCCTCGCCACTCGTTTGAACCGGGCGCCGAGGGTTGCGGGGGAGGTGGGAGGGGCTGGGGAGGGGGGAGGCGTGTCCCGCCCCTGGCCACGCCCCTCGCCACTCGTTTGAACCGGGTGCCGAGGGGGGGTGGCGGGGGGAGGTGGGAGGAGCTGGGGAGGGGGGAGGCGTGTCCCCGCCCCCTGGCCACGCCCCCTCGCCACTCTATTAAACCGGGCGGCGAGGGGGGGTGGCGGGGGAGGTGGGAGGGGCTGGGGGAGGGGGAGGTTTCCCTCCTCCTTCCAGGTCCCCCATGCCGCTCTTCCTGATCAAAGGAGGAGGCGGAGGAGGCGCTCTGGCTGCCATGTGCGAACGTTCAAACGTTCGCTGGCAGCGAAGTGCCGGTGGGAGTTCAGTTGGCAATTTTTGGGGTTCGTTTTTGGGGTGTTGGGAGGATGTAGGTCCGGTTTTTGCTGTTGTCTGTAGCGAGTGTAATGGTCCAGTCTGTTGTCAAGTTTGGTGCTTCTGCGAGCCATAGTTTCTTTGTCTATATACGACATTAAACGGACTGACCAAAATTATATATATAGATACACAAACATACAAATACATACACAAACACATATCCAGACACATACATACACAAACACATATACATACTCAGACACACACACAAACACATATACATACTCAGACACACACACATACATACACACACACATATACATACTCAGACACATACATACACACACACAAATATACACACACAAACACATATACATACTCAGACACACACACATACATACTCAGACACACACACACATACACACACACATATACATACTCAGACACACACAAACATACACACACACACATACATACTCACATCTCCTAAATAGGGCACAGCAACGCGTGCCGGGATCAGCTAGTGTGTGTGTGTGTGTGTGTGTGTGTGTGTGTGTGTGTGTATGTGTGTGTGTGTGTGTGTGTGTATATATATATATATATATATATATATATATATATATATATATATAACAAGGAAGTAGAAGAAAAATAGACATATCTATCAAATTGGAGGTTAAAAACTGGCTGTTTCTAAAGACTGCTGTACCTGTACATTCAGAATTAATACTGAACCATTTCAATCTTATTTATCCCTGGACGTCAACATAAATAAGCACTGCATTATCCCATGCTGGATCTACACTGTCATGTAAGCCAGATAAATCATTTCTACAATTCCTAGTAAATTCGGGGAATGATCCTGCACTGATGGAGAGGATTTTGGTTGGTTGGACTTTTTGCAGTTGTAAGTGCCTTAAGGTCACTTCTCGATTTATGTTGATCCCATGAATGTCATAGTGGTTTCTTAGGCCCCTTATACACTAGATTATAGGAGCCCCCAGTGGCACAGTGGGTTAAAGTGCTGAGCAGCTGAGCTTGTTGACTGAAAGATCACAGGTTCAATTACAGGGAGTGGCGTGAACTTCCGCTGTCAGCCCCAGCTTCTGCCAACCTAGCAGATCGAATGTAAATAGATCAATAGGTACCGCTCTGGCGGTAAGGTAACGGTGCTCCATGCAGCCATGCTGGCCACATGACCTTGGAGATGTCTATGGACAATGCCGGCTCTTCGGCTTAGAAATGGAGATTAACACCACACCCCAGAGTTGGACACGGCTGGACTTAATGTCAGGGGAAACCTTTACCTTTACACAACATTATCTGCTTTGAACTGGATTATATGAGTTTACACTGCCATATAATCCAGTTCAAAGAAGTAATTTGGATTTTATATGGCAGGCCCATCTACACTGTCATATAATGCAGTTTAAAATTGCATTATAATGTCAGTGTAGACTCATAAAATGCAGTTGAACTGAATTATATGGTCAGTGTAGTTGGGACCTCAACCATCACAAGTACCATATTTTGAGCATCAGAAAAAGATAATACATGGTTAGTTATAAAATCACTATTATTGTGTTGTGACTTATTTGGCCTCTTGAGTAATATGTAATGTAACTTTGGAGAGGTGGGAGCGTAGTTTTTTGCTCTGTTCCAGGCAGCAAAATGTCTGGGGTTGAGCCAAACAAAGATCATTTTGTGAAAGGCTCAACTTTCTTCCTGTACTTTGCCCAGCGGCCTTTTATTATTCCAGAGCTGTGCTTTAACATGGCAGATTTGTCTAAAAGATTAATGAGCAACTTCAAGGGACTCTTAGTGACAAAATAAAATCTGTCATTATGGTCTCCCTTTTCTTGTTTTACGTTCAGCCTCACTTTCTCCAGGTCACAATGTGAAGCTCTTATCAGAATGTTTCTTTCATGCTCTGCCATGCAGCTTTTTGTGTGGTCTTCTATTCTTCAACAAAAAGACAGGAACAGGCAGGAAAGGCAGGAAAAGTTAATGGGAAGGGGAAAAGCAAGTTGTTTTTCATGTGCCCTTTCTCCTGAAAAGCAGTAACTGTGCAGTTTAGTGGTGTGGTCCTAAAATTAGGTCTATGCTGTAGCAAATCTACAGGGGAAGGGGGCAACTTCCAAGATTTGCCCCAGGTAGTAAGGTAGCTATCCATTTACTCAGTGCCTCAGTACGCAACTAATTCTACACTTTAGAATTCATGCAGTTTGACACACTAGTTTAAGAGTCATGACTGAATGCTATGGCATCCTGGCAGCATATTTTGCCAAAGAAGGCTCAAGATTGATAAATTACAACTCCCATGATTCCATAGCATTGAGCCATGGCAGTTAATGTGATATCCATGTACATTTTATTTTGTTTTTAGGAGTAAATGGGGGGGGGGGGGCTGCATGCCACCCCAATTTTAATCAGGATGGCATATAGCCATCACCACCCCTGCCAGGAAAGTATGGGTTTTTGGTGGGAGTTGGAATACAAATCTGTACCAAAGTGGGTTTTAAAAAATGGCTTTGGTGCAGATTTTGGCATTGTCTGGAAGCTCCCTTATACCTTGGTCTGTATTGTATGTGGGTGCAGGAATCCATGCTGTTAATCTAACTAAATAGGTTCTGGTGGAAGAATAATATGATCCTCAGAGCTCCATTTAAATTACAGGAAGAATCCATAATTTAGCACCATATAGCACCATGATTTCACTTTCCATTTCATGAATAACACTTTCCATCAACAGAAAAATAGGAATAACTTGGGCTTACATATGTACCAAAACGTGTCAACTCATTTTTTAATAAGATTTCCAGCACAACTTTATGGTATTGCTAGATCAGAAGTCTTTCATTTCAGTAGAGTTTTCTGTTATCCATGGTTTACAGCAAAGACCAGGAACGTATCCCCCATGGATATGAGGATCATATTGTATAGAGGAAATCAAGACCATACTTTTATTTATTTATTTATTTATTTATTTATTGCGATTTCTGCGTCGCCGACTCCCGAGGGCTCGCGGCGACTCACATACTAAGGCTCAGTGCCAGGTACAACATAAAAGCATAAAGTACAAAAAATGTAACACAGTTAAAAACAGGCAGTACAATTAAAACAATTAAAACAGTTAAAAACAGCGATTAAACAACAGCGGTAGCCGGTAAATTGGACCGGGGTGGGTAGGGGCCTACTCCCCAAAGGCCTGCTTAAACAGATAGGTTTTGCAGGCCCGTCTGAAGGGGAGTAGGTCCCCCCAGGCTCTGGCCTCAGCCGGGAGGCGTTCCATAGCGTAGGAGCTATCACGGAGAACGCCCTCCGAGTGGATGTTAAGCGAGCCAGCTTGGCAGATGGAACTGCCAGCAAGTTGGCCTCTACAGACCGTAGTGATCTCGGTGGGCAATATAGGGTGAGACGGTCCCTCAGGTACGCTGGCCCCAGGCCGTAAATGGCCTTGAAGGTAAGAACCAACACTTTGAAGGCGACCCGGTGCTCAATAGGCAGCCAGTGCAGATCCCGCAAGATTGGAGTTATTCGGCAACCTGCTGGAGCCCCAGACAGGAGCCGGGCGGCGGTGTTCTGCACCAGCTTGAGCTTCGGATCGGCGACATAGGCAGGCCAACGAGGCGCGTTACAGTAATCTAGCCTCGAGATGACCGTGGCTTGGATCACCGTGGCGAGGTCGTTCCGAGAGATAGGGGGCCAGCCTCCTTGCCTGGCGGAGGTGAAAAAGGCAGCCTTGCTGGCCATGGAGACCTGGGCCTCCATGGTCAGCTGGGAGTCAGATGGACGCCAAGGCTCCTCACTGACGGGCGCTGGATGCAGTGCCGCACCGTCCAGGGTCGGACGCCGGGCACCCATCCCCGCCCGGGCGGCCCAGCCACAAGATCTCCGTCTTCGCCGGATTCACCCTCAACCTTCTGGCTCGCAGCCATCCAGTAACGGCTTCGAGGCAAGGTTGGAAATTATCGGGGACGGACTCCGGCCTGCCCCCCATCCTCAGAATGAGCTGAGTGTCATCAGCATATTGATGACAGGTCAGCCCATAACTCCGCACCAGCTGTGCAAGCGGCTGCATGTAGATGTTAAATAACAGAGGGGAGAGGATGGCCCCCTGAGGGACCCCACAGGTCAGTGGGGAGCCCTCAGAGACCACCCCGCCCCTCCTCACACGCTGAGACCGCTGGCGGAGGAAGGAGGCCAGCCATTTAAGGGCTGTCCCCCTCACTCCGGCCATGGCCAGGCGGTGGATCAAAAGATTGTGGTCGACCGTGTCAAACGCTGCCGTGAGGTCCAATAACACGAGCAGCGCAGACCCGCCTTGGTCAAGCTGGCAGCGGAGTTGATCTGTGATGGAGACCAGGACCGTCTCCGTCCCGTGCCCCGAGCGGAAGCCGGACTGGAAGGGGTCAAGCCATGTTGCGTCATCCAAGAAGGACTGCAACTGCTCCATTACTGTAGTCAAGTAGTCAAGGTTCCCCCTAAACTGATTTTATAAATCTCTATCCCAATGATGAAGACATTTACAAAATTGGAAAATGCCTTAGGAAAAAGGAATTCAAATTAAAATCTTACTCCTTCCTGTTCAACAACTTTGTGTACAATCTACACCATTCTGTTTTAACCACTGTCAACAACAAATTATGGTTCGCTCCACCTTTCCCCACTGGTATACATACAACCTTCATTAACTGCTGGTGCCACTTTTCTTATAATCCTTTATGTACCCACAGTTGACTATCCTATTGGCCTTATGTTGTTTTTCTTATTAGATAATAAAATATTACCTATAGAAAACAAATTACTCGCTGCAGAATGTGGAGGCCTTTTATGAATTCTTTTGAGTTGATAATGACTTTATAGTTACCCACAGTTACCTCTTTTGTTCCATTACAACTTAATAATATGACTAAAGAGCATGCCTTCAATTTTCAGCTAATTAGAATAACGACGGGTAAAAGGCTTTTCAGAAAATGACTGCACACTGTAGAGCATATTTGCTTCAGAGCACAGGAATAGTATTTTTTCCCTCCCGTTATTAAAGAAAACAATTGCTCTGTCTTTACAAAAGTTATTGAAAAACTCTTGGTTTAACTATTCAAAAATATCATTTTCTAGCTCTGCCTAATGCATCACACATATTACTAATATGTGTACACCATGAGACAATTGACTTTAATAAGATTTTACTTTCAGATGGGCTGCAATTATAGATGAAATGATCCATTTCTCAAGGAATAAAGTCAACCTTACTTAAAGTTTTCTGAAGATGAAATGTTAGGGTATCATTGACTGTCCAAAGACATAAATACAGGGGGAAATTAATGGTATAGCTGGAGCCAGAAAAGTCTCTTTAGTGACCTGATAGATGAGCTCTGATGAAAGCTTTAAAACAATTCAACTTGAGCAATGTTCCTTCTTTGCACATTCCCCAGACAGTTCAAAATGCACTCCGTTCTCTACCTGATCATAGGTTATACAAATTAGACAATAATTGCAGCATATCAAATTTATCAGGGATAGGCAAATTATAGATTAAGGTTATCATGGTACATATGTTAAAACCCATATTAAATTAGTACATATTTCTGATTTGCAATATTTTTGTATGTTTTGCTGTTAGATATTTATTTGTTCTGTTATTGAACAAATTTGCTGCTCCCTCCCTTCTCCAAAAGGCAGGGGAAAATATTCATTTTCTCTCTCTCTCTCTCAAGTAGCAAAATAAGATGCCTTCTTTTGAGTGCCATTCACCTTGATTTAAGGTAGAGTTGATGGGTTAAGTTCTGCTTCAGATAGAAAAATATCTTTGGCCAATGTTTCTATGAGCATTGTGAAAGAGATGAAAATATGCAACCACAGCTATAGGTTTTTTTAAAGCCATATCTACTCAATAGTTCTACATGAAAGCATTTAGGTTGCCTCAATCTATTTTGAACTTTGCTATGCAGAGAAACTTAGGAGTAAGAACACAGCGGACATATGGCTTAATAGTGAGGATATAAACCAACCTGTGATAGTATAGCTTGATGACTTTGAATTGTTGTGATTTCCACATCAGTGGGATGGTGTATACATTCTGAGTTTTGGGCTAAATTTTAAAGAGGCCATTCAGTGGGATAAAACTATGTTGGGCTGTACACCTTGCAGAACTCCTTTACAGTACACTGCACAGGCCCTTTTTTGCACCTAACATTGGACAAGAAGCAGTAAACATTCCCTATAACTAAGATCCATCCGTTGCATTACAATATGACAAGCACATACTTACTGCTTACTTCAATGTAAGAGCAGAGAATTAAGAAACCGTAAAAACCATTCTCTCCCCACCCCCACGCCCAAATGAAATATGCTTCTTGTTTACCATCAATCATCTGTATAGAGCCACAAACCTGCTGGAGTTTGCTAATGTAACTCAAAACCTGTCGGCCTCTTGCATGCAGTAGCTGGACCAGACGGGAACTGATGAATTCCACCATCCCAGAGGAGCACAACAACATCCCTGAAGCCATAGAATAATATATGGCACATTTTCCAAGTGACCAACCAGGAAGTTTAAGCTTAAAATCCTTTCAGATTCAGCTTGTTGAATAACTTGAGATGAGAAATGGTTGCAGTTCTCTTTGCCAGATAGTATAAATCAGTCCCTCTGGCAAGATAGCTTATTGCAATCCACTTTTGCTTTGGAACAAGGTTTTGAAAGAGTCTGAGTGGGATTTTTAAGATGGCTCTCCTGCCCCTTCTGACAATTTTATCAGTTTAAAAAGTCAAATCAGGAGATAAACAGACCATTTAGAGAGAACAGCAACTTCATTGATAAATGATCTCTGAGTATTTTCGACTTATCACATTTCTTTAAAAGGGTCCTGGTTTGAAGTCCCAACACTTTGAAAGATTTTTTAAAACAAAGATTTGTCCACTGAAAGAACCACTGATACTGTCAGCTAAAAATGCTTGTATGACTATGTATTTAGAGCCATGAAAAGTTCTCTATCTTGAATTTTTTGCATCGGTCCAAGCTTTTCATGCATCTTCACCCTATTCTTACATCATACCAAGTTAGAAGACTTTAGCATCCTGTTAGTGATATCTGCTTGTGTTACGTCTTTTTTTGTTGTTTTTGTTGAAGAAGAAATTCACAATCTTCTTCTGCAACAGCTAAACCTCTCCCAAAGGCTTACCATTTTCCAACTGTTTCTCTATTGCACACCCAATATGGTTACACAGTGGCTGGAAGTTGGTGAGACGCATCCTTGGTGAGAAGCATCCATGGATCAGCTGGCTTCAGGCCCGTAGCCAAGATTTTTATTCAGAAGGGGGGGCTGAGTTTGATTCGGGGGGGGGGGGTTGAGTCTGAGTGAGAGAGGATCTATCCTTGCAAACCTTTTGTATCATTATCCCAATACCCCCATGCATATGGAATATATTGTGCATAGTGATCAGATCATGATATGAATAAACATAACTGTTTAATTAATGTACCACTAAGGCCTTCTCGCGGACTATACTGAGAATTTCAGGGGGTGGGATGAAGCCCCTCAAGCCCCCCCCAGCTAAAAGTCTGACTTGCTTGGTTTCATATACACAACAATGTAGGCCTCCTGTAAGACCTGCACCATTCTTGTCATCATATGTCTGATTATCGGGTTGTTACTGTCATAACAGATGAAGATGGACAGTTATGAGGATGCTATGGAGTATACAGGAGAATGCTGGGTGTCCAATAAAGATGGGAGAAAGAAACATGCAATACTTACAACTTGGTGATGTCTCCTTGGTGTAGAATGTCAGTCATTGGTACTTTCCCCCTTTGTGTTGACATTTATATGTATTTTCTATCCGGCATGCAATGATTTATTGTAGCTTTCCTAACATACACAAATTTGCCCTTCTTTTTTTTTTTTGCATAATTCTATACACAAAACTCAACTGGACTAACAATTCATACACTTTGGTGGCCATTTATTATAAGTGAGGACAGAAGCTAAGTATAGAGGATGGATGACATACCACATAAGTTCATCTTCTGATAAATCACTGCTATACGCTGCTTTACTAGCAATCTGCCAGAAATTGAGATCACCAGAGGAGACCATTTTGTGTGTTCCAATACTAGGTGTAGTTAGATTGGTGAGTACATGAACAAGGCTTTCTCTGTAGCAGTACCTCGATTGTGGAAATCCTTACACAAGGAAGCCAGGGGGAACCCATATCTTTTAAGCTTCTAGTGGGCAACCAAAACAGTGCTGCTCTATGTATCATTTAATGTTGGAAAATGCTGTATTAACTGTTTTTAATTTTTCTAAAATTAAATTTTAGGATTGTTTTTTATTTTTTAGGATTTCAAAATAATGCTTCATCATATTTTTCAAAGTGTTTGTATTGCTTTGATCATTTTCTACTTGTTTGTTGTCTTGGGGTACCTTGTGGGCTGGAAAGCAATACAGAAATTTAGTAAACCCACACTTATCAACAGTGTATATGTCCCATTGAGAGGAGATGCTGGTAAAAAATCCTGAAATAACAAAGGGGCCTTTGAGAGAACTAGGACAAAAGGGAGGTGTAATGTATTGCTTTGTCTGCCTGCCTGCCTGCTTACTTTAATAACAATAGTCATGCATTTTCCATATACAATAGTGGCTTGTATCTGCCACCTATTATAACGGTTTTAGTTATCTGTTGTGTAACAAAAGAAAAAAAATCTTATGGAAAGGTACAAAAGCTGGGAGCTACTTCTGCCCAGGCACATGGAGGTATTACTGAAATATCAGCCCCGTGTCCCAGCTAGAATAAAGTCTGTCTTTTCTTCACCCATAAAGGAAGGTCTCTCAAATAATCATTGGGAACAAGTTCTTTAACATTATGGTCTGTCATGGGTACCTGAAAGCAAACTTTATATTTTTGGATTATGGTTGACTACTTAAGTTTAATCACTACAACAGAGTTAAAAGAGGATTGGAAACTATGCTTTCCAGGGCAAAGAGAAGTTCCCCTCTTGCTCACCTGTCACCCTGAAGAAAACAAGGGAACTGATCTGCTTCAAACACTCATCTCATTGCTTCCTCAGCAATTGCTTGCACAACAAGCAGAAGGTAGGAGGACAAAATTCAGCCCAAACAGATAATAGAATTGCACTAGGACACCAAGAAATGTCTGCAAACACTCACATTTTCTTGGTAGCAATGATTGTCAAGTACAATGAGATCACAAGACATATAGTCCATGTTTTGTAAATGGAGGGAGATTTAGATAGGTCTTTTGTTAAAGCAGTGACATGTTTCCTTGTGGATGGCAATGAATGGCATCCTCAGTCTCCCAGTGTATTTTAGGCCTCAGTTCATTGTAGATAACTGAAACCATGGAAAGCAAATCCATGGATTAAAGGGGGGGGGGAAACTATAGCCAGGGCCTTAGAGTCTGATTATGTTATGCAATGTATCCACCTTCCTTCCAAAAGAAGGTTCTTTCTGAAAGAAGGTTCTATTTCAAGGACCTTGACTTTTCTAAAGTCATATTTACATGGAAAATGTGAGTTTCAAGTTGCCAATTTGAAGCACCCCATTGATCTCAAGGGGACTTTTGTGTAGAAAATGGTGCTCTATTCAGTCTGAGTGGTTTGCATTCCGTAGTTCAAAAAATCTTCTATTGTATCAGCAAGCCTTGTTCAAAAACAAATTAAAATGATTTTGATGACATATTTTTCAGAGGATACTTCTATCTAACAAGAAAGAAAGAAACAGACATGGTATGACAATAGAGTCTAGCTTTGACAGAGTCAGTGTTCATCTGAGAACTTAAAAAATAAGAACAAATCAGCTCAAGGCACACCGTTTCAAAACCGTTTGATTTTGTTGAAATTGGAGAGCAAAACAAACGCAAAAGGCCTACCTGTGATGGAATGAGTGATGCATGAGTATGGTATACTGTAAATCATAAATTCTGTTATTGCAACCATATTACCATTTCCTTCTTTGCTGCAAAAAAAATCCAAATTGACCTTTCACCAATGGAATTTTTTGTGTGAAACAAATGCATATTTTGCTTTGTTTTTTTCTGCACAGAAAATGCAACTTTTTGTGTACGGAATTTCTTCCTTGCGCAGAAATGTTTTTATCTGCATTGACAAACACACACACACAATCCATGTGCATTTTGGACACAGAACAACTGTGTAGACTCCCTGTCTGGGAGTCTCTCCATCAGGAAATGACCACATTTGTGAAACATGTCCTTGGGTCATTTAAAAAAAAAATTCATGCTTTTTCTAGACCATGTCCCACATATTAGCAATGAGATCCTTTTCTCAAGAAGCAGTTTTCTTTCTTGTCTTTATGGTAATTTTCTTTAGCTGAGCATCTACTTCTATAAGCTAACCCAGTTTTTTCTCTCTCTAAGAGGGCCTTTCCAGACAGACCCTGCTTTATAAACCCTGCTGTGTCCTGAATTACTTTGATACTCCATTAGATGTGGGCCTGAAAGGCTAGTGGTGACTCACTAAACACGGAGAGCAGTAAAGTTGCTATCTATCTCTACTCAAAATACACCACACTCTGGGATTTCAAATTATCACAAATTGTATTGAAGCTTACACATAAGCATTTTATATTCGACATATATAACAACAAAATATATCACTTCAAAGGCGCACAAACCAAGTGAAAATGTCAATCTCACTCACGATACTGTCCATAGCCCTTCAGTGAGTAAAGTACTCAATGGTATAGTTCAGTTCCTTTGCTTTGTAACTGTATTGTTATCTTCCAGACCCGATGGTCAACATAAATGTATTTATAATCCGCGGCCCGTTGGCCCAAAATAATCAAAAAAGGAATTCCTGGGTTTCCGTCAGACGTGAACTCCATTGTGCAATATTCCACTCCGTTTGTAGATATCGCTGGGCAGTCCACCTACGGGTAAATCCTTCTACGGTTACCTACCCATTTCGATACAATCTTCATCAGGGTGGCCCCAAAATTCTAGAGATGCACTAGACAATATATCTGCAATATAAACATATACAATGGTATCCCATACTATACACAAAAAGATAGCAACACAGGGTAGGAGTATAATCTCATTGCTTACCATAATAAATCATATACTTGCTTAATAGCAACGCTGATATCTCAGCTCACACATGTATCGCCCACATGGCGTAGACCGCAATCCGGTAAAAGCTAAAGCTGAGAAGCTGCTTAAGTGCCTCACAGCGGCGCAAACAAATTAACATACAATGTGGATCAACTCTCCAGGTTTCTTAAAGCAGCAGATCTGTTAGGCTTAAATTTTCATTGAGGCCTAGCGGTTGCTCGCATTTAATGCGGATTATCCACATTCGTTCACATTTGAGTAATGTAGTTTGAGTATCTGAGCAACATTGGCCCTTGATATCTGATATCAAGGGCTTAGAAAAATTACCCATGCCAGCCTTCAAGCGAACTGAGAATATCAAAGATTGTCTCATTAGAACAGACCACAGTAAAAGTCAGGCTATAAAGAGTAATTTGAGTGCGGGCACCTTTTGATGCCGGCATTGTAATATGTGTGCTTTTGTATCACCATTGAAAGTAATAACACCTCCTGGCAATGCCATACCAATTAAGCTCGAACAGTTCTTCACCTGCGCTTCGGAAAAATCGATTTATTTACTATTTTGCTCCTGTCCAAAATATTATGTAGGTATGACGAAAAGATCTTTAAGGAAAAGATTAGGAGAACATAAAAATAGCATTTTAACAGGCAATGAAGACACATTCCTGTATAGGCACTTTAAAACTGTACATGCATCGAAGCCAGACTTTAAGTTCGTCAGTCTACAACAAGTGACAGTACCACCACATGCAGATACTCAAGCTACATTACTCAAATGTGAACGAATGTGGATAATCCGCATTAAATGCAAGCAACTGCTAGGCCTCAATGAAAATTTAAGCCTAACAGATCTTCTGCTTTAAGAAACCTGGAGAGTTGATCCGCATTGTATGTTAATTTGTTTGTGCCGCTGTGAGGCACTTAAGCAGCTTCTCAGCTTTAGCTTTTACCGGATTGCGGTCTACGCCATGTGGGCGATACATGTGTGAGCTGAGATATCAGCGTTGCTATTAAGCAAGTATATGATTTATTATGGTAAGCAACGAGATTATACTCCTACCCTATGTTGCTATCTTTTTGTGTATAGTATGGGATACCATTGTATATGTTTATATTGCAGATATATTGTCTAGTGCATCTCTAGAATTTTGGGGCCACCCTGACGAAGATTGTATCGAAACGGGTCGGTAACCGTAGAAGGATTTACCCGTAGGTGGACTGCCCAGCGATATCTACAAAGGGAGTGGAATATTGCACATTGGAGTTCACGTCTGACGGAAACCCAGGAATTGCTTTTTTGATTATTTTGGGCCAACGGGCCGCGGATTATAAATACATTTATGTTGACCATCGGGTCTGGAAGATAACAATACAGTTACAAAGCAAAGGAACTGAACTATACCATTGAGTACTTTACTCACTGAAGGGCTACGGACAGTATCGTGAGTGAGATTGACATTTTCACTTGGTTTGTGCGCCTTTGAAGTGATATATTTTGTTGTTATATATGTCGAATATAAAATGCTTATGTGTAAGCTTCAATACAATTTGTGATAATTTGAAATCCCAGAGTGTGGTGTATTTTGAGTAGTGGTGACTCACTCACAGGACTACTTCCACAATCCTGGGGTCAGTCCCCACAGCTCATCTCGGTTCTTCAGGTCTCCAAAAGCCCGGAGAATAGAGGAGGGCACCCACCAGTGCGGTAGTTACTGCACTGGAATGGGGACAGCCTCCTAGGGAAGCCCAAGTCTTTCAGAAGGGAATGGGGACTTAAATCCACTTTGGAGCAGGTTTCATTAACCCACTTCAAAGAAGGTTTAAGCCCTGTCTGGAAGCACCCTTAGACATGCCAGGATGACTATCTTTTTCTCTCAGGAAAGTTCTTGATGGAAGCTGAAGTAGTTTTCTCTGCTATGTTCCAATGGTATTCTGCAAAATATCTTAGAAGCAGCTGCATGGACAATATGATTCATACTTTGTTATTGATTATATCTGTGTGCCCAATCTCTTTATGTGCTCTATCCACAAACAATCCATGAGCCTGGAATTCCCATGCACACTCAATTCTCTCCAAAATGTATTTTGATTTGCAGAATAATAAATGACTGTTTTTCACGACACATTTTGACTGGTATTGATAGGATCTTAGGATGTACTTAAAATTTGGATGAAACCTGAATTCAAAATTGTATCAGATAGAATAAGATAGATACAAGAGAGGTCAAAATTAAAATAAGGATCCTCTGAAATGCCCAAAATGTGAGTCTGTAACATACTTCCAAAGCGGCTTAAATCTGAACTTGGACATAATTTGAAATTTGTTGGCCATTTGGACTTGGATAGAAACATCCAATAAAAAGGAAGGATGAGAGTGGAGATAAGGAGAAAAATGGATGCCATTTTGTGGCTCAAAATATTAGTCTCTATTCACAGTGATTTTTAATTGCTCTTCTCCAAATTGCATCACTCTGAGGAAGAAGGTTGAAAACTGTATCTTGGGAGTAAGGCAGTGTTCAGTGTGCTTTGCTAGTTCCGTCTGACAAGAGCCCTGATGTAATAAGTGCCTTAGTGTGTTTGGGATCTGGCAAGGTATTGCACTGAGTGCTTGTCTGGAAACACTCGTTGTTATGGTTTCTCTATCTCTGCAATTATTTCTTATACATCCAACACTTGCCATCTAATATTAATTCTTTGATCTTAATAAAACATTGAGCTGCTAAAAGTTGACAATTAATCTAACACATCCGTATACCTACTTGCCACGGAAGAAGCTAGGAGAGAACTTGTTCAGTGGAGTGTGTCTGGAGGAGGGCGACCAAAATATCAATAGGCCTCAAATTCTATGAAAAGCTGCTTAGAGCATTGGGTACATTCAGCCTGGAGAAGAGAAGGTAGAGAGGAGACATGAATATTTGAGGGAATGTTATATTGAAAAAGGAGAAAGCTTGTTTTCTGCTTCTCCCGAGACTAAGGTTGCATCTATACAGCAGAATGAACATAGTTTGACACCACTTTAACTGCCATAGCTTAGTGCAATGAAATCATGGGATGTGCAGCAAAAACAGAGAAAATAATCCCAGAAAGACTACCTGACTGATGGATGCCAACAATTCATCCAATTTTTCTAATTGGTAAAAATTCATACAACAATTCAGGAGTTTTTGTAGTTTACCCTAAACTGCTTTTACAATCTGGGCAAAAATAGGGCTCAGGTAAATGCAAACAATTCTCATTATACAGGTGAAAATTTTTGTGATTTTTCCCCACCTTAGATGAAAGGAATTGGCTCTGTTAATCAGGTAAAAACACAACCTCCTTTTGAAAAAGACAAGCAAAAAGTGGAGTGGGGAAGTGCTGTGTGATGCAATCGGTAGGAAAGGGAGCTTTCCCCTGGAAGTCTGGTACTTTCAGACAGACCCATTTTCTTTGCTTTCTTTCAAACAATTAGTCAAGAAATTCACTCAGGCATATCTTGTATCCACTTTTCTTTTATCCATTGCTAGAAGCAAGTAAGTTTTCATATGCCAGCTCTCTGTCTGGTTTGAGAATGTGCTTTTTTGTGTATGTGTGGTATAAAGCAAATAAAGTTTATCCCCAAAATCTAAATGACATCATCTTTCCCAATGACCTATCGTCAAAAAGAAAATAAACAAACAAAAAGTTGGGAATCACAGAAAAATTATTGCCAAGATCATGAAAGTCAAGAGGTGACTTCTGAGGCCACTGCTTTCTTAAGAGATCTTCATAATCACCAGCACACATGCCTTTGAATTTCACAGAATCATCTGAACATGAATTATTAAAAACCAGGAAAAATATATTTAACATTATATATTTTTGCATGTGAGAATGAAATATGGATAGATAGATAGATAGATAGATAGATAGATAGATGATAGATGTTTTTCTATGGTTGCTTTCTTGACAATAAGCTCACTACATACAGTTCAATTTACTTTTGAAAAAATACACTTAGCTTGGTCTGTGATTATGGGTTTCAACCCGTATCACATATCAATTGGTATTCAATTGTGCGGCTACACTGTAAAATAAATGCAGTCTGACAATTAATATATTAATTGATTAGAGCCAACATAAACAAATAAACTTTCACAGGCTTCATAGGCTTGTAAAACAGGTTAGTAGTTCAGTAATGCTAGATTTTTTAAAATGTGTGTGTCTATCTTCTTCCCTTTGTTGTTGTTGTACCGCAATTAGTCAAATTAAAACATAGTCCGCATTAATTAAAACAAAAACCTTGCTCATTGCTGCTGTAATGAGTCTTTATCATGGTATGATGACATTTATAATGAAGTTTAACTGCAAGCCAAAGTAATGTATATTTTTGCTAATGTACTGTAGAAAGGGAAATGCAATGAATGGAACATGGCATAAATCACCACACATACACACTCTCATATATGTTATATATATATCTCTTTCTGTCACTCACACAATCAGTCATGCACACACACACATCTCTAGCTTTGTCTTTGGATATGTTCTACTCTTCAAGTGTATCTCTGAGCTATATTGTATCGTGCTCCTTGATAGGATCAATGATGCTTCAATTTGACATTCAGGTTGACTATCCTTAAGTACCACTTAGATATTTGTGTTTAATGGAAGGTCAGCAGAGAATGTGCCTGAGCACTTGTACCCAGGGCCGTAGCCAGGATTTTGATTCGGGGGGCTGAGTTTGGTCGGGGGGCTGAGACTGGGTGGAAGAGGGTCTACCCTAGCAAACCTTTTGTATTGTTATCCCAATAACCCCATTAATGTGGGATATAATGAGCATGGTGATCAGATCATGATTTAAATGCACGTAACAGTTTAAATAATGTACCAGTAAGGCCTTTTCGCGGACCACCCTGAGAATTGGGGGGGGGGGGCTGAAGCCCCCTTAGCCCCCCCTGGCTACATGCCTGCTTGTACCTGTATATGTATCTTCACATAAAGGCACAGAGTGTGGCTATAAGCTAGGTCTGATCCCCAAATCCACTCTGCAGTTTTCCTCCCTACATATGCTTCTTTACAAAGCTTTTCAGCATGTTAAGAAAGTAGCCCACAAATTTCCTTCATTATTATAAAGTCAGAAAAGAAATTGGGTCTGATGTCTTCAGGCTTCTTGTTCTGTTGTTGTTGTTAAGTGCCTTCAAGTCATTTCCAACTTAAGGTGACCCTGTCATGTGGTTTTCTTGGCAAGACTTCTTCAGAGGGAGTTTTCTTTTCTTTTCCTCTGAGGATGAGAGAGCATGTGTGGATCTAATTGACCATTGATCACAGGGCCAATCCAGATTGATGAATGCTAAATTGGCTCCAGGATAGTTTTTAGGCTATTACCTGCCTGACTTCTGCAAAGGTAGGAAGGAGTCTTGACCATCCAATGGCACTGAAACATTGGATACTCACTCTTTGAGCCCCCCACCCCATCATAATTTTCACAATGACCAGTGGGTACAACATGGTTTGTGTTGAATGCTCATCAACTGGAATGACGTTTTAATTTTATGGTGTAGATAGACTCATAGCCAAGAGTTTGATTCGGAGAGCGGGGGGCTGAGTTTGAATGAGAAAGGGTCTACCCTAGCAAACCTTTTGTAGCATTATACCAATACCCCCATGCATATGGGATATATTGAGCATGGTGATCAAATCATGATATGAATAAACATAAGTTTAAATAATGTACCAGCAAGGCCTTCTCATGGACCACCCTGAGAATTGGGGGGGGCTGAAGTCCCTCAAGCCCTCCCCCCGGCTACATGCCTGGGTATAGATGTACACTTATGACCTCATCACATGAGATGAAATCAGTGTCCTAGTACACTGCCAACACTTCATCCTTGAAGCCTGCTGGACACCATCACACAATGTACAACTTCCGGCGGGGCTTCATGGAGGGAGCGTTTTGACAGTATGGTAAGATACTTCCCTCGTAACAAGGGAGGCTTTCCATGCTTGGTACAGAACAAAGGGAATAGTGCTGGGGGAGGAGCCGTGTGTTGACACTTCACCATGTGTGATGGGGAAGTGTGACTGCAGGTCAGCCAGGGCATAGGGTGCTGGGATTGTGCCACTGTCCAGATGATTCATGATGGAAGCTAGCGAATCACCCCACAGGACCTTATAAATGTGATGAGGGCCTTTGTTTCCAAACAGAAAAACTGTTTTCTCCCAACCACCTTTCTCTCTTTCTCTGGGTATGAATAACAATCTATGAACAAGTATGGTTGATATTTAATTCAAAATGCTTACATCACTAGGGGCCCTTTCTCAGGTTTCAATCAAGAAAAAAAATATTTTTATTAATTTTATTTATATCCAGCCTTTTCTCTCTAAAAAAGAAGTTCAAAGCCTGGGACAGTCCTGAGCTTTCAGCCCCTATCTAGTTTAATTTAAATCTGAAAGCCTTTTCAAGCCCTTCTTCTGTGCATGAAGAAAAAGAAACCATCTTCTTCACACAGAGCTAGGAACATTTTTTCTGGGAATCATTCTGAAACAATAAACACTGGATCCCATGTTACCAGTTGTTTTTACAATCAATCTTCCAAGTGGTGTTAAAGCTGATGAAATGAGCAGGCTTCAATAAAAAAGTTAATTAAGAAAATGAGAAATGTTCTTTACTCTGAACAAGTCATTTTGATGCAACACACACACACACACACACACACACACATATATATTAGGCATGGTTTAGAATCCTAAAATGGTGAATCGTAAATCAAATGGGGGGGGGATTTTTTTATTAGTAAAAGAAAGACTTACAAAAAAATTCCCAAAAATTTCAGAAATGTAACTTAAGTACTAACGAAATCCGTTAGTAATTCGTATGCCAGAGCATGTGCATTCCAGATGGTTTTGGCCTACAACTCCCAGAAATCCTAACAGCTGGTAAATTGGCTGGGATTTCTGGGAGTTGTAGGCCAAAACTTGAATAAATCACACTGAATTCTAGATGGGACTCTCCAAATAGGAAGGAGGGAGGGAAGGAGGGAGGGAGGGAGTGGGTATTCTATTCTTGGAAGCAGCAAAAGAAAAGGAGGAGCCCCCCCTCGCTCCTCGCTGCCTCTCTCTCACCCCGATCCCGAGGGAGCGAGGGCCCAAGTTTGCCCAGGCTGGTCATATACCTACATTCTATGCACATGCAATAATACAGCAGTAATAACAATGGGTATAAGAATAGGTAAAATTCAAACCGAAGTGTTCTGAGTGGTCCCTGCCTCATGCGGTGCAAACGGGCTCTTCTTTGTGAGCCCGGGAAATTAGGCCGGGAAAAGAGCGTTTTCTGCTTGGGTGCACACACATACATATTCTTTGCGGGGGGGTTTGCTGCAGAATCTTCTCTATGAGGCCGGGATTCTGCAACAAATCCCCCCTCCCAAGAATATGTATGTGTGTGCTCCCAAGCTGGCTTTCCCCCTGGGCTAATTTCCGTTTGCACCGCATGAGCCCGTTTGCATGAGGCAGGGACCACTCAGAATACTTCGGTTTGAATTTTACCTTTTCTTATACCCATTGTTATTACTGCTGTATTATTGCATGTGCATGGAATTAGGTATGACCAGTTGGATTACTTATAATATTAGGCAGTGGCACTTACAGTAGCATTCATTCTATTATACATTAGGTTGGTTTCTCACCCCAATACTCTTTGATGCCTTAGATCCTGGCTGGCAGGCAGGAGAGGCAGGAAGCCTGGAAAAATGTAAACAGAGAGGTTTACTCAGAAGTAAATCCACAAAGGAGGGCCCTTCATCCAAAGTGCCCTCCTTTGCAGATTTACTCTGAGTAATCCTCTCTGTTTACATTTTTTCCAGGCTTCCTTCCAGCCGAGGGAAGGAGCGAGTTTAGGGCTTGCCTTGCCATAATATTGGCAAGGGAGGCGGGAGGGTGGTGAGAGAGAAGGAGGGTGCCCCCCCTTATGCCCCCCTTACGACCTAATAACGACACTTAAGAAAATCCTGGCCCCCGAGGTTCTAAAAAGAAAGTCCACTTCCTGGTTGGCGTTCCAGGTGCGGAAACGCTCGAAAGTAGCATTTCTTACGAATTTCTTACGAAACGAATCATTTTCATAACTTTTTTCTCATGCCTAATATATATATATATATATATATATATAGAGAGAGAGAGAGAGAGAGAGAGAGAGAGAGAGTTTAGCCTGAGATTGGTCAGAGGGGTTTAGTGATAGTGTCACGACACAGTTGCCAGGCCAGAAGTAAGAGTATCCTCTTCACACAGCCCTGTCCTCCTAGTAGTACCTGAGGTCCCAGACTCAACTACAACAGATAGTCAAATGAAGGACTCCCTTCCACCGAACCATAAACAAACTATATATGAAGATCCATAAAAGAAAAAAAGGGAAAATATATTGGATACCATTAAGTCATAAAAGCTTGGGAAAACAGATGTATAGAAATGGCACACTATGTGTGTGTCTGTGAGTATTCAAAAAGCAGAACAAAACAACTTTTCAGATAGCTAGCAGGAGCAAAGTATCATACCGTTTCTTTCATCCTTAATTGAAAAAGTTTGAAAGGGGGAAAAAAACAAGGCCATATAGATAAAAAAAACATGTTATAAAACCCCGGTTTCTAATATTCCTGTTAAAAGTAGTTGTAACATTTTCTGTTTGACTTGTCAAAGGAAAAAATAATGATTATGTCTCAGCAAAAAGAGTCAGTAAATAAGAGAGAATCAAAGAGTGAACAATAAAATGAAAATACTGAAGAAGGGAGTTTAACAGACTGAAGTGGATGAGTCTCTGTCTGAGTCACACAAGCAACATGGAAAGAAAGTTCAAGATTAAAAGAACCTGACTTGTTACAAGGAAAGGTAACATGAAAGGAAGAAACAATCAAAGAGTTAGGGCTCTATGCACCATCAAATATAAACGATAAAAAGGCGCCCCCTCCTCCCCACCCCCCAAATAAAAAACTTGATGCTGTTGGTGGTTTTTTAATGGAGGTTCATTAGCACTGTGAAAGCTTTATCTAAAGCTGATGAAAAGGGACAGAGGGCTTCTAACACCATTATCCAAAAGCAAGTGGATGATGTTACAGTTTGAGAAAGTGAACCATGTTACAGTTTGAAACATACAAAACACGTTTAAATGGTGTGTGTGTGTGTGTGTGTGTGTGTGTGTGTATATATATATATATATATATATATATATATATATATATATATATGGAGAGGCCAAATAGTGAGAACAGGTCTGCTTGAGTAAGAGGTGAAGGTTACACAAGAGACAAATGGAAATGAGAAGAGAATAAACTTGTGATGTTCCAAAACATGTTGCGCCTTAAAAGAAATGGACAGTGGCATCATAAGTTTCTGGAGCTAAGTATTCTCATCTGCTATGGGGATCCTTGTGTTTTGAAGTCCCCTTTCTGCTTCATTTTGGCCTTTTGAGAAACAGTTTATTTTGTTCCAGTTTTAATGTGTCTGTGTCACTCTGAACACCAAGTCATGCCTTGCAAAGCAAGTGATCATATCTATAGTTTGATTCTTGAAGTCTCAGCAACTCTCTAGGGTCTTATCCATTCAGCCACTTCATCTGCAGCTAGTCTGGAGCAACAACACTCTGGACTGGCCTTGAAGGTGGCCACACACTCTGTGCCAGACTCATGATGGTGGTGAGGTGGTGTCTACAAAACCAGTTTGGCCCAACTGGACTTTCACTTTCCCTGTTGCTATCGGCACTGCTGTACTGCTGCAGAGCTCCTAGGTATTGCAAAGCGCCCTGTGCTGCCATCATTAGTGCAATAGAAACAGCATTTGTCTGTTGATGTCTAGAAGTGCTGAAAGATCAGTTTGAGCTATGCTGGGCAGGCCCTTTCCTTGCCCCTCTGTGTTATTCTAAAAGTCCTAACAAGCTTAGGGTTGCTTTATTTTAAAAACAGCTATCTCAGCTTGGTTCTTTAATGATTGCATTGAAGGACAATTGCTAAGCATGAGATAGGACCAAGCCAAGAATCTCATTAAGCAACGAATCCTGGACATAGAGCGCCAATCTGACCTAGCCTGTTCCCCAGCCTTCATTGTTAGGGAAGCCTGTTCCCCAGCCTTCATTGGAGGGGAGGTATCAGAAGGCCCCCTTCAAGCAGAGACTATGCCCCTGTGAGACTGGTCATGTGGAAACAACTGAGCACGTGCTTCTTCAATGCATGTTTTACAGAGATCTTACATCTAATCTCATTAGACTATGGCTTTTAAAATACTTGGGGCACAGTGAAAAATATTCCACCCCGCTGCTTTCGGACTCTAACACTACAATAACTTACAGTGTTGCTAAGTTCTGTGCTGCTGCACTTAAAATCAGACTAATGATGATTGACACCATAAGGCAACACCCTATTGGGAATGCAGTTAGAGCAACATGTTACAGCTGAAATGATACTAGACTCCCTTCCCCCTTTGTCCTCCCCCCAGTGTTGTCGACCTCTCCCATCAATCTCTCCCCTCCCCTTCGGCTCCATACCTGTTACAATATCCTGTTTTTAAAATATATTTTTATACTGATTTCTAATCTAATTTTAAATAATTGCTTACTGGGGAGTTGTCCTTCCCCTCTCAGGGCGCTTGTGCCTGCTTTGTGCTGGTCAGTGACCGCAATAAAGTTTTCTTGTTGTTGTTGTTGTTGTTGTTGCATTGAACTGGAAACTGGATGTAATCCAGTTATGGGGTTTGACCACATCCACTTCATTTTGAAGGAGTTAAAGGGAACATTGTCCTTTTCAATCAGTCTGTAATCCAGGTGTCCTTTCATGCTGCACACTTCCAGTGCCACGACTCTATCCTAATAATAATATCCTGGGAGCATATGAAGGAGTGCAGTCAACCTTCTACATCTATGCATTCTGTATCCACACGTTCAACCATCCATGGCTTGAAAAAAATGTTTTAAAAATTTTCCACAAACCAAAATTGGATCTTGTCATTTTATACAATAGACACAATTTTATTAGACCATTTTTATATAATAGGTTTTGAACACCCACAGATTTTGGTATGTGTGGAAGGTCCTGGAAACAAACTATATAATGATTTTTTAGCCAGGGAGCTCCCTTGTTGACTCTGACCAAACTACAAATACCAGTATTTCATTGGACAGTAAAAGTGGAATTAGATTGCTACAACTTGAAAGAGCCCCTGTTTTCTCATGTATGCTTACTTGGAGGGTTCTAGTTGTCTTGGGTCATGTGAACAAGAAAGGAAGAATATTCATTAAATTAAACATGAATAAATAACCACAAAAGAGTCCCTCAAGAAAAGCAAATGCACACTCCTTCAAAAATGCATCCTTGGATTTGCACACGATGCAGCCATGACAGTAAAAGTAGAATCAGATTGTGATAACTAACTATGCAATACAAAGGACTCCCTGTTTTCACATGTATACTAATGTGTGATAAGCCTGCTAGCAACCCTTCCCATATGTGGGGGGGGGGGGGGGACCTCAACCTGAATATGGTTATTATTATACTTTCTATTATATGGTATCCAGTCCATGTCCAAACCTGGCCTACATTAGACAAGGTAAGGATAATTGTAGCTGCACCTTTCCTGCCTGAGAACGGACATATTTTCCCCTTCCATAAGAAGCTTGGAAATGCTATCTCCCTCCCATTGGTTTGTTTGCAAAATAAAATCGAACGAAGGGTCTGAGGCAGGGAAAAGCAAAACCTTCCCCAACCTTTTTGGTGTGATCCAGAGAAGAGCTGTCAGCACTATCTTTATAATTGGCTGCTGCTAGACCCTTGCCAGCCCACCTATGGCTAATTTAAGTTTCCCAAGGTGGCTGCAGTAATGAGTCAGCATGAATCGAGGCACTTCGGGTAATTTTTGTCTTGACAGCCTCACTCGGCAGCTGTAGCCTGCAATTTGCTGGAGGCAGGATAGGGGCAATAAGGTGCCAGCATTTAATGAAAACAAACCGCATGCTTACTCGGGAGCTGTGGAAATGGCATGTATAATATCAGTGGCTTTTTTGTTTTTGTTTTCAACGGCTCTATGCAAACAAGCCAACTTGCAGTCCTGTGCGCATCTCATCAGACGGCAGTCCCACTGTGTTAAATGGGCTTACTCCCAGGTAAATTGTGCATAGTATGCAGAAATGGGAAAAGTTAGTTTGCAGGTATAACTCTCATAATCCTCCAGCTAATATGGCCACAGGCCAAGCTGGCTGCAGAATTCTTGTATTCCTGTGTGTAAGTATAGAAATTTTAGTCAAATCATGGGCAGGGTGGCTGACTTCAAGTTGATGTTGGTGCTTTCCCCTATCCATTAAATAACCTTCGATTTATTCATGGGTCATACAAAATTTTAAAAAATGCCCCCAAATCCGCATTTGACTTATACATGAGGTCAACTTATCTAGGAGTATACACAGTGACATTGGCAAGCTCCAATATACTGTTACCTTAGCTTGCTTTTCACTGTTGTTAATATGTTCATGAATTTTTGCTACTTCTGAGAGCTCTTGTAAAGTAGTGCTAGAGTCTGCAAGCCCATGTACCCTGAAAATGTTTGCCACTATTTCATTAGTCTACTTATTATTATACTTGATTTATTTCTTTTCACTCATATTCATTAGTGTAGTCTTTGTTTCATGATAAATTTGGACCATGCTTGTAATTTCTATTCATTTTCATCCCCATTGACTTAGAACTGATTTGATGATTTGCTCTTTTCCAGCCAGTAAACTGTCTTTCTCTCTTAGAGTTGCCTTTCCTTTTTCAGTCCCGACAATAACCCCAATCTTATTTGCAAAATGGGGGAATCCCTTTTATCATATAATGAATTACAACTGAAACCTTAAAATAACAATGAGGAGAGATAATATTTCCAGTCATACACTGAAAAAAAATCACACAATCACAGAAGATACAAATTTCATTTTCTCACACAAGAATAAATAATTTAAAATGTTTCTCCTGCTGGGAAAATATATGAGAGTATATTCACATTTTAGCCAATTGTGTGTACACTATTGCATTATTTATGAATAATTATTTCATACACCCCTTCCCTATTTTGTAAAACAGCCCACTGTGCCAAATCTGTAGCTGCAAGTTGTAAAGCAAACTGCAAAACTCAAAATTTGTGAATTTGAAATTTTGATCCTGAATTAAATGTTAAACAGAATAGGAATATTTGCAGTGTCTATACACATAATTAGAGATGGTCAGTCTGAGGACTTTATCACATGAAGGAATACCAACTGGGAATGATATGCTGTGCACCTCCCATTGCCAGTTTGTCTCCTCCTTGTGATAACCTCCCTCTCTCCCCCTCCTCCCATTTTCAGGGACAAAACATGTCAATAGCTTCCAGTCCTACAATGTTCCTATCAACTACCTAATACAGTGGCTCCATTTTGCTTCTGTCCCAACATGCAGGTTTTTTTTTAAATTAACAACTGCTGTAACTGTGTAATAGTTTTAAAATAAGAACAAACTACAGACAAGTGGAGTGTGGGAAGACGGGGTTATGAGGATATGTATATCAGCAAATTGGTATTATTGCACAAACGTGTATGCCAGCATGTACCCATCACCACTGCTTTCACGAATGTTGTAGAATACTGACTTTGTGTAATAAAAGACCTTATCACATTAGAATATGGATTCACCACGCATCATGGTGAGTCAATGGGATCCCGATGGGGCATGGAGAACTTGTCGCCCAATCCAGGTTTGGGGGGGGGGGGGGAGAGTGTCCACCACCTGGCTTTCCTCCATTATTGCGAATGCAACACAGGAAGCCTCCTCTCCCCTTTCACCAAGGAACACCACTAGGAGTAGATGTACATTGTGTAATGGTGTACAAGAGGCAAATTAGCCCGTATGATGATGTTGAATGTCATTAGACAACATAGTTATAGCAATCTGATTCCTTCTTTACAGCCATAGGTACATCCTATGTAATCCTAATGTCTGGCTGAAGATTCCAGGTAGTCCAGGCTCTCACAGGTTGTAGACCATTAAAGTGAATCATAGCACTATCGCTGTTTATTTAGTCAATTCTGGCCAGAGCATAGATGACTGAAGTGGGAGAGCGGTAGAATGAAGGTGTCATCTTCTAATTAGAATTTTATCATTCCTACTGAAAATTTCATTCAATCTAGCATTTCAGCAATTTAGTCATAAAATTCGAAATATATTTCAGGCATTCAGAGAAAGGGGGCAGGCAACATTAGCAAGGGAAGGAAAATGTAGCAAATGTGTTTTGCTTTTAAAATGCACGCTGCCTTGTTCGGGGAAAAGTATATATTAAACACAAAACAAACAAAGATCTTTCTAAAAATAAAACGATAATTTACAAAGCCAGTTCATAGCACAATGGAAGATCATGATCCTTCTCTGCTTGACTTATAAGACCTAATAAGTTTGTACAGCTTATCTGGGTTAGGAATGCAACTTAATTTAAATTAGCATGTGCTAATTAAGTTCCAGTAACTACTCTAGGAGAAGATTGGGAATCTACTCTGATCTAGAAACGCAAGTCTTAATACTGCTTATTTAGAGTTTCCTGGTTATTGTTAACAGTTTGTGTGCTTAACTGTAAATGGGGTTGTGAAAGGAAGCAGTCCTGACAACACAGTAAACACAATATTACACACATACAGCCATATGGTTTAAAGTTAGATAAGCTTGAATTGGTCTAGGCCAGTGAGCCCAGATATAAAACACCCCACCCATTGCCTGAATGATGAAAAGTCACTGAGGCAGGCCAAGAGTCCCACTGAGCTGTATCCTAAGTTTCTTGAGAAACTCGCATTCAAAGAAAATAACAGGCATACAAGCTTGGGAGGTCATCCCATCTGAGCCCCAGTCATATGAATAAGATCCCTCCTTAAAGCCACATGTTCTAAGCAAGGAAAAGGAAGGTCAGTTATTTTGCTTCTTTCTCACCTTTGTTGTGTGGTGTATGCTAGGAAGAACTGCACTTGTAGATGTTGTCTTAAATCCTGTGGGGAAAACTTGAGTAGAATGAACCCTTGGTGGATTTGACTCTCTGCTCGCTTTCTCCTGTTAAGAAAAGCCCAGAGGGCATGAGGAAGGCTCATAGTTGAAGGACATCCTCTAATTTCAGCTACTATTTTGATGGGCAACAACTGATGTTGGGATAGATGATCCTTCTCTTGATGTGACACCATCTGTTCTATAATAGACTTTGAGGTAAGTACACATTTCTGTTGAAGTAGGTGTGGTACTGTGGTATGAATATTAGAGACCCCTGGCTAACTTTGGGAAATCACATTTTCTCAAAGAAAGGCAAAGGCAAACACTTCAAACAAACTGTGCCAAGAAACCCACATGATAGGTTTGCTTTAAGTCACAATTAGTCAGAAAAGACTTGAAGGAACACAACAGCAACAACAATAACAACAAACATGTTAAATATCTAGAGGAAAGGAACAGAATCTTGTGGGATCTCACACTTTGCTAAGGTGTCGAGCAACATTTTCCCAGCATCACATTCTGGGACGGAAGGACCATTGCTAAATTATTTCCACTTACAACTTGGAAATTCTATCCAGATGAAAACCATGGTGTGCTCTGAAGTCATCCAAAAGTGACAACAAGCTCACACTCCAGGAATTTTTCCACAAGACAGCCAAATCAGCATGAGTCCTTCAACTAAAGCCTGATTAAAAAGAAAATGAGTTTTGAAATAGAAAATGCATACCAAAAAGTGAGAGAATGAAATTAGCCACTAATTTCCCCCCTTATGTTGGAAGGAACTTTAGCCTATTGGCCTATCATTGGTGCTATGCTTTGGGTCATCTTATCTTGCTTCATGAGAAGTCAGATTATCTCTTCTTTCTAAGAAGCTGTGATAGGGAGTCTAGCCTCTGGTTTGAGCATAAAAGAAACCTCCATCCTCAATTGCAATTTGATATCTTGCTTCTTGAAACAAAGCAGCATTATTCTCCAGGGGAAAAAAATCAATCGTCATGTATATCAGGGTAAGGGAACTCAGGGATAATTAAAATTAAGCTTCTATTGTTCAAACCTCAGCAGAAACATCATTGAGAAGTAATTCACTTGTGGATCCTTCAGGGGAGCTGCTCGGTGGCAAAGCGGGGCAGCAGAGGAAGAAGCTCTCTCTGCTTAGTCTTTTTAGTGTTTCCACCACCTCCTGAAGCAGAAGCATTGATTGCACCTTGAGGGGAGGCCAAGCTGAGGTAATTCGGATGTTGAAGAAAATTCATAAAGGATCTGAAATGGGTAGGTGTATGCCAAGAGAATTAAGAATTTACATACTTGACTGCAGACACTATTTAATGTACACACATGCACACACTCCGACTATTTTACATAATGGTTGAGGGAAAGGAGGGGGAATCCCTAGCAACAGGATTTTACATCCGAAGTGATGGAAGATATTAATAAACATTGTCACAGCATGTGTCCTTCATGCAGACTAGGGTGACAAATCTCAGTGCTGTGACAAACAATGTGACATTACATCCTTCAGTCCTCAGGGCTCTGCCTGCCATTTATTTTGAGCCTACAGTGGGTGTGTGCTCTAGGTAGAAGCACAATCTTAACAGAAGGTCAGCAAATGGTGACATTGCTTCACCAACTCATCACTCACATTTGCTTGTCATTTTTGCTCTCTTAAAGGCTTTTTGTATTTGACACATTGGTGTCGGGTGGTCTTTATTTTTATTCTTATTTATGCATTTGCTACCTATTTTATTATTTTGACTTCAAGTTCAACCATAGGGTATTCTGGGACCAAGAGTGAGTGACTTGTCCAGGGTCATCCAGTGGGTTTCCATGGCCAAGTATGGAACTGAACTCTGGTCTCTAGAGTTGTTGTCCAATGCTCAAACACTACGCTGAACTAATAGCTAGCTATATATCACACATTTCCTTTCCTAATGGAATTGAAATAGTGTACACATGGTTCTCCTTCTACCTAATGACAAACCTGTGAAGTAGGTCAGGTTGAGAGTAACTGGCCAAGGTGAGTCCAGTTAGAGAGTATATCAGTTCACCAGAATCCAGTGAATCCCAGTCAGTTTCATGTCTTAGAGGGGCCTTGACTCTGGATTGCCCAAGTACCAACCTAACTGTTGAATCATTACATCACATTTAGTCGCATGTTCCAATAATTTCTAGGAGGGGGGACTTTTCCTTGTATTCTCCCCATTAATTTCTTACAAGGATGTTCACCAATATTACTAGACTACGACAATGATCACTAGCTGATCTTCATATCTCCACACCAACAAATCTGGAACATAGTTGTTTCTATGTGCCTTGGAGTCATTTCTGACATCCATTGTAGGTGTGTGATCTGTAATTCACTGTAATTCCCAGTCCGCTCCAAGGCTGAAAATTGTTCCCAATTCCTTGTCTACACAGACTGGTAGCAAATGTACAGGATTTCAAAACCAGGATTCTGTTTATCCATTGGAACTGAGTTTCGGAAATTTTGTGCGGAGAGCAAGTGCTCTGCCAATGAACCAAAAGTTTTGTTCGTTCTTAGAACAAGAAAAAAACATGGTATATGGAAAATGAATAAAACTGAGTCTCTTCTACTCATGATACAAATTCACACCAGTCTTTAGGGCTGGAGTATTAATAAAAATAGAAATATTTCTACACAGAATAATAAAATACATGGGAGAAGAATTTGAGATCTGTTTTATTTGTAGGAAGAAAACAGGTCAGCTTTAAAAGATTTAGCCCTCCCTCCTTCCATCCACCCATCCAATTGTAGGAGTATATTTAAAACATTATAAACAAATTAAAAATAAATCCATATTTAAAGTAACAATAATATAATTAAATCAGGCTAAGAATATATTCAACATCTTAAAGGCTAAAATAGCTGTACTTGTGAAAAGTTGACTTCAGCAACAATCTTTGTTTTTTTCCAGGAACAAAACAGTATCTGTGCCAATCAAAACTCCAAAATTGCAGTGGGACATCACACCAAAGATGGCCTCTCTTATGTTCCCCCATGATGAATTCCCCCCACTGAGGAGTGGCTCTATAGTACATCTCAATAGTGTGCCTAGGTTGTTTAAGCTCCAAACGATTTGAGGTTGGGGTTCTCAACTTGTGGGTCCCCAGATGTTTTGGCCTTCAACTCCCAGAAATCCTAACATCTGGTAAACTGGCTGGGATTTCTGGGAGTTGTGGACCAAAACACCTGGGGACCCACAGGTTGAGAACCATTGATTTGGGGCTTTGAATGTCACCACCTGCACCATTAATTCAAACCAGAAGCATAGGTTTGCAGTCTCAGCAAAAACTAGGTCAGTGCATAAGATGACTCCTCCTTTTGACGTGTGTATCAAAGCTCAGTATTTATTTTAGTCTTCACAGAGAAGTCTTTGCTGTATATCAGGCATGTGACATGATAGGCCCAGTTTTCACTACCTGCATGGTTTTATGGCTAACCAGCAGGTTTTGTATCATAAATAAACACCTCCCTTGCATGGTACCAAAATATCTTGTTCAAGTACCATGTCAATATATTGTCTTTTTCCCTCTTAGAAATTTTCAGACAGTTTTGTAGAAACTTCAGAGGGAAAACTTCTAATCCCTTTATTGTTTGTTCATCTTTTTTTTTACTTCTCCATTTTTGTTTTGTTTTTTACACTAGTTAGGACTTGCCATAGACTATGCTAAGAATGTATGGTTGTATTCTCTGTGTGTGGTTGTGTGGAGGCATACATGTGCATCTACACCCTTCATGCTTCCTTTGACAATGTTGTTTCAGAATTTTTGAACTTTTTAAACTTAGAAACTTTGAGAACAATTGTGACAATGTTCACATTCAGAAAAAAGCTGGCAACTGAAAGGAATGGATATTACAGCTCATAACATAATAATTTCAGTATTAAGTCCAGAATTGGGGGAAATGTACAATATGTCTGAAAAATCGTGGTAATGATGATGATTTAATATGTGGCTTAATGAAACATTACTTTTGATACTGGATATACTAAAATAGATCAAACAAACAAATGAATAAGATCCAGACAAAATGTTAAAGGAATAATGTGTGGCTCGCCAAATTATATTGGACTGAAGCTCCCATCATTCCTTGCCACTGGTGATCATGGCTATGGCCAATGGCAGATGAAGCCCAATAATATGTGCATGCCCACATGTCCCCTAGTTCTGAAATAGATACAATTGTTTATAGAGAAAATGAAGACATGCTAAGAAAAACAGCAGACATATCTTACACTATTGAAGATCCTGTTGTACATCAGTCACCAGAAGCTGATGGTTTAACTGATGATTTAGAAAGGATTGTGAGCTTTCCTGTGGCACAAAGTGATAGGCCCTCTAGTCTAGGAAATGATGGTTCTCTCTGTAAGGAAACTGGCTCAGAAAGTGCAGTGCCTCAAGGGCATTCAGGGAAGTCAGAAGTAGGAACAGAGTGAAGAGCTAAGTGATATGGGGAGTTCCCATGGGAACCCACCTGCAGCTATGGAGATTGAAAAAAAGTATTTATTACAAATCAGAACTAAAAATAGATTGTATCATTCAGAAAGATTACATGGGAAATGTGTGAAAGAAATTCATGGAAAATGAAATTATTTCATGGATTCTGTTAATCAACAAGTTGGTTTGCCTTAAGGTCAGTTCAGGCAATGCTCTGTTAGAGTGAGAAGCTAAGCCTGAGTTCTCTTGTTCTTGGTTCAAGTCAAGCTTTGATTTGAGATTTAATATATCCTGGAAGTTTTCTTTATTCCTGTTCATGTACTCCTGTTCCAAGTCTTGATAGTTATGTCTTCTGGATTGTGGATTTATGCTGTATCTGTGATTCCTGGATGTTCCTGGACTTTGCCACCTCTGGCACTTTATGAGGCATTTTGATTATTGTTTGAATCCCACCTTTTGCTAAACCTTATTGGATTATATATCTTCCTTTCTTATTCCTGATTTTATATGCTTTTCATATGTTTTTACAATAAACTGTTTGCTTATATTCCTGGACTCTTGTGTGTTGTGGTGGTCATAGGTGTTTCCAGACCTGGAGTACAACAGATCCATTGTGTTATATGTAGTATCTGCAAATTTGGATTGGAAACCTTACATGCACAATTTAGTTAACTAACTACCTTAGTTACATATTTATTTCTGGTATTTCTGCCCCGTCTCTTCTCTACCCCCGAGGGGGACTCAGGACTGCTTACATATAGTAATGATACGATGCTGCTACCTAACTAGGAAGTATCTCTTAGGGCCCTTCCACACAGCCATATAACCCAGAATATCAAGGCAGATAACCCATAGTATATTTGAACTGGGTTATCTGAGTCCACACTGCCATATAACCCAGTTCAAAGCAGATAATGTGGGATTTTATTCAGTTTCATGGAAGAGGCCTCAGTCTGATCTCCCAATCCTGATTTACCTAGTATTAGTCATTGCGAGCACCAATAATATGTACATATTAGGGCTGTTTGATTTTTAAAAAGTTTCAAAACTTGTTTCGGATCTAGTCATAGATAGCATTTTGGATTATTTAGACTTCTGAAAAAATTCCGATAAATTTTGAAATTGATTCAGAAGTATTTCTGAAATTCAGAAGTCTTTAGAAGTCTTCAAAAATGGCTTCCGCTTTCAAAAAATGGGCAAAAAAATCAGCAGAATGGAGAGTCAGCTGTTAGCCATCAGCCAATGAGCAATCAGCAAGAAAATTCAGAAATGACATCCAAAATTCGGAATTCAAAATTCCGAAATTTGGAATTCGGATTTCAGAATTCCTTTTGGAAGGGCTGCTCTTGAAATTGCTAAAAAAAGTCGAAAGTATCTGAAAAACTTCTGAAATTCCTATGTTGAATGGGATGCATCTCCAGTGCAAAGAAGAATTGTGACAGGGATTCTGCTTCTAGCCGTTGCATCAGAGATTGCTTGTCATATCAGACAGTTGCATCCCAATCAACATGAGAGCAATCAACATGAGAGCAAATTCTCATTGCTCACAGCAGCTGCTGCCCACTAAATCGGGATTGGGTATATGTACATGTCTATATATTTCCTACTCTATTGAATTCATAGAGATCATGAACATGAGTCATTTATGAATATATAATACCAGGGTACACATGTGTAATTGAATCATGAATTTCAGTCTCTCCATGTGAAACAGTGAGGGAAGGAATGGTTGGGAAAGAGAGGTAATTTAACAGTAGGTTGGATAAGTGTGTGGAAACTAAGTGGAAATAAGTAGAGCAGACATGAAGGAGGGTGTTGCTTGTATCTCTACTGTGGCTGTCTAATTTGTCTCAATTGTCTAATTATAGTTGTCTGATTTAACTTGTATGTTTGCCTGGCAAACAGGACAGGTCATTGGAGATCTAAGAAAAGTCACGAATATTTCTCATAAGTTCCAGCCTTTTGCAATTGCAATGATTACCAGATTTTGTGGAATGAATAGAGGCAAAGAAAGCTTTGCAATTTCAGTTTGAAAAGAGTCAGAGAGTGAGAGAAAAATGTGATTTGGGATTAGGTGAAACACTAAAATTCTCTTTGGGAATGACATGCAGGGAGGATTAGCAGCTGTACAGTCTGTTCCAGGGATCTGGTTTGATTCCAAAGTATTCTTTTTGCAGATGTAAACCTACATAAAATTTAGGCATGGTTTCGAATCCAAAAATGGCGATTCTAAAATCAAATGGGGGGGGGGGGGATTTTTTTTGATTAGTAAAAGAAAGAATTAAAAAAAAATTTCCAAAATTTCTTAAATGTAACTTAATTACTAACGAAATTCGTTAGTAGTTCGTATGCCAGCGCATGCAAAGCATTCAGATGAGTTTTGGCCTACAACTCCCAGAAATCCTAACAGCTGGTAAATTGGCTGGGATTTCTGGGAGTTGTAGGCCAAAACTTGAATAAATCACACTGAATTCTAGATGGGACTCTCCAAATAGGAAGGAGGGAGCAAAGGAGGGAGGGAGGGGGTATTCTATTCTTGGAAGCAGCAAAGAAAAGGAGGAGGAGCCCCCTGGCTCCTCGCTGCCTCTCTCTCACCCGATCCCGAGGAGCGAGGGCCCAAGTTTGCCCAGGCTGGTCATATACCTACATTCCATGCACATGCAAATATACAGCAGTAATAACAATGGGTATAAGAAGAGGTAAAATTCAAACCGAAGTATTCTGACTGTGCTCCCTCCGCAAACTGCAAAAGGCTCTTCTCTGAGCCCGGGAAAAGGCAAAACCCCAGGCACAGCATTTGCTTCCTGGGTGCACACACATACATATTCTTTGGGGGATTTGCTGCAGAATCTTCTCTATGAGTCCTGGATTCTGCAGCAAATCTCCCCCAAGAATATGTATGTGTGTGCTCCCAAGCAGCAAACCCTGGCCTTTCCCGGGCTAATTTCCCGGGCTAATAAGAGAAGAGCCCGTTTGCACCGCATGAGGAGAGACCAGTCAGAATACTTCGGTTTGAATTTTACCTCTTGTTATTGTTATTACTGCTGTATTATTGCATGTGCATGGAATGTAGGTATGACCAGTTGGATTACTTATAATATTAGGCACTTACAGTAGCATTCATTCTATTATACATTAGGTTGGTTTCTCACCCCAATACTCTTTGATGCTTTAGATCCTGGTAGGGCAGGAGAGGCAGGGAAGCCTGGAAAAATGTAAACCGAGAGGTTTACTCAGAAGTAAATTCACAAGGGAGGGCCCTTCATCCAAAGTGCCCTCCTTTGCAGATTTACTTCTGAGTAATCCTCTCTGTTTACATTTTTTCAGGCTTCCAGCCGAAAGAAGGAGCGAGTTTAGGGCTTGCCTTGCCATAATACTTATTGGCAAGGGAGGCGGGAGGGTGGTGAGAGAGGAGGGTGCCTCCCCCTTACGACCTAATAACGACACTTAAGAAAATCCTGGCCCCTGAAGTTCGAAAAAGGAAGTCCACTTCCTGGTTGGCGTTCCAGGTGCAGAAATACTCGAAAGTAGCATTTCTTACGAATTTCTTACGAAACGAATCATTTTCATAACTTTTTTCTCATGCCTACTACATATATCTCACATGTGCATATGATGTGTTTAATTCACAAAGCTAAAGAAAGAAGCCCAATAACACAGATACTGAGCTTCATAACTCTGGGAAATGAGGAGAAACTGACCATTGAGGGTGGTAAAATTAAATGGAATGGATGGAGGGTGAAATTTCCCATGTAGAAGATCTTCAAGGGCTTCTCCTTATAAACACACACACTTTCAGTTTTGATCCACATTTTCAGTTTCAAAATTACTTTCCATGCTCATACTTACAAGGCAGAAATAGCCTATCTTGCCCAGTTCCAAAGTATGGAGGTGGTGAATCAGCTAAATTGGCATCATTGCTTTAATGTCAGCATGTGAATTTTAAAGGAGGTATCCAAGGTTCTGAATCTATTTGGGGATTAGGTTTCAGCACCTTGGATAACTCCTTTCAAATTCAGGGAGAAAAATCCACTAGTCACCAATGGTCAGACCTTCTTTTACCCAACCCAGTTCCTATTTTGGATTTCAGTTTTCATAATTTCTCACCTCTGGGCATGCTGGCTAAACCTGCTCAACTTTAATATTGTGGTTGCCTCATGTGCCTATTACTGAATTTCCCTAGTGTCCTTCTAGGAACATTTTCTTTGCATCTTCTCCCTAGGAGATAAAAAAAGATTGCAGCTTCTGCACAAGCCACTTTCAGATGTCTGATGACAAGGCCTTGCACACCTTGGAAATCATTACTTAAAAATTAATTGGGTACCTCTACGTCAGTATTTGTTTGCAACTATTCCAAAGGTAGTTTGACTACTGTGTGACAATAGTATAAAGAGGAAGGTGAGAACTGTTTTGGTTTTTCTGGGAGGAGACAAATGTACCCCCTTATTTTGTCAAGAAGAATTTTAAAACACATTGATAGGCATGGAGTCACTGAAAATAGTATAAGGTACTAGAAACCCACAATGTAGAACTGGGTGGGTGTTGCACTTCAGACAAGGAGCACCCCACTTAATCACACACACAACAGACAGTCTCTGAATAAATAGGCTTTTATTGAAACAAATATAGTGTCCAACAAAAGGGTTAAAAGAAGATCAATAGTAGAATATATCCAAGGTAAAACACACAGTTAAAATAGTCCCAAAATCCAAAGGCAAAGGTAAAATGCTTGATGAAAATCCCAGGAATAATGATCAAGATATTATTTTCCCTGTGAAATGGACTGGAAGCAATACGAACTTTGCTCTATCCTCTGTTTTAATTCCTACTTTACTATCTACTCAACTTTTCTAACCTCTAACTTCTATTTCTACCTACTTCGAGCTCTATACTCCCTTCTTTCCTAACCCCCTCCCCCTCTTTATCTCTTTCCCTTTTCCCAACTCTTTATAGCCCCCTCACATCTAACCCTCTAAAAATCTGGTGCACCCTCTTTCACTTTCTGTTATTTTATTATATGTAAAAATTGCTGAATAAAGATAAATAATAAAAAAAAAATTCCCAGGAATAATGCAAAGCAGCTATGGAGCAAACGTGCACAAAGGCCTAGGCAAAATCAGGAGCTTGGAGGCAAGACAAGATCTGGCATGGTATTCTAAACGAAGCCTGAAAACTGAAGACAATTTCTCTAGACATTTAATATAAAGACAATTCAGTTTTGGTTTGCAAACCGACTGCTACATCGCAGGCAGGCAGCCTGCCTAGATTGCCGAATGCTATCTCGACGGTTAAATTTAAGCTCGTTAAAATTCCCAGGTGTTCCGTTATCAACATCAAGACCTTCAGAGTCCTGAACACAAGAATTTTCATCTACTGAGGCCCTGGGAAGGGAACTGTTCCCAGGAAAGCAAGCCTAATCTGAAAGGTCACTTTGCATCTCAGAATTCTCACTAAACATCCCCTCATCAGCATTGGCAGGAACAATTCCGTCATCAGCATTTTCAGAAAAAGCATTTCCATCATTCCTAGCAGGCACATGAGCACCAGGCTGAAACACCACACTGGGTCTGGCTTCCCACTACATTCACAACTAGTGCACCATGTTAACAAATGTGGCAGTCACTAGACATATTAATTAATGAAATTCTAAATAAAGGCATGGGTCTCATATGCACATGTTTGTCTTTGAGTCACCTATCAAATTACATGGAATCCATTAATTTTATGAGGTTTTCTTAAGCAAAGAATACTCAGAGGTGGTTTTTCCCAGTTCCTTCTTCTGAAATATAGACTACCACACTGGTATTCGTTGATGATCTCCCATCCAAGTACTAAGCAGGGTTGATTCTGCTTAGTTTCCCAAACCAGACTGGATCTAATGCCTTCACCTGGAGGATTTTTTTTTAAAAAAGAAACAACCTCTTTTGTGCACATTCCATTATGACCCATGATATTAAATTCTGGGATGCTACCTGTGCAAATGTCAGTGGTCATTTTCTTTAATATCGATGTGGCTGCTCCACTTCATTATGGTCTGAATGATAGTCTATTAAACTGTCTCGGTGGCTTAAACGAGGAGAAGCAGTTCAAATCCGATATCACCCAGCACAGAGGGAGGATATTTCCATAGTTCTTTTCATCCTTTCTTTTCAGCACTAATGTCAACAGGGAATTAAAGAGAAGATGCATCCTAGTGAGTGAGTCACCCTTCACTTTTTTTAATGCTGTGAAATTGCAAGGCAGTGATGCTGCTGTGCCTTCTTTTGAAACATTAAGCCACATGGGAGATTCATGTAGATGCAGGTGGAACTATGAAAGTATTCAATAGTTTTGCAAAACTGAACTATACTTTTCCTGCTCCTGCAGCTTACAGTTATCTAATAATGATGAGATTATAATGCATTGGAATTGCACTCAAATCACCTGTCCAACCCCATCAGCTCACATTAGGGAATCAACATTAACTGTAACTTTTGTGTTGGTGATTTTTTTATACTCCACATAAAATGTATAGGCATGATGGTCTCTAATGAGGGAAGGAACACAGGCAAATTTCAGAGAAACATTTTATAGGTACAGATGTCTGACTGTCACAGGCATCTCTGCTAACATTAGAGGACTCACATGCCTGCCAAGAAGGAGAGGAAGCGATCTTTCCTTCTTTTCTCTGGTCATGCAGGCAACCATTTTGACTTTGGCAGAGATATACATCATCGCCTGTACCTAGGAGCTGGAGATCAGTGTTCAGTATGAATAGTAGATCAGTCTGAATCAGGTTTTGATCTCACTGACAGAACTATCCTGAAGCTGCAGGATATCCCAGAGTTTCTGGAAAACTCCAGAATATCTCCCGATTTTGCTCAAAGTAGGGCAATTCAATTTAAAGCAAAACAAAAAACAAAACAAAAAACCCAAAAGAGGAATACTTACTGCACATCACTGTGTCATGAAGCCAGACAGCCTTCCATTCAGGATGAATTTGGAATATTTTGCGAGTGTAGTCAAGACTCCAGATTGCACAAGAGAGCTGTGAATTACCAAAGATCAGCTCCCCCTTCAAACATTAGCATCCCATCATCTTTGTGCTTTCCTTGTATGGTCATGTTAGGGACACACCATTTGAACCTTCTCCTGTTTCATTGGCTTGGAATGTACTGGCCCAATTGGAAACTGGATTGGCCCAATTTTATTCAGTCCAGAACTCATGCAAATGTCTCCGAATCAATTCTGACAACTTTAATTATTTTGGATTGATTATAGAAACCTAGTTGGGGGGTTCAAAATGCAGATAAGCCTGCTGGAGATTTTGAATTGTCTGTCTGCTTGTTTGTTTGTTGGTGTTGTATTCTTGTTGTTATTATTGTTGTTGTTTGTGAAGGGGGAAATGTGATTGAAAATACACCTGTTGATATGAGTGTGCATTCATTGGAGCATGTATGCACTCATCATTATTCTATATTAGGGACAGAAATTAAGTGCCCTACCCCCAATATTTTTGGACTGGAATTCCCATCCACTCTAGGTGGCATAGCCAGTGATTAGATATTCTGAAAATTGCAGTGCATTGAAGTATAAACATATACTTCTGGGAAATTCATTACAAAATCACCATGGGTAGAAACAGCTCAAATTGGAGGGTAAATGTTTGAGGCGCAAAGGCATAGTAAATAGAAACCCTTTATCCCCTGGGACAGGGAAGGAGACGGAGCAAGGATGGAAAGACCTAGTTCAAAAATAACCCCATGCTTCCCACCTCCTGCAAGTGCTGCCAATTCATCAGTCCATCTTTAGCCTTGTGCTAACTCTGCAACCACAACAAACCAGGCAAAAAAGGATCCACACAAATCCTGGCCAGGGATCCTGTGGAGGAAATACAGCACCCATGAAGATCCAGCCTTGAAAAGAGCAAAAAGAGGGCCAAAGGATGGCAGTTAGTGTTTATAAAACCCCTGGCCCTTCCCACTCCATGTGACCTGGCTCAGCAGGTACACACACCAGGCTGTTTAACGCTGGCCTCTATCCAGCGAGACCATTAAAGGTACTTTCTCACCCACATCAGTCACAGATGCTCATTCTTGTGTTTGAAATATTTTGCTTTAATCCATGTTCATAACCTGCATCTTAGATTTGGAACATATTCAACATTCGTATCATTGACTATTGATCTCTTTTCTTTGTATTGTAATTTCCTTACTCTTTAACTGAAATTCAGCTTTTGCAAGGACTGCTAAAGGCACCAAATATGAATCAGAATTTGTTTAGTATTTGTTGGGAGATCAAGGGCCAGATCAAATGATCTTGGGAGCTGTATGTTAGCATTGTATTTAAGCCAACCCAAGTCCTTTAGGGAGGATGGTGGCGGGATATAAGAATAAAGTTGTTGATGTTGTTGTCGTTATTATGTTCTTCACCCAATATAGAGTGTCATATTGGCTCATTTTACTGTAAAATGTATGTATCAGTGCTCCTTAAAACTTTTTTTTGCTGTAGGCCAGTGATGGGCAAACCTTTGAGCTTGGTGTGTCAAAATTCACCAAAATATGAGCATATCTTGGGTGGGGTGTCACTTTGAGACACCCCCCCCCCCCCCATAATTTCACGATATTTCTAATGGCAGGAAATGGCACCCATAGTACAGGCCACTGCCTCTCCCAGCCTCCCCCTCACTTATCTTAGTAATGATGGTTGATTAGAAATCCACAACATCTCAGAACAGTAGATTGGATAATGGTTGCTGTGGATGTGTGGTTGCTGGTAATGGCAATCATAGGGCTGCAAGAGATGCTTCCCCCATGGATGCTCCCTGCTCCATCGGCCGAAAGTGAGGTCAACGAACCTCTAATGGCCTAACTGGAAGTCTCAGAACTAGATGGTTTGTACCAAAGTTCTGTTGTTTTGGCCTACAGACCTCCACAACAGAGTGTCTATACTACACTACAGCAAATGTTTCATCCTCGGCTACTGTACACGACCGTGCAGGAGCTGAGAATGAAATGTTCTTCTTGGCATGTGGCTCCATACTTCTCTGTATGTGGCTGTGTGTCATCGAAAATGCCTACATGTGTCAGTGCTGACACCCATGTCATAGGTTCACCATCAGGGCTGTAGGCGATGTTGTCCATCAACACAACAGCTTAAGAGCAATGTGCCACCTTGATAGTCAGACAAAGAAATACACATAACCTGGTTCTTAAGGATTTTTTTCTGCACAAACCTCAAATAGGAGCCTAACAAAGAGAAAGCCTCAAATCTTACTGAAATCAAAGCAAAGTCTCCTGTTTTCCTCCATGCGTATCACCTTAAACAGGTCACTGTTGCCACCACTAACTGGGACTAAACTTCTGCATCTTGCACCATGCTGATTAATGCTCTTTTCTCCCTCCAGTAACTTTCTATGAATTCTGATTAAATGAATTCGAGCATCAAGACTCCTGAGGTGTTCTTATACAGTAACATCTCTTTCACTGTTTTTTAATCTCTTTTTTGATTACATGTGGTGGTGCTTACAAGTCTTAAGTCAAATGGTGTATTTTGATGTATTAAAAGACCATGGTCCAATTTTCCTCTACCTTTGTTTATAGGGTGAAGCATTGCACAAAGATCAAAGCCTACTGAGCTACCTGCTAAAATGCTAGACAATTACATGCAATTGAACAACTGAAATTAATGTGAGGGAAAGTTCAGGGCCATTAATAATAATAAAAAAGTCAATTTCAACGTGCACATAGCATTATTTAGAAGCCATTTTGAAGGTTGGCAGTAAAATATTAACGAGTGTCAGTTTCTTTAACCCAATTTCTATCCAGCAATGATGAGTCTCAGTCCAATTGTTAGGTCCAACTAGAGTAGCTCCAGTAAATCAATGGTTATGTGGTGATTCAACACTGGAGGAAACTCAATTGATTCTATGGGTCTTCTCCAGCTGTGATTCTTGGATTCTTTTTCCTTTCTTTTCTCTTTCTTTCTTTCTTTCTTTCTTTCTTTCTTTCTTTCACAATTTATTTGCTTAAACATTATGTACAGAATATGGGAAGGATGTAGAAGTGCACTTACCAAGAATAAAAGGGAAGGACCAAGTAGTGCTGGGTATGTGGCAAGAACTTCTTGGGTTTGTTCCTATAACTGTCCCTATTTATGAGCAATTCATTCAACCATTCTGATGAAGACACAGGGCCTCCCTTCTCAACTAAGAATTACAGTTCTTAATTAAAGGTATTTACTGCTTTTTTAGAAGATACAAAACAATGAGAAACAATAAGGATACGATATCAAAGAAAAATTAAAACCAATTTATAGAAAACAAAAGTTCAAATTGAAGACTTGTAATGAGAAATCTAGCCAAGTCAGCTGGATCAAAATTCCACAAATGGAGAACATACAAGCATATATCTGCTGCCTATTAGTCAAATTGCTTTTTTAGGAACAAGTGGGGCAAGTGATTAATGTATGAGAATGGGGATAGATTGGTATCTGTGAAGGTGGACCTTCACAGCACTTCAAACCAGTAGTCATTGTGACTAGACAATATAGATGGCACATGATTCAGTTGCCTAGCACTTACCAGTATTTAAGAGGCAGCATTATATATCAGCTGAAGTTTTGTAACAGTTTTTAAAAGCAAGCCCCTATACAGCTCATTCCAGCAATGCTGCCTGGATACTAGCTGCCCATGTGTAACTGAAACAAGATTTGATTTCTGTACATCGGCTCACCAGCGTAAGCTGATCAAATGCACTATTAAACACTGAGGCTACTGTGAGCTTCCCCAAAGTGTGCCAAGTTTGGGATAAATCAGTAATTCTGTTTGCACATGACAACCTTCTGTATGAGATGGGATCCATGTACCTGTAGCTGCTTTGTGAGTGATAACTCTAGAAATTCTACACTCGAGCAGGAAATATCATGTGTGTTACCCAAATGGTATCCCTCCATTGACAGAAGTTTCTTTAATCCATTGGAGGTGTCCATGAGTAGAACAGGAAGGCTTTCCTACTCTCTTGCCTCTACAGTGACCACTGTGAAGATTCCTATGCTATTATGAAAGGTTCCCCAACCATCTAGAAATGTTCTCCAGGGATGCTCACACTTTTTCAGCATGCGAGCTATTTTTTTTAAAAACCAAGTCAAGAAGATCTACTTTGCACTATCCGCACACCACTCCTCCCGCACACCGCTCCTCCCACGGGGCTTTGCAGGAACAATGTGGACAATAAAACATGTAGAAATGCATCCAAACAGTTCTTTCTCCCACCCTGACATAATTCAACAGATACTATCAGGCAGAATGAAAGCAGACAGACCTGTCAGCTGCAAGGCCATTAATTGCTATGTAATGTGGACAATAAAATATGCAGAAATGCATCCAAACAGTTCTTTCTCCCACCCTGACATAATTCCACAGATATAAACAGGCAGAATGAAAGCAGACAGACCTTTCAGCTGCAATTTGGTCAAGCAGATGAACTTCTCACAGTTGCAGATGCTTTGGCAGAAAATGGCTGCCAAAGACTGCTTCTGCTTGTCCTCCCTCGTGGCTCGTCTTTGCACGCCACCGCATGTTCCAAGTGCACATGCGCGGGCCGGGTGCCCGCCCCCTTATTTGCTGTGCTGCATTCCTCCTCTGTCCCTCCTTCTCAGGGCACGCTGAGTCATCCCAGAGGCAGGATGGGGTGCTTCTGCGCCTGTGCTCGGAATGGCAACTGCACAGCGCACCATCCACGCCCGCCCCCTCCTTTGCTCTGGGATGATTCAGCATGGCCTGAGGAGGAGGGACAGAGAAGGAATGCAGCAAAGCAAAGGAGGGGGCGGGCGTGGATGGCGCGCTGTATGGCTGGCGTTCCACGTGCAGGCGCAGAAGCACCCCATCCTGCCTCTGGGATGACTCAGCATGCCATGAGAAGGAGGGATGGAGGAGGAATGCAGCAGAGCAAAGGAGGGGGCAGGCGTGGATGGTGTACTGCGTGGCTGGTGCTCCGCGCGAAGGTGCAGAAGCGCCCCATCCTGTGATAGGCCTGGTGAGGCCCGAAGATCAACTGGATGAGGCCTGAAGATCGACTGGTCGATCCCGATCGACTACTTGAGCAGCCCTGTTCTAGACTGAGCATATGTGGGCAGGTATGGAGGTGACATCAGGGGACAAAAATATCTCCCACAGTCTCCACATTCTGACTGCTGATGTGGTCCTTCACTGGGTGAAGGAAAGGAGTAGGTCAGCTTTCTTCCATCAGCAGACAGAACTAAATGAATTTAGAGGAAAAGGCAAAAATTTGTGGAGAATATAATATCTATTATATTATATTATATCATATCATATTATATTTATATACTGTAACCGGAAGTGGATCAAATGGCATACTGATCCCTGTCTCTTCTCCACCAAAGTGATCTGAGGCCCCTTCCACACAGCTGTATTAAATTAACATTGAATTGGATTATAAGGCAGTGCGGACTCAGAAAATCCAGTTCAAATAAGATATTGTGGGCTAACTGCCTTGATAGTCTGGGTTATATGGCTGTGTAGAAGGGCCCTGAGTCTTGAATTAAGAAAGTCTACTATATTGCCAGAAATTTTAAATTGTATTTTAATTTTAAAACATTCCCCTTATTTTTGAACATTCACAGTGAATAATGCAATAATCAATCAGCTGGGGGAAAAATAACACTTTGCATACTGAGGTCTAGATCCCCAGATTTTGCTTCTTCAGACAGAGCAGACCTACAAATCGAGCCTGCCTTTCTCTGGTTGATTTTCTGTAGTACATAAAGTAGAAAATCCAATAAACAACTCCCCACATCACTAGCAGTACAAATCAAAAACGCAAACCCTCCCAAATAAACTAAATAACTGAACATTTCCCACCTGTTTATGGGATTCAAAATTTGCTGTCCAAGCCAGCTGCTTCAATCTGTTTGAGAGCAGTTGCCACAATTTTGTTCAAATCATCCCTGTAAACTGGGAAGGCAATTAATTAATATAGGGCTCTTTCAAAAACACGTTGACAGTGCTATGATCCCACTTTAAGTCTCAATGAGCTGTATTCTCCCGCTTTTCTCTCTGCTTTGCTATTCCAAGTACCAATTTAACTTTACCAAAGCTGCTTGTACGCGCGGGTTCTAGGATGAGGGAGAACACACGACAACTGTGAAATAGGTGAAAATCAAAAGGATTTATTTCTGGCACCAGCTGGTGGGCTTCTGCCACCAGCTGGTGCCAGGGGCAAAAGACCCCGTCACATCTCATACAAAGACATTTATACCTCAATGGAGTCATTTCAGTTAAGCCCACCCCTTCTTCATGGATAAAAACAATCATAATTGGCTGGTGATTACTGTTGCTTACATGACATTTCATTAATCCAATAGACACTGCATAAATCATTAGCATCATCTCTCTGTCATACCTAAGAATGAGAACAATAGCCATCTATTAGTTATTTCTTTCACACAGTGCAGTTATCAATGCTGAGTCTCTCTGTTCCTGACTTGAAACAATATTTCCGGGCTCCGTGCCAGCAGCGGAGAAGGACAGACTCTTTGCCATGCGCAGTGATGTTTCCATTCACATTAAAATTTCCATAGCTCCAACTGTACTGCATCCACCCATCTAGCCTATATTATCTCAAATTGGGCACAGGGTGTATTAAAAATGCATTTAATCATGGTGTTAGTCTTTCATTGCAAGTGCCTGTCTGATTTCTGGCACCAAAACCCTCTTTTTCAGAGTTGACACGCAAGTAGCATCACTCTCTGACTGTACTTTTTATGCTCGGAAAAGTACCAAACCTGCTTTAATAGGTTAAGCAAAGAATTTTGGAGGCTGCTGCTCTTCATCTTGCAAGCTGTAGGCAGGCACTCACAGCTACAGTAGAATAGCTCCAACCAGGGCTGTAGCCAGGATTTTGATTTGGGGGTGGGGGGTGGGGGTGGCGGGGGGGCTAAGTTTGGTTCGGGAGGGGGGCTGAGACTGGGTGGAAGAGGGTCTACCCTAGCAAACCTTTTGTATTGTTATCCCAATAACCCCATTAATGTGGGATATAATGAGCATGGTGATCAGATCATGATATGAATAAACATAACAGTTTAAATAATGTACCAGTAAGGTCTTTTCGCGGACCACCCTGATAATTTGGGGGGGGGCTGAAGCCCCCTTAGCCCCCCCCCCTGGCTACATGCCTGGCTCCAACTCTTTCCCAAAGAAAACTTTTATTACATTGTTTTCCGCAGCTGTGCTACTGTAACTGAACATGGAATCTGCTTTTCCAACCCTTCATCACTTTCCTTTTAATACCAAGGCTAATGAAAACCTTCCTGCCAACCAGGTGAGTGATCAGAAAGAAGGAAGCAGGTAGAAAAATACTTTGCAAAAAAAAAGGTTCGTTCTCAGATGATTTGTTAAATAAGATATGCCTGTATGGTAAATGTCACTTCCTAAATTGCAGGTCCCATAATTTGAGAGAATAACTCATGTCAATTATAGCAGAATTATAGTACTATAATTATAAAACTATAGAAATATAAGTGATACCATTTTCTGGTTTTCTATTCTATAGATTTTATTTATTATAATCTGATTTTTAAAGTTTCTGTTTAAAGTATAATGAGGAAACCTGTTTTATGGTCTGGTTGCTGAAAGATTGTATCCTCAATTGGGGAGGATTCATCAATTGCTTACAGTAACTCAGGGCCCTTCTACATAACCATATAACCCAGAATATCAAGTCAGAAAATCCCACAATACCTGCTTTGAACTGGGTTATCTAAGGGCCCAGCCAGACAGTACCTTTATTGCAGTAACTCTCACAATAACAAAAGGGCTGTCCAGACAACATTATGGACAGTCCCGAATTAATTCACTACAAATCAGGAAAACCCTGGCTTGTAGCAAATTAATTAGATAGTGGAATTATTCCACACCTTCTTGGTGTCCTAGTATAAAGGCCTCTCTAGATCTGCCCTGCCATATATGCCAATTCAAAGCAGATAATGTGGGATTTCATTCAGCTGTGTGAAAGGGGCCATAGTGATATTCTTTAAACACAGAGAAGACCATTGTAAATAAAGCCTTATTAAAAAGCTGTGTTTTATTTCTTTTTTAAAAAACCTGTAATTAACAACTCTTCAATTAATGTAGTCATCAGCCAATGAATATTTGAAAGGTTGCAGGCTTCATTAAAAAGGACTGTGCTACCGTGGGCGTTTAAAAAGCAGGATATTTCTTTGGGGAGGAGTAAGGAATTTCAAAAGGAAGCTAGTTAATTTTTGTGACAAATGCCCTTATGAAGATAGCCTATAAATGCAAGAGATGAAAATTATAGGAGTCATTGTGTGAGTAATTGCTTGCAATAGTCGTTACCCATTTATGACTTGAATAGCTAGTACCAAGCTTGATAAAAGTGCTTTTTTGGTCAAAATACCTTTCATGAAGTTACACACTGTTCTGGAAAATCACTGAACTATAAAACCAGGTCAGCGAGTCCTTAGGTTTATACTGTTTCTTTTAGTTACATTGAAATCTATGTCTTAATTTTATTTGCTGCTTTGGCTGCTTTTAATTCTGTACTTTATTCTTTCTGTTACATTTATTGAATTCCTTATTTAAATAAATGCACACTTTTCAGGGAGATTTATAGCAAACCATTAGCCACAGTTGAAGTTTTGCCCAATAAGGAAGACTTCATGCTGGGCATTTACAAGGAGTCCATACATTTTTTTCAGACTTCCTATGAGCAGGAAAACACTAGTCTATCATGCTCTTGATTTGCCAACTCACATAGATGATGATCAATAATAACAATTATGGAAGCAGCTAGAAAAAAATGCCAAATAAGCTACCTTTTTTCAGGATGTTTTTGCACACTTAATGTGTTACCCTCATATTGGTTATTAGGAACACCAGAATGCCGAAAGTTTTCATGCAATATCCAATATAACATTGACTTCATTAACTCTTCATTCCAGTAGTTGTCTAAGGGTCCTTCCACACAGCCCTATATTCCAGAATATCAAGGTAGAAAATCCCACAATATCTGCTTTGAACTGGGTTATCTGAGTCCACACTTATATAATATGAGATTTTCTGCTTTAATATTCTGGGATCTAGGGCTGTGTGGAAGAGCACTAAGTCATGTATGGTTTATACTTATATCATTCTATACTGTTCCAAAGTATGAGTTTTGGGGCACATGCATCATAGTTACAGTAGGTCCTTCCTGCGTAAAGGGAAACTGCCATGTTGTATGAGCATTTTGCAAGGCATTTGGGACTAGAGTTAGTGAGTGCAGTTCAGAAACAAAAGCAAGAATGAATATAGCTCTATCTATACTGGTATATAATTTAATTTAAAACTGCATGATATAGTTAGTGTAGACTCATATAATGCAGTTTAACTGAATTGAACTGCATTATATGAATCTACTAGGGTTGAATAGGTTTGTTCGGAAGAGCCTGAAACTCGTAAAAACTTTCCGATTTTTGACTTTCAAAGCAGTTTTGAGCCATGCAGGAAAGGTGGGAGGGGCAAATCTGAATGTGAACCACTTACCTTTTTCCTGGAAATATTCGATAATGTCCGGATGTCTCCCAAGTTTATTTTAGTTTTCAGAACCATTAAGCAACTTTGTTAAAGACTAAAAAGTTTTAAAATCTCATGCTTTCTCTCCCTGGCGAGGGATGAGGTAGGCATGGTGAAGCACAACTATTGTTGTAGTTTGTGAAAGCCAGGCCCCCAATGGTAGAGATTGCAAAAGGCCCTGCTGTTAAACGACATTTCCCACACTGCCTTGTTGCCCATTAGCCAAAATGGCTGAAGAACCCCTCCCCTATAGTTGTCTGTAGCAGTCTTTGTCTAAATATAACATAAACTGATTGAATCTAAAAGGTGTCTAAAGAAGGCAGCAAAGCAATAAGCAACTTTTGCAAAGCCAAGAGAACATAAACTGCTTAAAAACCAATCATTTTACTTTTGCCTGATTGCCATGAACAAGGCACTGGGGTCGCCACCCACAGTCAGCCCTTTACATCAGTAAGTAATGATAAAATAAAATGATTGATTGCATCTGCAAAAAAGAGTAAACAGATGGATGTGTCTTGAGGGTCCCCTCCAACTCAGTAGAGGAAGCAAATGGATGTCAAGAGAGTTTGAATGGTGCCTTTCTGCCCAGAAAAAGGGGGTCAGTCTAAATGTCTCTTGATGGGGTCTCTACTATGATTTCTCTTCTCCACCAATTTAACACATTTTGAACCACACAAACAAAGTTTCTGGAGTAGGGCAACTACTTTCAAAGTAAAACCTCCCAATGAAATAGGAAATAACACTTTAAAACCAGGAACAGATTTTCTTTATTATTAAAAATATTTTATAAAATCCATGGATAAGTTAAAAGTTATGAAATTTGGTGTACTAATAGGGGTCCATGTGTTCTACCACTGTGGCAAGTTTCATCAGGATTGGTTTAAAAATGAGGGAGGGAGAATCCCCTGAAATTTCCCCAGTGCCAGTGCTGTTTTTTTTCCTACTGCGCATGTGTGTCTGCCATTAACGAATCAATTCAGAAGTTTCGGAAAGTTTAGGTTTTTAAAACATTGGAAGTGACTTTAGAATCTTACATCCAAAACAAGGTTTGAACCTTTTTTTGGTGGCTCAACCAAGCCTAGAATCTACACTGACTGTATCATGAAGTTTAAAATGGCATTATTTAGCAATGCACATAGGGCCTCTGTTGCAATTTCAGATGTTGCTGGTTTGTTGTTGTGGTTTTTTAATTTTATTATGCATCATCATAGTAAACAAAAAAGACAGGCAGCTATGCTAAAGGTGTACAATCTTAATTTGTCTCAAAGTTGAATTTAATAAATTTGTGTGCAAAGTAGGTCCAACAAATGGGCCCCATTTTCATAATGCTTAACCTTAAATGTTAACCTTCAAAAATAGGACTTCATTCACATTTGTGGTCACTCAAATGTATTCCTGCTGCATGTTAGAATAACATTATTTATATTTTGTGAAAGGACATTCTCCAAGTTACTCCTTTGGCTAAAAACAAGTAATTGTCAGTGTAAGAATCATCCTCTGACATCAATGCAACAGTTCTGGGATGGTATTTATTTTTAGCTCTTTGCAAAAATATCAATTTTCCGAGTATAATTTGGAAGCCAGGACTCAACATGATCCAAAGAAGCAGGACAAGGTTATATCTTTGCTATCTCAAATTCTCAGAATAGGTTCTTATCCAACTCTTTCCCTATATGGAAGTGTTTTCTATGTAGTGTTAGCAGAAATATTCTCTTACATTATACATTGTGCTATTTTAATTTGTTAGCTGTTTTGAGTCTCCTTGAGAGAGAGAAAGTGATATCTAAATATTATAAAATAAAATAAATAAATAAATAATGATGGTAAGCTTGTTTTATCCTGCTATGGTCATATATTTTTTGGAAACTGCTTGGTTCAACTAAGAGGTCATCTACATGGGCTATATGAATTGACTCGGGTTAACACAAACTCTCAGCACTGCAGTCTTCTGTCTGTGAACCTATCCAAAGGTGCGGAGATACAGAGGGCTGCTCTTCAAATGGTGACATGTGAGATTCCTCCCACAGTTTTGCAAATTTTTACAGATGTCCTGGTAGTTTAGAAACTGCTGGTCAACCAGCTGTTTGATTCAACAGCCCAATGAGCTCATTCATGTGGCTCCTGGATGAGGAATTCCAGCTGAGTTCACCTGCACAGTGTTGGTTCCCTCAGTGATGAGCTCTGCTTCAGTCTGCTCTGGAAAGAAAAGAGCTAGCTTTGAATGGTCTATGTATTAGAAACCAGATTTTGGTCTCAGAACTGCAGCTTAATTAAGTACTTTTAAATAATAAATTTCCAGGCTACGACATTCTTATCCATTATTTAAGTATTCAGTTAGTTTACATGTATGCTTCTTTCTGTTTTCTTGTGCTGTAATTCAACATGTGTTTGTTTTGGGTTCCATGCGAGAAATAAATCTGGTGAAATGCAAATGTGCGAATCTATCATCAGGATTCTAAAAATCTCCTACACTGTCTCCTAACCCATTGAAAAGATGCTGTTTCTATATTGTTTAAGAATTTTCTGAGAAGTAGAATAGTGGCAAAGAATAAACTTAAATCTTAATAATGCGTGGAGTTCCCCCAACCTAGTTATTTATTTTGTATCAAAAGCATTGCATAAATTAGTATTAAAACTGATAAAATTAGAAGGAGCACAGGCGGCTAAGTATCTTTTGACCAAAAATGGGCAACAGCAATGGCATTGTTTGTAGCCTCCAACCATTCTTCCTCTGTACATGAGGCATTGGTCGACTATGCTATCATTTACAAAAATCAGATCATGGCAAAGCAGTTCTAATGTGGGCCGACAATAGAAAAAGGAGCCTCCTCCATGACAGTAAATTACCACCATCATTTAATAGTGGCCAATGGAAGAATAGTTATAACCCATCCTAGAGACAGAAAAATGACATTTGCCATAGCTGCTACTGACTAGGGAATGAGCTTCTTCCAGTTTGTCTGTTCCTACTTTTGTTATACTGACCATAATCCTGGTTTGTGTTGTTGTAGCTTTTTTCAGGATATATAGCCATGTTCCATAGGCATTCTCTCCTGATGTTTCACTTGCATCTATGGCAAGCATCCTCAGACCTCACAACCTCTCAGGATGCTTGCCATAGATACAGGTGAAACGTCAGGAAAGAATGCCTCTAGAACAGGGGTGCCCACACTTTTTCAGCATGCGAGCAGCGCCGGCCCCGCCCATTCCGCCGACTACGCGGTCGCGTGAGAGCGACGTTTCCTGGGCGGGCGTCGCCAACCGGGGCGGCGGCGCGCGCCGGCCCGCCCCACCCGCTGCTGCGCCTCCGCAGGCAGCCGCGCCACTGCCGCTGGCGTGCGCGCTGCCACGCGGGATGCCCGCGCGCCGGGCGGGACACAACCGCGCATGCGCGGCTGGGCTAAGCGCGGCTGGCGCCACCGCGGGATGCACTTGCGCGCGCGCGGGATGCCACGCGCATGCGCGACCGCGCGGAGCGCCATCGCGCAGGCGCGCCACCACAGCGGGACGTCCCAGCGCATGCGCGGCCAGGCGGGACGCCTCCACGCATGCGCTGGAGTGTCCAGGAGCCGCAGGGGGGCGCCAAAATCAGGCTTGCCTACCCCTCCGGGAGAGGTCAGGCCGCCCCTGCATGCGAGCTACTTATATTAAAACCAAGTCAGAAAGATCTACCTACCTCCTCAAGGCTGGAGAGGGAGGGGCTTGGTCAGAGGGGGCGGAGCCAGGCCACACCAAGCCACACCCCCTCCCCACTGGCTTTGGAGCTCCCAGCAGCTTCTCCAAGCTTGAGGATGGCAATGCCAAGCCAGCCTTGTGCTAGCTATGCCACCACTGGCTTGGCATTGCCATCCTCAAGCCTGGAGCAGCTGCTGGGAGCTCCAAAGTCAGAGGGGAGGGGGCGGGGCTTGGCATGGCCTGGCTCCGCCCCCTCTGAGACGCACCCCATCCGGCTGGGATCGACCTCCTTCGCTTCCGGGATCGACTGGCCGATCGCGATCGACTTCCTGGGCAGCCCTGCTCAAGAACATGGCCATATAGCCCTAAAAAAACCTACAACAACATAGTATTTCCTGCCATGAAAGCATTCGACAATACATAATCCTGGTTTGATTTCCAAATGGGAAAAGAGTGAGAAGATTTAAAACCTAGTTACAAATCGGCTGTATACCAGAAAGAAGCAGTGGGTCTCCAAATTATGATCCATGTTAGACACATTAAAGTATTGTAACTGCTCTGCATAGCGAAGGCACATTTACCTTATGATGGACAAAACCTCCATATTGAACCTTCCATTGAACCTCTCTGAGGCAATATGTGTGTGTTTATGTTTATACATGTGAAGAATATAAAATGCCCGACTGTTCAATGGGACTGATTATAGGGAATACATAGCCTACTTCTTACTTGCTATGGTCCATTTCTGGGCACTATTTGAAATTATGGTTATGACCTATAAAGCCCCATATGGCTTACATCAAGATTATCTGAAAGATTGCAGTGGTAATCCTATATTTGCTTGGAAGAACATAATGTTTCCTCAGTATACTGATGAGGAATTTCCTTGTAATTCATGTTTTAGACAGAGGCCATAGGTAAACTGAAAAGAAATGTGTTCCTGACTTTTGTTCTGCAAGACCAGTTACTGACAGAAATGAGAGCCCTCCTTTAATTCCCCTGAACCCTTGATGTTCTCATGACTAAAGCCAGGTGGTTTCCTAAAATACAAGCTGCACATGTTCAAGATATATTTACCAGCTAATATCACATGTGAAACCCATTGATTGCTTATCTATAGAAAGTAGAAGTCAGCAGAAGTTTCCTAATTAGAATGCCCTTGGGCAAGAATAATCAGAATAGCCCAGGTCATGGCATGCTGTGTATGCAAACATGCTGCGTATGTATGTATGCAACCCTTCTACAGTCTTGATTGTTCAGTGAGGCATGATTCCTGATCTGAAGCCTGAACCAATGTCCTGCTAAGGACAAGCCATTATAATTTTGCCCACCCATCCCATGAAGAAACGAGACACAAACAATAATAGACAACAATTTCATTGGGTTCAAATTGGACAACATTTATTGTTACCTATTTAAATCACCTCAACTCAACTCAGGGGGGGTCAGGAATTTGACATACTCCAACTTCATTTAAATTTCCGGGCGAACACCAGGCTTGCCTGATTAACCAACCAGAACAAGCCTATCAGGGAAATGAGTAAGAGGTCCATTCTCCCGAACTTGAGAATAGCCTCTTCACATTCCAGGGCCATTAACTCTACCTCACCCAACAACCAGAACTTACGGTGAGGATTTTAACCAACTGGCCCTCACCCCTGAAGGGGGTGCCTACAGTGCACACCAATTAGGGAATTTCCCTCACTATTCACCGCCACTGATTGGAGGCAGATGTCCATCTTGCCTCCATCCCCCACCAATCTTCTAACACCCCCTTAATGCCTTCACTTAAGAGTTACCAAAATCAGGTGATTGCCCTTTTCCAACGAATGCAAGCCATTGCTCTAAAACACCATCTGATTCACTAAAGCAAAATGTTCGTAAGAAACATAAGACCATTGTCACTGGTCACTACATCCACATGGCCCAGGTCACTCTTTTGCAAGCTTTTCCATCAACCTAGGGTCTCCACCCCCAACCCACCACAAACGGTGTGATTGTAGACCAGATAAGTTGAGCACTGGGCCACAACATCAGATTATTTACAAATTGGCCCTGGCCTGTAAAAAACAGTGCCCTGCCGGTCAATAGTTCAAGATAGTTTCCACCAAAGTGGAGAACAAGCACATCAGGAGGTAACACCCTCCTGTCCAGGAACAACATGGGGCGCCGACCGTCCCAACGCAGACCACGTCTGCCTGTACCTCCCGCAATGGAAGCGGCTCAACCTGGGGCGCAGACCGTCCCATCGCAGACAATGTCTGCATATCCATTCCAAATTGGCAATGAACAACATGGGGCACAGACCGTCCCAACGCAGACCATGTCTGCCTGTACCTCCTGCATTGGAAGCGGCTCAACCTGGGGCACAGACCGTCCCATCGCAGACAATGTCTGCATATCCATTCCAAATTGGCAATGAACAACATGGGGCGCAGACCGTCCCGGCGTAAACCATGTGTGCCTATACATCCCGCATTTGGCGGCAGCATAACATGGGGTGCAGACCGTCCCAGCGCAGACCATGTCTGCCTGTACATCCCGCATTTGGCAGCGGCATAACATGGGGCGCAGACTGTACCAGCGCAGACTACATCTGCCACTCCATTCCGTACTGGCAATGGAGACCAGGCCCAAGTGTTGGCCGAGGGGGCTCAAGAGCTCCTTCTCCACCCAGATGCTGTAGCTGTGACCACGAATCAGGCTCTCTTCCTCCTCACCAACCCTTCTGGATCTGTAATGATACAAAAACTGGCAGCAGCATCATGCATAATTACAACTGGACAGTACATATATAGCCCTTGAAGGCAAAAACACTATCTACCCAAGGACATACTTGTTCCCTCATTATACCATTGCAGCTGCAGATGACGCCGCACCATTCTGAAGGAGTACCAAGTAGCGCGACATGGCTGAAACCGGACATAAAGCCCCATCGCTGGCTAAGCCCAGCGAAACCACCGAGCCTCTCAAAGGCTGTTCCGTTTCGGTAGACCGCCCCCTAAAGTACCCAGCATACTGGGCCAACATGACGCCATAAGCCATAAAGGCCTGATATAAACAAGGTTTGGGAATCCGCCACCAATGCATTCCTCCTAGATGCTCCAAGAGGCGGCAGGGCTGCTTGGATTCAAACAAAGGAGGGGAACCAAATGCGTCAGTGCAAGTCTGCCATAGACCACGTCTACCCCTCCGTTCTGTACAGGCAATGGAGGCAAGGCCAAAGGGGGGCAGGCCAATACTGAAAGTATGACCCGTCCTCCCGGTCATTACAGTCCGGCTGGCCCTATTCACAGTTTGTGGACCCTATAACCCTCCTAATTGACCAACTTGATATTTGGACAGCCTAATACCATAGGGCCAGAACCACCGTCTGTAAATGCTTGCACAGTTAGGATGTGAAACTGTAACTTTAAAACTGGGTGGAAACCGCAGTGCCAAGTCTCACACAGTGCTAACACCGCAGTTTGACAAAATTATCCTGGCCTGTACTGCCCGATGTATGCCCCAATAGGCACTAGCTGACTGTAGCACTCCCTCTACCCACGGAGAGCTACGTTAGCAATCAACCCAGCCAGCGCAGTAGCCATGAGTGCCAAAAGGCACCCATCACCTGGCATATAAGTATTGTAACGCAACTGGCGAATATGGTTCTATAGGAAACCTGTCTTAAAGTGCTGAGGGGCGATATTCCACCACAAATGGCATTGCACAACTGCGCAGGGAGACCTGTTAGGCACGACCCCCTTGCAGGCACCACCTTCAGTAGCCAATTTGTTACCAAATTTTGTAAAGTGAGTTTGTAATGAGCCCCATTGTCTGAGCTTCAGGACTGCCACCCTGGCCCATGGCAGCCTGGAATATAGCTTAAAAATTGCCCACCTCAGTCCTCAGAGAGGTAAAAACCTACGTGGGCATTCCCCTGCCAGGACTGACTGCGAATATATCCCCCGTCCAGGATCCATGATCCCCTATCTGGGGATCAGATACCGAGATGAGTTTATTGGTACCCTGGCCAGGGAAAATCAATGATGAGAGGGCTCCCTCTGAATGTTTGAAACAATTCCTAGTGCCAGACACTGAAATATGGTGCATAAGGAGAGGCAAACGGGCCTGAAGCCCAACTGTCCATGATCGTAACACTTTGGCATCAACATTGGCATGCAGAACAACCGTTAACCTAGGGCTGCATGGCCATAAGGTATCTGGGACCCTGCGTATGTGAACTAAAGCAGACGCGCTTCCACTGGCAGTGTCCCTATCGGTGATAGTTGACTGCACTGTCCCCTATGTCGGGCCAAGCACACCAAGCGGTATGGTTAGTGGTGTGTTACCTGCCAGGGGTTTCTTCTTATGTCAGCAATGCACTCTGTGAGCCGACACAGCCGCCCGAGGAATATGCCGCGGTCAATGTAATCATCCCTCCTATACGAATTCACTTCAGTGCCTCAGCTGCCTTAACGTGAGAACCGTAGAGGAACATGTTAAATCAGACCAACAGGCCCCAAACCAGCCATTGTTCACCCGAGGTAAAGGTTTTTTCTTAACCTTAAGTCTACCCGTGACTACTTGAGCTGTTGTTAGCCCCAGCCACCTCCAAGTCATGTGGGCAGCATGGCTGTACGGTGTGCTGTTATCTTTAATGGAACATTAACTAATCATCCATTCACCTGTGTAGGCTCTAGGTACTGGGTTGGCAAAAGCTGGTGCCGACAGTGAGAGCTCACCCAATTCCAAGATTTGATTAGTCGACCTTTTGGTCAGCGAGTCCTGCAGCTAGGGTTAACCCACTTGCCACCGGGTCTGTACATAGTTTCCATACAGTCCCCGCTTGCGTGAAAGACAAATATTATTAGTGTGCTTCAGGTCTGTCGCCTCGACCAGCGGCAGCCTGGAATATTAATTAAGCGCTTGTGCTCCCGCACTCACAAGGTCCCCACAAAGGCTGAGAGAGCCTCTTGCGGTCTTAAAGAAATTCCCCTGTACTTCCAAACAGTCCAGCTCCTCGCCACGGCTGAGAGTGTGTGCCTCAAATATCTGACCTTCCTGTGATCCTTAACAAAAGAACTCTGTGCTTTCCAAACTCTCAAACTGTTCACAAAGACTGAGAGAGTGTGCCTGGTATAACTGACCGTCTATGGTCTTAAAGAAGACTGTGCTCGCAACTCCCAGCCACTCACAAAGGCTGAGAAAATGTACCACATGCAATTTGACCTTCTTGTGGTCTTATATAAAACCTCTATGTTTCCACCCTCGAGCCACTGACCCAGCTGAGAGAGTGCGCCTCATAGGCCTGACCTCCTTGTGGTCATTGAAGAAACTATGTGTTTACAAACTCTCCAGCTGCTCACACAGCCTGAGAGCGTGTACCTCATACACTTTACCTTCTTGTGGTCCTAAATACCATCTCATGTTGTTTCCAACTATCAAACCACTAACAAGGCTGAGAGAGCGTGCCCCCTATGAATGACCCTTAGTGGCCTGTAAAGAAACTATGTGTTTCAAAACTCTCCAGCCGCTCATACAGACTGAGAGAATGTACCTCATACGATTGACGTCCTAGTGCTTTTAAAGAAAATCACATGGGATATATATATATATATACTTAGACCGCAGACATCCAGCTCTACCAAGCACCTGTTGTGCAAAAAACACATACATACCTCAGCCGTGGGCCCCTCATTCACGATCCCAAAATGCGAAAGCGCATGGGTACATGCCAATTTAACACCTTTAAAAAGCAACATATATATGTCCACTAAATATGCCATTTAGCATGCATTCAGTGGATTACTCCCGGCTGTGGTATCCATAATTTTATGCCAGCAATATCGCTCCCAGCAGCATGTGCCATCCTCCAACTAAGCCCATGCAGCCAAATGGAAACAGTTTCGCACTGCCAAAATGGTCGCCAACCACAGGTTCGCACAACGCAAAATGGCTGCCGCCCTCCTCCAGGGAAGGTAGACCATGTGGCCAAGATGGCGAACAAGGAAGCCCTGGGAACAGCCATGCTCAAGGATCAGCCCATATAGCGTAAACTATTGTCCAATTCTGGGCACCGCAACTAAAGGGAGATTTTGACCAGCTGGAATGTGTCCAGAGGAGGGTGACTAAATCAAACAAAGTTTAGATAACAATCCCCATGAGGAGCGGCCCAAAGAACTGGACATGTTTGGCCTGCAAAAGCGAAGGCTGCAAGGAGATGAGATGAGGGCCATGCATAATATATGATAGGTAATCATGCAGTTTTTTAAAAAATTATTTCTTTTTAAATATATATTTTTTAAGTATTATTTTAGTATTGTAATTACAGGCATAGGGAGGCTGATGACTAAACTCCCATTTGGAATGGCCCCAGGCCTTTTAGGCCCACCAAGGCCACTGCCCCTGGATAGTGAAACTAAAATGGCAGCCTGCAGTACACTGAAGAAGGGGGAGGGGCCAATGGCCATGCGGCCAAGATGGCGGCAGCTGGATGATACATCCCCAAAGAAAAGCAGGATCCCATGGCCTGGCCAGCCTCCCACTGCAGCCATGCTGGGGAAAGGAGCCCCTCAACAGTGAAGGCCCCGGCTGCTTGTCCAGCCCATTATAACATGCTTTGTATTGTTTTTGTCTCGTAAATATATTTCAGAGGAGGCTTTCCACTGCATTCCTTTCAGAGAAAAGAGTGTGCAACTTGCCCAAGGCTGCCCAGCGGATTCAAACCCTGGCCTTTCACATTTATTTACCTATTCTGAAAAATAGTGGCAAACTCAATGAAGATATCTTGCCAAGTTAACTATATGCCAGGGCTGACTTGAAGATACAAAATGCATTTAGTTCAACAGTGTTCCAAGCACAGGGCTGAGAACATGCTTATTCAGAAAGGGCTTATCAGAAAGCCCTCTGAGGGCTGAGGCGAGCTTGCCAGCTTTTCAGCCAGCTCCTTTAACAGCTCAAAGGCCAAATGAAAAAATAAGAGGGGACTCCTGGACTTTCAACAGGAAGAGCTTGAGGGGAGGTGGGGAGGAGAGCCCAGAGTTCCCCCTCCCACTGGGCCCCAGACCAACCTGTATGTCCTCCTTATTCAATGTCCAAGCTCAGAATGAGCTCAAGGAGGCTGGCCTCCCTGGCCCAAAAGGAACAGCTCACTGACGTGCCTCTTTCCTCCAGGCAGTCAGGCTCGGAATGGCCTAACGGGGCTTGGCCTTACTAAAGGCCACGCCCCCCACCTGGAAGGTTCCAACAGGAACCTAACTCTGCCTCATAGTTGGGCGGGCAAATTCCTCTCACCCCAGCTTGCTGGGATGAAAGGGCATTAGCTTAGGTGTCTCTTTGCTCCTTTAATACTTCCATTTGAAAGCAGTCCAATTGCTGGTGGAGTGCTTCTCCATGGTGAAGTATTTGCCAAGGGAAAGCAATAGGAGGCTTCAACAGAGGTCAAGAAAAAGATGGTATAGAGGGACAGAGAATATCTAATGTTTCCTGATGAATTTCGTTTGCAATGAGTCTGGATTTTTTTTAAAATTAAGGGCATTGGTTCCTGATCTCCACCCATCCATTTCTAAAGTTTCTCCGGTATTCTAGTTTTTCTTTTTACAAGGTGACAGCTAATCTCCCATGTCATTGACAAGCTTGAAGGTGTCCAGAGGAGGGCAGCTAAAATGTCTGGAGACTACAAATCCTTATGAGGAGCATCTTAAAGAACTGGTTATGTTTAGCTTGCAGAAGAGAACATTGAGAGGAGACATGATAGCAATGCATAAATATATGAAAGGGTTTCATAAAGAAGGGGGAACAGGCTTGTTTTCTGCTATCCTGGAAACTAGGATTCAGAGCAATGAGTTCAAATTACAGGAAAGGAGACTCCACTTGAACATTAAGAACTTCCTGACTGTAAGAGCTGTTCAGCAGTGGAACTCTCTCAAAGGGACTGTGGTGGAAGCTCCTTCATTGGGAGCTTTTAAACAGAGGCTTGTTGGCCATCTGTCATGAGTACTTTGATTGTGCTTTTCCTTTATGACAGGTGGTTGGACTAGATGCCCCAAGTGGTCTCTTCCAACTCTATTATTCTATGATTCTAGTCTTATCTTCAAGGCATTGGGCATATCTAAGCATCTATCCATGCAAAAATAATTTCACTGTTTCTTAATCTAAACGTTTTAACCTATAAAACCCTATATGGTTTGGGCCCAAGCTATTTGGAGAACCGTAGCTCCCTGAATGAGCTGGATCAAGCTCTGACACAGAGGGGTCCCATAACTTTTTAAACCAAGGGCCAGTTCATGTAAAATGAAGAACAATTTAAACCAACATTAACTTACCAGTATTTCAATGGGAAGTGTGGACCGGCTTTTGGCTAATTAGATCATCAAGTTATTTAGGATTGTTGTTTTAGTGTTGTTGTTTTAGTGTGCTTTCAAGTCCTTTCAGACTTAGGGCAGACCCTAAGTCTAATGTTTAGGGCAGGAGCTGGGTAAATGACCTTGGGGAGGGGGAGCACATCTGGCACATGTACCTTGCTTTGGGGACTCCTACTGTAAGGTATGGTTGGTGGGAACACAAGAAAGCGTTTTTTCAGTGGCTGCCCCTGGACTCCAGAACTTCCCTGTCAGGGAGACCAAAATGACCCCTCCTTGTTCTCCTTTTGAAGGAAGGCAGGCTTTATAAAAGGGAGCATTTTAAAACTATGGATTATGGTTGTTAATTTATGGTTGCTGTGTTGTTTTAATTGTACTGTTATATTTTTTTACTTTTTAAATTACATTTTATTATTTTAACTGAAGTTTGAATGGTTTTAATAGTTTAATTCTGTTTTAATGTTCACTTTTGATTTAGTTTTTAAACTATTGCTCATTTAAATTGTGAGCCATTTTGAGTCCCAACTTTGGTGGTATAGTAGTAATAGTAGTAATATTAACAGTAATAGTAGTAGCAGTGGCCTGTAGTGCTGCAGTATAAGCCGTGCTGAGTCCCCCTTTGGGGGTGAAAAGCAACGGGATACAAATACCATAAATAAATAACAATAACAATAACAACAACAACACTTGCAAAGTGTTGGACTTGTAATTGTGTGATACAAAATCCAGCATATATACCTCATTTGATGTAACATACTGTGTTTTTGTCAGTAAAATAATAATAATAATATGATGATGATGATTAATTGAGGTAACTTAATGCACTATTACAATACTTAACATGGGCAAATGTTATGATTAAGACCAAAAACATTTTCACTTTTAATCTACATCTACCGTGTTTCCCCGAAAGTAAGACACCCCCGATTGTAAGACATATCGGGGGTGTCAGCGGGGTCGGCTAATGTAAGCCGTACCCCGAATGTAAGCCGTACCTCGCCGCCGCCGCCGCAACCGGCCCATCGGCCGCGGCACACCTCCGCGGCGCACCTTTCTGCCAGGCCTCTGAGCGCCGTCCAAGGAAGGGAGGGGAAGAGAGCAAGGGCGTGGTGAGCGGTGCCGCGTCAGAGAGACGCTCTGACGCGGCGCCGCTTCACCATGCCCCTTGCTCTCTTCCCCTCCCTTCCTTCGTCCAAGAAAGCGTCTCTCTGACGCGGCGCCGCTTCACTACGCCTCTTGCTCTTTTCCCCCTCCCTTCCTTCGTCCAAGAAAGCTGCGCCGCGGAGGTGTGCCGCGGCCGATGGGGCCGGTTGCGGCGGCGTGACGGCGGCGGCGGCGGCGCGGTGCCGCGACGGGGTACGTCTTAGTTTATATAAGACGTACCCCGAAAGTAAGACATAGGGGGACTTTTCGGGGGGGAAAGAAAGTAAGACGCTGTCTTACTTTCTGGGGAAACACGGTATTATTCTTTTAATCACTTTTAATCTACATTATCTATTATTCTTTCTAACTACATTATCCAGTGACTATTAGAAGCTGTTTGGAAGATAGGGATGCATTCATATTTTCTTCTCATTTGAGAATCTCAACAAAGGTAGCATTTTTACACCTCTTGATTTTCTCAGTGAAAAGAAATACAAATGGAAAGAAGAACAATGTGAGGCATGTTTGAGAATAAAAACAAACATAAAGCAATGAGGATTTATGAAAAGTGAACAGTCTAAAGGCACAAAATTAAAACACATGCACAAACTTTTATTTAAAGCAGAAATGCATTTTAAATAGCATAAATAAATCAATGCAGTAGGAAAAATGTCAACAAAATTTCAAAATGACATTGTTGGCATAAAATAAAAATTACAGATTTAGTTGGTCTGTTGTAGTGAGCCTGATTAGCTCAATTTTTACAATAGCTGACATCTCACCTATGATCTGTTTTGTTTTGCACAGTTCTGCCTAGATCATTTTATGTTGTGCTTTTTCCTCAGCTTCCTTATGTGGTCAGTGGTTCCCTTGATGTATGGTAAGAACACTTTTTCTCTAGGTGGATCTTTGTCTTTACTCTCGTGGCTTGTTCTTGGTCTTTCAGCTCTTCTGATGTCTGTGGTGGAGTCTCCATTGGCCTGTAAAGCCCAGTTTAGGTGGTTCAGTTCACCTTGGAGGAGGTGGGGTTCGCAGATTTTAATTGTGCTTCTGTTTTGACTTGAGTGTTGGTTGGAGTTTTTATATAGGCATCTATCCATGTGTGTAGGTTTTCCGTAAACTGTGTGGCCCAATTGTTGACTGGGTTTGCGGATGACTAGAACATCTAGAAATGGCAGTTTTCCTTCATTTTCTTTTTCCTTGGTGAATTAGATGTTTGGGTGGATGCTGTTGAGGTGGTCCAGGAACTTGTTCAGTTCTTCTTCTCCATGGCTCTGTTTGCCTCCCTGCTCAGATTCAGGGATCATCCTAGCTTCATGTCCCACCTCAGAGGAAACGGCAGGACTTACATTTCAGTCCATCCCAGCAATGCCCATCACAAGGTCTCCCAATGTGGTATGAATAAAAAAAATGGGAAGTCCAAATAGGGTTGGGGAAAAAACATAAAAAATCAAGTCAGAAAGATTTTTTGCTGCCTTTTCTCTACAAGGGAGTTTGAGAACAGGTAAGCAGGATAATTCTATCACAATGGAGTAAAGGTACAACTTCTCAATAACCATTGAATTATTCCATTTCATTTCCCCTTTCAAACGTTTTTTTCAAAAGTCTAAAACCACACTTTAGGTATTGGCTTGTACCTTCCTTTTTAAAAGAATAAATGACTCCTCTCCAAATTCTGTTTGATATGACAGTTGCTACGGTAACTCTTCCCTTTTTCTTTAAGAGTGAAGTAAATAAGAGTACAAAATTCACATGTGGTCGATTGTCAGTATGTAAATTATCATGAAGCTGAAACCATTTACTAAGCTCCTGCTTTCCAAAGATTGCTATTTAATTTTAAACATGCCTCTGCTGTGTACTCAATTTTTGGCAGATTTGTTTAGTAAACCTCTCTTCACCTTCATGGTATCATCTGATACCACTTGGTATACAGATGAATAGTCATTGTTGACCAATGACATCGAGATGACAAAAGACATTTAAAAAACAGGTGTGTGCATGTTGAGGATGGAGAGCCAATTCTCAAGAAGATGAACGAGAAAAAGCTTTGAAATGGTATACAGGCTGGCATAGAAGAATCAATTTCAGGCTGATAAAACCCTAAGTTTGTGACAAGTTTGGGGGTTTATTGAAAGTATATTTTTCAGTTTTTTAAAAAGAGCATTTCTACAATCCCTAGTAAATTAGGTGAATCATCCTGCAGTGATGGAGAGGATTTTGGTTATTTGGATTTATTTTTTTACAGTTGTGAGCGCCTTCAGGTCACTTCTCGATTTATGGTGATCCCATGAATGTCAGGGTTTTCTTAGGCCCCTTCTACACTACATTATCTGCTTTGAACTGAATTATACGAGTCTACACTGCCAAATAATCAGTTCAAATTAGATGATCTGTATAGATGTGTAGATGAGGCGTTAATCAAGAAATACTCAGAAGTGATTTTGCTAGCTCCTTCCTCTGAAACATAGCCTTCAGCACCTGGGATTCATTGCCAGGCTTATTCACAGCCACCAAGTTTCACGAAGCAGCAATGCTTTCTGGTTGTCAAAAGTCCTGTCTCTCTGCTTTTATTTTTTGCAGACTTGACTTGAAAATTATCCAGGGAGAAAAGTGGCAACTGTATGTATTCTATTTTCATGAGTGTAATCTCACTCCCTAGCAGAAGTGACATTTTACCACTGAAATGAGTTCTTCACACCATTAACAGTGTGAACAGAAAGCCTATTGTCTGCCATAGCGATTTCTCCACTATTAACAGTTAATAATTAGTGACATTTGCTATTGACAGGGACACGCACAATCCTGTCTTGGAAGAGAGCCTGTGAAAAGATCTGATCCTCCAAGGAAATGGTTTCACAGAAAGTGAGAATACAAAATAAATGGGAGGTATGAAGCAGCCTAAAACGCTTGGACTCAATTTTTATGAAGGTTTACATTAGGATATAGTTGGGGTGTGTGTGGGGAGATTGCCATCAAATAGGAATTTTCCTCCCACCCCCACCACCATTAGAGGTTTCTACAGTATTCAAATTCTTACTATTACAAAGAAAAAGAGATAGACCCTTTTTATGCCTAGAACTCATCTATTTTCTGTTTTCATGTTCCCTTCGTCACTTTGCCTGCCCTTTTCTTATGGATGCTTGAACTGTATTTCTAAATTTTCACCTGATGAAGTTTAAAGTTACTGCAAGATTAATACACTTTAATAATAATACTCTTTATTTATATTCTGCTCTATCTCCCTGAGTGGACTCAGAGCAGATTACAACATACACGGATAGGTAAGCATTCAGTGTCTTAATACAGTGAAATAACAATGACATACAAATACATAGATCAAAGGTAAAAGTGTCCCTTTTCATCTCTGTCTTTCTGGAGGCAGTACTCAACTCTGGCCATGGGGAGGTGCTCTTGTACCATTTCCAAGTCAAGGAGCCTGTTGTCTGTAGACACCTCCTGGTTGTGTTGCTGGCTTAGTTGCATGGGCACCTTTATTACCTTCCTGCCGAAGTGGAACTTATTGATCTACTACATTTGCATGTTTTTGAATTGCTATTTTGGCAGCAGCTAGGTCTGACAGTGGGAGCTCACCCAACCTGCTACTTCGAACTGCCAACCTTTAGGTCAGCAGATTCTACCGTTCAACAATTTAGCCCATTGTGTCACCACAACGGGTTAAGCATTTGGAGAATGAAGAATTATTTAATTGTAGGGGGAAATTATTATTTGGGGGGGGTGGGATCCTTAGTCATAAGGATGCCTAGTGTTAATACTTCCCAAAACATAATTTCCCTTATTTCAACATGGCTTCTACTTTATCACATTCATTCAGTTCCATACCCTTTTCCTGTGTCTGGTTTTGGATATGGAACAAAACACTTTAGATGTTTCAGTGTTTAGAATGAAAGGAAAACAAAAATATTTTTACAACTATTTTGCTCTGAGGAGTAAAATAAAATTGTTTCCTATTGTTTCCTAATATAAATGATAATGCAGCCAATGTCTTCTATTCATAATAGATCTTACCACTACTAATTAATATAATTCTCAAATCTCATGAGTGATAGCTTTTCACCTCTGCCTTTCTAGAAAAGCAATATGTTCCAATCTTTCTGAAAATACCCACTGAAATTTCCCTTATCAAAAAAGACAATTTGTCAATTTTATCCAATTCCAACAGTTTCATCATTCAATCTTCCTTTAGTGGTGTGTCTGTCTTAAAATGTGTATTTTGATATATGATTTTAATGGTGTATTGACTGAAAATGACACTGATGCTGATAAACTAAATAGGCGTTATTAGTTATATATGACTTATTACTGCATAGGTTACTAGAGAGTTCAGCAAGACAACTGTTTGAAGGATGACTTTTCTTCCATTTTATTTCTAACTATTCTATGCCCAATTATCCTATAGGATTCATGACTTCTCTTTGTTTGACCTGCTCTTTAAAGGGAGTTCTACCTTACGGAGACTAACTTTAGTAATCTGTGGATAGCGTCAAACTTTATAATAACATTATCCCAAAACTGGTCTTTACAAGTTTGATTATGCCACTGGGCCCACTGGTATCTAGGTGAAGTTAAAAGTTTCCATTTTTGTTTGGAGGGCTCCAAGAAAATTCTTCTCCAGATTCTTGTTTCTTCACAGCCATGAAAAATGCAAACTCGCTGAACCAATGTGCAATAGCACCTCTGTTTTTTCATCTACACCCTTACCAGTTCCAACCCACAATTGAAAATTTGTTATATCTGACCTTGATGTAAAATGCGGCACCGTTATTGATGCCATATGTCTTTTTTTCTCATTCCCATTCATATAGTTGCGCCACACTAAAAGCAAAATCTATAAAGTCATGTGGAGATGCTTTAATTTGACATACCTTTTTGTTTTCATACAATATCTATCCAAAGGATGCAATAACAGGAGTCCATATGAATTGAACTGCACAAAGTAAACCTCAGCTTCCACTTCAGTGCAGAGTGTTGACTTGTTGACATTTGGTTACCTTACCTTCTCTAATGTCAGTGTTGTTGTTCTAGTTTCAGAGTAGCTGGCTGTGACTAAAGATCTAAATTTTGATTACTTGTACTTGCAGAGAAATGCCACTTTATTGTTGTAGTAATGATTGTGCTATAAAATTTTACTGTCACTTGTAACACCATTTTATATATATATATATATTACTGGAAGGGCAGTTTAGAGAAAATTAAAAAGATATACAAACACATAGAGTTTTCCAAACTCTAACTGGTCATCAAAACAACAAAAGGTTTAAATCCTTAGGAAAGATTCCAAGTTGTATCCCAGGGGACTGTCACTAACACTATTCAGGATATTTGGCTTAGGAGACAGTTTGGGGACAACAAGCACCCTGTTTTGCTCACCAGTTCTATGATGCTGTAATTGTTTCTTCCCTCCATATTTCTGTCTTCCTGTATTATTTCAGTGACTGATTGTTGATCCTGTGTACCTTCATCCTCCTCTATAAAATATGGCTTCTCTGTATTGGGCAGCTATTAAAAATAACAAATTCAATACAATATATGGGAAAGGGGCATCCCCACCAGTACTGGACTCCCCACAAATCTCTGTTCTGCAAAGATGGCAGAAAGAAACAAAGGACAAGCAGCACCCATACATGAATCAAAGATCATGGAAGGCACTGCAGAGTACTTCATCCATAAAAATTAGCTATATCAGAACACACGATAAACCTAACCGGACACAGAATATAATTTGAAACACAGACATTCTGGACCACTCGGACAACCACTTTGTCAGACGACACATGGAAACCATTGAAATCCACAAGCACATGGACAATTTCAACAGAAAGGAGGAAACCATGAAAATGAACAAAATCTTTCTATTTGTATTGAAAAATACAAGAATCAAGATAGTAGATAAGAAGCACCACCCAGACACAGAAAGTCTCCAGACAGTAAGCATGGCTCACCCAGACAAAAGATGCCTCCAAGCAACAAACAATTCAAAGGGAACAAAGGCCAGGCTACTTCCCTTCACACTAGTTTAACAGACAATGGTTCTTTCCTCCCACCCTGGAAATTCCACAGGTATATATACTGCACTTGCTTGACTACCAACAGATCCTCTGGCAATGTCAGCCACAGTTGCAGGCAAAATGCCAGGAGAAAATGCTGCTAGAATCAGCCATACAGACCAGAAAACACACAACACTCCAAACAAACAACAGCCTTTTCCTCACTAGATATTCTCTATGACCCTTTATCTGCTCTGGTGCTGTATTATATATTCATCTTTCATTCAGTTTCATCACACAGAATAGGACAGGAAAAACTGTTCCATTCAAACAAAAGTGAACATTCTCTGATGATGCTTGCCACAGATGCAGGCAAAACATCAGGAGAGAATACTTCTAGAAGAACATGGTCATACAGCCCGAAAAACCCACAACAACCCAAAAGTGAATATTCAGATTATTTTTGCAAGTAGCTATTTTTCCATTTATTAATAAACTTCCCTTTGCAATTATAGAGTACACCAAATCCATAACCCGCTCCCTAATTCATGCAAGAGTAGTGTATGAAATCAAAAAGGTCAAGAGAACAAAGAAAGTGTTTTTTTTGCTGTGTTGGCACAGCCAGCCCTGCCATTAAACCAAAGAAAACAACCACCTTACACAGCAAACCTACAACTATTTTCCTCTGTTGGAAGACAGAGAAGCACTTGGCATATTTCTCTGTTAACCTTATTCATTTATTTGGCGTAGATGCTGCCTTTGTCCCAGAGTGAGACCAAAGGTGGCTCCAAAAGAAGTCAATAAAAACCCAACCATGCACTTTAAAAAAAAACACACACATTTAAGACAGTGTAAAATTATTTAAAAATCATAAAAAGTTGTTTTTAGAAAAATAAAACTCACACCAAACAAGAAGCTGCCTAAAGCCTAGTTAAACAAGAAGGTCATGCATAGGCAGGGTGGAAGAGGTAATGTTGACATAAAATCCAGTTGTTTCCATGTATGGAATTAGGAATGGAACATCTTTGTCTCTGCTGCTTTTGGAACAAACTACCTAAAGAGGGTAACAAGGCAAATAAGACTGTAATTCTATAGCAGTTTACATGGAGGAAAATCCCACTGAAACACAGTCAGCACTTCACATTTGCAGGTTTAACTTTAGTGAAATTGATTACTTGCAGATTTGATTGATATGGTATCTCTAAGAATCTTTAGAGCAGGTATGGGCAAACGAAGGCCCAGGGGTCTTTGTTTTCCGTGCGCTCTCAGCATAAGGACTCTGTAGCTAGTTGCATCCTTATGCAGAAAAGAGGAAGGCATGCAGCAGCTGAGAGCCCTATGGAGCACTCTCACCCACCACATTTCTAAACCTCCTGGTATAAGGACAGTGCGAGCGGCCCCATCCTTAGGTTGAAAAGACAGCCAGAGGAAGGCATGCAGTGGCTAAGATGCCTAAATGTTATGTGATATTTTATGTATGAATATTTTATGTTAGATTTTTAATTTATAGTTATTTTACTTTAGATTTTTAATTTATAGTTATTTTACTTTAGGTTTTTAATTTATAGTTATATGTTATTGTCTATTTAATTTATAGATATTTTATGTTAGGTTTTTAATTTATAGTTATATGTTATTGTCTAGCCATTATGTTTTGGTTTTCACATATATGCATGGCATTGAATTTCGCCTTTAAGTTAGAAACCACTTTGAGTTATTTCGGGGGAGAAAAGTGGTATATAAATGTAGTAAATAATAAATAAATAATAAGAGCCTTCTAGAATGCTCTTGGCCATCGTCTGTCTCACCCTCCTCTGAGCATAATACTGAGAAGACAGCCCAAAGAGTGGTGGAGGAGGTTTGGGGGAGTTGCTGCATCTCGTATTTCTCCCAGCATAAGGAAGGGGCAAGGAGCCCCATCATTATGTAAGGAGGACAACTTGAGGATGACCTGGGCCATGTACTGTTTTGCCTCCTCCTGGCCCTGCCATCTCCCAGGCCTTCTTCCACCTGGGTCCATCCCACCCACCTGGCCACAAAAACTCCTGGCCCAACCCTCTCACAGTGCAGCTCCAAGACAAAAAAAAGGCCCATGCCTGCTCTAGATACTTCAGCAACTCTTAAATCAACTTCTCATGGAGATGATCTGGAGAACCTAGATATTTCTAGAAAGGTGTACTTTAAGGTGAAAAAATAGTATTTTTATTCCTGTTTTTTTCCACTTTTGTGGGCGTCTATCACCCCCTAACCCCAGTGACTGTGGAGGGTTTGCACTGCCTGCAAAATCTCCACTGTACCTGGGTTTGCACTGCCATTTTAAAGCAACACTACATATGTGCTCCCCGTTGCCTCACTATTACTTGTTCATAATGTATCTATCTGAAATAAACATGCCTAAAGTCATTTCTATAAACATTTCATATAGCTCAGAGTGACAAGTGTTCTAGGAAGGTTTCTGGAGATGTTCCCTCATGGGGAAAGCAGAAGCCAACTTCATAGTTTTCACCACTGTGCTTCTGTGGGATATAGTACAACAGAAGTACATTTTAAAGTCACATAAGATTAATTTTTTATGTCACTAAAGCAAATTGGCTTTGTAATTAAATTCATTTTCAATTGCATTCCCCCCTCTCTTTAATGGAACTTCATTTATATATACACACTTCAAGGTACAAGCAGAAAGCTCTGTTCATTCTGCCAAAAATACTGTAGATAACAATTAAGGAGAAATAAGTACTTTAAAAATAATACTAATGCTTCTCCTGCCCAAAATCTAAATTGTAGATGACTGGTTAAAATGATGATTTCAATATAATGTGAATTTCCCCCCATGCATTTTACATCGGAGCCAGCTAATAGAAAGGATATGCCTTAATGTAAGGATAATATTCACTAGAGCAGTTATCATTCTATCTCTTTTCAGAATAAGCAATGGAACATGATGGGCACTGAGCAGCATTAAATTAAGGAAGAAAATGCTGCTAAGCCTGCATTATGCATGAATTCTAGTCTATGGGTAGAATGAGAGAGTGCCCTGTCTTTTGCCATCCATATTCTATCCTTTTTTGGCATTTCATTCTTCAAGAATCAGTTTTGTCCTTTGTTAAAAGAATGCTGCATAAAATAATGGCCACTGTGGTAGAGGGAGGTACAACTCGTTTATCTAGATTTGCATATGTTACATAGATATGCAAATCCATATGGCATATCCATTCCCTAATTGTACATACAAATCATTCTGGAAATTCATTTTTAAGAATTACATACGGCTGTGCTACTGATTCAGTTGACTCCTAAATCATGAAGGAGAATTTGGATCAATTTATTCCAATTCTTGAATGGATCAGGTTGGCCTAGTTTGGTTTCAGACTGGAAAGGCACAATCAACCTGCTGAAATTCTTTCCCCTGTAAATGACAGCATAAAAGTTGTGGTCTCTACTTAACCTAGCAACCTTATAATGTTCCACCAAATCCAGTGAGCTGCTTCCTCATAAATATGATCGGAAGTGGAAGATGTGAGTTATTTTGCAGATTCTGGGTTCTTATCCCAGACCAAATTCACTCAATTCATTTAATCTGTTGTGCATTCTGCTCCACAGAGTACCCACTATGACTAACCTGATCTGGTGAGTAGAGGAAGCAATGTTGTCAAAGAAAATAACTTAATCAAGAAGTTGACATTTCCATATGACTTGCTTTGGCCTAATGAGCACAGACTGGATATTCCTTATCCAGATTTCCAAAATCCAAAATACTCCAAAATCTAACATTTTCCATATATGTATGTGCGATAGTGATATCTATGCTTTTTGATAGTTCAGTGTACACAAGTTTTGTTTTATGCGCAAAATTGTGTGTATGATATTATTTTCAGGATATGTATATAAATTGTATGAGAAAATAAATGAATTTTGTGTTTACACTTGGGTCCCTTCTCCAAGATAGCTCATTATGTATGCATATGCAAATACAGATATTCAGAAATCCAGAAAAATCTGAAATCCACAACACTTTTGGACCTAAACTTTTTGAATAAATAAATCCTGACTGGTTCATTTCATGGGATAAACAATACAACCCATTTTTCTTTTTTTATTCCAGAAGCAAGACAGTAAGCCTTGAGGAGAAGTCTGTTTTGGAGAACGCCTGCACCATTTTATACATTGTTTTCATTTTTATAAACTGCACAGCACTGAAAGATGTTGGTGTCTTGTAGTAAAAGTAGCAGCATCAGGAGTTGTTGGTTACTTTGAGATCAATCAGCCTATCGTCTTATGCATACTGTGCGCTTATGCATAGCTCTCTGTGTGTGTCTGTCTTCAACCCACCTGTTGAATAATGACAACCCCACCATTTGCACAAAAGACTCGATTTTTGGACTGAGTCCGTATATTCTGCACAACATGTAAAATTATAATCTCTCTCTTTTTCTTTTTTCTTTTTCTTTTATAAAGCCATTTTCATCTTGGTCTCAAGCTAAAGGTATGATTCCTTGAGAAAGTTGGAGAAATTGTGAGATGCTGTCTTTCTATGTCATGATATCCATGTCAACTAGAACATTGACAGTGGTGAGATTACTTCACATCCCTATATAGGAAACCTTTGCAGATTTGAGTGGATGCCAGTTTTCATCTATGGCAGTGTTTTTCAACCTTTTTTGAGCCGCGGCACATTTTTTTACATTTACAAAATCGGGGGCACACCAGGATTTTGCCACTAAAATGACACAAAATGACACTCTAACACAGTAATACATATAGTTAATATGTTTTAAATGTATTTATACACTCAGTGTGAAACCTGGGCTTGTTTCGAAGAACACAACATAGATATCCTGGCAGGAATGGCAGAAAGACACAAACTTCCCACACAGAACTTCCATAACCAAGAGAAAATACTATAAGAGTTTGGTGGGCATTGACCTTGAGTTTTGGAGTTGCAGTTCACCTATATCCAGAGAGCACTGTGGACTCAAAAGACTTTCTTCTCTCAACGAAGTTGGGAAAAGAGAGCAGTCTGCCTCCCTCACCACGAAGAGAGAATGGATGGTTCCTTGGAACCATCCAGAGCAGGGGGCGTGGCCATCGTTGGGCTGGCCCACCCCCTGGAGTAGCATTCTGAACTCAGATTTGGCCCACCACACCCGCCCAGTTAACAGTACAGTATTGGTCATCGCGGAACTGGCGGAACCGTGGGGCCGGTTGAGGAATTTCCCCTTCTTATGTTCTGGAAAGGTTTTTGCCTAGCCCTAGACTGTTTAGGGGCTAGATGCTATGGTGGGTCTTACATAATTAGATTTAGCGGAAAATAGATAGGAAAGTACAAAGTTTGTGTTCACACAAGCCCCCCAACTTTGGGGGGGGGGTATTTGCATAAACACTCACTGGAAAGTTAGATTATCTGTGAGGTAAGATTTGGTGGCACAGAAATGGCAGAGTCTGATATCGACATTTTCGAATAGACTTCTGTCCATTTTCCTTCAACAGTTGTACGGTTTTGTAGTTAGCCAAGGGGTATAGCCGGCTGGGATACCTCCTCGGCTTTGTTCACCAGGTTCCTGACACCTATTAGTTTAGGTTAAGGAAGAAATTAAATAGGTAGCAATTAAAAATAAAGTTGCCCAAGAATTTGAACCCAAGCTTACTTGTGTGGTCTCGTTATTTCGGGGATGGGCAGGCAAACAATGTCGGATCAGGACCAAACTTGGTATGAATACTCAATATGCCCAAATGTGAACACAGATGGAGTTTGGGGAAAATAGACCTTCACATTTGGGAGTTACAGTTTCTGGGATTTATAGTTAACACACAATCAAAGAGCATCCTGAACTCTTGCAACAATGGAATTGAACCAAACTTGGCATATTGAACTCTCATTACCAACAGAAAGTACTGAAAGGGTTTGCTTGGGAATTGACCTTGAGTTTGGAAGTTGTAGTTCACCTACACCCAGAGTTTTCTATCCAGAATCACAATGTTGGAAGGCGGCTCACCACTTTAAGATCCATAAAACAGGCATGGGAAAACTTCGGCCCTCTGGGTGCTTTGGACGTCAACTCCCAACATTCCTAACAGCCTGGGGCCCTTTCCTGCTTAAGTGGCTGAGGGGGGAAAAGGAAAAGAGCCTGAGGTTGCTAGGAATGGTAAGAGTTGGAGTCCAAAATACCTGGAAGGTCCAAGTTTGCCCATGCCAGCTTTCGACAGAGACCTCTTCCTCCCCCTTCGCGCCCTTTTTTCCCCTCCTGCCGAACACTTACTTTTTCTGCTACACTGCCGCTTCTGCCACCATTTTGATCTGAGGGGGCAGCGTGAGCGTGTTCAGGAAAGGAGGGGGGAGGGGGGAAGACGTGACCTGTGCGGGCGCTACTGCGCAGACTCACCCCAGAGCAAAGCGAGGCAAAGCGAGCAGAGCGAGGCTGGGAAGAAGGGAGCCCGACTGGAGAAGAAAAAGTGTTCGGCAGGAGGGGGAAGAAAGGGTATTGGAGGTTCCAATTTCCCACAGCACACCTGATGATCACTCACGGCACACTAGTGTGCCATGGCACACTGGTTGGGAAACACTGCCCTATGGGATGATCCTAATAAGTTCCATAACGTCAGTCTAAGCTCAATTTCCAGCAGAAGTTCTAATGTTTCAGGCATATCTGCAAAGCAGATATTACTCATAAATAGAAGAGAAGGGTGGGTGTGGGTTGTAACATTTGGGGTGACAGCATAGTCTCATTAAATACCTTACAATAAAAATGGCAATCAATTTATCAGAATTTCCTACTGCTAGTTTTGCCTAGTTCTTTTCCTCTTTCTTTCCTGAACATGTCACTACACTAATCTTCCTCTAATTAGAGTTCATTTTATTTTTCCCAAGTTGTGTAAGACAAAAGATAACTTTTCCCATTCCGCAAACTAAAATGGATTTTTTTAAAAAACCCTCTGTACAGACGGACTTTTTTTGTATAGCAAGATTCATCTCGCTGTTCTCTATAATCATTCTCATTAGGCAAATACGATCTCCTGCATTAACATAGCTTCCCACCGGAAACCACCACAATCTCAAAACCCTTATCATATGGCATTGAAAGCAAATATTTCTTAGCAGCTGGATGGCATATTTATTTGGAACAGCAACCTTTATTTAAAGAGAATCATTTGTTAAGCCAGGCACAATTTTCATGGATTCAGACCTGAATAGATACGGTGGAGGCAATTATTGTGTACAACAGATTTTCTTTCTTTTTAAGACCTATTTTTATACAAAGGATTCTGTTATTATTAAAAATGAACAAAAGCTTGCAAGATGGTATTTTCATTACCATTTGGGTACAACACATTTTAGTACTGAATACCAGTATGTCAACAAGAAAAAGTAGGCCAAAGATCATGAGTTTTCAGTGATGGAAATATATGTGTTGTTCCTTTTATTTCAATAGATGTCTGCCTATAAGCAGTTACTTTATATTTACAAGCAAAGGTTGAATGAACAAGAAAAATAGATATTTGGTTGGCATAGCTGGACCCTTCTTCTTCTCTACTGAAGCTGAACTTACTAACTTGAAATTGCTGACAGATTTCTCACCCATTGCATTATATCATGTGTAGGTTCGAGAAAGGAATTATAGAAACATTATCCAGGTTAGCAAGAGCTACAAAAATACAGATAGAGGATCTCTTATCGAAAATGCTTGGGACCAGAAGTCTTTGAGATTTCAGATTTTTTTTCCATTCTGGAATACTTGTATTTGCATACACATATATAGGTATCTTGAAATTAGGTATCTTAGATATAGAACACAGGCACTTTAGAAAGTTAAAAATAGATAAATATATAGATAGATGATAGCTGATATATAGATTTACATTATTAAAACATAGAGAAGCTAACCTATATATTATGTTGAACTATAAATACAGTTAAAAATTGAAAACTTCCTAAAAACAAAGCAAGCAGAGATAATACAACACATAATGAAAAAGTTGTTTTCCTATGGGCCATATGTTTCCAAAATTTCATCAAAACTAACCAATAAAAATCCTTGACTAAAAATCATGTTTTTTTTCTCTTTGGTAAATGATCATTTCTGTACAGAAAATAGGCAAATAACCAATGTGCATTGCTTTTGCACTGAAAAAAAAAATCAAAAAATGGTTATGATATTTTCCTATCTGGGTTTATCCTTGTTAGGTTTTATTGTCATTGTCCATTTATTCCATCTCCTCTATAATACTACTACTACTACTAATAATAACAATAACAACAACAGCAACAACGTTATTTTTATATCCCTCCAAAAGGACTTGGGTTGGCTTACATGGCCCAATCAGACAGAATTAAAATATAACACAATAACAATACAAATACCTATAAAAATCCCTAAGAGGCCACAACACATTTTAATAATATGCCCAAAAATGGGATCCACAGAGGGCATTTCCAGCAATGGCCTCATTACAAAAGGTTGTGATGAATATCTGCCTTCTTTTAATGAGGCATTAACTATTGCCTCTATCAACTTAGTCAGTATTGATGTTATGGGGAACACCCCCCCCCCCCAAACTGGGCCAAAATATTTTTTTCTTCTTTGCGCCTGCAGCAGGGAGTTCCACAGGTCGCTGGTAATGAAATGATAAAATTTTGCAGGATCGCGGGATCGGAAGGACTCAGCAGCTGATCTAGATATCAACTATTCCCCCTTCTACTAGTTATATTGTTTCAAACTCCTAATAAACTGCTTATCCTTATTTTCTGTCTTCATGAACTTTCCTGCTGTAACTTGTCTCTTTTGACTCTTGTATGCAGGTGTCAGTACCTCTCTGGATTTTAAATTTTTTTGGGAATTGCAACGACCTAACATTTATGAAGTAGAACACACCTCTCCAGGAATCCAAACTGCATCCTTGGACTGAAAGAGAAAAGTATCCATTATCAGTAGGCAAATAACTCTATGACTTGTTCGAACTTGTTCAGGGAGATATGATACTGAATTGTACAATCCAAAACAGTATTTGAACACTCAGGAATCAGTCTTCATATATCTCTTACCCGAACACAGCAATGCCTCTGGATTAAGGTTTTTCCAAAAATATCCTGGGTGATAAGAAGTCCTTCTTACGTGTAACAAGTCCTGATAAAAGTTCTAGTCACATTTGACTTCTTTTTCAGATTGACAATGTGTAGTCAAAGTTTTATGTGGGTTTTTAAAGGGAGGGTTGTTCAAAATGTTTTCGGGTGATTTCTCTGAGAAACAATTGGAAATGAGGAAAACACCGGATTTCCTCCTGGAAAACGAAGGTGAAGGAGGCTTGTCAAACAAGATGGGAGAAATTGTGAAAAAATGCTGAATCCCAAAACTCACATGTGTGGGAGTCAGGATAGAAAACCAATGGCATTAAGATTTGCTGCTAGATATTGCAAGGGAAATAGCGAATCAATGCGCTCTCTCACACAGAGGGTAGTGTTTATTGGATGACAACTAATTGACAAAGGATACCAGGACTAAAGAACTTGCAAAGCACCCATATGTAGGAAATCCCTTGTTCTTTCCTCAGAAGAAAAATAATACCCAGGATGATGTATTTCTATCAAAATATTCACAAAAATGTAATTTTTAAAAAATTATATCCACTGTTGAGCAATATTTGCATTTGGACCAATCCAAATGCCAAAAATGCAGGCAAGCTTTTGAGCTGACATTTCAAATTGATGTCTGATTTAGCTTTGAGAACTTTCTGTCTCTTCCCCAGTCTACTACTTTTTCTTTCACTTAGGCCTGTGCAGGGTTGGTTTGTGGCATCTATGTTGTTGTTGTTATGACATAAGACCTATTCAGGGTTGCCTTGTGGTATCTATGTTAGAGTAGTGTGAAACTACTCTGGATTTTAACCTGAGGTTTAAAAGAGCTAGCATAACTAGGGTTGCCATATGTCCCTTATTCTAAGGGACGTCCCTTATTTTGGCCCTAAAATTTGTGTCCCTTTTTTCAGGCCCTGTCCCTTATTATTGACTAGCAGGACAGGACTGGGTGGGGTTGACCAGAGGAAGCTGTGTGCTGCAGTTTCCACGGCAATGCCTGCCCGGAGATTCCAACTTGCAGGGCAGCCTGCATTCCTGTTGGAAGGAAGAGGCGATACAGGACTTTTTCAAAGTACAGTAGACTAATTAACCATTACCTAAGGGGAATGTTGGATCATGTTGGATAAAGATAGTTTCTGGTTGCTTGAGAGTTACTCTTAAAATAGGCCTAGCTATGCATCCCAATACTATACAATGCTGTGTATCCCATACTATACTATACCATTAACTATTGACATAATAATCATGATGCTGTACTGTCTTATCAAATTTATTTTATTTTAATGTTTAGACAGTGCACTTTTAAAGTCAGCAAAGTCAAGTACTAAATACAGATGGAGAAAATTAGGTAGTTCTAATAATGTTTTTTCTGCATGACAAAGCATGCAGAAACATACCATGTACTGTTAACAGGGTATAAGTCAGTTTCTTTTGTGAGTTTCGATCATTATCTTATTCTGCTCATAAAACTATTTCTGCCTAATGTTTGCGTTTCAAGTTTTTAATGAAGTGTCCCTTATTTTTGTGAAAAATCCCGTAAATGTCCCTTATTTCTTATATCCAAAAGTGGCAACCCTAAGCATAACCATTGGTGAAGAATGATGGGAACCATTTCAGTTAGGCTATAGTTCCCATTATCTTCTGTCTCTGCTTTGCTACAATTTATTACTGTGAAATAAAACATAATTATGGAAAGTGTACTCAATGTTATAATTCTTCCCACCTCTTTCTTTCTTTCTTTCTTTCTTTCTTTCTTTCTTTCTTTCTTTCTTTCTTTCTTTCTTGCCCGAAGGTAAAAACAGACACTTACTTGTAAAGTTCCAGCACGAAAACCCCTTTATGCTTTCATGTGGTTACTGTCTATGTCCTCTGGAGAATTAAATGAATGGAATGCATTATAGTTTGAAACTTTGATGCTGCATTAAGATGAATATGCACCTAATGAGCTGAAAAATTACCATTGCTTCTTTTGGACGTGTGTGTATGTGTGGAGAGGAGGTAGGCTGTCTCTGAGAAATTGAGGAGAAGACCTAGGATGTATTCTTTATAGTGCAAAAACCAATTGTATTGCTATTTCGGAGACAACCTTAATCATATGTAGTTAGGATCTCAGTGGTAAAAGCATTGAGAATGCTGTTATGGTAAGTGAAGCCAACATCGAGCTACAATTTCCATTTGCATGGTCAATGGTATGTAGGTTTGCTAGGTTAGTGCCTTCCAGACCCTGAGACTTCTTGGTTCAGTATGAAACACAGCTACTTAGCCTTTGTCATTCAATAAAAATAAGACAAAACCAAGTCTTAATGAGGAAGAGTGCATACAAAACCAAACACAATTTTCAAGGCTCTCATTCTGTGATTCCCCTCTCTTGCTCTGTGGAGTGGAGAAGGTACTGTAGTCCTGGCACTTTGATCTGGGAAATGTAATGAAAAGGAGTTGTGTGAACTTGTGCATCCAAACGTTTTGATACCCTCTCTTGCATCAAAATCCCCTCCTACGGCCCTTCCACACAGACCATATAACCCGGAACATCAAGGCAGATAATCCACAATATCTACTTTGAACTCTGTTATCTGAGTCCACACTGCCATATAATCCAGTTCAATGTGGATTTTATACAGCTGTGTGGAAGGGGCCTAAAATTTGCCTTTGAAAAAAAATTGAAAAATATGTGCAACAAAAACAATCTGTTTAGACACCTGCTGTGCCCCTGAAGGCTCTTCCAGATAGGCCCTTTATTCCAAGATCTGATCCCAGGTTTTCTGTTTATCTCAGATTATCTGGCAGTGCAGACTCATATAATCCAGTTTAAAGCACTAATCCTGGGATCAGATCCTGGAATAAAGGGTCTTGAGAGAAACTGCAAAACAATACCAGAATTGGTCAGCAATCAAGTCCCATTGCATACAAGAGCATAGTAAAAAGATGTATCTTCTATACAATGATACAAGCAAGCTTTGTTAGTTTAGTTATTTGGTGGATTTTCTGCTGTGACACTATATTGAGTCCAGATCCATCTGTGACAAAGTCTCAGAGTCACATGGCATATTAAGGAGAATACATATTCCTTAAAACTACTCTGCTTTCCCTCTACAATATATTTCCTCAGACGTGTGTTCCTTAGTGACTAGATTTGCAAATCAAGCCTTCTAGGGACTAATTACAAAGCAAAACAAACTACAAAAAGGTGCAGAAAAGCACAAGCTATGACAAAACATTTGTCTTTCGCTATCTGAGAAAGCACTTATTCAAAATATAAGCGAAATGTATTGTTTAGTTTCAGCCCATTTGTCAATAGCCAAGGCTGAACCTGAGGTTTGTAATGGCCTTCTGGGGGCTTTTCCAACAACCTACACTAGTCTGAATATTCCATAAAACTGTCAGCATTTAACAACAAAAGAAAAAGAAGAGGGGAAACAAATTTGGGGGAAAGACACCGGAAATTCAATGTAGATGATCATACTTCTGAACAAACAAAATATTTAATCTAGTGGTTTCAACCACTCTGAATTTAAAATAGTCCAACCCTCTCCCTGCAAGCTGATTTTTAGATCAGTAGCTAGTGATACACAGCTATGGAAAGGAAAAGTGTTTTTTGTCCAATTATTTTTTCACCATTGTTCAGAATATATCCAGTATGCCAAATGGATTATGGGATGTTTTATTCAAACTGTGTTCAATATGAATTGAAGTTCAGTTTTCCCTCCTGAGAAATGATGCGACAATAAGTTGACAGAAGAGAGAACAAATGAAAAATAATACATTTAAAAATCTAATAAATAAATTGTAAATTACAGACTTGGGAAATAAAACCATTTTGTTAACCTTCCTTAGGGAGAAATCTTCATAAAGAGGTGAAGCAAAAGCTCTAAATAATGAATTGTGCTTGAATTCTTGTTGTTATTATGTGGTATTGTATTCTGATATTAGCATAGTTATTTATTTGTGCAGGTTGAGTGTTCCTTACCTGAAATGCCTGAGATTGAAGGTGTTTTGGAATTTAGATTTTTGGGATTTCTTTTGGAATACTTATATTTGAATATTAATACATAACAAGATGTCTTGCATATAAGAACCAAATAAAATCAATTTAATTTAATTGGTTGGTTCCCTGCAGCCAATCCAGCTTGTTTGGCTTGTTCAGATGGCCATAATGGTAAGGGCCCAACCTCCATGTTTTTTTCACCAAAAATGGCCTATGTGGCTGCTTCTATTTGGGAGTACATGCCACATGATTCCTTAACACCATTCCTCAAACCCAGACTCCCTTGAAGGCAAGAAAGGAAAGGATTCCATGAATGGAAAGGGGAGCCTTGTAAGTTCCCCATTACCACTAATTGGCTGGATCCTCCTGGATCTTTTGGCTGCCTAGCCAAAAACAGATATTTTCATTAGCAGATTTTCAGGTGATTCCTCAAAAACGGATCTAAGTAACCAATGAAATTCGGATACCAAAAATGGATCGCTCTCCAGCCAAATTGCACAAGCGCAATAGGCATCTTATATACATAGCCTGAAGACAAATTTTATAATCATTTTGTGTGTGAAACAAAATTTGCATACTTTGGATCATCAGAAAGCAAATGTGTCTCTAGGTTAGCCACCCAGGTGGACCATTTTGAATTTGGGAATATTTCTTATTTTGGAATTCCAGATAAGGGATGCACAAATAGAATTCACAATATACTGCATTAAGAGTGGTTCACAAAACAAAAAACACCATAACTGTAATCTATCAACTAATTTGAAGTGTATGTTGGTTTGTTATACTATGCAAATACATATGCTTGGTCATAGAATCACCAAGTTTAGAGAATTAACCAATATGGCCACAATAAAGATTTTGAAGCCCATCCCTTGAAAGCTTTGGGTACTTTTCAAACAAATATTTTTATTTTGGCAGCATTTGTTTCAAAATGCAAACTTCTGAACTCAATTTGACCAAGCCTGACACTTGCTATTCAAAATAATGCCATAACAGTAGGAACAAATGGCAAACTTTGAATGAGGGCATATTGCTGGGCAAGAGGGTTTTGTTGTTTTTCATCCATTTTGTATACACATTTTAAGCACTGTAGGTATTACCACTGAGATGTTGTTTGCGTTAAAATTATGAGTAAAATCACCAGCTTCCTATCCAGACAATGCTAGAAAAGTTTCCTGCTTAATGTCACAATGTTTTAACTTAATTATGACTCATTTAAATCATGCCAAAAATTTAAATAAGAACAACACATGCCAACAGCATTCAAAATCTATATAGCAGTGTTTAACAATGAATAACAATGTCCAACAGCAACATTTTCACATGCATTACCTAGGAATAATTCTTCCAACAATCCTATATATCAAGTTAGTAAAAGTCCCACCTACCACCCCAAATAGAATTGGATAGCTCTCTGATAGATTACACTGAAATTAATGTACCAAAGAGTTTGAATAGTTTGGATATAATGACTTCATTTTCATAATGACACTGCTCGATGGCTACCATCTAGATACAGAAGAGAGAAAATGCTTGTTTATATATTATTTGCTTTAACATTTTTCATCCTGCCTGACTAGCAAAGTCAAGTCAGCTTGCACTGTCGAATGAAATTTCCCCCAAAATTTATAAAACAGTGAAAACCACCACCCGTTTTATGGTGACAACAGGATTATAAAATATTCTGCAGGTATTGTGCAATAGCCTTTGTTAATCCTGAGTTGTGATGTTGGTATCAATGGGGTGATTTATGTCTCCTTTCGCTTTAACAAAAGGTTGCGTTGAATCCAAACAGCTCTCTTTCTCTGTCCCTCTCCCCTCCTTCTCCCCTTTTGATAATGTATGGTATTGTACTAAGCTGCTACTCTAGCTAGGGATGACTCAGAATCCATGACTTTATAATGCCACTTTAATGTTTATAATGGTGCACTCAATCATCGACGCAGCTGCATGGATTCAAGTTAACACGTAATGATTCCGCTAAGTACCTATGTGAGTGAAACCTCAAATGGTTACCACCACTCTCTTGTCCCCAATGGCCAGCTACAAATCAGATCATATGCCAAAGCACAAGGCTGGAAGGTTGTAAAAAATAAAACACACACACACACACACACACACACACACACACACAAAATAACAGTAATTTACTTGTGACAGTGATTTGACACCTGGCTGATGGAAGGCGCTCACAAGTTGACCTCTAGAGTACTAAGTTCTGCTAAGGGGGAGAGGGAGAGAGGCGGGGGGAGGGAGAGAGGGAGAGAGATTCACTTGAAACACCCATGGGGTTTTGGATTCCTGCTAATAGCAGACGGTAGTATGGATGATAAAATTATGGCAGAGCAGAAATGTTCTCTCAATTAATTTCCCATCATGCTATGGCCATTATCATTGCATGTCATCTAGAGAAATATATGTATGTGTGTTTGTGGAGGAGTGTCTGTGTGCAATGAAATAAAACTCCAGTACTTTGAAATATACTACTTGCTGAGAACATTACAGTATATGATATCAGAGAAAGAGTTGCCTAGTGATTTTCTTTCTTTCTTTCTTTCCTTTGCTTACAAGATTACAAAATTCCTGATACCGAGTTCAGTACTATTCTGTATTGATAGGCACATAGCAGAAGGAGGTGAAAATATGCCGCTATCTAGGTTGGTTTTTTAAATAAAAAAAAGATGATGTGGCCTAAAATATAAGAAAACTCATAGAAAAGGGTGATCTGGTCAAAATATTAAGGTAATCTAATGTAGTTTCACAGAAGCAGGACAATCTTGATCATAAAGAAATTTGACAAGCTAGGTCTACAGTTTTGCCTCCGTGTTAATGGTAAGAAACCTGAATCATACACTGCTGTTATAACTGAAATATTATGTTGTTCTTAGTTGCTGTGAGGTTGACTTCAATTTATGGTGATTTTATGAATGAGAGACTTCAAAGAGCCCTGCAGGACCAGAGCAGGGTAGGTTATGACCAGGGCTCTTAACCTACCCTCAGGGCTGTGGCTTCCTTGATTTAATCTCCAGCTGAGGGTTTCCCTCTTTTCTTTCTTTCTTACACTTTCCCAAGAATTATTGTCTTCTCCAGTGAGTTGTCTCATGTCATGATATGTTCATGACTTGATAGCCCAAGCCCCTATTGGGAGATGGTGGTGGGGTATAAATAAAGTTTTGTTATTGTTGTTGTTGTTTTCACTTTTTAGGGATGGTCCTGGCTTGCTTTATTCTAAGTCCCACTTATTTGTTTGCATGTCCATGGTATCTGTAGAATTTTCCTCCAGCACCACATTTCAGATACCAGCTTTTTTCACTGTTTAGCTTTCATATCCATACATAGAAATTCTAAGGCTTAACAATAAAAAGTTTAATTTTCAAGTTGGTAGTATATGTTTTACAAGTACCGTATTCTGTTTTCCCCAAAGACTACTGTATATTCTGGAATTAAATTTGATAGACTGGTTTCACCATGTGTACTGTGTCTTTTGGGGAACCCTATTTGACTGGCATTCTGTTATGCCTTACAGAAGTTTCACTATGTCTTATTTGCTATGATGCATGCCCATGTTCTGCTGACAGTGGTAGAAGTAAAGTTGCACATAGAATAATGACCTGATGTTGTATATACTGCAGGACAGGAGTTTGATTGGATGTTCCTTATAGCCTATTCCAACTCAATGAGTCCGAAAATTATGGTGATTGTAGTTTAGGGAGGGGCCTTTAAACTGCTCAGCCAGAGGGGTCCTGGACCTCACTAAATGACAAATCCCAGAATTATGAAGGAGGAAGAAACAGGATTTAAGGTGGATCCATGCTCTGGTGTGATGAGGCTGTATGACCCAATGTTATGCATAGCAACTAAATAGTGTATGCTGTAGTTGTGCAGTGCACTTGTGCAAAATGCATGGTTTATTGTACCTTTCACAACAGCACTCAGTCATTGGCAGGTGTTATGCACAGTTGCTATTCTGCACAAGGATTATATGGTGCAGGCACAACATAACTGCAAGCAGATATTTACACAGTCAGTCTTCCACACTAGAGGTTTTCACCTGTTTTCTTTGGTTTTTTTTTTGCAAATTTGATTTAAAAAAATATCTCTAAGAATCTCTTGGTCTCACAATGCAACTCCATTGTCAATTCCCATTGTAGGATGGCCATAGAAACATTCTGGAGAGCCTAGACCAGTGGTTCTCAACCTGTGGGTCCCCAGATGTTTTGGCATTTTAAATTTTTCATTTTTTGTGGGGGTCTTGTGCCCCTAAACCCTGAAAGCATGGAAGGCTAACTGTAAATGTATCGCTTCACTGCCATGGGAGCCACCGGCCACTATTGGTGTGAGGCTCATACTTTTTTTCCCTCAGCAGCATAATGCTTAACCCCAAGCAACAAAATCTGCATTCACAATAAATATCAGAAAAGTCCATGCCTGATCTAGGGAGTTACAATGAATGAAATAATGTTTTCAGACTTATAACTTGGTTTTCTGCCAAATTGCATCAAAGTCACAGAAAGCACAATGGGGACTGAATGGATGATGGATATTGAGTACATAGTGGGTAATATTTTAAAACAGCTATGAAGCTGTGCTGAATTTGATCACACCAGTAGCAGCAAGTGGTGGGGATAGTTTAATTCTCCCTCTCCTCTTTCCCTATCTAAATTGCCTTTGATGCTGTGGTTAGGACTGAGTAAGGAAAAATACCTCTAACTGAGAAAAACGGTTGCCTCATTAGTTTTGGTCCTATAACATCTTCCTGAAAAGGCTCCATAGGCCAGCTGATTGAAACAGCCAGAAATTCAAGTATAGTTAAAATGAGGAAAAATGGTTTGTGACTATATTGATGCATTAAAGCCAGTTCCCGGGAAAGAAAGGCATACACATGGATGCACACCCATCTTTTATTTTTTTTAAATAATCCACAAAAGATCAACTTTTTATTGGTCAAAACAAAATGCAGAAAATGTATCATGTCAACTTTCTAAGCTTCACTGACTTCTTTATCAGGCAAAGATATTTAAAATAATATGAGGGGATGGGGAAGTGAAGATATTACATCTTTTAGACGACCTTGTTAGTGGGGGATTTGAGAAGTGTCAGCTAATGGTTGCTTCACTCAAAGAACTGCAGAAGTAGAGGGACAGATCGTGAGAGAGATGGGAGGGCTTTCACCAGAACTATGGAAATCACAGTTAACTGAGTTAGGATATAAACATAGCAAAAATCAAGTGCTGATTCCCAAACTTTGCCTGTTGCTTGAAAGTTTGTGTTCTTCAGACTATGAACTGAGATTCTGCACATTTGACATCAGGGAGAGTTTAAATGCTCACCACTTTTTGTAGAAACATAGTTTCATACAACTGGGTCACCCAAGGGTCATTTTGTTCACTACTAACTATGCAGGATTGCATAGAATCATAGAGTAGTTATTTGAGAGCTGTACTATGACTCTGTAGACCCGGGTTCAATTCCTGCTTAGGAGCCCTTCGTGGCACAATAGGCTAAACCCATGTTCTGGCAGGATTGCTGACCAAAAGCTTGGTGGTTCGAATCTGGGGAGTGGGGTGACCTCCTGTCTATTTGCTCCAGCTTCTCCTGTAGGGATATGAGAGAAGCCTCCCACAGATGATTAACCATTTGGGCGTCCCCTGGGCAACGTCCTTTCAGATAGCCAATCCTCTCACCAGGAGTGACTTGCACCAGGAGTGACTTGCAGTTTCTCAAGTCACTCCTGACACACACACACACACACACACAAATTCCTATTTGATCACATAGGAACTCACTGGGTGACATGAAGCAGATCACACCTTCAGTCTCTGAAAATTCCATTATGGGTTTGTCTTAGAATCAAACACTAACAACGTCAACAATCACAAATCAACCTACAATGCCAGCCTGACACATTTTGGAACCCAATTATTGCTCCTCCCATTAATATTGGCACTTTGAAAAGCCTTCTTGCATTATTCAGGGGGGTTGAACTGTTTCTGCTCCATCTGTCCACCTTTGAAAGCCCTTTTGAAGCAGTTTGAGTCACTATGATGCATGGAAAGGTCTGGGTAGCATGCTTCTCCTGAAAGTGCAAATTGTCCTTAGAAGTCCTGTAGTCAACTTGTCAAAGATTCTGTAGAGATTTAAGTCTATCATACTGGAGCAGCAGTGAGGCGAGTGGGGGAGAGCCATCTTGTCAAATTTTCCATTTACACTTTAGTTTGCTCTGATGTCCTGCTATAGGCCCAAAAGCAGATTGTGCCAGATTGCACCAGCTGTGTGGCGTACATACACTGAGAAGTTGAGAGAACATCTTGTGTTGTTTCTGTCCAAGGTTTGCTGAGCTCAAAGTACTGGATTTTTCTTGCAATGCTACAGATTAACAGCAAAACACAGTTTTGGCCATCTCAATATATATTTTTTTAAGTTATGATGTTTGCCAAATCTAACTGGTTCAATCAAAGGGAGAAGTGTTTTCTTTTCTTAGAATGAAGGATACATCAGTCTACAAAGCTCTTCCCATTTTCCTTGAATTGGCAAGAGAGTGTTCCAGAAAGAAGGATCAACATGTGAAGCAGTTGTGGGAGTGTTGCCATTATGTGTTTGTGCATGGCTAACCCATAGCTCTGATTCAAGAGTGAAGGAATATATAGCAGGGACATTTGTGTGGGTGTGTGTTTATGTATCTTTCCTTTTGTGTATTTTCTGATAATCTATGGACTTTTCAGATACACAAATGTAATTTTGCAGGCTATATCCAGACAATATTGTGGCTGAGGGGAGGGACAGCTGTGTTAGCCTGATAAAGAAAAAAAGAACAAGGTGATATTTTCTAGTTTTATTTTACATAAATAGGGTCTGGCCCACTTCTTCAAATAGCAAGTGAAATCTTCTCATGAAATATAAATGATGATGATGATGGTGATGATTGTTATTATTAAAACTGAGTTCCATTGTAATTATTGTGCAATGAGGAAAAACCTCAATCCCTTTTGAAGTGTAATTGCTAGTTTTAGTTACAGTGGTGGCTGTGGCTTTGTTATTTAGGGTGCAGTGAATCTGCTCAGAGTTTCATCTCAGCTATAAAAAGAGCTGTCCAATGTACTCATTCAATGGCTTTATAGTTAAGAGTAAAACATGGAAATGGATTTACTGTTTTGTTGCCATTAGAACTACTAGCTATCATTCCTTAGACTACATCTGCACTGTAGAATCAATGCAGTCTGACACCATTTTAATTGCCACAGCTGACAGCTATAGAATCCTGGGATTTATGGCTTGGTAAGACACTAGCACTCTTTGGGAGAGTAGGCTAAAGACCTTATGTTTTTTTTGAGACATTCTTTATATTGTGTTTGTTCTCAATGTGAGAAAAGTTGCTGGAATTATGGTTAGTTCCCATACTCTGATAGCAGCTTAGTCTAAACGCTTTAACAGAAAATAGGAGTGATATTCATGGTCTGCAGAGCTTCACTTGCCATTACAGTACATCAATTCTGTGGTACACTAGTCAGTCGACACTTCTAATGCCAAGCCCATCTAAATCCACACTATTCTCCATACTTTGGTGAACAACATGTATGTTATCATCTATTCAATGAAGATGGAACACTGCATTCCAAGATATTCTCAATGTTTATTGTTGTTAATTAATATGACTATGACTTTATGGCTACCTTATCAGCCTCAAGCCACCCTATTTCACCCACCATGCTCAAATCATGCAGATTTGAGGTTATAGCTTTCATACATCAAGCCCATCCATCCAGAATGTGGTCCCCTTCTTTTCCTGCTGCCTTCTACCTTACTAAGCATTGTTGTCTTTTCTATGACTTCTCATGATATGAGCAAAGTACACCATTTCATTTTAGTCAATTTGGCTTTTTGATCAATTTGGCAAATTGATTTTAGTCAATTTGGACTTGATTTGTTCTAGGACTCACTGAATAGTCCTTTTTTAAGGCTCCATATATCAACATAACTTTTCTACATCTAAAGTATCAAAAATGTATCAAAGCCTTCCTTTCTAATTGGTTCCTTAATATATCTCAGTCACTCCATCACAGCATACAGATTCCTTTAAAGGCAGGATCTAACACAACATTTCTGGAAATCTAACTAAAAGACTTAAATTTCTGAAACTTTAAATAATTTTAACCAACAGTGCTGGAGAAATTATTAGCAAATACATAAAAATAAATGAAGATGGAGGGAAAGGGAAGTGAAACAAAGAGAAAAAGAAAAATAACAAATGAAACCAGCATCTGTCTTCAAATTTCAAAGAAAGCCCAGATTTGTTGGCATATTTTTTGATGCCAAAGGCCTTTGTGATTTTTGCGACTTGAATCATATCCTTCACTTCCAAAGGAGAAAATGGCATAAATCTTTTATCTGTTTTCTGCTAGGTTTCTGTACACCATAATTCAATATTTATTAGATCAGCAGAGGTTCACCAGGAATGCATGGTCTGTAAACAAGACTGCAAGTCTTCTTTACAAGGAAATCACTAATGCTCATCCACCTTGTGTGACCTGTATAAATGGGTAGATAGTTCTAAAGGCCCAAGGTAAGCTTCCAGCTCTTGCCTTTTCTGAAGCAGCTCAAGTTTCTGGTAGGGCCAGCTTTCTCACTATGCAGGGTGAGATATCTGCCTATCTATTATATAAATGGGTTCACGTCATGTGATGTATACCTCAAACAAATAAACCATACAACGCAGAAACACAATACTTGCCAACAGAAATAGGCCTCAAGCAAGGTACGTTTGTAGCAAAGAAACTTCCCCCAAAACCTAAAAGGCCCCCAAAACAACGAGTAAAAATAAAACTACATTTACCAGCATCCTCTGGGGCAGCCAAAGACTCACCCAGCCTCTACATTCTGAACAACATGATTGGCTGCCAATAAGGGCGGATTTGCATAACTGCTGCACTGGCCAGCCAACATGAACATTCCGATCCATAATAAACTGCCAAAACAGAATAAGGAAAAGGCCTGAGCCAATCCCCAACACAAACACCCAAATCACTTCCAACCGAAAATTTACACCCCAAAACATCACAGACCACGCCCAAAATTGACAGTAAGGCTTCATTAACTTGATTTCCCTAACTAGCCCTCACTTACTGGGAAGCTGTTTACGCTCTAAATTGACAGTAAGGCTTCATTAACTTGATTTCCCTAACTAGCCCTCACTTACTGGGAAGCTGTTTACGCTCTTAATTGACAGTAAGGCTTCATTAACTTGATTCTCCCGACTAGGCCTCAGCTCATTGGACATTGTGTATGGCCTGAATTGACAGTAAGGCTTCATTAACTTGCTGTTCCTAACTAGGCCTCTGCTCATGGGACATTGTGTATGGCCTGAATTTACAGTAACCTACCTTGACACACAGAGCCCCGACCATGCATGATGGGACTTCAAGTACCACCATGGAAAATGGGATTTGTAGTACTTCAAAACCCATCATTCCCCACAGACCACTGTGGCCCAGAACCAAGACCAATAAAGACCCAACTTGGCACACCATGCCCCCCATGACCCACACTCCATCCAACTGCAGTTTAGAGGAGGGCACACCGTGGATGATTGGACTTTCTCGCATCTCCTAAAAAGGGCACAGCAACGTGTGCCAGGTACAGCTAGTAGAATTATATTTTGAGCGTCATGAAAGGGCAGAAAGTGTGTGGTTTTAAACTCTGAATATGTTTGATGGCTTTTAAAATGATTTTTTAAATACTGGTTGTGTTTAATTTTGAATTAATGTTTGTATACTTGTTTAATTTAAATTGGATACCAATCCTTTTATCTCAAGCCACTTTGAGGCCCCTTTGGGGAGATAAAGTGGGGTATAAATAAACAGAGGAGGAGGAGGAGGAGGAAGGTGTTCATTATGTAATATCCCAGCTAGTATGATTTCTTATAAATTTGTTTAACATGTATTGCTGCCATTTTCAGTGCCTGGTGGATTGGAGGCAGATAGACTTTGTAATGCAGGGATCAGGGGTCACACCAGAATATATACCAGCATAAGGGGTGTAAAGAGTATTCAGAAGGAAGATTATCTCAAGGCACTAAGGCACTCAGTTGAGAAAATGGTCAATACTTTGTAATCTTATAGCATTAAAATGGTTTGAGCAAAAAACAACAATGTGTTTTTACTATAAAGAAAACATTGGTAAAATATAATTTTCTGTGCAAAATGTGGTTTTTTGCAGAAAAGCCAAGGCTGTAGGGTCCTTGGGGTTGTTTAGGCTAAAGGAACTCTATTTGAGTCACAAGTGTTGGCAGGAATGTCCTGACTCACTCAGGAATAATATTTTCAGTATTGTTGGCATGGCTATCGCCAACACCTACGACTCCTCGAACGCTTTCATCAGCGCTGTCTTCGCACAATCCTAAATATACACTGGACCGACTATGTGACGAATGTTGCTGTCCTTGAGCAAGCAGGGATCACCAGTATTGAGGCCATGCTATTGAGAACACAGCTGCACTGGGCAGGGCACGTCTCTAGGATGGAGGACCACCGCCTCTCAAAGATACTACTCTACGGTGAACTCGCCACGGGTCAGCGAAAGAGAGGCGCCCCCAAAAAGAGATATAAGGACTCCCTGAAACAACATCTCAGGCTCGGCCAGATTGATCACCAACAATGGTCTACCCTGGCCTCACATCGGGAGACATGGAGAAGCACTATCCATAATGCTGCGGCCTCTTTCGAGAAGACACGCCGAATGGGTCTCGAAGAGAAACGACAACACAGAAAGAACCGCAAATTGGAAACAACATCACCCAAGGAGACTTTCTGCTGTGCTTTCTGCAACCGGACTTGCCTATCTCAGATTGGCCTTTTTAGTCATCAACGCGCTTGTAAAAAGCCTGGGATGAGTCCTTCCTGAATCTTCATTCGCGAAGTAATGCCAAGAGAGATTGTTGGCATGGCTATAGAAGCATGCTTAGCTTATGCTTGGCAAGGGAGAGGCAAAAGGTCGAACAGATCCAGCCGTACAGTACCTACAGAGTTTCTGCCCCTGTATGGATCTTAAAGTGGTTCTCATTAACTCATTTTGTATCTATTTGTGTACAATTATATGCAATTCATTTTAAAGTATTTCTGGGCCTTCTTTCAAGAAATCCATATGATGTGATGGAATAAATGGAGCTATATTAAGGAATGGGTGTGAAACTGTCTTTTTACTGGCAGGAATCAGGACAAATATTTGTGAGTGTTCTCTTTTTCCTCTCCAAGTTGATGCAAGTTAAATTGAGTGGGTAAAGGAGGCTATTTGCTGTTTTGTCTCAGACAGTCAAATGCCAGATCAGCATCATCTTGGGGCATTGAGCTGGCATGACTAATTTTTCCAAGGTATGGATAGGGATGCAGCCACTACTTCAATTTGCAGAGTTTTTACAAGACTTCACAATGGCTGCTGGACTGAGCAACCAGGGCAGAACCTAAATGAATCCATCCTTATTCTATAACCTATATGGCTGCATGGGCACACTAGGACAGATTCCCTGATGTGTTGTTGGTTGTCTTTGCCTTCCCTAAAGGCTTAACTTTATGATGCACTAACTAAAAATACATTTTGAGTCTTTGAATAAATTTGAGGTGCTAAATGTAATAAGAAAGCTGATCCAATTGTCCCTATGATATTCTGGTGTCTGGAAATGGTTCTATGTGCCACTGCATGGGATAGAGGAAGAAAGGAGATCTCCAACTACCCAGAAGTGCTTTAATCCTTTCAATGTCTAATATGTTTACTCTATATGGCCTGCAGAATTTATAGTTCACAAAGCCAAATATTACTCTGCTGCTGCCCATGTAAAGCTCACTGAACTTAGTTGCTTGATTGTTGCCCTCTGACAAAGTTTATTATAGGAAGGGCTGTCAAGCTGCATATTCTATCATCCACAAAACATAATTAACATACTTTGTTCCAACTGTGCACACCAGACCTGACTTGTCCAGAAACTCAGCATACAGTGTAAGACAAAAATTAATTATGGGAAAATACAGGAAATCTAGGAGAATTGTTTAATCACAAAATTGCATTTTTTCTGCTTTTTCTTTAGAAATTTGGCACTCATTAATTAATTCTTCAATCAAAGCTAACACTTTACTACACCTGGATGTCACAGATATCCTTTCTGAAATCCTTCCAATGTTAAGCAAATGGGAGCCTTGGCATCTACTAATGAACAACCAATTAAAGGTTTATAAGATGCGGTTGATGAAGCAGACACTGTCCTTGAAAGAAAACCAGGAGGGCTTATTCTGGAGTCTTTGTAAGGTTGTTGGTTAGTAACTTTATTTGTTTCGGGAAAGTCTACATCTCAGGTATCAGGTGTTTTGCTACAGGATGCATATTGTGAGATGTTGTAAACAGCCTTTAACTTAATGTGGTCAATGTATGATTTGAATGTTTGTTAAATACAATGGATGGCTATGGGAAGGCTGTAAAGTTAATGTATCTTTCAATGGTTGTTTTTTGTATACACTGATTTGGTGGATTCTGACATGGGCTTCTCAGATAGACTAAGAAGGATATGTGGAATTGATAGGAATGTTTGCTTAGATGAGAAAAAATGGAATGCAGCATCATGAAAGGAGAATGTGTGAAAAAATATCTGTATCCTTGGCTCTGATGTATTTGTCATAAATAGAAACTGTTCTTCTCCCTCCTGTGAAGTTAAGGGTCACTTATTTCAGATGAATTGTACACACACCACAATGTGCAGCTTGGAAAAGTCAATCTATAGTTCTCCAGACAACACAATTGGGGATATTCCAGAAGCCCTCAAGGCTTTGAATCCATATGGTGCTCGATACATGTTTCAATTTTTAACAGGAAAAACATGTACAAAAATAAGGTGTCCTTCAGTTTCAGCTTACTGATCATTCAGCAAAATGATGGTGCCTCACTCTGGTTAATATATGTTAGTTTGTATATGTCTGTGAGGCATTAAATTTTGCATAAATATCTTAGAAACTCCGTTGAGTCTACCCTGGGGTGAGAAAAGTGGTAAATAAATATGATACAGTCATGAGTAGGTAAATAACTCATGGTCTTTCTCAGTAACTAATTGAAGATGGAGGTAATAACAAGACTAAGTAAAAATTCATCTTCCTCAAAGTGGCTGGCTATGAAATCTATGGACTGATTTGTGGTCTGTAATTTAAAACTCCCCAAACTCTCACATTTGATCATGTAATAAAGACAGAGAGAGTTTTGGCATGCCAGGCTACCTAGTAAACCTGTTTGGGACTAATAGTGTGCCAGCTGGCTAGCAACACTGCATTTACAAATGGTCTGGATAATGTATTACAAAGTCATATTGTTGAAGTGGGTGGGGATCAGTGAGGAAGCTATGCAGAAAAAATTGGCATCTGGGGCCTTGGCTACTTTTCTGGCATCAAAGCCTGCAACAACGGACTCTTCCAAAGCCATATCAAGCTGTCACAATGACTGGAGATGGAAAAAAAAAGGATGTTGAAAGAGCATCAGGTAGTCTTCACTTCCAAGTGAATAACAATGGCATCTGGTGGTTTCCATGACAAGGTTGGTGGTAAAACCATTCCAGAGTTTGGCCTGAAAATGATCCAAAACACACACACACAACCAAAATCAATTCAGGAAAAGTAGTTCTGCAGTTTGGATAATTCCTTTAAAGTTGGACTAAAATCTAGAGAAGATCTACTGCCAAGAAATATTAAATGGTATGAGAGCAAAATACGGATCAATGGAAGAATATATATATATATATCTATATATATATATATAGAGATATATAGAGAGAGAGAGAGAGAGAGAGAGAGAATCTACCCATGAGAGTAAAGATGCCCTGATAGTAAAGAAGATCTGCCCAATACACTGTCCAATTGGGTGATATTTCAGACTCTATTTTGTTGAAGTAGGCCAATGCATGATTTTGGCACTTGTCTTCTCAAGTATTATTTATCTAATGACTGCACTGAACTGGTCTTAGCTGTACTTAATAATCATTTTACAATTTCATCAGGGACCTGGTTGTTGTATTTTATATTATGGTGTGTTTACATTGCATTGTTATTACTTGCTTTAGCTAACGTTTACCGTGTAGGATTACATTTCGGCTGTGATACTTTTATTATATTTCGTAGACTTCCTGTTTCTGGATGCCCGCGAGCTAACTGGGCTCTGAGGAAGCGCTATGGAGGTGAAACGGGCAGGCCTGGAATTACGCCGTCAGCCTGTAGCCACCCTCTGCGTCCTGCTGGTACCACCCACTTGGGTTTGATCGTGTTTCTCTTCACGACATTGTTTGCCTTGGATACCTTACTTTGGCTTGATATTAGCCAACAATTATTGATCTTTTTGTGGCTCCCTTTGGATTCTACCCATACCGCCCACCTGGATATTTCCCTCCCTCTACTTATCCTGGATTATCCTATCACCACTGATTGTGATGTTTATCAACAAGAAAACTTAATTCCTTTCTCCCAATGGACTTTAGGAGCCTATGTAAGGTACTAAGAGTTTACACCATGGACTATGGACTTTATTGTTTCGATTTAATAACTTTGTAAACACTGTTGACATTGCATATAGCTTGTTATATTATATATTGCTATATTGCCTACCTCTTGTCTCTCTCTTTTCTTTTGTATTTTTGCACATAATTTTCAGGATGTTTGACTCTGATTACTTGAATACAAGACCCTTGAGTTTCCTCTTCTCTATTAACTTGCCCTCTCCCACACCTTTGCTGCAGAATTTTAGGAAGATATCTGAGAAATCCACTGAATTATTTGCCCAGACACAGTATGTTTTCAGCACATACACACACACAAGAATGTGTTATACCTGGCTGCTATATACATGCTATAGATGAGGGACTCTTTCAGAGAAAAGAAATGTTAACCCTGACCGAGTTGGCATCATAAACATTATTGAATGTAAAAAGATTCAAAGTGAAGCTTTGGCAAGAGTTGAAGACATGTGGCTACTCAGATATTGCTAAACTGCAACTTCCAGTGTTCCCCATCACTGGTTACGTTCAGGCTGCTGGAACTTGTCTCATCAATATCTTGAGGGTCTACTTATTCAGTCTCATGTTTTAGACCTTAAAAGCTCAAATGTCATTTGCTATAGTGGTTAAATATAAAAGTTTCATTTTCTCCATATTTTAAAAATGATCTTTAGCTGGGCTACCATGTTGGAATGGGAAATCAAAGCCTGATTCTCAACACTCAAATCAATATGCCACACTGTCTCTCTTACTGTTGTTTTAATAGCTGTTGAGATTTTTGAGAACACAAAAATATTTGTAATATTCACCCATTAACTGTTTTGTTGCTTCCTCAATCTGTCTTGGTACTTATTAACATTTCTTGACTACTGGGGTGCCTCAACACACATGGTCTTATCCATGTATAATGGAAAGCACTTGAGTTTTTTTCCTCCAAGGGACAAAGCTTTTGTAAATCATGTATCTAAGAGAAATGTGATGTCCTGTTTGTTGTGCATTTCTTTATCTCCAAAGTTAACTATTATTTCTGTTTTTCCTGTGAATACTGAGCTGCCAGCTGTGTCAAGAGCAGAAATTAGCTTCTAATTTGTTTTCATATTTTATTAATAGTATCTTACTTGTCTATTAACATAATTCTCAGAAAGAGTGTTGCCATTCATACTGCAGTTCTGAGAAAAAACATTTTGAACAGGAATACTCTGCAGTTACTTCTCCAAAGCAGCCAGCACAACTGTAACTTTACAAACATATTTTAACTGCTATGGAAACATGCTATGTACTCCTGGGATTGCGAATTTATTTATTTATTTACATCGTATATATTCCACCCTTTTCACCCCGCAGGGGGCTCAGGGTGGATCACAATGCGCATATACAGGCAAACATTTAGTGCCATTGACATACAACATATATAGACAGACATAGAGGCAATTTAACATTCCAGCTTCTGGCCACTAGGGGGAGCTGTCGCATTCCTTCATTCTTTTTTGTGTACTTCCTGGAGATTTTATGGCCTCGTAAATCAGTTAAATTTAGCCTCCCCACAAAGTGGTACCTAAATTTCCTACCTGACAGATGCAACTGTCTTTCGGGTTGGAAAGGTCAGCAATGAGCTACACAAATTGGTCAAGAGCTCACCCCAACCAGGGCAGGCCTCGAACTTATGACCTTCTGGTCAGTAGGATTTTATGCAGCTGGCACCCAGCTAGCTGCGCCACATTCCCGGTTTTAGGGAGGACCATTTGGAAACCTCAGCCAAACAACCCCTCTAGAATATATTTTCCTGAATGTAAAAAAGAGAACTTTCTTTACATTTTCCTGTTTGTTGCACAGCTCATGATAAAGCATGCAGTACTCTCCTTACTTCCCGTTCTTGTTGTGTGGGGATAATCACATCTCCTACTTTACAGAGAACATTTCTCTATTTGATGGTGTTTGTAGATGAAAGCACATATTTAGACAGACAAATCACAATTAAATGGTGTCTTAAGTTACCTGGACTATGTCAAAAGTGTGAAGTTTGTTACCTAATGCCTAGCAGTTTGATGCAAATTAACAAAGCAATACAAGTAATGAATAGAGGGGAAACCTATTTTATTTTATTTTTGCATCAAAAATAGATACACACTTTGTGAAGGTCCAAAGGGAAGAATTGGTCTCAAGGATATCAGCACAATGGTGGGCTTTTCTGGACTCTGTGGGGAGGCTCGCCTATCTTCCTAGAGAAGGTGTGGCCCTATAATGGGGAATGGTGGAGGAGTTGGAGGTACTGGTGGTAGTGGAGGGGAAAATGGTTTGAAGAATTCTTCCTTCCAGTTCAGATTGTTACTGCTTTTGCAATGTGAAGTGCTTTCACACTCTTAGTTTGCTAAATTGTGAGTCTGCCTCTGTGCAAATGCAGTTCATGCCTGCTGGTCAGAAACTATCTGGACTAAGGCATGAGGCTGAAATGTTTTCTGCACAGAACCAGGCTTATTGTGCAACCCCTCTATATTCTTCATAAAAGTTTCTTACTATCTGGAAAACCATTTTGTTAAACCTAGGAATGAATAATTATTAATCTTCTTTCCATCCCTATCTTGAATTGTATTCAGATCATTTACCTTGTGGCATGAGATGATAGCATAACTCCAATGTGCAAAGAGCTTATTACCTTTCTTTTGTATCGTTCAGTTTTCTTTATGATATGCAACATTCTATCACATTTTTCTACCTCACAATATAATCAAGATGGCACTTCTGTGATTAGTATCTCCATATTAAATAGACAGTCAACAAATTAATAAATACTCTCAGCTGGAACACAGGGGCTTCAATTCTGCTCATTGTCCTCCTGAAATAAAACATCTGAAAGCATGAGTGAAAATATTGAAACCCCCACTCCTAGAGTAACAGCTTCATATATTTATGGCTAGCTTATCCTTCTGTGTTTAAATACCTTGATACATTTTAAATCTGTGTCTTGGAAACTACCTACTAGTCCCTGCTAAAAACCATTTGTTCCTCTGCTTTGCCCACCTTTGTCTCAAAAACTTGCACTAACAGCCATGGAAGGAATTCATTTTAATGAGTTAACAATTTTAATAGCTGCAACTGCCATGCCTCAGAAGCATAAAAGGTGGTGCAGGCAGGCATGAAATCAAACCTTTAACACAATCTGCAGAGGTATTGCCAGTCTGTCTCTTTCAGCTCCATATGTCAACAAGATCATTACTCTCAGTACGTGCTCTCTCTGCTATCACTAAGGTATCAGCATCAAATACATTATGCAGTATGACTTTGAGTGTCTTCTGTTTTTTCTCTTAAAGGAGCTTTGCCATATCATCGATGGAAACAGGTTTCAATGTGGAGAACAATGTTATCTTTTACAATTCCAATAGGATTGGTCTGGTTTTGCCCCAGAAATAGGGAATACTGTTTGAACAAATTGCTCAGCCCCATTGGAAATGAAAAATACTCTCTAGTGGTGAGAGAACTCTAAATAGCTCATAGGATTACAAAGTCTGGTTTATCCCACATCCCTGAAATTTGAGGGCCAAATGTGAGACATAACAATTTTTGTTGTCACAGAGAGTTTAACAATGTTAGAAGGTTGTTATCATTGTTCTTATTGCAATTGATGCTGCTGTTATTATTATTATTTATATCCTGGCTTTCTCCTAATTGTGATTTCAGGCAACTTACAATTCAAAACAAGTACAATATTATTTATTTAAAACTTTTATATCCCGATCTTCTCTATCTCCGTAGAGGGACTCAGACTGGCCAACCGTAAGAATTCAATGCTAACAATAAAAATCTAAAACATCATACATCAAGAATGAGTCAACAATCCATATTGAATAAAATACATATAAGCCATTCATCAAGATATTATCATGTCCAACGCAGTCTGTATATTGTGGTCAATAACTTTGTTCAATTACCAGTCTCAACCATCATTCTACAAATGCCTCGTTCCACAGCCAGGATTTCACTAGCTTCCTGAAGGTCAGGAGGGAGGGGGCAGATCTAATTTCATTCAGGAGAGAGTTCCATAGCTCAAAAAAGGCCCTGTCTCCCATTCCTTCCAGATGCGACTGTGAAGGTGGCGGGATCAAGAACAGGGCCTCTCCAGAAGATCTTAGCACTCTTGATGGTTCATAGGGGAGAATACATTCAGAAAGGTAAACTGGGCCAGAACCATATAAGATTTTGTAGGTTAAAACCAGCACTTTGAATTGTGCTCGAAAGCTAATTGGCAGCCAGTGGAGCTGGTGCAACAAGGGAGTTGTGTGCTCCCTTTACCCTGCTCCTGTCAGTAGCCTGACTGCTGAACATTGGACTAATTTCAGCTTCTGGGCAGTCTTCAGAGGCAACCCAACATAGAGAGTGTTGCAGTAGTCTATACGGGATGTATCCAGAGCGTGGACCACCATGGCCAAGTCAGACTTTCCAAGTTATGGGTGCAGCTGGTGCACAAGCTTTAACTGTGCAAAAGCTCCACTGGCCACCGCCGAGACCTGGAGTTCCAGACTCAGCAATGAGTCCAGGATCACACCCAAACTGCGAACCTGCACCTTCAGGGGGAGTGTAACCCCATCAGGAACAGGCTGTAACCCTATGCCCTGTTCAGCCCTACAACTGACCAGGAGGGCCTCTGTCTTGTCTGGATTTAGTTTCAATTTGTTCACTCTCATCCAATCCGTTACAGCAGCCAAGCACCGGTTCAGGACTTGAATATATAGTTAAAACTTAGAAAAAGTGAACATTATAATATAATTAAACCATTCAACATATTCAATCAATTATAAACAAACACTTAAAGCCAAATGAAGTATTTGATCTTATAAGGAACAGCCTTGGTGATATTATTAAGCATGCTAACATTAAGCACAATACATTAAGCACACAATTTAAAAAAAACAAACCAACAAACAAGTGAAGAAAGTACATGTACATATGCAGTATTAAGGCAGTTGTCTCACCCCAAGATTTCTTCCTTTGACTACAGTTTGGAAGAGAGAGTACAGGTCCTGAGACTTAGGGCCCTTCTACACAGGCCTCCATCCTAGGAAGAACTGGAATATTTTGTCCCACGTCAACCCATAATGGAGGCCCCACACTCACCCCAAACTATGGCCTTTTCCTGGGGCACTGGCTACATGCCCTCTAGGGCCAACCAGAAGTTGACCTAGGAGACCATGGAGCTACCATCCCTGCTCCCCATTTAGCCCAAGAACTTATGTGAGGGGCCTGGCTGCATGCTCAGGCTGCTCTGTCAGAAATTCCTTTTCCCTCCCTATCTCCTGATGTATTATTTTCACACTCCAGAATGTTTCGCCAAAAGAGCCTGAGCATGCAGCCAGGACTCTCACATACATGTTGGGGGTAAATGGGGGGCTGGGAGGGGAGGTGGGGGTGCCATTTGGGATTGTAGTGGGGATTGACCCGGGATAGTGGAAGCGGTCCATGTAGTCAATTCCCATAGGGGCCACACCTGGAAAGATTTGGACCTTACATTAAGGTCTGGATCTTTCCATGTGTCAAATTATTCCAGAAAAAACTGTGAAATCCCATCTTAATATAGATTAATTCAGGTGACAGGTCCTGCATTTTAAGCTTGTCTGGGCCCTCATACTGGATCTATACTGCCATATAAACTACAAGTGAGCAGACATGTATATGTCTCATAGGAAGATCACATTTTTACATTGTGAGAATGCAAACCATCTCCCCAGACTAGGAGAGTGCACATCTTCTGGTCATTCATGTGCACTTGCCATTTCTGGGGAAACATCTACAAAAGAAGCTTATTCAGTACCATGGAAGGGACTTGCCCCCCTCCTGGAGACCCAATTGATACTGAATATTGATCTAATTTTGGTGCCAGATTAAAACTTGGCTCTTCGCTTCAGGACTTGGGCCTAGTAGGATCGGGGGGGAGGGGTTGGCCTTTTTGACGTCTGGATTTAATCTGATTGTTGAATTGATTTTAAATTGTTTTTAACTGTTTACCTTGTTTTAGGTTGCTTTACAATTGTTTCATTGATTGAAACCTTCCCTGACATCTGGGCTCAGAAATATTTATTAAAACATACATACATACATAAAAAATAAGCAAAATAGTCAATGCTATCCTTGTTGTAATCTGCAAGGTTACCCAAAGCCCTTGAAATATTGATCAGGATTATAAATAAAGCAGCGGATTCTGGAAAATTCCTTGTGGTGCTCAGAACTGCCTCTAAACCAATGCAGGAAATAGAATACTCATTTCATGTCATGGCCTTTAAGGGGTCATGTGTTAAAACAAATAGCAGAGAATTAAAATTATAGATAGTTGCAATACATGGCTTCGAATGGATTCCCTCCTTCAGCTAGCAGTTCCTTATTTTTGATCAATTTCTGGATCAGAACCTGACAGGACAGAATCCATTTTGAGATTACACTGTAGTAATTTTTTAAAGATTTTTTAAAAGATTTTTTTCTTGTATAATGTTATTCTATTACCACCACCCCTTAGTGGTGGTAATAGTTATTGATGATAATGCTTAAAATGTGTGTGCTTTCCATCTATGAAACCATGAAGCCAACAGGAAATTGAAAGTCACCTGGGAAGGTCAAGAACTTGAACATTGTTTCCATCCTAAATATCTTGGTGTCACCTTAGATTGAACACTAGCATATAGGAAACACTGCTTGAACACCAAGCACAAAGTAGCTGCACGCAATAACACGCTGCAAATCTTACTGGCAGCACATGCAGTACAGACCCAAAATTAATAAGAACATCAGCCCTGTTTGGCATAGGTCTGTCTATGCAAAGCAGGTGAATATAGCATTGAATGAAACATGCAGAATAATCACAAGATGTCTTAAACCTACACTTGTTGATAAACTCTACAAGTTAGCTGGCATCCCCCCCCCCCTTGATGTGCGATGGGAAATTGATGCTAACTGTGAGAGAAATAAGGTTGAACACTGTGAAAGCCGTCCACTCAAATCAAGGAAAAGCTTTATGAGAACTACCACTCCTCTTGCCATCCCTCCAACAACAGCAAGAATAGGGTAGCTAAACCAGGAAATCACAACTGGATGGCCCCCCCATGAGGGTCTTCCTCAAGGGGCAAACCAAGAATGGGCAACTTGGAAGTCCCTGAATAGACTCAGAAGTGGAGTGGGCAGATCAAAAGACAACCTGGCAAAATGGCACTACCTAAAAGAATCCCCCACCTTGTATGACTGTGGAGCTGAACAGACAACTCTGCATCTGTATGCTTGTCCACTGCCCCCTGCCTCATGTACAGAGGAGGAATTGTTGGAGGCTACAGACAATGCTGTTGCTGTTGCCCGTTTTTGGTCATTTAGCTGCCTGCACACCTTCTATTTTTATCATTTTTATATTAATTTATGCAATGCTTTTGATATGAAATGAAAAAAAATAATGCTTAAAATGACACCCCTGCAAAATATCCTAAAATGAAATGCATGAGATGCAGTAAGGACGTTGAAAAAACCTTTCAGATCTAAATTAGTGAGTTAGAACCCCCTTCCAACCCTTTTGACAATCCTGCTGTCAAATATACAGTAGGTAGAGCAAACATTTTTGATGGTTGTCTGTTTCAGTCCTCTATCAAATCCCAACGTTAGGTTTACCTTGCCTTTGTATTTATTTATCGTTTCTATGTACAGTTCAGAAAGTTGGTCAATGAAGAATGTTGATAGGAAGTAATCAACTCATTTGAAATGTGCTGGAGAAGAATTCTAACAATATCAGTGACTGCAAAAAAAATCACAACACCCCAAATCAATTAGCCGTAGAGCACAGCAAACTTGAACTCTCCCTAAAAGCTAAGATGACTAAAATGAAACAGCTGTACTTTGAAATGTCATAAGAAAGCATGACTCAACAAAAAGGACAATGATGCCAGGTAAGGAACAAGGTAGTGGGAAAAGGGAAATACTGCATTCCAGGTATATAGTTTAAATCAAGCAATTATGGCTCTGAGGCTAGATCTACACTGATCTATATCCCAGGTACTGATCTCAGAGTTTCTGTTTATCCCAGATGATATGGCAGTGTAGACTCAATATAACCTAGTTCAAAGCGGTTAATCTGGAATCAGATCCTGTATGAGCAGTATAGATCCAGCCTGAGGCCCCATCTACACTGCCATGCTAAATCCAGAATATCTGCTTTGAACAAAATTATTTGGCAGTGTAGATTCATACAATCCAGTTGAAAGCAGATAATGTGGATTATATGCTTTGATAATCTGGATTATATAGCAGTGTAGAAGAGGCCTCAGTCTACACTGGCAAATAATCTGGGATAAGAAGATAATTAGGGATCAAATTAAAGGATATAGGACAATGTAGATTCAGCCTGAGTCTGCAAGAGTTGAGCAGGGCCATTGATGACAAGGGGACTTGGAAGTCTCTTGTTCATAGCGCTGACATAGGTCAAAGTCAACGGATGACTTTTGGTTAAATACAACAATAAATATCAGTTAATATTGCCAGATCTCAGGGCCTGCTTCTACATTTTCATTCTTGGATCATCTCCGGATGGAAGACAAAGGATCACGTTTTCCAGTTTTGGTGGACTCAGCTCCAGGAAAGAACGGCAAGATTTAACGGATTTATGATCTTATTACACACACCATGATAAACAAATTTTAAGTAGGCCACCCATTGCTTTTGAAGGCTCAATGAAGATAGGATGCATACTCATCCCATCACACCCAGATCTTTCCTTCCCACATCTAATAAAATAACGCATCTTTGATTTATAACATGGCAGAAAGATTACTCCTCTCAATCTGTCCAATGCTCCTCTACATTACAGATTCTAAATAGGGGCTCCCTGCCTTTTCTTTTGTTTCCTGTACATGTTGTTGTTGTTATATTTATTTATACCCTGCTTTACCTCTCCTACAGGAAATTCAAAGTGGCTTAACATAAAAGCATCAGCATACAATTTAAGATATACAAATATGCACACATTAAAGCAGAATTTGCATGAATTATTTATTGTATTTATGTTGTGGGTCACCCTGAGTCTTTTCAGGGAGATAAGTTGGGATATATTATTATTATTATTATTTATTTATTTCAGCTTGGTAGACCGCTCTCTCTGAAGCTCAGAGCGGTTTACAACAATAAAATACCAATAAAAACACATAACAACATTAAAACAGCGTTTAAAACCAATTCCACCCCCCCAGTAAAACTGTAACAGGACAGTAGTGATGTAGCAGCAGTGACGCAGCGGGTGGCAGGTTATGGCGGGCACCGGTCAGAGCCGAATGAAAGATGCTGCTGCTGCTGCTGATTATTGGGAGACTTATATGTATCTCCTTGCTTTCCCTTACAAATCTCTTGGGTAAAAAAGGGAATGCAAGTTGAAATAGCTTAAGAAGTCCTGCCCTACACCACTTCTATTATTATTAATATTATTATTATTAGGTTGGAGGTCGGAGTCTTGCACAGCTACTGTTCATTATTTTCAACACATTTTTTTTGTTCCTATGGAGTTGCACAGTTCCAAACTTTAAAGTAATAATAATAAAAGGAAACAATAATGGGAAAGTAGAAAAAATGTATAGTTTTACTTAGTCTGTCTCTGGCTGGCACTGGAAAGAGATTTGAACAGGATGAAAAGACCACACTCAAAAGACACATCGATAGAGCTGACAAGCTCCTGATGGCTTGCAGACAGGTATAATATACAAACAGAGGGGGAGTTGCTAAAGGCAACGTAACACACTAAGTGTAATAAGTAAAGACAATAGCAAATTCAATAAGAAAATTCACAAGAGTTAATACACACACACACACACACACACACACATATATATATATATACGGTTACAAATGCATATATTGCATGCCCACTGTGGGCTCCTACCCCATACGCCAGTGGCGCAAATCAATGTTATCACAAAGTAAAATACCTCATCTCTGGTACCCTTTGTATCCAACATCCAATATTGCAGCAGTTTGCAAAGACTGGGGAGGTGTCTCTGTGTATTTAGTTAGTTAGTTAGCTTTCTCCTTCTGTTTCATTCAGTGTGCCTTTCAGGTTGACCTTCCACTCTGTTCTGCACCCACCATCTCACTAGTGGTAAGTAAGTAGGCTAAGCAAGGGAGAATGAATAATCCCCTCATTTTACCTTGATCGGGCAACAACCTGCTTAGCTTTCTTTCTTAATTTCGAAACAGGATAATACTGTGTGAGTGTGTGCATATGTGCATTTGAATGACAAGCTGCGAATAACAGTAATGGACTCTGAATACATAACAGTTAATAACATCACTACAGCAATACCTGTTAACCCTATACAACGGAAATAATATAAAAGATGTCACCAAATCTAAGAAACACCCCCCCCACACACACACATTTTAACACCCCCCCCCCCTCAAATGGGCTGGATTTTACAATTAATTGTGGCTTTTGGGGACCCCTAAAATGAGGTGTGTGTGCTTACCTCAGAGGAAAGATGAGGAAGAGGAAATTCTAAAAAACATTATAAGAAAATTCTATTTAAAAATAATTTTTAAAAATTTTAGGCTGGATCTACACCGGCCTATATCCCAGGATCTGGTAACAGATTATGTGTTTATCCCAGATTATTTGGCAGTGTAGACTCAGGCCCCTTCTACACATTTGTAAAAAAAATCCATATTTTCTGATTTGAACTGGATTATATGGCAGTGTAGACAAAAATAATCCAGTTAATCAAATGTGGATTTTCTGCATTGATAATCTGGATTATCTAGTAGTGTAGAAGGGGCCTCATATAATCCAGTTCAAATCAGATAATCTGGATCATATTCTGGGATATAGGGCAGTGTTGGTCCAGTCTTAGATTCCACAGCATACTAGATTTGGTGAAATACAATAAGATGAATAGTTGGAAAGTTGGAAAACTTTTTTTCCAAATCATAATATAGCTCTGACATCTTGATGCAATATTTTTGAGCAAGCTGGGAAAAATATTATCACTAGGAAGAAATGAGGTTTATTGCTAAATATCCTATCAAATGCCATTTTTACCCAAAGGGCACTCTTATTTTATAAACCTAGACTGTCTACTGCATTGTTGTTTAGAAAGATTCATAATAAAATACAGATGTCTGTGAACTCTGGGAAAAATAATACAGCAATCAATGCATTTATAAGTATATGATACATTTCTTAAGAAATCCATTTTAGGAAAATGGATTTGGAAAAATAAAAATATTGTATGTACATAATAAATGTCCATCCCTCCATTTCTCACTTGTGCTTACAGTGCTCTGGAAATCAAAGAAAAACTTCATTGCATTTCTATGCTGTCTCTTTCTTGATTGGACTGGCAACATTCAGGTACACAGTATTGGTTACAACATTGCCCTTAGGTAGCAATATACTCTTCTTGTTAAGTTCTAATTTCTGGACTCTCCCAGGAGAGTTCTCCCAGGAGACATCAAGTTTCTTCACAACTGCAATATTCATTCTTGCTGCAAGTCCCAGTTAAAGAAGGAGAATGAAAGTGTTCCTTAAAAGAACAAAGGCCAGTAAAATTCTGGGAAGGTGGGGCTTTGAAGCCATCAATTGCAGCCAGAAGAAGATGATGAATGGTTCAATTAGTGCAATTACTTCAGTCCCATTACTAGCTGAGAACCCAAGGGAAAAGGAAGGATTTGCTTCTCCTCCTCGAGTCAGATCTTCCTCCCAAGGTTTATGTTATCACTCACTTTTTGTGTGTTGCTTGAGAAATTGAGTAGAAATATGTATGATCAGTTTGTTTGTTTCTCCAAAGTTCCAGATCCAAAAATGTATTCAATTATGAAGAATTGTGGGATTTGCACGCCAAAACTAAGTAGCAGGACACAGTGGCTTACGCTGTCTTGGATATGGACCTGGGCGGGATCTAAACTGCCCTATATCCCAGGATATGATCCCAGATTTTCTGCTTTGAACTGGATACTATAAATCTACACTGCCAGATAATCTGGGGCAAGCAAATAATCTAGAATCAGCTCCTGGGATATAGGGCAGTGTAGATCCAGCTTTAGATCTCTTTCAGCCTAATGTACCAGAGTAACAGTACACCATTACATCACTTCCCCATTTGAGATCCAAAGAGTTATGGTTCACATTTGCAAGCTATTGTGAACAACTAGAATACCTCTCATGGAGATATTGTACCCTATTAGTTTCTATATGGGTTGTTCAAAAGTACTTTGGGGGGGGGGGGACGTATTTATGAGAAAGGCATATTTATTGTGTTACGATTCTTAAAAGGCACTATGTAAAACATTGTAAAATACTACGGTGGCACAATGGTTTCATTTTTTTTACATTTATGCTGGGAGGTGATAGTAGTGGGAAAATAGATGCTCCATGCTGCCTTTCGCTTAAGGCCCGCCTATACTGCCATATAAAATCCAGATTCTCTGCTTTGAACTGGATTATATGGCAGTGTAGACTCATATTATCCAGTTCAAGGCAGATAATGTGGATTATCTGACTTGATAATCTGGATTATATGGCAGTGCAGAAGGGGCATCAGATGCTTTGTTTCTTGGGATCTATGGAACCAAAAAAGTTTAGGAAGGGGGATTTGAAAAATTACCTGTTCTTGAAACTGCTGATTATCCAAGTTGGCTTCCCCATATAGCTTTGTCTTTTTGAATCCCATAGACGAAAAAGCTTTATTCTCTGGCCTTCTTGTCTTGATTCTTCTTTCCATGCTGCTTTCACATTTACATTGGTGTCATTTTTTTAAAAAATAAATTTTTATTGGTTAAAATACAACATGACATTACTAACAAGTCACACGACATCCTTTGGGGGAATGGGAGTGGGGTTTAAGGGAGGTTTCACAAAAACGAACAATACAAACAAAGTTAAAACAAACAATACACAGGTTAACTTCACCCACCGGTATCGAACGAAAAAAGAATAATTACGTATTGTCTTTGAGCTCCTGTATGTCATTATATTAACTAAATCCAGAAACCCTTTAACTCTTCCTTTTTTTCTCTTTTAACATATTGGATAAAGGGTTTCCATGACTCCTCGAAGTACTTTGTTGGTCCTCTTCTCATTAGAAATGTCAGCTTGTCCATTTCAGCCGTGTCTAAGAGCTTGAGAATGATTTCTTCCATGTCCGGTGTAATTTTCTCTCTCCAGTGCTTTGCCCAGATAATTCTTGCAGCCGTAATCATGTGTATTAGTAATCTTTCCATCCCCTTATCCTTCTTTTTTAGATCTATAATGTTTAGCAAAAACAACTCCGGTTTAAATCCTATTTTAGTTTTTAAGACCTCCTCTATCCAGCTATGTACCTTTTTCCAATATTTGACCGCCTCCCCACATGACCACCATTGGTGGTAGAACGTCCCTCTATTTAATTGACATTTCCAGCATCTATCTTCCCCTGTCTTATATATTTTATCAATTTGGGCAGGGGTGATATACCACCTGTATACCACCTTTAGGAGGTTCTCTCTTAGAGAGTATGCGCAAGTAAATTTTACATTATTTTTCCATGCTTTTTCCCAACCTTCCTGTGGAATTTTGTACCCTAAATTCTTCTTCCATTTCTTCATATACTCTTTTATTGGTTTCTCCTCATGTTTATTATTTAACATCAACTTGTATAATTTACTGACTCTTTTCCTCTCAGAGTATAATAGTATTTTCCCTCCTTCTGTTGTTTTCTCATCCCATCCCTTCTCTCTATCTTTCGCCACTCTGGCCTTCAATTGATTGTACTGGAGCCAATTTACTTTATGTTCTCTCAATTCCTCCTGGGACTTCAAGATGTGGGTATTATTTTCCTTTTTCAGTATTTCCTTGTACGTTGGCCATTTCTCCCCGCCTATTTTGTATAATGCGAAGGCCTCAACCGGTGACGCCCAAAGAGGGATCTTTTTACACATTAGTTTTTTATATTTTAGCCACACCTTAAATAGGGGTGCTTTTAGAATATGATTTTTAAAATTCTTATCTTGTTTTATCTTATCGTAGAATAAATAGGCATGCCATCCGGCTTTATTTTCCCATCCTTCAGCTGTTAATAGATCTTTATCCTTTGCCTCTATCCACTCTTTCAGGTTTTCTATACAGTTAGCCTCGTAGTATGTCAATAAGTCTGGGAGCCCGAAGCCGCCATTTTCTGGGAGTTCCTGGAGATATTTCATCCTAATTCTGGGTTTTTTCCCTCTCCAAATAAAAGCTGAGAGATCTGATTGCCATCTTTTTATTAACACTTGACTTTTTAAAATTGGTAGCATTTGAAATAGGAAGTTTAGCTTCGGGAATACTTTCATTTTCACCATTGAGATCCGTCCTAATAATGATAGGTCTAGTTTTTTCCACTTATCCAGATCTTCTTTAATCTCCTTCCATATTTTTTCGTAATTATTTTTGTCAATTGGCAATTTTTCGGTGTAATAACTATTCCTAAATACCTGACTTGTTTTGCAATTAGTATGCCACCTTTCTTTTCTAGTTCTTGGACTTCTGTATGATCCATGTTCTTAACCAACATCTGGGATTTTTTTTTGTTTAGTTTGAATCCTGATATCTTGCTAAATTTTTCGATTTTCTCTAGCCATGTTTCTATGTTTTCTAAAGGGTTTGAAATGATACAGGCCAGGTCATCTGCAAAGGCGCATACCTTATATTTTCTGTTCTTTATTGTCAGACCTTTTATCTCTTTGTCTTTAACTATGTCTTTTAATAATAAGTCGAGTACGAAATTAAATATTAGGGGAGAGAGGGGGCATCCCTGCCTCGTGCCCCTATTAATTGGTATCTTTTTAGATTTTTGCCCATTAACTACCACCTGGGCTTGTTGGGATTTGTATATTGCCTTTATAGCTGTTGTAAGGTTATGACCAATATCTATCTCTATTAGTAATCTTTCTATTATTTTCCAGCTTACCTGATCGAATGCCTTCTCTGCATCTAGGAAGGCTATTGCTGTTTCCCCCCCTATATTTTTGTCTAGATATTCTATGATGTTAATTATTGACCTAATATTTTTTCTCATATACCTTTTTGGTAGGAAGCCTGTTTGCGTTTGTGATATCCAGTTGTTTAAAAATTCTTTTAATCTGGTGGCGAGTATATTAGCATATATCTTATAGTCCAAGTTTAGTAACGCAATTGGCCGATAGTTTTGAACCAATTCTGGGTGGCATATTTATATCACTAGTAAAGCTGATGGATCTTTAATGATGTTCTGAGCTTTAAAGTTATTTCTGACCTTTGTAACCTTTAGGAAACCCTCTCACAGGGTTTCCTTGACAAGTCTTGAGGCCCTTCCACACAGCCCTATATCTCAGAATATCAAGGCAGAAAATCTTACATTTTCTGAGTGTGGACTCAGATAACCCAGTTCAAAGCAGATAATGTGAGATTTTCTGCCTTGACATTCTGGGATATAGGCGGAGGAAGATGTCTCTGTCGAAAGCTGGCATGGGCAAACTTGGACCTTCCAGGTGTTTTGGATTCCAACTCCCACCATTAATAGCAGCCTCAGGCCTTTTTTCTTTTCCCCCTCAGCCACTTAAGCAGGAAAGGGCCTCAAGCTGTTAAGAATGGTTGGAGTTGAAGTCCAAAGCACCCAAAGGGCCGAAGTTTTCCCATGCCTGTTTTAGGGACCTTAAAGTGGTGAGCCTCCTTCCAACATTGTGATTCTGGATAGAAAACAAACAACAACATAACATAACATTGTTTGAGTCCACAGTGCTCTCTGGGTGTAGGTGAACTACAACTTCCAAACTCAAGGTCAATTGCCAAGCAAACCTTTTCAGTACTTTATGTTGGTAATGAGAGTTCAATATGCCAAGTTTGGTTCAATTCCATTGTTGCAAGAGTTCAGGATGCTCTTTGATTGTGTGTTAACTATAAATCCCAGAAACTGTAACTCCCAAATGTCAAGGTCTATTTTCTCCAAACTCCATCTGTGTTCACATTTGGGCATATTAAGTATTCATGCCAAGTTTGGCTCTGATACAACATTGTTTGAGTTCACAGTGCTCCCTGGATGTCGGTGAACTACAACCCCAAAACTCAAATTCAATACCCACCAAACTCTTTTATAGTATTTTCTCTTGGTTATGGGAGTTCTGTGTGGGAAGTGTGTGTCTTTCTGCCATTCCTGCCAGGATATCTATGTTGTGTTCATCAAAACAGGCCCAGGTTTCACATTGAGTGTATAAATACATTTAAAAACATATTAACTATATGTATTACTGTGATAGAGTGTCATTTTGTGTCATTTTGGTTGGTGGTGTGCCCTAGGATTTTTTTAATGTAAAAAATGTGCCACGGCTCAAAAAAGGTTGGAAAACACTGCACTACATCATGCTGTGAAAACAATATATATATATATATACACACTGTATATATATTTGCTTCTTCCTGCACTAATTTCCTAAGGTGTGAGGGACCTCAAGTCCGGCCCCATTTTGAAAGCTGGTAAATTCCCATCTCACCCCTAGTTGTTCACTTTTTCCTTTTGCCTCTGCTCACATGCACTCTCATTGTTGTGGATGGAAAGACATTATAAGTTAGAAAGTGTGCTTCACAATTTATCTGTAGTCTTCCCAGCACAGTAATAGTGCCAGCTGTAATTTGTTCCATTTATAATAGGCCAAAACTCTACTAGTCTTGGTATTTCTGCTACTTCACCCACTTTGCTGGCAATGTATTTCACAGTGAAATTTTTATAAGTCTGTCATGTGCTGGATAATCTCCCTATAAAATATCCTTGCTGTAGAATTGTACAAACGACTGGATCAGAAATAGCATATTGATCACAGTAGACTGTAAATATAATGCGACACGAGGATCAATAGCCTACTATGTGCAGGGCTGCTATACTGGGTACAATTGAATCATTTTAGCTCTTAACTCCAGGAGTTTTGATTTCATTGTTTAAAGCTGGGGAGAAACATTTGGTAGTAGGGAGAAAGGGAATATCACTTCTACACATCACTGCTATATTTTTTCACTGGAAGAAATGGGCAAAAGATAGACACAATTTCTATTTAGGTGTCTGAAGCAGAGCCATCTTATCTAATCATCATAGCAGCTCGTAATCTGCTATAAAGCTTGAATCTCGACTGGAGTCAGGAATAGGTGCTGCTATACTTATTTTTGGCTGCTGTGAATGTCTGTGTGTGTGAAGAGAACTTTGTGAGCTTAGCTCCATTCTTCTCTTTACATATCAAGAATTGCAGCCATTTTCCCCATAACATCAAGGCCTGGGGTAGTCCTGAACTTGAAACCATATGGTTTAGCCCCTGAATGCCATAATCATTAATCTGTTGTGCCACTTTCCAGTTGGTTTTCAAATGTCCAGTTTCTTTGTTCTTCCTCTTCCATTTATCTCCTTAGTCCACAGCTTACTTCTATTGCTGGAAACATTGTTGAAAGGGCAAGTATAGTTTTCAGTGAATTAAATCAGTGTGAAGAGAGGAGAGAAAGGGATGAAATTCCGCCCTTCCCAGTAGACTCACGCAAAAGCATACTACGTAGCTTGTATGTTCTTCATTAATGTCTTTTGCCATTTTGACCTGTTTTCATCTATGAAATGTTGTAAGGTACTCTACTAAGGTAGCTCAGGACACTTTGGTGCATGACAATCCTCCAGTTTTCAAGAACGAAATGAAATGCTGAGGGTACTCATACTTTGGTTCCCCCATGTCAATGGGACTGGCCTGTCTCATGGCTGGAATGGTAATTGCTCACAATTAATTCTAGTTCATTTGTTTACTGAATGTATAAGCTGTTTGATGATATCAGTGGTGGTGTACAGTAGAAGGAAACAAATGCAAAAATGAGCTCTTCTCCACTTTTGATCCACCACTTCAGATTTGAGAATTTTTACATACACTTGCCGAGTTATCCATAGTTTCCTGAAGATTGAGAAGTTGCTGGGGGTGAGGATGATCTAGATCAGCGGTTCTCAACCTGTGGGCCCCCAGATGTTTTGGCCTCCAACTCCCAGAAATCCTAACAGCTGGTAAGATGGCTGGGATTTCTGGGAATCGTAGGCCAAAACACCTGGGGACCCACAGGTTGAGAACCACTGATCTAGATGAAGATATGTAGGGGAAGGATTAAGCAGATTATCTTTGGAAATTTTAGCCTAAACCCAGTTGTTAATTTAATTACACAAGGCCAGTGGTTCTCAAACTGTGTGGTGCCAGATGTTTCAGATTTGAATTCCCAGACCTCCCAACTGCCATGGCCAAAACCCAGGAATCCTGGAAACTGATGTCTCAAAAATCTGGAAGACTAAAGTTTGAGAACTACTGCAGTAGACCTATTGCATCTATAACAGTAGTTCCCAACCTTTGGTCCTCCAGGTGTTTTGGACTTCAACTTCCTGAAATCACAGCAAGCTTACCAGCTGTTAGGAATTGTGGGGTCTGAAGTCCAAAACACCTGGAGGATCAAAGGTTGGGAACCACTGATCTATAAGAAGATACATTTCCATGCATGGCATGATATTTTTAAGATAACAACAGACCTTATTCTCTTTCCCCTATTCTCTATTGAATTTCCACCAACAGGAGGACACACATATAAGAACTGGGATGGGGGATAACATGCCTTTACCAGGGAGGACCTCCATATTGTGGGACACAAACAGATCTATGTTTTACGTATTATTTTCTAACATCATATCCACCAAAACCAGTCTGGAAAACAGCAGGTGTTGATAGGAAGTGGGAATGCAAATCATACATTCAGTTCTTGTGTGTAAGAATTAATATTTCAACTTCTTCTCCCCTGGTATATGAATGTACTTAAAAATGGCATGGTTTTCTCAGACCATAATTTATTTTGTGAAAATTCATTTTTGGTGCTAACACAGCATTTTCTATGAGCTAATATTGGTTTTGGTGTAGAAAACCATGCTTCATGTGCAGGAAATTTTGTTTCCATGTAGAACAGTGTTTCTTAAACCGCGAGTCCCCAGATGTTCTGGCCTTCAACTCCCAGAAGTCATAACAGCTGGTAAACTGACTGGAATTTCTGGGAATTGTAGAGCAAAACACCAGGAGACCCACAGGTTGAGAACCACTGATGTATAAACTAACGTTTCTATGCAGACATATTATGTTTTCTGTCCAAAAACGTACTACACGTGTGTTGAATTGTAGTCATCCATCCAAGATTTTATGTTCTCATTGCTTTCCCTGTACTTGTGAACCCTCTATCCTTTGGGATCTGAATTTTTATTAATATTCTTTCCACTTCTGCTAGAGATTTTATCTGAATTTCAACAACAGGGGAAAAGAGGAGAGAACAAACTTCCTCAGAAATTACCATCTAGAATAACTGAGCTCAATTTAACATGTTGCTTTTCATTCCATCCTTAGATTTTTTTTCAGAATGGATAGGCCTTTGTTCCCACACTTCTAACTTTGGTGATTGCCACTTTCATCTTTGAAACTTCACAGTCTGTTAGCAGGAAAGAAGAATAAATGCAAATGTAACATTTCGACCATTGGATAACTCCCCACGCCCACCCGACCGGGAAGCCAGTTCAAAGAGAACATCAGCATGGAGCTAAGGGGGAGGATGTGAAATCTAAGGCTGGAGACCACACCATCTTCTAACTTCAAGGAGAGTATGCATGCAGCTAATTAAAGACAAAACAAAGCAAAGCCACTGGACTGTTACCAATAGCTATTTACATTTTTGATGAAATGTCTTGAAGAAATGTTTTGATCTCTAATTAGAGATGGCCCCTACAAGCAATTCTTCCCAGCACTTTCCATGAGGTACTTTTAGGAATCATTCATTCAGTTGGTTGAAATAAATACTGCAATGTGCTTCTTAACCATCCCCAGAGTAAACAAGTTCAGGAAAGAAGTGAAAAGGAGAAGGCGAGACATAAAGGATGCACAAATAGCTTCCTTTTAAAAAGGAATTCCAATCTACCACAAGGAGGAAATAATTTCAATTTTAAATTATAATAAATCATGCTCTTCTCTTTTTCATAACCTCTGCTGGAGAATTAGCAGCTGTTTGTAAAGACAAAATATGCCCAAAGGGGAGTAAGTTATGATGGATCTTTTTTTTCCTGACAAGCTAGGGTGGGGAAGATTATGTTCCATTTTAGTTATTGATGCAATTTGATAGCACCCTGTTGTCTCTGAACATATGCTTTTCTGTATATGAATCATATTTTGTTTTTCTCAACAGAGAATTAGATGAGAACAGGCTGGTTGTGCTGTAATCCAGTTAAACTGAGTGACCTGGGTTTCGAGTTTCTATCGTTCCCAATGACTGGCAAATTCTCCCATGAATCCTATGAGCAGAGGATCAGTGGAAGAAGATGGAGATGAATTCTCTCTCCAGTTCAAGGGTGCTCTGGGAGTGCATCTACTCTATATAATGAATGTAGTTTGATCCCACTTTAACTGACATGGCTTAATGGAATCCTGGGATTTGTGGTTGGGTATGCTAGATTAATAGTAACAACAATTATAACAGCAGCAGCACACATCATAAAAGTAATCATAATGATAACAATGATGTCAGCATCAATTTTGAAGGATGGGGTTGAGGGTCCATTAGGGCTGAATTGTGCAAGGAAATGACATTTAACTCATATTTTCCCAGTTAGGACCTAGGATGCTTATTTCCATTGCTGCTGCAAATAGCCTTGCTTTTTTGGGGGGTGGGTTCATCCATTGGCATATACAGAAAAACACTGGCTGGACCTCTCCCTGATATCAGACAGAGATTAAGCAGAATGAAAAGAATGAAATACATTCCATTCAAATGATTAGAAATGAAATACAGGCAATTCAGAGGAAATAAAAATAAAAGAAAGGCACTTTTTGAAACAAAACATCACAGGGAATAAAAGGCATTTCCCTGTATCTGAATTCACTGATGTTGTTTAAACCTAGCATTTGCCCTTGAAAAAAAATAACAGGCCACATTGAGCTGGGTAGGAGTCAAGCATATGTCATATTGTGTAGGCTGCCAGATTTTACCATCCTGACTTTTGTTTAGCTCTCAGGGCCAATTACAGTTTATTTCTAAAAGCTGAAGTATTCAAATAGTATAACTCACATATCACAGCAGGAAATGCAAGCCTATGATACTATACTACTCTATACTGGTACTATACTACAGGGCAAGTTTTCCTTATCTAGAAATCCAAAATTTGGAACACTCCAAAATTGTTCCCATGGGTGGTTGAGATAGCAACACCTTTCCTTTCTGATGGCTCAGCGTGCACACTACACACACTTTGCTTCATGCACAAAATCATTTTAAATATTGTGTGTTAAATTGGCTTCAGGTTATGTGCATACGGTTATATGAAACATAAATTAATGTAATGTTTAGTTTGAGTCCAATATCAAAGATATCTCATCTACCTAACAAGTATTCAATTTACTAATATATATGATATAGTAGTTATTACCGTATAATTACAATATTTGTCGTATTAATAATAACATGTAGTATCTTTTCTATTAACCTCATTTCCAACACCACTTTAGAGTGGAAAGCTAAATGGGCCCATGCCCACACACACACTTGGCTCCTGCTGGTGCAGAAGGAGCAGCTGCCATCGAAACTCTCAAAAAGGCATCTGTGCTTGGCAATTTCTATGACACAGAGAAGGTGTTCCTATCAGCTTCTACAGCGTGATCGGCCAACTCTGCAGCACTTTCCAAAAACAAAGTCACTGTGCCCCAGATACAGCACTGCTTTCATAAGCATGACAGGAAAGTGTTGCTTAAGAGTCAGAGATCCCTGTCCATCTAGATAAATATTCTGGCTCTCCATTTATTTATTTATTTTACTAATGGCATGACTCCCATTGTTAGTCCTAATTAGGGTGGACACACTGAATTTACACAAGGGCTGATTCAGCAGAAATTGTGTCCTAGTTGACTACTGTAATTGCTACACCAGCCTCATAGGCTCTTGCTAGACTAATCATGGAAGCAAAAGCCACCTCCTGATATATGTCCCCTTTTTCTGTGACTAATAGCTGTCATTTCTGACAGCTCTTGATAGACCTTACATTATCTATCTATCATCAAAGGACCCATCACTGTCACTGCTAATAGTTCTTAACATTCTCCTTCAACCTGCTCCAAACCGCTCATTAAATATGTTTTGTAGTAGTGTCCCTATCAGCTTGCACCACCATGGAATCGCTATGTTAAAGGGTAATGGGACTTGAAGTTTAATGTATGGGAGGTCAACACATTGGGAAATGCCAAATCCTTTTAAAAATGCTATCAAGTCTGTGGCTGATATCTTATCAATATTTGCTGCTGGATAATCCATTGCCTTGAAGGGGAGTGTTTCTGAGTTGACATGCCTGGGATTCTTGTATATTTGTGTGAATAAACCTCTTAGAATGTCATGTTTGATTGGAAAGTATAATAGGTGCATATTTAACAAGCCCTCAAAATCAGACACGAACCACATTCCAGGGCCTTTACTCACAGCCATATAACCCAGAATATCAAGGCGGATAATCCACAATATCTGCTTTGAACTGGATTGTCTGAGTCCACACTGCCAAATAATCCAGTTCAATGTGGATTTTATACAGCTGTGGTGGAAATGATATGATTCATTGGTGGGTTTAGGTAAGATACCCCTTTCTTTCTCTCCCTCTATCCCTCTGTCTTCCTTATTACGTGGTGTGTTTAAGGTTTCTAGAGGCCTGATACACTTGTAGAAATGTGTAAATTTGATCAAAAGCTATACAAAAAGCAACTAAGGCAAGTAATTTGAATAATAAGGTTCTTCAGATGGCACTGAACTTCAAACCATTAGCTCTTGCCACAATACTAAATGGTGAAGAATCCTTGGAGTTGTAGTTCAACCTCTGAGGAGCCACATGATTGCTGCCCCTGCATTAGGGCCACAGGTTGCCTTGCCTTGATATACACTCCTGTTATTCTCTCTTTCTATTGCAGTTTTGGGAACTGTAATGCAATATGTTAAAGAAACATTACTGTGTGTACTATATTTCAACAAAACGACTTACCTTTTAGTTGCTATTTGAAAAACAACAACAGAATCCTCACTGTTGTTTTTTGACTTCCTTTTAGAAGCAGACTCCCATCCGCTGTTTCAACACATGATTTTGAAACTGAAGGCCACACAGCTGACGTTGGCTCAAACACACATTTTTGTCTTCACAGACAAAAATGTGGACATATTCTGCTCGTAATATCTTTTTTCCTAATGATAATGGGCAGCACTCCCAAAATGTGAACAGTCTATAAAACTGGGAGCAGATGGCAGCTCCAAGGTTAGCATGGTAGGAGTCCACCTACACTGCAGATGTAGTTCTGGATCACATAGAAATAGTGAACTTACAGTGATGGCAACATCAGGTGATTATTTAGACATAGAGGATGGTCAGGGATATAACTTTGTAAAAATGTTCATTGTAACTCATATCACCTCAAATAGAATTTATTTTTCAGGGAGAGTTTCTCACTATGGCATGGCAGGAGCACTATATTTATTTATTTATTTATTATTTCAATTTATATACCACCTTTCCCAAAAAGGCTCAGGGTGGTTCACAACAATGAATACACAACACAACGTAGTTAAAAACAGAATAAAAACAGATTAGGACCAGAATGGAAAGCACAACCTTAGAGATTAAACGCCTGGCGGAACATGTTGGTCTTACAGGCCCTACTGAAGGCCTGTAACTCCATCATTGCTCGTGCCTCTGCCGGGAGGGCGTTCCACAGGGTAGGCGCTACTACAGAAAAGATGTGCTGCCGAGTCGATGACAATCGGCAAATCTTGAGTGATGGAACTTCCATTAGGTTTTGGTCCATGGAGTTTTCCCTACAGGATTTCTGGGAAAGAATGGTGGTGAAACCTCCGCCATTTAATTTTTTAAAAAACATGCTTTAACACCATACAGGTAGAAAATATAAGGAGTGAAGGAAGCTAGTTAATCTTGGAGTTCATTCTATAGTGCCATATAAGGCAGTGTAGATGGCACATTAGTCTGGGGGTGTCCAAACAGTACACCTAACTTAATGCAGAGTAACCCAGGGTCAACCATTTAATGTAGTTTACACCTGCTTTTAAAAATACCTGCAAAAATTTTGATCATCCTTTAAGATCCATATCTTTGTTTGCAGGTATGAGCTCTGTGGAGATAGTCACCTGGAATTCCATTCTGGATTCTTTTTGTTTCATTTCTAGTTATTTTGTGGAAGAAAAACCCGGGCTTTTGGAATTTCCCTTTTGAGCTGGAAAAGCTTGGAAAAGTTACTTTTTGTACTACCAGAATCTCACAGGCAGCATAGTTAGGGATTCTGACAAAAAGGTCAAAGGGAATTAAGGACTTATTTGGTATTAAAAGAGGAATATTAGCTATTCCAGCAGACCCATTATTGAAATTGAACAGAGATGACTATGGTTAATTTTGAAAACTACATGTTTATGGTTTTGGCGATGATTTGGTAGCAGAGGAAAGTACACAAAGGCTCCATAGTATTCTGAAAGATTTTTTTAAAAAGTCATTTAAATTAGACTTGTTTCTATCTGAGCTGTTAATTTCGTATGGAAACTACAGGAGAATGGTCTCTGGAGTCTTATGAATGTTTCCTAATTTTAGTATTTGGTGCTGTTACAAATACTTAGTACCAGCCAATTTTACTTAAAAATGCAATCAGCAACAAAATACTCCCTTGACTCCATAGTCTGGACTTCAGCAGTAAGTACTATAGCGCTACAATTCTTAATATTTAGTGTGTTGTAATTTAAGGCATTGGGCAGTATTGGGCAATATATGCCATACTATTTATCAGCACCATAAAGAATTTAATCTGCAAAGAGTGTTATGATATTTACTGTATTTGCCTTCAAAACATCTCCAACTCATAAATCAGTTTTTGTAGATGGAAGAATTTGTGGTTGAAAACGTTGAAAGAATTTTCAAATACAATCTTGCGCAAATATCAAAAGTACCTCATATAGTTCTTTCCACAATAGTGCCAAAATATCCCTACATATTAAATGTAATGCCAAGAGAAATGTTAATGCTGATGTTAAGATCTGAATTTCATTTATTTGTGTGTGTATGTGTTAAGAAGTGTGATTTCAAGGTGACACTCAGATGGAAAACATTTTATAATCTCCTCCTCCCTCATATCTGGAACTTGAAATTTGACCTCTATCCTATTGGTTAATCCCAATTGAAGTGGACACATTGGAACACTTGTTGAATGGTGAGTTAACACAACGATAAATCTTACAGATTTATTAAGTATACACAAGCTTGTACTAATAATAGGAAATAGACTGAACATAGTTGTTTTTATGGTATGCCTAAAATATATTTATTTATGTTTCCTATACACTTTATACACATAGCCTGAATGTAGCCTTTTTTTTAAAAAAAATACTTTTATGCATGAAAGAAAATTTGTGTACATTGAACCAGCAGAAAACAAATGTGTCACTGTTTCAGCCACTCACTTGGACAATTTTGGAAGATTTTGGAGTTTCAAATAGGGAATGCTCGACCTTTACCACCTTTTCAAACGTCCCAATGCTCTCCAAACCCTTGCTTACCAACAAAGGGATTTTACACTAACTAAACTAAGCCAAGCTCTCAAAGCCACTTGTCACATGTACTCTGCTCTTGGATGGAATAATACCCATAGAAATGATTACTGCCCTTGAATACAGGAGAGTTCATAAAATGCTTTGGGATCCTCTGAGGTAGAAAAAAGTGGGTAATATTAAAAAATGTAAGAAATCTTGAGATAATATCATTTCACTTTTCACTTCCATGGCACCTTTCATCTCCAAGGATCCTAAATTGCTTCATAACTATACATAATGGGTGCCATTACATTTTTTATGCTCTCTGCAATGCAGCACTCACCTTCTTGTAAACTTTCTATACTTCATGGAATATTCAGTTTAATGATAGAAAGAAGTATAGCAAAAGGAACTTGAACTGCAATTCTCAAGAAGCTTTGCTTTCTTTCAGTAAAGGTCCTGCGCTTTTACAAATAACAGTCCAACACAGGCATGTACCGGGGCTGAAGCCCCCCCCCCCCGGAGTTCTCAGGGTGGTCTACGAGAAGGCCTTACTGGTACATTATTTAAACTGTTATGTGTATTCATATCATGATCTGATCACCATGCTCAATATATCCCATATGCATAGGGGTATTGGGATAATGATACAAAAGGTTTGGTAGGGTAGACCCTCTCTCACCCAGACTCAGCCCCCCCCCCAATCAAACTCCCCCATCAAAATCCTGGGAATGGCCCTGGTCCAACAGTTTGTTCTGTCTTTCAGGATGTTGTGTCAATACACACTATTTTGTTGTTCAGTACACAAAAACTTGGTTTTCCTCAAATGAGGTCTCTATTAGGTTGTTTTAACCTAATAACTCTCATTACCCTGGCTGTATTGATGTGGATTTTCTTCCAAAAAATTTGGATATTTGGATGGCGTCTGAAGTGGGGAAAGATTTGGTCACTAATAGCTATAGAAATTGTTGTGTTCATTAAAATCACTTGATCAGAGAAAGGGTTTTCAAAGAAAATTGTCTTACACCAGGTCTAACTATTTGCTAGTCTAAGCAAGTGTCATTTATGCTAACTAGGCACAGTCTCCTGAGGTCTAATATAGAAGATTTCGAAATCACTTGCTTACTGGCTTTTTAAAATGGAGATACCAGGGAATGGACTTGTGCATGCAAAACAAATGCTGGGTTACAGATCCATATCTGTCATAATGAATACCAGACAGTATTTATAGTAATGACAAGAGGCATTTTAATATTTTGTTAACTGCATCAAATTGTAGAAATAGTACAAGGCTATCTCTTGAATCAAACATAAGGCACAATTATGTCAAATCTGTGATTTTTTTGAGGGAGAAATTATACCACAGTGGGAAATACTACATGAAATAATTAGAAACATCTAATGCACACAACAATTACATATCCAGGGTTGAGTCCTAAACTCATGATGCTGCTGTCTGCCAAGGTAGAATTGGCCACAAAAATAATTGGGAAGATTTTGCATATCCCTAATAGCAATGATGTGTTATGAAACTCTGATGAGTCCAATTTGTCAAATTTGCATTCCCCCAAGAACACAAGCCAATACTATCATCATCTGAAAACCCTGTGATCACGTGAATCACTTTAATTAATAGTTCTCATTATAGGTATATGTTTGCTATAGGACAAAAAAAAACAAAAAATAGCCTTCCTCAGTTTTTCAAATCAATGTATGAAAAGAGATAAATGGGATTGTCATCAAGAATCCTCAATATGTTAGGTTACCAATTCTGCCAGCACTAAGAGCAATTTGTTTTCTGCTTTGCTAACATGGGACTTGAACTTTGGAGTCCCCTCTAAAACCAATCCCAAGGTTTTTACAACTGTTTTTGCTAAGGCTTGTAACAATCCCCCCCCCCCCACACACACACACACACACACATTTATACAAAATCCCCACATTGAGTTGCAGATATGTCACCTTTGGTTCCTAGTTTTAAAAAAAACCCATTAAAACTAACATTGTGCAACTTTTCCCAAATACTTATGAAAGTTTTACAATTGTTCTGATATGTTCTACAACAAAATCTCATATTTTGCAACAGCCCCAAAAGCTGAGTACTTGGTAAATACACATTCGTACAATTTTTCAAATGAAATAAAACAGATTTGTGTGTACTGACAATTAAAAGGAAAACATTGTATTTCTGTTCTATAATGTTTGATCACAGAACTGGAAGATGCTATGTAGAGTGTGACGAATTGCCTATATTTTGGGCTAGAAGAAGCTCAGTGGGAAAAGGCCCTTTTTGGTGGGTTGGCCATTTAATGTTTTGGATGAACAGCCATTTTAAGGTTAGGTTTCCCAGGTTAGGCTGAGTTGGAGACATCCTAGGGAAGGGAGCATAGAACCTTAGAGAGCCAGTAGGCAGTTAGGCCAGGCACCTGGGGTAAAATGTCAGCTGGAACTTCAAAAACTGACAGTTGGTGAGCAGTTAGGCAGTTAGGGAGGCCACGAAACTCTGGTGGGGGTTGATGGTTGGTCTCTGACAGAGAAGGTCAGAGTGAGATAGGCTCTTGGGAGAGTTAGCAGCTTTGTGCTGGGTTTTGTAGGACTCTGTGAGGAAGCAAAGTCATGTAGTTGTAGTCAGCAGATAATACCTTAGCACAGTATTATCTGGGGTGCTACATTGAATGTAACTTGTTAAATGTGTGCAAGTTTTTAAAGTAGCACAAACAACAGTGTGAGGGTGCCAAATGGTTATCAGACTATATCCCCTGAAGGTTAAATGAAAACACAACCCCAAATTATGCAAAATATAGCTATCTGTAATAGTGGGAAGCATCAAGCACATATAAAGAAGATACAATATCTCAATGCAATTGAGAGGCGCAAGTTACTCCCCCCCAAAAAGGGTTACAACATAGTACTTGCGATGGAGCTGTGAATCTGCTGATGAGAATCCAGTTCTTGCTGTGTGTAAACAGCAAGGCCGTCACGGCTCGGCGTGAGCCGGCGTGGGTGAGGATGGCGCTGGGTGATGACGTAGAACGGCGCCGGCAATGCCGTCGTGCGTGCTTTGTTGTGATGACGACGATGCGTAATGGGCGGGAGAAGGATATCCCGGGATGAACAAATGGCGGTGTCAGGGAAATCCCTGAGGTAGAGATCCCGGGGAATCCTCAGCGTCCTTCTCAATGGTAGCCAATGATCTCGGACCCCTCCCTTGCCGGGTGAGCGGCAAGGCCCGTCAGTGGCGCTCCTCAGGAACGATCCAGGGAACCAAGACGCGGGAGGGGATGGTGGGATGTCCGATAGGGTGGGTTGGATCACAAAACATTCAGTAGTCTAATATAGAGCGCCAATGCTCCGTGTAGGGGAAATCCCCAGGACTGGTGTAAGAGAAGAGGCGGTGTGGCTCCTTCTTCAAACAAAGGCTCGGTGGTTAGCAGAGCCGACGGCCAGCATGATGCTAAATATATCCGCGGCTTTGTTCAACCGTTTCGGGCTTATTTTGTAGGCTCCTTTATCAAGGCTCTATGGCTAGTACCAAGCAGTAGTCTCTATAATATAACAATGCATGGAATCAATATCCACAAAATGTGAAAACACTAAAACACAGCCATTAGAAGTAATTAAAGGTCAATACATACCATATCAAGTGTTGGATAACACATAACCCCGCTCTGTGTGGAGTAGGGTGACCCAAAGGTAATGATAATGGGGAACATGATTAATTTATAGTAAAATTGAGCTGATACAGATGGGATCATTGAGGCCAGCTGGCCATTCTGTGTTTAACCTTAGGATCCATAGATTTTCTAATCTCAGTAATTGCTCACTTGTATCCTTTTGAGTACAAGAGGTGACCTTTTCTAGTACCCTTACTCTTAAGGAGGCCGCAGTATGTTTCAATTGGGTGCATCTCGGACCCCTCCCGGCAAGGGAGGGGTCCGAGATCATTGGCTACCATTGAGAAGGACGCTGAGGATTCCCCGGGATCTCTACCTCAGGGATTTCCCTGACACTGCCATTTGCTCATCTCGGGCTATCCTTCTCCCCGCCCATTACGCATCGTCGTCATCACAACAAAGCACGCACGACGGCATTGCCGGCGCCGTTCTACGTCATCACCCAGCGCCATCCTCACCCACGCCGGCTCACGCCGAGCCGTGACGGCCTTGCTGTTTACACACAGCAAGAACTGGATTCTCATCAGCAGATTCACAGCTCCATCGCAAGTACTATGTTGTAACCCTTTTGGGGGGGAGTTACTCGCGCCTCTCAATTGCATTGAGATATTGTATCTTCTTTATATGTGCTTGATGCTTCCCACTATTACAGATAGCTATATTTTGCATAATTTGGGGTTGTGTTTTCATTTAACCTTCAGGGGATATAGTCTGATAACCATTTGGCACCCTCACACTGTTGTTTGTGCTAGTTTACAGACCAGCCTGCTCGTTTTTTCATTGCAAGTTTTTAAAGTAACCACACGCTCCAACATTTCATTGTAACCATTACGCAAAAGTGCCTGTGAATCTCTCACAAGTTGTTAAAATAAACTCTGTTCTCTTGTTCAACCAGTCCTGCCTCCCAGTGTTTCAAATCCTCCCTGGGTTAAATGGTGGCAGTGTAAAAGGAGAGAAACCTCTCCAGTCTTTGGTTATAAAAGTTCCCTGACACTTTATCCAGCCTAGAGAATAAGGCGAGCCCTCACCGCAATCCATGGTGGCAGCAAGGTATTAAAAACAGCCATTCTCCACTACATAGAGCAACCCCATACTATGGGGAAAGACACAACTAAAGCACACAAAAAAGTTTCCATTCATTCTCTGTTTAAAAATCTCCAATGGATTTCAATGGCATGTGGACAATTTCAACAGAAAGGAGGAAACCATGAAAATGAACAAAATCTGGCTACCAATCTTTAAAAAAACCTCTAAAATTATCTCGGCATTACTTTGCGAACGAAGATACTTAGGAAGGACTCATCCCACGCTTTTTACAAGTGCGTTGATGACTAAAAAGGCCAACCTGAGATAGGCAAGTTCCGTTGCAGAAAGCACAGCAGAAAGTCTCCTTGGGTGATGTTATTTCCAAGTTGCTATTATTTCTGCATTGTCATTTCTCTTCAAGACCCATTTGGCATGTCTTCTCATATTAAGCCGTGATAGTTCATGGGCTATTAGAGCAGAACGATGCTCAGGATGTCCACTATCTGCAGAATCTTGTATAGTTCTGATGTTCCAACATGCAAGTGTCAGTCTATTTGCACCTTTGCAGGCAGGTGTTGGCTTTTGTTTCTTTGTCTTTGTTCGCGGCTAGCCAACCAGGTAGATGGAGATGAGCTTTCGTTAGGCCACCTTTTCTAGGCCCCTCTCCATATGGAGCAAGCAGTGCTCTCCTTAAAAGAAGGCTGCTTGGTTGTTCAGGATGCTGCCGAACAAGACTGTCATCTTCCGGGTCAGTCTCAAGTGACCAAAGTATTGAACCGCCTGCATGCAGGGTTGGGTCTTTACACCTGCCATTTCATCCCTCGCCTATCGCTACAGGGCTTTTTTGGAAGTTGGATGTGTCCTTCGAGCCTGTGCAATGGATTTTTCTGGTGGAGCGCAGCGTGCACAGAACTGGCCTCACCTTTTAAACCAAAGGTTTGTCTGCTGGGGCCTAGCAAGCTTGGATGGTGGCAGCAAGGTCCTCAGGTCAGAGGTTTGGTTCGAGTTTCCTTCTCTTAGATGATTGACCTTACAGGGTTAGACAAGCACCATCTGCCCGGGTTTGAAATTAGAGTTTTCCTTCTCTTAGGATGGTTGCCAAAAGGCTAGAGAGCCCATCCTGCCCTTTGATGCTCTTTGTCAGACTCTTTGGTTGTGACCTGTCTGGCATGGGAGGCCCTACCGGTGGCTATTATGCCGCTGCCAGCATGGCTCACAACTTCATTAGGGTACGCAAGCCTCTCCCCCACTGCAAGGGGGTGCCAATGGAATTATAACAGCAAAACAACACCCCAACACAGGGAAACTCCAGAGAGGAAATAATCAGGGACAGCTAATCACCTCTCAACAAAAGATTCTCCCAGGCAATAACAAGCCACACCAAAAAAATTGCTAGGTCATCAAATGCTAGTCAAGGTGGCCAGTTGAAACATTCACACCTAGCTCCAACAGACAAGAGTTCTTTCTCCCACCCTGGACATTCCACAGATATATAAACCCAATTTTCCTAGTTCCAACAGACCTCATAACCTCTGTGGATACTTGCCATAGATGCAGGTGAAACATCAGGAGAGAATGCCTCTAGAACATAGCTATATAGCCCGAAAAAACCTACAACAACACAGCTCCTTAAGTCAGTGTTTCCCAACCTTTTTTGAGCCGCGGCACGCTTTTAACATGAAAAAAATCCGGGGGCACACCACCAACCAAAATGACACTCTAACACAGAAAAGAACGGCTGGGGGATGGTGACCTGCTGGGAGCAGCTGCTGGGAGGGCCGAAGCCGGGGGAGGGGGAGGAGCCAGGCCACACCATGCTCCGCCCCTCCACATGGCTTCAGTTCTCCCACAGCTTTGCCAGCCTTGAGGGGGCAGTGGCAAGCCAGCGGTGGCAAAGCCAGCACAATGCTGGCTTGGCACTGCCCCCTCAAGGCTGGCGAAGCTGTGGGAGCGCTGAAGCCGGGGGAGGGGACGGAGCCAGGCCGTGCCATGCCCTGCCCTCTCCCCCCCAGCTTCAGTTCTCCCACAGAGGAGAAGCATGAGCAGTGGGCGGGCTTCAGTGGGCGGGGCTCCTCCTCCGCGTGGCTTCAGCGAGCGAGGAGTGAGAGTCGTGGCGGGAGTCATGGCGGATTGGAGGCTGGCTGGGGAAATGGCCGAAGGAGGCGGCGCCCCGGCCCCTTCTTCTTTTTCTTCACCGCCACTCAGCCCTTCCTCCTCCTCTCCCAAGCAGCAGGAGTTCGGCAGGAGGAGGGGGGAAGGAAGGGGGGCAGAGAGCTTTTCTCGTGGCACACCTGATGATCGCTCACGGCACACTAGTGTGCCACGGCACACTGGTTGAGAAACACTGCCTTAAGTCATTGTCCTCTAATTGATACTGCTAACTATGCAAAGCATGGTAGTCATGTCCCATAAGCAAGTACTCAATGATATGCAGGCTATACTTAGTCAGGAATAACATAAATTCAGTTTCTGATGAACAGAATATATGTGAGTATAAGAACCTTCTGTAACTGATATGAGAACTCAGCAGAAGAATCCACTGCCTCAACTAATCTGCTCCATAAAAAAAAGCAAGTGCAAAAACTAAATAAAAGGGAAAAAACCCAAAAATCACAGAAAGCTTAGAACAAGCCCAAAGTATCTCTGGCTGCTTCTATGCAGCCATATAATGTGGATCAGAATGTGGATGTAGAAATCCAGTACCACTTTTGAGAGTCTCCAACATACCAAGAACTGTGAAAAAGCTCCCCTTGTGTCAAATCAATCCAACAGAACAACATATTTTTCTTTACCCTTTTTGGAGAAATGCATTGAACTGCAGCAGTCCATCAAATGGAAATCAACAATGTTTGTTTACCTACTTGAAAGCGCCATATCTGGATCCTTATCCAAATTTTCTAATGTGGCACTGTTGTTTACATGGCACTGTTCACATGAGTGTTGCACATGTTGCTCCCAAATTTCTGCAGTGCATTTTGTAGTTGATTTTGGACTTTCTGTTGACTTTTTAAAACATGTGTTTTCCATGTGGATGCATGTTGCAGAATTTTCTCGCTACCACCTCTTAAAGGTAAAGGTAAAATTAAAGGTTTCCTCTGACATTAAGTCTAGTCACGTCTGACTCTGGGGGTGGTGCTTATCTTAATTTCTAAACTGAAGAGTCAGTGTTGTCTGTAGATGCCTCCTAGGTCACGTGGCCAGCATGACTGCATGGAGCACCATTATCTTCCCACTGGAGCAGCATTTAGTACTCACATTTGCATGTTTTTGAATTGCTAGGTTGGCTGAAGCTGGGCATAACCGCAGGAACTCACCCTTCTCCCTTCAACCTTTTGGCCAGCAAGTTCAGCAGGTCAGTGGGTTAATCCACTCCACCACCTCTTATAATCCACATAATTCTGGATTTTACACCAACCAAAATGAATAGTTATATTTTAAAAACTGGGTTCTCAATGATGGATATTTACATTTGTTTTTCCTATTAAAAACCTGTAAAGTGATTGCAAAATAGTGTCACAGATTTAGATCAAACTGTGAGATTAGTGAGAATTGTTTGGTAACAAATAATTGTACAAATATTTTATTTGCTTGTAATTTCAGCCTTCTGGATAATTGTACCTGTAGTATGTATGCAAATCAGGAATTTTGTTAGGTCTTGTACACCTTTTGATGTTTGTGGATGTCTCTCCTTGGGAAGGCTTTTCCAGGTTTTGTAATGCTGCTGTCCTGCCTTGTAAAAAAAACCACACACAACACCTTTTGCACCAGCTAAAAATGGATAAAGAGAAGTGCACATACACATTTTAGACTTCCTCCACTTTTGCTTTTCTGTGAGAGTTTTCCTCTTATCAGAAGACCTACAAAAACACAGGAAATCATTGAGACTTCAGCTGGTGTGCCTAAATGTGGCAACCCTTTGCAGAAGCCTACACCTCCAAGCACTGTTCTTACCACCATTGAAATAGGCAGACAGATGTATGTGAATATCAGAACAACAAAAATATGAAAGCATGTTTGGTGGAAAATAAATGAGATTTTAGCAGAAGAGATTTCAACCAAATGAGGCTACCACCAGTGCAAATGAATAAGTCCCAGAAATAAATCTATTCTCCCATGTAGCCATTTCTTATAAGGCTTTTTGAAAATGCATTACATTGACTGATACTTTTCCAGTAATGTATCTTTAATATTAACCTGGTCCTTCTGTAAAACCTTCAGAACTAAAATGTATTTTAAATGCTGAATGTTTTTGCATTTAGCATTAAAGTCAAATGCCCGTGTGCTTGTACTTTGTGAATGATGGTATTTTTCCTAATCATAAATTGCCATGATTTTGTTTATTGCTTCTCCTCACACAGCTGTTAGTAGCAAAGTAGTAACTGCGTAGATTTAAGAAGTCCATAGAACAATATTTGATGAGCATGAAATAAAATACAATAAAATTGTGTTCCAATGGTGCATTCAGAATTCTACTGCTGTAGGTTTAACATTCATTGGTTTATTGAAATGGTAGTTTCTGTTGCCCAGAGTGAAATTGTAGCTTAATCTCCTGAAACCACTCCTCACCAAGAGCTTTATTGTACAGAGCTGCTATTCTACACTGGTCACACAATCACCCATAGTGGCTACATACCAGCATGAGAATAATTATTTCCACTTGTTTCTCCAATTGTGCCATAGCACTGATTTGTTGATCCA